>CAKLNU010000601.1:0-600000 GCA_922788865.1 Poeciliopsis turneri
ACTATACATATCATCTAATATATATATATAATCACGAACATCTCATATGATAACATCTGTATAATGATCTACTGATCTCTCTCTCATCATCTCATCTCACTCTCTCTCTCTCATCTCTCATCTTCTGGTAATACTACATAATAATAAGACATCATCATAATAAACATCTAATTATCCCATTTCCGAGTAAGCCGCCGTAAGATATATTATTTTTCGAATGCCCCTTTTAGCCGCAAAAACATTTTTTGTCTATTAACACAGATTTAATAAGGATACTCATGAATAACCTGTATTTTGTATTTTTGACAAAATACACATCAAATTGTTTTAGATGATAAAGCATTTTGAAAGTATTAAATATCGTTAGCTGATGCCAATATCGAACTGTTATAGACCATGGTCTGGCTAGAGCAGAATTCGCTGTTAGATTTGGAGTATGAGCTGTATCCAAATGGCAGAGACAGAATAAAATTTGTAGCTTACATCGCCGGTTTACTGATTTTCTGCAGACACTGATGCCCATGGTAGCCTTCTCCAATTCTGTAAACGTGATCTGGGTGCTGCGAAGATTTCGATACACTTGCAGATCTTCGTTCGCGAGTTCATTCAGAGAGGTTGAACGCGCCAGCACGCACTTCCGCAGGGTGTGGCAACAGCCAATCTTCCGATGAATCAATATTTGCTGATCAGAGATTTATTGTTATCCGCTCTCGATGCGACCGCCCTGGCTATCTGTCTGGCTTCCCAAAGACATATGTTTAGTTCGTGAACTTAAATGGCAGTTTAACACAATAAATGATGATTAACTCTGATCAGCAGGGTTGAAAGCAGCGCCAGGTGCAGATGCGATCTTCTTTCAAAGTGAGTATGCGTAGTGGCGTTAATAAAACCAAACGATGTTTATTATTGCTCGATCCATCACTTGGTTGATACAGAGAAAAGATTTAAATGACGGACAGAGATGCTTTGTATAGCGAAAGATCAACCCCTCTTAAAAGCTATCTAGTTAACCAGGTGCTAACATTAGTGCAAGGACCTCCCATTTCTTCATGTAGTCCTAAACCATCTAGAATTTTCACCAATTTTTTGTTACATAGCAAAGAGATCGAACTCAGATTATGTTAGTAAACATAAAAGCAGTGAGTCATCTGAGCCAATAGCGCGCCATTTTATAGCAATTGTTAACATTACTGAAAAACATGATGGTTTAATGTTATGTTTACTGCAGGTTTCGACATGAGCACAGGAAAAATCGCCATTACGTATGAGACCAGTAGATTGTGGTTACAGAGTGAGCAAGCTGACAAAACACATCGATACGATAGATGATTCAATATTAAATTTATATTTAATAGTGTTTTATGGAATGTGATTCATTAGAGGTTATTTCAATAAAATTTTCAAATTTTATTGTCATGTCGCTTAGCACCCGATCTTGATTACATCAGCTCATAGTTTGTGCCATAGCGAGTATGATCTAGCTAGATACACAACCAGTTTTGATCGCTTGAGCCCACATTGCTCGTAAGCCTTATGAAAGATTGCAAAGCTGGTCACGACCTGAGTCTCCCATTTGCTCCTGCATATCATCTCTGACTGTGCTCACGGTTTTCTCCCCAAAGCCGACCGTAGCCAGTGCCTTGGTGAACCCTCTGCCTCACGCTCTTTCATTAGTCTTCGTTCAGACCAATCACTTCAGACAATAGGCACAGGACATTTTTGATTTTGCAAATTACGCTTCAACAAAGCTCAGTTCATCAGACCAGAATCATCTGGTCCTCCAGAGTTACGTTTTTTGGCGAGGCGATGCGGTTTCATGTCGAAGATGCTTCCACAAGTCACTTTGAAGCCCTGGCCAGGAGGCCGCAGATCACTGATTTCTGTAGCTCTTTCGCCGCATGTTCGAGCTCAGACACAGTGGGTTCTATTTTCCTTCTTCACCACAGTTTCTTCTCCCGTTTGCTCAGTTTACGGATGGTGTGTTTGCTGTCCTGCCTTGTTCCACACGATTATGGCGCCACCGTGCCTTGTGAATCTGAGCGCGCCGCTGTTTTTCGCAACACACAGATCTGCTCGTCGCGCCTGAAAATTGCGCAGACCGTTTCAAATGATCAGTTCTCTGATCTTGCTTGTGGTATGCGTTGGTAAATGAACATTAAGCCTTGCCGAGTCGTCGCGGACCAGGGCTTCGCGTGTCTCTGTATTTATTTCGGCAGTGTGAGAAATGGTCAAAAGAACAAAGATGCAGTGCCGGGTCCGGGGGTTGCAAAGAAAATGTTCATATCCATGCAGAACAACAATAATTCAGAGACAGAAATCGTCGAGCCGGTAACACCATCGCAGCCCGCAGCGGGTCTCTCATTTATAATACACGCCACAAAGGTTTTCTAACACCAGGTTTGAGAACACCAAACATTAGTAGAGAATTTAATAGCACAGATACACTCATGTAAGGTGTGAATATGCGCCGTCGTTAAATCCATGAGACAATTAAATCCTGAGACCGATATGCGCATATGACATCTCGATCGGTCAATATTTACACAGTTAGCCGTTCGTTAAATGAATTCTAACCATCTCAGGTTTGCAGTCAAATCAGCTCTGACTCAGCTGGTACGGGAAGAGCCGCGCCCGCAGGGAGGCAGCCGAGAGATTACACTGCAGACATTTGGGTTTTGATGAACACATCTAGTTTGCACACAGCACATCAGAGTTTCACGCTTGCGCTGCCAGAAATACGCTAATCAAAGAACACCAATATCAGCCTGTAAGCAGCTGAGAAAGCGACTTGCATGCCAGCTAAACAAAGTTACACTCTGACAGGTCGTAGCATTTTCCGATGAGAAAATACTAGATAAATCTGGTTTCAGATCTGCCATCTAGGGCGTGGGCTGCAGCCCCACATAAACAGCGGCGACGTCAACATAAGAACGCGTATAAACACTCTGATTCCGCAAAGATACGGTAATGTATTTCTGACCATATGTTTCAAAGAAAATGATAAACAATCAAGAACAGCAGCCATTGATAACAAATGATTTAATAGTCTTTTTTCAGCATCATTCGTGCTTAATGAATAATTACACACGGTGGCCTGGTCGTGTCGAGTAATACGGGGCGACTTTCTTCATATCGTCAAACAGATGATTTCCTCACACCAGTAGAACTTTTTTAAATATATTTAAAATTTCATATTGCAACACAATGGTATTTGATGCCGTCTCCATTGATTACTAAATGACACATGTTGTGTTGAAAGCATAGTCAATATCAGCAACGCTTATTCGCTCATATTTCATTTTTGTTGAAAAATGTAATCAGGAAAGTAGTTTGAGTTGTAAAATCACCCGATTGATTAAAAACGACTGGGTAATCGTGCCCAGAATGTGCAAAACAAAGAAGAGGGCTGAAGCCATAAAAACAAACAAGTGCATGGTTTCAAAGCACCAATGCGCTGCACTGTTCGGCACCTTCATCCTGCAACCATGTTATCTCTGAGCAGTGCCCGATAACACACTGCTTTGCCACCAGCTATCGGGAGCCCAGAAAGCCAGAGCCTTCGCTGCCATCGCTCAGTAGCTTGAATGTCAGGGTCACCATCGGTCATAATGTATGAAACCAAACAGTTGACTGGAAAATCACTGAAAGGCTCTATTCAGCACGTATCAGAGGAAATCGACCGCTCACAACCCTTATGTTAGACATTTTCTCCCCAGATCTTCAAAGCTATTATGAACTAAAACCATGTGCTGCTTGTAGGCAACAGAGAAAGACAGATTCAAGTGTTATCTGTTAAAGTTGTGAAGATGAACAGGTCTGTTCACTTTATTTTGTTAAGGAAAAATGTTTTAAAACATCATTTATCATAAACGAAATATGTTCAAAATGATCAAATACAAGGAATATAATTCTTCTTGTAAAAATAATTTCTATGAATCATAATAGTTAGCATAAACAATAAATTGCCTAAGCTTTTATATATACATATAAATACATACTTTTTAATGAAATAAATTGGTTTATCAGCTAAAGTCACATTTATTTTATTATTGTAAATTTAGTTTATTGTATATATATATATATATATATATATATATATATATATATATATATATACACACGGTGCCAGTATCGGGTCAGCTGTAGTCAATGTAAAAAAATCTAAATGCCCAGAAAACCATCTTGTCGGGTCGCGCCAGTCATTGCCGCCGAGATCCAACAGACAGCCCCATAGGATGGCACTGGGCGCACACGCGACGAAAGCCAAGACTCTGACAGGGCTTAGACGCATACCACATACTTCCGGCTGTGGCGGGCCAAAGCCACAGAGCCATCTGACGCACAGGTGAGACCGAGTGCCAGCGTTTGCGGAGCCACTTTCCTCGTTTACGAATGGTTCCTTCATTAGCAGATACGGTCGAGCCATTCTGCCATGACGGGTCCTCAAACTTCGTGCGTCGGGTAGTGCAAAACAGTATGGTGCTGGCAGTATTGTGCCATGCAATGAAGCACATCATCGGCACACGAATGGCCTCGCCATATTAGAGATCAGCCATACAGCCTAATCTTTACCACACTTATTTCCAGAGCCCAATACCGGCACAGACCAGTCACAAGACACAGAGCACTCTTTCAAATGGATAGTGGCAGTTTTCTCCGGTTTGGGCAAGAGATAACGAAGAAAGTATTTTTCCTAGTTATGAAATCTGCCTCAGACGTAGGAATGGTGGCAGGGTTGCCTGTTTAGTCAGCGTCCACCAGCCCACCATTTCGACAGTCACATGGAAGGTACGATCCTAAAAGCTGCACAGCCGACGCGGGAGTGCCTGTCGGCAGTGTGCCGCACCTGCGTTATTTCAGTGGAATACCCCCCATGTGAACAAAGATTTTGCTCTGCTCATTGCCACCGAAGGGTCTTGTCTCTTTAAAATGCTTATATTTGCACGTTTTCATATTTTACAGGTGCTTGAAACGCCTCCCTTTTCAGAAACAGTCATATCCCTGTGTAAGTAGTAACAATGTTTTCACAAAGCTTTTTTATTGTATATATTGTTGACCGCTTTTGTCACCTAAACAGTTCTGCCTTTATTTGTCTAAAAAATAGCCCCGATCATTTGAACTCAGTACTATTGTCACAGCAAATATTAAATCCTCAACCTGTAATGGGTCATAGGTCAAACACACACAGAACACATAACATCAACACATCTCAAAATTTGACCAACTCGTTTTGTTTTAATCGCTACCAAATAGTCACATTACTTTCAACCAGAACAAACAACAATGTGAGCTTGAATGTAGATAACAATATATTATGTAGTAGTGATAGGGCAGCACAGATATTTAATAGTAAATGTAGCAGAGTAAAAGTCAAAGTACTCACTATAAAGCTCAACATGTAAAATGCCTTCTGCGTTATAACAAAGTGGTTTGCACTTATCACAAGTAGACAGTTAGCACGAGTACAAGTATTCACTTACGGTTCTCCTCAAATGCTGTTCGATGACAGTTTCGTTTAAATATTTACAACTTCATTAAAGCCTCTTATGGGTAGAATCGATGGTCAGCAAAACATCATAAAGCAAGGTCTATTTTCTCCGTTATATAAAGATTATTATGATGGGTTATGAAGATTATAATTATTTCCATTATGATTCTGCAGCAACATTGTCAGACAGGGAAATACATTGAAATTTAGCGAAAATAGAACATTTAGTATACGCAATATTCAACATAACACGAGTCCAGAAGGTAGCAATTTGTGTCTAAGAGTTTATGACTTTTTGCTGTCACAGGAAACAAACATAAATCAGAAATATCAAATCCAGGAGCAACTACCTCACGATGATCAAATAAATATCTGTAACATCAGAGCAGACTATTCAAGATTCAGAAAATAATACATTCAGTATGTCTTAATATACTGTATTTTCTGAATAGATTTATATCAAGGATATATTTCGGAGCATCAAGAAGAAAGAATGTAAAATAGTCGAATATTTTTGTAACATGCTTAATGTAAGTTTCATTTTTGCGGTCGTTATTGCATTAAAATACACTATATTTGTTGGTACACGAGTTTCTTTCAAAATATATTTCATATCAATTAAATATATCAAAATTTGATATCCTTTAAATTCCTTTCACACTTAAAAATAGCATTACAAATATTACTCTGGGACAGTCATTACAGAAGCAGCGCGCTGTGGTTTATCTGACGCCAGCTTGGGCAGAAGACGCAGGTCGAATAGCCGCACTTCAGCTTCCCGATACCAGAAAGACAAACGCACCAGCCGTAATGGTGCCAGGAAGCAAACAGAGGGGTCATAGTCATTCGTTCGACACACGCATAATAGCGATGCTGGAGCAGGTGATCCAATGGCTGTTTGGCCCAGTAAAGACTGGAGTGATGATCGGCTTGAAGGAAGCAGCGCCCTGGTGCCGCCTGGCAGAGGTGTGGCAATTACGATGGTGGTAGAGGAGAAATTCAGCCAGCTTGAATTTACGTTTGCGTTTCACGTTTGGTGCCGTACTTTGAGTTATACTGTATGCTTGCATCCTGACGTTCGCGTCATCATCAATATTTGTACTATCTACCATACCAGGAAACACTTTGTGTTATATTGTTACGTTACTATATTCTAACAGTGCTTACCTTGTAATCTTTTAATATTTTGTTGTGAATGGTAAAACCATAAAAATGAAATGACTTATATCAACTTAGTAACGTAGTTTAACAAATGGATAATTTAAATATACCAAAACAACATTTACAGATTAGTGGAAAGAGGTCAACAGTGTTGAAATACTTGTCGATCCTGAATTAGGTTTTGAAGCTTCGACTTATTGTAGCGTCACATTACTTTGTTAATTTATCATTTTGATTAGATTTGTCTTGCCTGGGCCTTCAGTTCAGTTCTTAGTACGCTTATTTGTCTTTTACTGCTTGATATATAGGCTTTTTAACGTTGTTTTACGTTATCTGTAAAATGTCGTCACCAGTTTATCACTGTCTGTTCAGATTAACCCCATTAGCCATCATTGCTGTTCACCTTCTGCATTTTTTGCCTGTTCTCAGATTTTTGTAACTGTCTTTTTCACTCAAACACGTTACTCCATCTCAGGTAGCTTGCCATTGGCATCATGACAGAAGAAAACCAGTTTGCCACCTTCTGTCGGTAATCCATTTTTCCTCGTTCTTCAACTAAAACCAGGCAGTGTCAAGCACCTGTTATTTCAGATGCAAATTTTCTATTAGTGAACGCATTAGTTTCAGTTCATTGTTCATATCAGATACCTGCAATAGTAGTGGCAAAGCTTCATTCTTTGAAAACTGTCATAAATAACTCTAATAGAAGAAAGTTAAATAAACATGAGCAAAGAGCCAAATGCTCTCGCCTCCACGCTTATTTGCAATACTGCCTTAAAGTGAGCACCGGTTATTATTTTTGTCAGTTGGTGACCGAGTGTCAGTTAGATGAATGAATGAATACAACAGGAGAAGAACCGGATGGAAGGTGTCGTTGCCGCTATTTAGTGTGATCAGCGACTTTCGTGCAGAGCGGCGTGGTGATCAGACCAGTCCACAAAATCACTGGCATGGGCTGCTGCGTTTAACAATCAGAGATCTTTAGCACTTGTCACCAACCCTATCTACTACAAATACAGTAAGAAGATCGCACAATACCAAATGAAAGATCCAAATATCTGTCATCGCTAAAAATAAAACATTTGAATACTGAAATGAAAGAGTTCAATGGATATAAACTGTTCTTCCAGGGAATTTACTCGTCAAAGGTGAGAAATGACAACTTAATATCCAGATATCCTGAGGAGCTCGAACACAAACAGCACTAAGGCGAGCTGAGGATCAACACCACGCATATGAGGAACAACAGCTTGAGATCAGCCATACAAAAGCCAAAAATGTGATAACTATTAATATAGACCCAGGTACATTAGCAATGCTAATTGAATAGTGCAGTGGTTGATAAATAAACAAACTTTGTTTTTTTATACCACATATTTGGCATCTTAGCAATACCTGACAATCAGATCAGGCAGGTCACGAAAGAATGTCCAGAATAGTTTTGGCTGCATCATCAGTTTATTTAATCGCCCACAACCATATGACAAATGTTTTGGTTTTTTCAGCTACATTTAACACATTGGTGTGCTTAACAGTACAGTACAACGAACACATCTGATTTAGCATCTGTAAGCGATGTGCCATTTACATTACTCCTCTAGTTGTTCTAAATAACATATCTGTTACATAATTTGCTTCTTTTGGTACTGATGATTAGTCTGGTCATGGTCGCTGTTTAATGTCCCATTATGTCAAAGAGCAAAGATGGCAGCATTTACTATGATTTACCAGATATCGATTTGCTCATGTCATATTCGCATCAAACCTTACCCTGATTATAGCCAGACAGGATAAACCGTCGGTCACCACAATGTCCATCTGCCACAGTCGAAAACTGTTGATCAGCTTCGAAAACACAACACGATGCCTTAGTTTTGCCACGCGAGAGTTCCAGATGTCCAAAGGCGTGCTGGTCTTCGGAAAGTGGATCAAGATCTGAGCGAGTTTGATGTATGCGTATATACAAACGAGAATAATGCATGTCACCATATCATGAACACTGCGAGAGGTAGAAACGAGATGTACAGTAATGTGTTAGTGGAGTCTGTCGTTCTCATAAATCACTGACAAAGAAGGGAAAATCACTTACTGGCCGAGTGAATGTGATTCTGCCGAAAGGTAGGTTTCGCTCTCAAGAATACAATGGTCTACTTTCTGCGCAGAATAAGTCCCATCTGAGCAGCCCTGCTTTCTGCAGTCAATCATGCTGAGTTACCGTTAATTTGATTTGTCAACATAAATGCAACGAGGACAAGGAGTAGCTGCAGAGGTTTTAAGCCATCGTTAAAATGGAAAGACAGCATCACTGGTACGTAAAGATTGCTCGTATTTTGTCGATCAGTACCACAGTCGCGACACGTGCCAACTATTAGCCCAACAGAACTCAGCGCTTCTTGAGGTACCACATTTTCTCCTGCACGCTCACATTCAGTCACGTGAAAAAGACTGACTAAACAGCGGAAGATATAACACAGCAACAGCAAACAGACACGCCGTACCAAACAGCTGGCCATGGCGCCTCTGCACAGCATCTTAGTCAGACTGCTGTAGCCGCAGGAGCAAATCAGTTAATTGTGCGCAGTGAATACCCTGGACCGCCTTCTTGAGCGCCAACCATAATCATTTTGCAGCATGCTGATAACAGACACATTTTGCCAGCGAAACGCATTTATTCAGTGTTGCTGCTTGCTTTAAACAATGAGAGTAATAGGCTGGCGGTGCAGTGTTTTGCCCAGAACTTCGATCTCGTTTTTCATCCAGACTAAAATAATAAAGTCGCATTGAAACATCTAACCGAGAGTGCAGATCACACTGAGACTTATTACACGACATTTGCGCTTTGTCCAGTGCCTCACTATCTGCTTGCTCATCAAAATGTCATGTTGAGTGCCGTGAGAACGCGGGCTGAGCACGAGTTGGTGCTTGCGATTTAATAAAAAGATGAAGAAACCACGAAAAACCAAATGTAATAAAGGAACAACCGCGTAAATTTGAGGTAATAGTGGCGAAGACGAAGCTTCCCCGAAGAAGGTGGCGTTCGAGCACGATATTTAATACGAGGAGGCCGAACGCTGAAGCCCACTGGGCTGAGCGAGCGCCTGGTTGCAGGTGCATGGCGATAGAGGCACCGAGAGAGAAAGACAGCAGGAGCAAAGCAGAAATGGTCCATCGCTGAAGAATAACTGTAAAGAAACTCATTAAACTGGCATCGTATCAAGATCGAATAAACAGAGTTAAAACAACAAACAGACAAGATTAAATGAACAAACAAGAATAGTCGCGTGGCACACGAAGTGCTGGCGAAGAAACAGCAACACAAACAACTCATTTTCTAGTCGGTGATCCCACAGAAAATGAATGAAGCTGGTCATTTAATGTGCATAAAATCTGACGTAAGCTTAGCTGTTACTGGCCTTGCCTTCTTTCTAAACATTTGTCCAATGTTTTTGCCTCTATTAAATGAAGGCCCATGACTTCAGTATATTGCACATTTTATGTCAGCTGTAAAATTGTTGAGCCTGATCATAATCATTCAAAAGATTCATGACTTCAGTTAGCCTCACAGCCAACATGAATTGTCGCAAGGTCGGTTAAGATGAGCCAATCGCACATTATTCAGTTCTTCCTCTTCGCTTAAACCAGTTGCTGTGGTCGATAAATCCAGAAAATGCAAATGATTCACAGAGGATGAAGTTTGTAAATCAGAATTTATAGGAGGCAATCATGAGCACACAACTCAATATACAATTTGGTGTATCTTCAATATTTTAGATGCAACATTTAATACTGTAGGTGAAGCCGACAGATGATCATCAGCAAAAACACTTAAAGAGCCAAAGCATGAATAAGCAGATTTCCTGGCATCGATGGTTGTTTTGACTTTCATACTTATATGTTGTTGAGTAGACTTAGGAAGATACATATTTCACAACTATGTTGCTATACTACATGATTACTTATATCGCGAATTTAACATACTGTATGTAATGACAAAGGTGAAGGAACATACTTAGCGGTTTGAATTGAACCCTTCCTTTCAGTCGCCGCCTTCCTTAGGAGTCACATGCTTCCTTGAGAGTCGCTGCCTTCTTCCTTGAGAGCCGCGCTTCCTTCCTGAGCCGCCATTCTTCCCAAGAGCCGCGCTTCCTCCTGTGAGCCGTAGCCTCTTAAGAGCCGCCAGCTCTTGAAGCCATCCTTCCTTGAGACGCGTCCTTCCTTGAGAGCCTGCCTCCTTGAGAGCCGTCCTTGAGAGCCGCGCCCTTCCTGTGCCACGCTCCTGGGAGCCGCGCTCTTTCCCCAGGTCGCTTCGAGAAAGCCGCGCTCTTCTGAGAGCCGCGCCCAGCGCGCCTGAGCCTTTCCCAGAGCCGCGCCTAGAGCCGCGCTTCCCCTGAGTGTCGTGCTTCCTTCCCAGCGCCGCCTTCCTGAGCGCGCCCTGAGGCGCCAAGCTCCTTCTGTCGCCGCCTCCTGAGAGTCGGCAGCTCCTTCCTGAGTCACTCTTCATTGAGAGCCATTTCCTTCATTGAGAGTCGCGCTTCCCATGCCGCGCTCCTTCCTGAGAGCCACGTCCTGATGCTCTGAGAGCCGCGCCTTCCCACGCCACAGGGCCTGAGACGCCTTCCCACGCGCTCTTCCTGAGACGGCCTTCTCCAGGCGCTCGCCGCCTTCCGATGGCGCTCTTCTGAGGAGTCGGCTTCCATCATTTCCTTTGAGAGCGCCCCAGAGCGCTTCCTTCCCGCTGACGTCAGAGATCGCCGCGCTGGCGCTCACGAGAAACACGCCTTCTGAGATACACAGTTTTCCAGATCGCGCTTCCTTCCCGAGCGCGCCTTCCCACGCCTCTTTCCGAGAGCGGCTTCTCTTCGCCTTCTGAGCCGCGCCCTGAGAGCGTCACCTTGACCGCCGCCTGAGATGCCGCATTCTTCAGGTGCCGGTTTGAGTCGCCGCGCTGCCTTCCTGGGCCACGCTGAGAGCGCGCCTTTCCAGTGCCACGCTTCTTCTGAGAGCCAGTCGCCGGCTTCTTCTGAGCCGCCTCTTTCCAGGTCGCTTGAGAGAGTCGCGCCTCTCCTTAGGTCACTTCACGCCGTGAGGCCACGTCTCTCTGAGACGCCCTGAGACCGCCGCACTCCACGCCGCCTGAGAGATCGCCATTTCCTGGCCTAGCGCCGCCCGAGGAGTCGCCTCTTCCTGGGACGGATGGCCCTTTCCGAGAGCCCGGCTCTCTTCCTGAGAGCTCTTCACGCGGCTCTTCCTGACGCGCTCCTTCCGAGACACGTTCTTCCCAGAGTCGCGTGGCTGAGATGCCTCTTCCTGAGAGTCGCTGCTCCTTCCCAGTCATCGCCACCGTCTTCCGAGTCGGCCGCCCCAGAGTCTGCCAGTTTTTCTGGAGAGGTCGGGCTAGCCTTGACGCTCCTTTCCGAGCGCCTCACACGCTCTTCCACGCCCTTCCCAAAGCCACGCCTGAGACGCTCCTTCCCGAAAGCCGCCCAGCCGCCCCTTGAGAGGCCGCGCCTCATTCTCTGACGCGGCCCTCTCCTGAGGCCGCACGCGCTCCTGAGACCCGCCCACACCGCGCCTTTCTGAGCCGGCCCCTCCTAGAGCCGCCGCCCCAGAGCCACGCTCTTCCTGAGCACGCGCCTGAGAGGCCGCCTCCCTCTCCGAGCCGCCCCAAGAGTCACTCTTCTGAGAGCGCTTCCTCCTGCGCCTTCCTGAGAGTCAGTCACACGCCGCCTGGCTCTTCTGAGAGTCACGCTTCCTTCCCAAAGCCACGCTTTCCAGACACCCTTTCGAGAGCCGTCCTGTTTCGCCCTCCAGTCGCTCTTCCGAGAGCCGCCTGAGAGCGCCTGAATCTGGCCTGAGCCTGAGAGCCGCATCCTTCCTGACACGCCTGAGACGCCTTTCCTGAGAGCCGCCACTCCCAGAGCCGGCCCCTGTGCCGCCCATCTCAGCATTTTGAGACCGCTTCCCTTCTGAGAATGCTTCCCACGCGTCCTCCTGAGCGCTCTTCCTGAGATACGCCCTCCGAGCCGCGCCCTGAGCCTCGCCCGCCCTGGGAGAGCCGCTCTTCCGAGCCGCCCTTCCAAAGCCACGCCCGGGCCACGCCCAGCATTCAGCCCCTCTGAGAGCTGAGCCGCTGGCCTTCCCAGAGACCCAAGACGCCGGCCCAGATCTGCTTCTTCTGAGAGCCACGCCCTTCCTAGAGTCGCCTTTCCTGAGAGCCACGCTTCCTCTGAGGCCACCTGAGAGTCGCCGCCAAAGTCGCCCACATCACGCTCCTTCCCAGAGCCGCCCCTTCCAGCCGCTTCGAAACGCTCTTGAGCTGAGAGTCGCCTCTTCCTTCGAGGCCACGCTTCTGAGACACGCCTGAGCGCTCCTTCCCAGAGCCGCGCCCTTCCTCAGATCGCCACTCCACGCGCCTCCAGAGTCGCCAGCCCTCCAGAGCCGCGGCCCTCAGCCGCTCCTGAAGACCGCCCCAGCCGCCACTCTTTCCTGAGCCTGCACGGCCCTCTGAGAGTCAGGTTACCATGAGCCGCGCCTCCCTGAGATCACTGAGCCGCCGCTTTCCTGAGATGGCCCAGCCACGCCTTCGGGAGAGCGGCGCCTCCTTCCCAGAGCGCGGTCTTCCTTAGAGCCGCCAGCTCTCTGACGCGCCTCTTCTGAGCCGCCTTCCTGAGAGCGCGCTCCGCCTGAGGCCGCCCCACGCCTTCCTGAGCCGCCTCTTCCCAGAGGCTCTCTCCCCAAACGCCTTCCGAGAGTCGCCGCCTTCACCAGAAACACGCCTGAGAGCCACGCTGACGCGGCCTTTCCTTACAGCTGCGCTCTTCCTTGGGCGCCTTCATGCCCTTCAGAGCGCTCCTTCCAAAGCTCACTGAGCGCCTCCTGAGAGCACGCTCCTGAGAGCGCCCTTCTGAGGCGCGTCCTTCCAGCCGCCTTCCTGAGCGCTCTTCCCCAGCCGCTCACCTCTGAGAGCCGCAGCTTCCTTCCCAGCCGCCGCCTTCCTGAGACGCCTTCCCGAGAGCCGCCCAAGAGTCGCCAGGCCCCTCTGAGAGCCGTCCTTCCCAGGCCCGCGGCTCCTTCCTGAGATCGGCTTCCTTCGAGAGCCGCCTTCCTGAGAGCCACGCCTCTGAGAGCTGCTGCCTCCCTGATAGTCAACGCCTCTGAGAGCGCCTTCCAGAGCCGTCTCTGATGCACGCGCTCTCTCCTGAGTAGCCATTTCCTTCCTTGTGTCGCTCTCGATCGCTCTTTCCAGCTTCCAGGCCACTGCTTCGCTGATCGCCGCCTGAGACGCCCTCCCTGACGACCTCCTCCCGAGTCGCCTCCCAGCCGCCGCCCGAGATCACCGCCTCTTCCCGAGAGCGCCTCTGAGCCTTCCGGTCGCGCCTTCCGAGAGCATCAAGCCTCTTCCTGAGAGTGCCTGAGATCGCCAGAGTCGCCTTCCCCTGAGAGCACCCTCCTGACGCCAGCTCTTCTGGAGCCCACCCTTCCTTGATATCCCTTCCGAGAGCCACCGCCACGCCTCTGAGAGCGTCATTCCGAGTCGCGCTCCATCGCCGGCTCCTCTCCTGGAGGTTTTCCACGCCTCTTCCAGAGCCAGCCAGAGTCGCCTCATTGGAGCCGCCCTCCTTCAGAGGCCACGCCTCTGAGCCACCGCCGACGCCTCATGAGCGCGCCTCAGAGGTCGCGCCACTTTTGTCACGGCTCAGACGCGCCTTCCAGGTCTTCCGAGTTCGCCGCCCAGTGCTCACAGCCTTTCATTCCAGTTATCGCTTTTCCTTCCTGGAGGTCGCGCTCTTCCTGAGACGCCATCTCCTCCTCATTGAGACGCTTCCCGAGAGCCGCCGCTGCTGAGAGTCACGCCCTGAGCCGCGCCCTTCCAGAGCCAGCCCAGAGCCGCCTTCCCGAGAGCCGCTCCTTCCTGACGCGCCTTTCCTGAGAGCGGCTCTTCCTGAGAGCCCGCCCAGCAGCCGCCCCTCCTGAGAGCCCACGCTCCTTCCAGAGCCGCTTCCTCTCAGAGTCACGCCTCTGAGAGCCGCCTCTTCTCACCAGAGCCACTTCAGAGCCACGCCATTGAGAGCGCTCTTCTCATACGCGCCTCAGGAGGCCGCCTCCTTCCTGGGCCACGCTCTGAGGCCGCCTTTCCTGAGAGGCCACCGCCTGAGAGCCGCGGCTCTTCTGAGACGCTTCCTTTCTAGTTCTTCCTCTGAGCGCCCTTCCTGACGCCGCCTGTCTGAGATCTCCTCCAGGCCGCCACTTCCTTCCGAGAGCCGCGAGCATGCCTGAGAGCCGCGTCCCTCCAGTAGCCCGCTTCCTCTGAGAGTCGCAGCTCTTCCTGAAAGTCGCGCCCCTTCCCCAAAGCACGCCCTGAGAGCGCCACGGCCTTCCGAGACGCGCCTGCCATCGCTCCTGATACGCTCCCTTCCCAGACGCCCCCTGAGACGCTCTTCCGAGCCGGGCCTTCACGCGCCCCCCTGAGAGCCACGCCTGAGAGCCTGCTGTTCCTCTGCCGAGCCGCCTTCCTGAGAGGCCGCCTGCTTGTGAGCCCGCCCTTCCTGCCGCCGCTCCTTCCTGTGCCGGCCTCCCGAGACGCCCTTCCTGCTTCTGAGCCTGAGCACGCTCTGAGACGCCTTCTCTCCTGAGAGCCTCGCCACACGCTTCCTTCCGAGTCGCCCTTCCAGTCAGCCTCTTCTCAGAGCCACTTCTTCGAGAGCGCCTTCCTGAGAGCCTCCTGAGCAACGCCCTTCCAGACGCGCTCCTTCCTGGCAGCCGCCCCTGAGACGCCCTCTCCCATCGCCCTGAGAGCCGCCGCCCCCTTCCAGCCCGCCACGCGCCTGAGAGCCCCCGCCCCACAGGCGCCGCTCCTTCTTGATGCCTTCCTGGGAGTCACGGCTCTTCCGAGGCCGCCCTTCCTGAGCCGCCCTTCTCTGAGATCGCCGCTCTAGACTGGCCTCCTCCCAGAGCGCCTCTCTCCTCCCAGAGCCGCAAGCCTCAGGCAGTCACGCCCAGCACCGCCTCCTGAGACGCACTCCAAGCTTCGCCAGCCTTCCGACGCCTTCCCAGAGCCGTCTCCACATGGCCTGAGAGTCGCCGCCTCCCAGAGCGCGCCCCACAGCCGCCGCTTCCAGCTCGGAGTATCACCAGTCATTCAGAACATGATTGTCTCATAATTTTCGTTTTTATTTGTCTGCTTTATCCTTTTTATACTTGCATGTGTTATTGTAATAAATATTGTAATATTTAGGTCACTGATATTACTTTAAATGGATCCATAAGAACTGCCAGAAAGACAGATCAAGAAAACGTATTGTACTAAGTTGCCGTAGTTGTAAAGCATTTATCGACTATTTTAACTTAATCTTAAACATTATTAAAATGTGGGGTTGTTTATTTTTTGACATATAATAAATAACGCCCAGCTTAAATCACAATTACTTAAAAACAGTTCATTTTACATCACATAGGTTATTATAAATGCTAGTCTCGTTATTGCGTTTGCACTAACAAGTTAAAAAGTATTGAACCAAATAGCATCATGGGTCTGTGTTAACTATAAGCAAACCACCTCAAAGACAATTTAAGTTCGGTACCTTCCAAGTTATTAGTGTCATTTCCAAATCCTTTACAGTGAACATTTTATCCACATATTCCAGACAAATGTTATTCTTGTTAAATCTAAGTCAGTATTATAACATGTGAATCTGACAATGGACTCATTCATGTTACTCTTTTAGGTTCCACACCTTATCGCTATTTGCACAGAGCAAACCTGACAACTGATCAAGATTTAATATAACAACATTTTGTGGCATCTGGAAAATATGTGGATAAAATGTTCACTGTAAAGTGCAAATGACTTACTAATAACTTGGAAGGTACAAAACTTATATTGTCTTTAATTAGTTTTGCTTATAGTTAACTTTAGTTATGATGCTTTTGTTTTGAAGGGACAATTTCTTTTTTAACTGTTAGTGCAAACGCAATAACAATTTGCGTTTGCACTAATAACCTATATGATGTAAATCTGAACTTGTTTTAAGTAGTGTGATTTAAGCTGGGCATTTGTTTAATTATATGTCAAAATAAGGCTAATTTACATTTTAAATGTCATTTTAAGTTAAGTTAAAATGAATCAGTAAAGAATGCTACAACTACTACGGCTTAACTTAATTACAATACGTTTTTTCTTGATCTGTCTTTTTTCTAACAGAGTTCTTATGGATCATTTTAAAATTAATAATGGCATTTTCAAATATTATAATGTTGTTACAATAGCACATGCAGAGTTAATAAAAAAAGGACCAAAACAGACAAATAAAAAAACAAAATTATGGACAATCATGTTTCTGGTTGACATGAGCGCTGACTGAACAGATGATGCTCCAGGCTTAGGGAAGCGCGGCTCTTAAGGAAGCGCAGCTCTTAAGAAGCCGGTGCCGCGGTCTCAAGGAAGGAAGCCGGTCTGAGGAAGGAAGCGGCTCTCGACAGCAGCTGCTCAAGGAAGAGCGGCTGCCTAAGGAAGGGCGGCTCATGGCGAAGGAAGCGCTGCTACAGGCGCTGGCTCTCCAGGGAAGCACGGCTCACAAGGGAAGCGAGCCGGCTCATAAGGAAGGAAGCTGCCTTCAAAGAAGGAAGCCGCTCTTAAGGAAGCGAGGCCTTCAAGGAGGCTGAAGCTGCTCAAGGAAGGAAGCGAGGTTTCGGAATCCAGTTTGGCTCAAGGAAGGACCTCTAAGGAAGGAAGGCTAGCCTCAGCGTGGCCTCAGGAAGGAAGCAAGGCTTTTATGAAGGTGCCGCGTCTCAAGGAAATGAGCGCGGCCTCAAGGAAGGAAGCCGCCGGCTCCCATGAAGGAAGCCGCTGCCTCAAGGAAGGAAGCGCGGCTCTCAAGGAAGGAAGCGCGGCTCTCAAGGAAGGAAGCGCGGCTCTTAAAAGGAAGGAAGCGAGGCTCTCAAGGAAGGAAGCGCGGCTCTCAAGGAAGGGTTCAATTCAAACCACTTAAATATGTTTCACTTCACCTTTTGTCATTACATACAATCATGTTAAATTCAGCGAATATAAATAATCATGTAAATTATGCTTAACATATAGTTGTAAAGAAGTATCTTATCTTGCAAATTATACTCAACAACATATAAGTATAAAGAAGTCAAAACAACCATCGATGTAGAAATCACCTTATTCATGCTTTTGGCTCTTTAAGTGTTTTTTACGTGGTCATGCAGTCGCTCACCTACAGTTACAGTTAAAATGTTGCATCTAAATAATTAGAATACCACCAAGAATTAATATATTAAGTTATTGTTATACATGATTGCCTCCTATAAATTCTGATTCCCCAAACTTCATCCTCTGTGGAATCAATTGCATTTTCTGGATTTGTATTTTTGCTTAACTGAGTTTTAAACGAAGAGGGAAATTTGAATAAATGTCTGATTGGCTCATGTTAACTGTGCCTGGTGGATACATATTGGCTGTGGAGTTTCTTGAAGTCATGAGTGAAATGTTATAGCTTTCAGTGATTCAACTTTTGAATGATTATGATCAGAGCAAACAATTTTACAAGCTGACATAAAATAATGCCTAATATATACATTGAGGAAGTCATGGGTGATCAGTTCATTTGAAATAAGAATTTAGAAACATTGGACCAAAAATCTTTAAGAAGGAAAACAGATGACCAGTAACAGCTAAGCATCCTGGATTTTATGCACATTAAATGATAACTTCATTCATTTTCTGTCAGGATCCTGACAGAAAATGGGTTGTTTGTGTTGTACTTTGATTTCTTCATAGCTTCATTATTATTTTGCATTTATTTCTTGTTTTGTTTCGAACTGTCTTGTCCCTGTCTTGTTTGTGTTTTTAACTCTGTTTATTTCTGATATTTATTTTTGATTACTTGAGTTTTATTAGGTTTCTTTACTGTAGTTACTCTTCAGCGATGGATACATTTCTGCTCCCCTGTGTACTCTCCCTCGCCCCCTGTGTCACTTTCTCTCTCTCTCCTCAGTCTGCCTCCTGCTCCCTTCACTCACACCTGCAACCAGGTAGCTCATCAGCCCAGGTCTCTTGTTCAGCGTTCAACCTCCTCAGTATTTAAGCTTATCATTCTCAGACATACCTTGCGGGAGCTTCTCGTCTTCTCCCGTCTGTTCCCTCAGATTCCATAGTTGTGTTCCTTTGTGCATTTTGGATTTTTTTCTGTAAGTTTCTTCATCTTTTTTTATTAAAATCACCAAAAACTCAACTCAGTGCTCCACGCCCACTGCATTTGGGTCCTCTCCACAACACTCAACATGACATTTTGATGGGCAAAGCAAAGATGAAGGAAGGTAGGGCACTGGATGGAAACACCAAATGTCAAATGTAATAAGTCTCAGTGTGACTCTGCACTGCAGTGACTGTCAGTTTAAGATCTGTTTCCAGGCAACTGACTATTATTTTAGTCTCTGGATAGACGCTTGAGGATGAAGTTCTGGGCAAAAAAGCTTTACCTTTCTGCATTACGCCAGCCTGAGTACCTCTCATTCTTTAAAGCAAAGCTGCTTAGCCACTGGTCATCTGTTTTCCTTTGTAAAAAAATGTGTCTGTTATCAACATGCTGTAAGTGGTTATATGGGTTAACATAAGAAGGCTGGGTCCCAGGAGTATTCACTGCACACAGTTATTTGATTTGCTCCTGCAGCCACAGCTTAGTCCTGACTAAGTGCTGTGCAGAGGCATATGGCCAGGCTTGTGCGGGCCTAATTACAGACATTATCTCATTTGCTATTGTAAGGGACTGTTGTGCCATCTTCCACTTATTTAATTAGTCTTTTCACATGTTGGATGTGGGCAGCTTAGGAGGAAAATGTGACATATGGAAAGAAAAATGTACACTTTGGAGTTCTGGTTAGGGATTTCAATAGTTGAAGCTTTTTTTTTTTTCTTGCTACAGATTAATTTGTCAAACAATTAGCTGTCCTTTTTTACATTTGGTGGTACTGATCAAACAAATACTCTGAAACAATCTTTACATTGCCAGTGTGCTGTCTTTTCCCATTTAACTTGATGGCTTAAAAGAGCCTCCTACTCCTGGCTTCCACTCCACTTGATCACCTCATTTGCATTTTATATTGGTAAATCAAATTAAGCACCGGCAGCTTTTAACATGATTGACTGCAGCCAGGGCTGCTCAGATGGGACTTATTCTGCACAGAAAATTAGACCATTTAATGTGCAGAGCAGAGAGCTTGGCTCCCCTCACTTTCAGCAAATCACATTCACTCAGCTAATTAAAATGATTTTTCCCTTCTTTTTGTCAGTGTTTGCCAAAGGGCTTTGATAGATTTCCCCACCTGCTATTTTACTGTACATCTCATTTTCCTGCACTCTCTCTCCACACAGTGTTTCTGCTATTCTCTGGGTGACATGCATTATTTCTGTTTAGCTATATTCTATATCACATACACTCAAACTTTTCACTGTCCAGATCTTGATTACACTTTTTCCAGAAAATTAGCTGCACCAAGTTTTATCTGGAGGACTATTAAACATAGTTAAAAACTAAAGGCATCATTGATTGTATTTTTTCAGAAATACAGTCAACAGTTTTATTTTAATGGCTTTTAGATGGACATTGTGAGTATTGATTGGTTTATCATATCTAAACATATGAAATCAGAATTAAAGGTTTGATGCAGATATGACATGAACAAAATCTGATATGTCTAGTAAATCATATTAAATGCTATACATATTTTTACTTTCCTTTGTGAAACATAAATATAATAAGGACATTAAAACTTAGCGTACTTGAAGCCAGACTAATCATCAGTACACTTAAGGCTTAAGGATTATGTAACTTAGACTATGTTATTTTGGAACAACTAAAATTGTGCTTAAAGTATTTTTTATCCTTGCAGGGTCTTTCAAATCAAGATGTGTTTGTTTAGCACTTTGTACTGTTAGAAACACACCAGTGTCTGTTGTTAAAATGTAGCTAGGAAAAAAAAACCAAAAACGAACCTACATCATAAAATGGTTGTGGAGACGTTCATCGTCAAAACTGGAGCGATGATCTTGTGCAGCCAGGGCCGTTTTCTGAGACTGCGACAACTTTAGGTTTTGTTATACCTGATCCCTGATTGATCAGGTTGATTTGCTAAGATTGCCAAAAATATGTGAACATAAAAACAAAGTTTGTTTATTTATGTACTGCACTGTTATAATTAGCATTGCTAATGTACCTGGGTCTATATTAATAGTTGTACATTTTCTTTAATGTATTTGTCCTCTTAAACTTGTGTTCCTCACTGTCTGATATGAGGGGTGTTGTCCTCCAGCTCCGCCTTAGTGCTTTCTTCTTCTCTTGTTCAGGCTCCTCCAGGACTATTATAAATATTAAGTTATTCATTTCCTCCTCCCTTTTGTTAGTCGTTCCCCTGGAGAGAGGCAAGTTTTATAATCCATTGGAATCCTTTCATTTCTATTATTCAAATGTTTATTTTTTCTTATGTATTAATGATAGATGTTTGGATATTTTCATTTGAGTTGTTATTGCGTCTTTATAACACTATTATTTTGTATAGATCGGGTTGGAGAACTAAGTGCTAAGACTAATATCTCCTGATTGACAAATTAAATAAACGGAGACCGCCTCCAAACCCATACTTGGTGTTTTGTGGTTTGTCTGATCACCACATAACACTCACAACACAGAAGTCCGCTGGTCACACTGAGCAAACTTACCACTAGCGAGCAACACATTTTATTTCCATCCAGTTCTTCTCCTGTTGTGTTCATTCATTCATCTAACTGACCTCAGTCACCAGCTTGAATTGACCAAAAGTAATAACCATTATCAAGGTGCTCTCTACTTTTAAGGCAATATTGTGCAAATAAGTAATGGGAATTTGAAGAGCATTTCTTCTTCTCATGATGCTGTTCTTCTTATTCTATTATAGTTATTTATGACAGTTTTCAAAAGAATGAAGCTGCCCTTTACTGCTACCGTCTGATATGAAATGTGAACTGGACCTAATGCCGTTCACTAATAGAATTTGCATCTGAAAATGAATTCTCTGGGTTAACATTTTCTGTGTTTTAGTTGAAGAACTGAGAAAAATGGATTATATTAGAAGAGTGTAAAACTGAAGACACCTTCTGTCATGATGTATGAAGTGGTTGATGTTGAACCCAATACCTGAGATGGAAATAACTGATGATTTTGGAGGTGAAAAGATACAAGTTACAAAAATCACAGGGAGCCAAGGCAAAAAAAAAATCTATGAAGGATTGGGCAAGTAGTGAGTGAGGTTTAAATGAAGAGGTTGAATACAGAACAAAAGACCTGGGCTGATGAGGAAACTGAAGTGACACAGGGGGCGAGAGAAAGAACACAGAGCAACGCTAAAGAATAACTTGATTAAAGAAACCTGCCATAATAAAACGAGAGTAAGAAAGAATAAATAAACATTGCAAAGAACTGAACTGAAGGAAAGCAGGAATAAGACAAATCTAATCAAAATGATAAATTAACAAAGTAATAATGACACTACAATAAAGTCAAACTTCAAAACAACCTAACAATTCAGGATCCTGACAAAATTGACACCAACACTGTTTTTGTTGTAGAACCTCTTTCCACTAATCTGTAAATATTTGTTTTGAGGCATGAACAAATTATTACATTTGTTAAACTACGTTACTTTAAGTTCCATTATAAGGATCATTTCATTTTTTTTTTTTTATGGTTTTACCATTCTAACAAAATGGTAAAAGATTTTTAAGGTAAACTTTGTTAGAATATAGTAGCATGTATGTAAACACAAAGTGTTTCACTGAAACATAATTAGATACTATAATTACAAATATTATTGAAAAGTATTTTTGAGATTTATTAAGGTTTACAAAAACATACAGAAAGTATAACTCAAAGTACAACTTAAGAATAATGAAGCCTAGACGTAAATTCAAGCTGGCTGGGAGATTTTCTCCTCCTACCTGCATCATCCAATTGCCACACCTCTGCCAGAGCCAAGCAGCACCAAGTTGCTGCTTCAGCTCAGCCAGTCATCACTCCAGAACCTTTTTATAAGGCCAAACAACCATTGGATCCACCTGCTTTCCAGCCGTGCTTCAAGTAAGCCTGTTATGTGCTCTGATTATGTCAGATTTTGACTCAGATGACCCAATGACCCCTCTGTTTTGCTTCCTGGCCCCTCGTGCAGCAGTGCCGTTTGTCTTCTTGGTCTGGGAAGCTGAAGTCCCGAGCTGTTCATTCAAGCCTGCACGTCTTCTGCCAAATAACTTTGTCAGATAAAACTTTCTAACTGCTGCTCTTTCTGTGTGAGCCTGTCCAGATTGAAATATTTGTAATATATTTTTAAAGTGTACATTTAAAAGATACATTTTTATAAATAAATGAAAAGGGAATTTTAAAAAGGATTATCAAATTTTTGGAATATATTTAATTAGAATATAAAGTATATTTTTGAAAAAGTATAACTTCAGTGTACCAATATATACTAAATATATAGTGTATTTTGGTACCAATAAACATTTTTAAATAGAGCATTGAAAGCATGTTTTTAAAAATGTATTTATTTTACATTCTTAATATGATCTCAAGTATATCCACTTGATAACATACTCAAATCTATTTCAGAAAAATACAGTATATTAAGACATACCTGAATGTATTATTTTTCACAAGTGTTTAGATAAGTGCCAAAAGCAGAATTGTACACCATTCATCTCTGATTTGTTTTGGGACATTTTGGTGATCATCATTAGGGTAAGTTGCTCCTGGATTTGACCAATTTCTGGTTTATGTTTGTTTTCCTCACATGTGGCCTTAAAAAAAAGTCATAAAACTCTTAAGACACAGAATTGCTACCTTCTGGACTTCATGTTATGTTGAGATGTGCAGCATGTAAATGTTCTAATTTTCCTTCATTTTCAATCATGACCACTAATCTGTGTATTGCAGCACAGAATCATAATGGAGATAGTTGCTTTCTTTGCTCTTCATCATTTCATAACTTCATCATATTAGTCTTTATATGGCCAGGAGAAAATGGGCCCTTCTTTTGCTTGATATTTTTTGCTGACCATCAGTTCTACCCATAAGGGAGCTTTTAGTAAGTTGTAAATATTTGAACAGAAACTGTCATCGGTTGCTGTTTGGAGGGAGGGAACCAGTAAGTGAAAAATACTTGTACTCGTACTTCACTACAATGTACTTGTGGTAAAGTACAAGTACTTTGTTACTGTACAGAAGTACATTTTTACATATCTGGGCTTTACTTAATTGTGGATACTTTTGACTTTTACTCTGCTACATTTACTATTAAATATCTGTACTTTCTACTCCACTACTTTTCTATAATATGTTGTTACATACTACATTCAAATCACATTGTCTTGTTTGATTTGTTTATGAGTTTGAAAGTAATTAATGACTTATTTGAGGTAGCAGGTTAAAAAAACACAAAACCAGTTTGAGTCCAAATTTTGAGAATAGTGTTGGTGTTAAATATTATTCTATTATTAGTGTTTATTTTCTGTAAACCCATTACAAGGTTGAGTTTAGAATATAATTTTTAACTATGACAATGAAACACTGGAGTTCAAATAGTCAGGGCTGATTTTTTTTTTTTTTAGATAAAAATAAAGACAAGATTTGACATTGCAGGTGGTAAAAATCCTGGTCAACTGTATATACACAATAAAAAACTTTATTGGAAAACATTGTTACTACTTACACAAGGGAGATATGACTGATTTCTGAAAAGGGGGGAAAGGTTTCAAAGCTACCTGTGTAAAAATATGAAAAACATTACAGAAATACTTAAACATTTTAAAAGAGACAAAGTTATGTGTTGCTGAAATGGAAGCAGAATAAAAATGCTGTTCTATGGGGAATATTCCCACTGGAAATAATAGGTGCAGCACACTGCCGACACCAGGCACTTCCCTGGAACACAACAGTCAGCTTAATTGCAGCTTTTAGGATCATTACTGCTCCCATGTGACTGTCAAAATGGACAAGGCTGGTGGGCCTTTGACAAACAGGCAACCACCACCCACCGTTCTACAGTCACAAGGGGCAGACTCGTAACTAGGAGAAAAATACCTTTCTTGTTTGTTGTCCTCTCTTGCCTTTAAACCAGAGAGAAAAAAATACCACTGAATCCATTTTAGAAAACAGGATCTTGTTGCTATATATTCTTCCAAAGTCTTTACAATGTCTGTGTCTTTGTAATTTGGGTCTACATTGCCATTATTAGATACAAATACAAGTATGTTAAAAGATTAAATGTACTAATGTTTGTCCTCTAATATATCTTGAGAAATTTAATTCATTCATTGTGTGTGTGAGTGCGTGTGCATGTGTACAATACTGCCTTTTCTCTCTGTTTTACTTTCCTGACCTTTGGAGATTTGAGTTGTCATGGCTGCGAATGGCTCATTGCATATCTGCTAATAGAGGAACCCATTCATCGTTCAAGAGCTTGAGGGAAGTGGCTCACCAAGAGCCTTGGCCTCGTCTCTACAATCATCCAATGAGGTCTTTCTGTGAGCACTATTCCTTACAGCGCAGAGTATAATGTGAAGTACTCTGTCTAAAAGCCCTGTCAGAAGTCTTAACTCGTCAAAATTCTGTCACCAATACCAGGCTTTATCCTATAGAACAATCTGTTGGATCGAGCAGCAATATTCATTTAGCATGACATTAGGATAGTTTTTCTAATTTAGATTTTTTTTTTTTTTTACATTATTTCTAGCTGTTGATGCTGGCATTGTGTGTATATATATATATATATATATATATATATTTTATATATATATATATATAAAAAGCTTTAAGGTGAGACATTGTTTTATGCTAACTGTATGAAGTTCATAGAAATTATTTTTTACAAGAAAATTATATATTCCCTTGTATTTGAGTCATTTTGGACATGATTTCGTTTTATGATAAATCTTGAATGTTTTAAAACATTTTTTCCTTATAAAATCAAAGTGAACAAATTTTTGTTCATGTACAATAACAGCAAGACAAACTTACTTGAATCCTGTCTTTCATATGACACTTCTAAGCTTAATTTTATAGTTTTAGTTCATAATAGCTGAGATGTAGGGGAAAAAAATGTCTGTATAAAGGGGGTTGTGAGCAGAGTCAATTTCCATGTGTGATATGCATGCTAGATAAGAGCCTTTTCAATGATTTTCCAGTCAAGCTTGTTTTGGTTTCATATGTGTTTGTGCCAATTGCAGTGGTGACCCTGAGCATTCAAATACAGACGATGAAACGCTGAAGGTCACAACTCTTAGGTGTTGTGCTATTCTGAGTGCTTTAAAGCCAAGTGTGTTATCGTTTTCACTCAGAGGAATGCTATGGTAGTTGCAGAGGATGAAGGTTAGCAGACAGTGCAGCACATTGAGTGCTTTAGAGCCATACTTGATTTGTTTTGTAACACCAGCCCTCTTCTTTGTTTTGCACATTCACAAAGACACAGTGCAGTGGGTTTTTTTTTTTTTTTTTTAATCAGTCAGATTTAGGTTTTGCAACTCAAACTTACTTTTCCTACAATTACATTTTTCAACAAAAATAAAATATGAGCAATAAGCTGTTGCCTGATGGTTATTTTATGCTTTCAACACAACATGCAAATAAAATATTGTCATTTAATTGTCAATGGAGAGCAGTATCAAATACTGTTGTGTTTGCAATATATAAAGGAAATTTTAAAATATGTTTAAAGAAATTCTACTTTTTGTTGTGAAATTTCAGGAAGTCATCTGTTTGACTTGATGTAGAAGAAAAGTCATTTACATTATTTACTCATTTGCAGGCCAGATTTTTTTCATTATTAATTTAATTATTCATTAAGCTTTTTTTGAGATGAGTACTGGAAAAAAGTTTATTAAAATCATTTTATGTTATCAATGGCTTTTGCTGTTTCTGCTGATTTGATTTATCATTTTCTTTGGAAACATATGGTCAAATGAACATGATGGACAGACAGTCTACATGTTGCAACTAGCATAACTTGCACACGTTAATATTTCTGGAGCTCAGAGTGTTTATGCATGTTCTCTGTTCGACAGTCCTTCCCTTGTTTCTATGTAGGGCTGCAAAACACACACCTTACAGATTAACAGATCTAAACCAGATTTATGCAAGATTATTTTCTTCATCAGAGAATGCTCTGACCTGTCAAGTGTGTAACTTATTAATTTTTTCCTTGCTGGCATGCAAGTCTAAAAAAAACTCTCCAACTCTTAAAGATTTGTCTTGGTTGTTCTTTGGTTCTTTTTAACAAAGTAATTTTTCTAACAGCAAACGTGAAACTCTGATGGGCTGCTGTGTGCTGATGCAAACTAGATAATGATTTCATCAAAACCCCAAATGTCTGCAGGTGTAATCTCCTCTACGCTCTCCTCCTCTCTTGAATGCAGCTCTTCCATGCCAACAGGTCAAATTTAGTTGATTTGACTTCTAAACCTGAGATGTGAAAGTTAAATTTTCATTTGCCTCAATTTTGGCTAAGCACAATAGTAAATGTGATGATGTCATCGGGATATTTTCATATGTAGAAAATGGCAGCATCTAGATATCAGTTCTCAGGGTTTGTAGTTGATCTCATGGAGTTTAACTTAAAGAATCATTTCCGGCATATTTCACACTAACTACATGGAGAAGTATTAGTATTATCTGTGCTATTAAATTCCTCTACTGTGTTTGGTTGTTGCCATTTTGATTGTTAGGGGAAACTTAACTGTGTGAGTATGTGTGTATAAAAAATGAAGAGACCACTGCACTGAACCCCACGATGGTTGTTCCACCGAATATTGATTTCTGATCTCTGAATTAAGTATTGTTGTTTCTGCATGGATATAGACTTATTTTCTTTGCATTATTTGAAGTTTAGAAGCACTGCATCTTTTTTGTTCTTTTGACCATTTCTCCTTTTCTGGAAATAAATACAAAATTTTTGCTTGGAATTTTGGATCCATGTTGTCAGTAGAACAATGTTCATTTTACTCAAACGCATACCTACAAAACATAAGATCAGAGAAACTGATCATTTTAAGTGGTCTCATAATTTTTTCCAGAGCTGTATGTGGCAAGGCACAGATCTGGCCAACGTTGCAGAAGAATTTTCGCAGCACTCAAGGTTCCTAAGAGCACAGTGGCTTCCATAATCATTAAATGGAATAAATGTGGGACAACAAGAACTCTTCCTAAACCTCACCATCAAGCCAAACTGAGCAAACAGGGGAGAAGAGCTGTGGTGAGAGAGGAAAAGTAGAACCCACTGTGTCTGAGCTCCAGACATGCAGTAGAAAGACGGAAAACACAAAGTCAATGATCACTGCAGCCCTCCATATTTAGGGCTTCATGGCAAAGTGGCCCAATGGAAACCTATCTTCAGTATGAAAGCCCACATACTTTCACCAAAAAACATGTGAAAACTCCTAGACTATGAGACCAGATGATTCTCTGGTCTGATGAGATCAAGACTGAGCTTTTTGGTGTTGAGAAACTGTGGATTTAAGAATAAAGGAAATGTCCTGTGCTATTGTCACAGAGTGGTTGGTGGTCTGAACAGAGACTAATGAAAGAGCGTGGGGAGAGAATTGTAAGAGAGTTCACCAAAAAAACTGTACAGTTAGAGCTGGGAGAGAGAGAGCAACTAACGTGTGGGGGGCACAGTCCAGGATATTTGTGGGAAAATAATAATACAGGAGCAAAAAATGGGAGACTTCACAGGTCAGGTGACCCGCTTTACTACAAATCTTTCATAAGAGCTTTTGAGCAAGCCATTGAGATCCAAACTGACAGTCAAAAAGACTGGTTGTATTATCTAGCTAGATCTCATACACAGCTGTGAGCACAAGAAGCTATGGAGAGCTCAGTGTTGTAATCAAGATCAAGACCGCTGCGCGACATGACACAATAAAATTTGAAAAAAATTTTATTCAAAATTGCTTCTCAAGTAGATCCACATTCCCATAAAACACCTAGATATTAAATACTTAGAGTTGAAATAAATTGAATCAATATCATTATCAATTCAAATTGTTTGTCCAGCTTTGCTTCCATCTCTGTGCCACAATCTGCTGAGGTTTCATGCCGCCCCTAACAAGAGAACCTGGGCGGTTTTCCATATTGCTCATGTCAGAAACCACCACTGTCTGCACCAGTAAACATAGCAATTAAGCCATCATGACTTTTCAATGGCTGTTAACTAATTACTTTATAAAGAATGAAAGCACTTGCTAATTGTATAAATCTGGTACCTCAGATTGATACACTGCTTTTTGTGTTTTATAACATAATCTCTGGATTTAAGATCTCTTTTTTTATATGTAGCAAAAATTGAATTGAAATTCTAGATGAGTTTAGTTTAAGGACCTACATGAAAGAAATGGGAGCTCCTACCTTTGCACCTAAATGTTACTTTACCTGGTTAACCTAGGTAAACTTTTCAAAGAGGGTTAGATAACTCCTTTAAACCTGAAAAGCTTCAGCAAACATCTCTTGTCCAAATCTTCATTTCATGCTCTCATATTATCCAACCAAGTGTTGATGGATCAGGCTTAAATAATAAACATGCATTTTTTAAGTTTCTGTGCCCACTTACTTCACTTTGTCTTCCTTTTGAAGAAAAGGATAACACATCCCTCTTTTTTCATTTAACTGCTCAACCTAAAGTTACTGATGGGGTTAATCATCATTTATTGCGTTAAACTGCCATTTAAAAGTTGCAAGAGACAACTAGAACCTTACCTGTAATCCTTTGGGGAGCCAGACACCAGATAGCCCAGAGGCAGTGCATGTGTGAGGAAAGCTTTAGATAGCTTGCTCATCTCTGATCCAACCTAAATGTGGTCTCATCCAGAGGGTGAGCTTTGTTGCCCACACCCTGCCCAGGTACAGTGCTGCTTTTGTTCCAACTCTCCCTCAGCTCTGAGTAGACTCACGGAGCCGGAGAGATCTCTAGGGTATGTTATCAGCGCTTTTTGTCCTGCTCTTGGCTTCACCTTCCCAGATCCTTTTGTTTACAGAACAGGAGAGGCACCACTGTGGGCATAGTCTGTCTCTGCATTTTTCTCAGCCACTGTGTACAGGCTCAATAGGCTCAGCTGATGTAAGCTACAATTTTTATTCTGTCTCTGCCATTTGAATTACAGCTCATGCTTTCCAAATCTAACTGTGAATTCTATCTGCCAGATTACCGCAATTCTTTCTGTAAGTTTCTGATATTGGCATCAACAACGATGTTTAATACTTCAAAATGCTTTTGTCATCTAAAACAATTTGATGTGAAAAGTATTTTGTCAAAATACAAAATTTTAAGTTATTCTGGAAATATCCTTATTAAATCTGTGTTAATTATGACAAAAAATGTTTTGCAGCAAAGAATATATGTGAATATGCGTTTTCAAAGTTCGTCACTTGTTGATGAACTTTGTGCAGTGATTCTGAATGCACTGTGAAACAACCATTCCAGTCTCCCCACAACCTCACTAACTTAACTTATTAAGTGACATGTTTTAAGTAAGCAACCATTGCCCTGTCTGGAATAAGGCGTAGCCTGTTCCAAATAAAAAGACAAAAAGTTAAATGAAACATCAACAGTACAGCATGAAAGCAACCACATCTATTCTATCTAAAGTTCTCAAGCTAAACGGTTTTAGCCATTTGATGAAATGAAGAGAAAGTCTGCAGGATCTACAGTGAGCTTTCTGTACTTTGCTGCTGAATGGATCCATTTTGAGTTGATTTGGGATTCCAAATGTAAAGTTTGTGAATAAATCTGCCAGCAATTGACTATTGTGTTTTGTTTGTTTGTTTGTTTGCTTCCTCAACATGGTCTTCCATGAACAATGGAGGCTTGGATCCATAATGTTTTTGTTCCACATTTGTTACCTTTATCTCTTCTCTTGATCAGAGCCATTTTCTTGCTCTTACTTCAGCGTGAAACAATAATTTGCTTCTGAAAAAATTGTCAGCTGGCACATCTACTGAACTTTTATATAGCAGTTACCTTTTTGACAAAAGTATTGTGTCATATTTTGTGTGACAGTGTTCCTAACTTGTTTTTAACCCTATAAATTTAAGTTTGTTCACTTTTCAGTATCCACCTAGATATTACAACCTACTCAAAGAATAAAGAAATCCTCCTGTACACCTCTTGAATTCCAGGAAGTACTTGAATTTGATCTTGTACATTTCCTGTCGTCTTCATGTATGTAACCACAAGTTATCCCTGCCCATGGATAGGTTGACTGGTTCTTGTATGAATCGTAACTTAAAGTGAGGAAAGTCTTTTGATGCCATGTTGCAAAATTATTAAATGTGTGAGAGATGATTTGAGTTGTCCAGAATGGATGACTTACAAAGCACTGTAAAATATTACATTTATTATAATTGAAAAAGATGAGTAAATATGACTTGACTTTGATCAAGGTTTTGCAAACACTCAATAAAATTCATCGATGTAATCCAATGAATTTTTGGGTGTATAGTGAATTACAATGTTGACTTTAATCAAATACATTTAGTGGATTTAACTTCTCTTATCTATTTATACTAAGCACTTAATTTAAATAAGTTATGGGTATTTTGAGGGAAAAATATTTTAAAAGTTGACTTGGTTAATTAAGTAATGTGAATGTGTTTGTGACAGTCGAGATAGGCCAGCTGCAACATTGTGTGTATCCCACAATGCACTGGGCCATTGTAACTAATTAAACCACTCTTATTGTCACAAAAAATAGTTTTAAGATGTTTAAGGTAAAAGGGTTGACTACACCTCCATGCAGTTATAACATGCAACTGCAAATCTTTGTCTACATAGCCAGTTGATCAAGATTGAGGCTACTTTCATAGCTGTGCAGCTCTTAGTAAAGATATTTGACATTTACATTTAGATGAAACTGGAACACGAGATGCATTTCATGAGCATTCTGTTCTGCTTGAGGGTAGCCTTGCATGTAATTGTTTATTTTATTGAAAGAAGTAAGCATACTTTGACAGTTTCTTTTCTGATCAGAGAAACAAATAAAAGGAAGGAGCCAGGAAGTGTTTCAATCAAATAATATTTTTTTTTTTTATACAAGTAGTTTCTAGCTTCAAAAATGTGCTGAAGCAACGAGTTTGCATATGCTTTTTAAGTAAGGAGAACTAATTAGGTTTTACAGTTTTACAAATACCAAGTTTAAAATGAATAATGCCATATTATCATCAGGTTTTCCACTGAGACAGCACTACATGAACATGTTTGTAACACAACAGTTCTTGTTTTTTAAACGAATGCAGACGGGGCAGAATGACAGCAGTGTTCATCCATATTGTGTACCACAATGTCTTTACCTATTAATAAGACAAAATTCATTTTTGTGATCCATCCATCCATCGTCTGCCACTTATCCGGGGTCGGGTCGCGGGGGTAGCAGCTTAAGAAGGGAGGCCCAGACTTCCCTCTCTCCAGCCACTTCTTCCAGCTCCTCCGGGGGAATCCCGAGGCGTTCCCAGGCCAGCCAAGAGACATAGTCCCTCCAGCGTGTCCTGGGTCTTCCCCGGGGCCTCCTCCTGGTGGGACGTGCCCAAAACACCTCACCAGGGAGGCGTCCAGGAGGCATCCTGACCAGATGCCCGAGCCTCAACTGGCTCCTCTCGATGTGGAGGAGCAGCGGCTCTACTCTGAGTCCCTCCCGGATGACCGAGCTTCTCACCCTATCTCTAAGGGAGAGCCCAGCCACCCTACGGAGAAAACTCATTAGGGCCGGTTGTATCCGCGATCTTGTTCTTTCGGTCATGACCCAAGGCTCATGACAATAGATGAGGGTGGGAACGTAGATCGACCGGTAAATCAAGAGCTTCGCTTTTTGACTCAGCTCTCTCTTCACCACAATGGTGAAGAGAGAAAAAATTGTCTACTACATTCATCTACATCTACATTCAGATGTGCCGTGAAGCGCAGACGCTTCAAGGCAGACGCTGCGTCAATTCGCCTGTCGACCTCCCGCTTCCTTCTTCCCTCATTAGTGAACAAGATCCCGAGATACTTAAACTCCTCCACTTCGACCCGGAGAAGGCACTCTTACCCTTTTCCGGCTCAAGACCATGGCCTCGGAGGCCCTGATCTTCATACCAGCCGCTTCACACTCGACTGCGAACTGCTCCAGCAAGAGCTGCAGATCACGTCCTAATGGAGCCAATAGGACCACATCATCCGCAAAAAGCAGAGATGCAATCCTAAGGCCACCAAAACGGATCCCCTCAACACCCTGGCTGCGCCTAGAAATTCTGTCCATAAAGGTAATGAACAGAATCGGTGACAAAGGGCAGCCCTGGCGGAGTCCAACCCTCACTGGGAACGAGCCCGACTTATTGCCGGCAATGCGGACCAGACTCTGACACCGGTCATACAGGGACCTGACAGCCCATATCAAAGGGCCCGGTACACCATACTCCTCCACATGCTCCAGGGACACAGTCAAATGCCTTCTCCAAGTCCACAAAACACATGTAGACCGGTCGGGCAAACTCCCATGCACCCTCCAGGACCCTGCTGAGGGTGAAGAGCTGGTCCAGTGTTCCAGGACCAAGACAGAAACCACACTGCTCTTCCAGAATTCAAGGTTCGACTATCCGACAGACCCTCCTCTCCAGGACCCCTGAATAGACCTTAGCAGGGAGGCTTAACAGTGTGACCCCTCTATAATTGGAGCACACTCTCCTGTTCCCCTTTTTGAACAGTCTGCCAATCCAGGGGAACTGCCCCCGATGTCCATGCGATACTGGAGAGTCGCGTCAGCAACACAACCCTACAACATCCAGAGCCTTGAGAAACTCAGGCCAAATCTCATCCACCCCCAGGGTCCTGCCACCGAGGAGCTTTTTAACCTCCTTGGCGACCTTGTCCCCAGAGATTGGAGAGCCCGACCCAGAGTCCCCAGGCTCAGCTTCCTCAATGGCGGCATATTGGTGGGATTGAGGAGGTCTTCAAAGTATTCCGCCCACTGGCCCACAACGTCCCGAGTCGAGGTCAGCAGGACACCATCCCCACTGTAAACAGTGTTGGTGCTGCACTGCTTCCCCCTCCTGAGACGCCGGATGGTGGACCAGAATCGCCTCGAAGCCGTGCGGAAGTCTTTCTCCACGGCCTCTCCAAACTCCTCCCATGCCCGAGTTTTTGCCTCAGCAACCACCCGAGCCGCATGCCACTTCGCCCGCTGGTACCGATCAGCTGCTTCTGGAGTCCCACAGGCCAAAAAGGCCTGATAGGACTCCTTCTTCAGCCTGACAGGGTCTCTCACCGAAGGTGTCCACCAACGGGTTCGAGGGTTGCAAACTGCGACAGGCACCAACAACCTTGCGGCTGCAGCTATGGTGAGCCGCCTTGACAATGGAAGAATGGAACATGGTCCACTCAGACTCAATGTCCCCCACGTCCCCTGGGACGTGTTCGAAGTTCTGCTGAGACAGGAGTTAAAGCTCCGTCTTACAGGGGATTCCTCCAGACATTCCCAGCAGATCCTCACAACACGTTTGGGTCTGCCAGGTCTGACCGGCATCCTCCCCCACCACCGGAGCCAACTCACCACCAGCTAGTGGTCGGTGGACAACTCCACGCCTCTCTTCACCCGAGTGTCCAAGACATACGGCCACAGATCCAATGAAACGATGACAAAGTCGATCATCAAACTGTGGCCGAAGGTGTCCTGGTGCCAAGTGCACATATGGACACCCTTATGCCTGAACATGGTGTTCGATATGGACAATCCGTGACGAGCACAGAAGTGCACCACTCAAGAACACCCCTCAAGTTCAGATTAGTTCCTCCCAACCACGCCCATCCAGGACTCACTGTCATTGCCCATGTGACTGTTGAAGTCCCCCAGCAGAACGAGGGAGTCCCCAGGAGGGGCGCTCTCCAGTACCCCCTCTAAGGACTCCAAGAAGGGTGGGTAAGCTTAACTGTCATTCAGCCCGTAAGCACAAACGACAGTCAGAACCCGTCCCCCCCCCCCGTAGGCGGAGGGAGGCTACCCTCTCATTCACCGCGTTAAACCCCAACATACAGGCGCTGAGATGGGGAGCAACAAGTATGCCCACTCCTGCCCGATGCCTCTCGCCATGGGCAATTCCAGAGTGGAAGTACATCCAGCCCCTCTCAAGAAGACTGGTTATAGAACCAGAGTCATGCGTCGAGGCAAGACCGACTATTTCTAGCAGGAACCTCTCAGCCTCACATACCAGATCCAACTCCTTCCCCACCTGAGAGGTGACATTCCATGTCCCAAGAGCCAGTTTCTGCAACTGAGGATCAGACTGCCAGAGCCCCCTCCTTCAGCTGCCATCCATCTCACATTGCACCTGACTCCTTTGGCCCCTCCCACAGGTGGTGAGCCTATGGGAGGAGGAAACCATATCTCCTCTTCAGGCTGAGCCTGACCGGGCTCCATGGTTAAAAGTCCGGCCACCAGGCGCTCGCCAACGTGCCCCACCTCCAGGCCTGGCTCCAGAGTGGGGCCCCGGTGACCCGCGTCCGGGCGGTCCAAAGTTGCCATTCATCATTGGGGTCTTTTGTGATCCAAAAGTTTATTTTCCAAGTTAAAAAAAATCATATTTTATGAATGCTTAAAAATTAACTTGATCCTTTTGATATTACCCTGCTGCGACAGACTGGCGACCTGTCCAGGGTGTACCCCGCCTCTCGCCCGAAACGCAGCTGGAGATAGGCACCAGCAACTCCCGACCCCGTTAGGGAGAAGGGTGACGGAAAATGGATGGATGGATGGATGGATGGATATTACCCTGATATGCACTAGACTGAGTGAACTGTGATTAATTGACATTGATTCAAATGAAGAGATAGCAAAGTGCTTCCCACATTAAGAATCACTGATGGTGAAAAGCTTTTATTCACCAGTGAGATGAAACATTTGGAGAACAAGAAGAACCTCTGTTTTCCCAAAATAACGAGCAGTAGAAATCAAAGGTACCCTAGGCCAAATATGCTGAGTCAGAAAGTATTTTCAATGTCATAGAAGTTATTTTGACCTTCTTCAGTGCTGACAAACTTTCACCTTCCACACAGTTAGTACAACATTCCAGTTCATGAACGTTCACAAGACACTATTCCACAAAGCAATAAAAAAACATCTCAGTCAAGCGCTTTGCTTATAAGTTGGGATAGACTTTAACAGCTTTTAATTTATTCACCATCAGGTCAAAAGTATAGTGTGGATTGTGTTCTCTAACGTGTTTAACACTTTGGCTTTTACTACTGCTTGAGAGTTTCTGGAATTGCCTAGATTCTCATTCCTGTCTGAGGAGTGCCACAAAAGAATGGCTTATCAGCAGAGCAGGATTGCCACAGGGGGCTGTGTGTGTGTGTGTGTGTGGGGGGGGGGGTGCGTGGTGTGTGTGTGTGTGTGTGCGTGTGCATGCATGTGTGTCCTCAGATGGCTTTGCAGGTGTCTGTAAGTAGTGGGCAGCAGACAGAGAACAGAGAACTGTTCAATATATTCCTTTACATGTTGTGGAAGCAAATTCTAGGTGTTACTGAGATAAATTGAATAGTTGTGGACCATTCCATGGTCTGTAACTATGTTGGTGATTAATTCCAACTTTGGAGGTAGCAAGTCAAACACAATATTGCCAAAATTGTTGCCTGGAAATTAGAGTTGTTTTTTTTTAGTTTTTTTTAGCAGCAGTATTTGTGTGACAAACCTAAACAGCACATTGTACAACAAACAACTCCGCACAACTTCACTGGATTCTGATCAGAAAGAAGAGCATCTTATAGGTTGACACATTACAAAAAAAAAGTTTGAACGGCAGGGTTATTGGAGACGCATTGATTTCTGTTAATGTTATTGTAGTATTATTATTATTCAAAATATAAACTATCAAGTAAAAATGTTAATATGTACAATGTATTCATCATTCTTTGTAAAAGTTTTTTTTTCATTTACGTATTTTTTTCTTATACAAACACTTTTCTTTAAATTTGACTATTTTTTACTGTATATAAAAGCATACGGTGCATACTTTGCATACTTTTACATATTTTAAATGCACTCACTGACCACTTTATTAGGTACACCTGTCCAACTGCTCATTAACGCAAATGTTGAATCAGCCAATCACATGGCTGCAACTCAATGCATTTAGGCATGCAGACATGGCCAAAACGTTCTGCTGCAGTTCAAACCGAGCATCAAAATGGGGAAAACAGGTGATTTAAGAGACTTCGAACACGGCATGTTCAAAGTCTCTTTGAACAAGCTGGTCTGAGTATTTCAGAAACTGCTGATCTACTGGGATTTTCACACACAGCCATCTCAAGGGTTTACAGAGAATGGTCCGAAAAAGAGAAAATATCCAGTCGGTGGCAGTTCTGTGAGCACAGGTACCTCAGATGTCAGAGGAGAATGGCCAAACTGGTTTGAGCTGATAGAATGGCAAGAGTAACTCAACTAGCCACTCGTTACAACTGAGGTATGCAGAAGAGCATCTCTGAACACACAACCCATCGAACATTGAGGTGGATGGGCTACAGCAGCAGAAGACCACACCAGGTTCTTAGCTCCTATCAGTTAAGAGCAGGAAATAGAAGCTGCAATTCACACAGGCTCACCAAAATTGGACTATGGAAGATTGGAAAAACATTGCCTGGTCTGATGAGTCTCAATTTCTCTTGTGACATTTGAATGGTAGGATCACAATTTGGCATCAGCAGCATGAAAGTGTATCAACGGTTCAGGCTAGTGGTGGTGCTGCACTGGTTTGGGAGATATTTTCCTGCCATACTTTGGGTCCATCAGAACCAATTGAGCATCCTGTCAACATCACAGCCTACCTGAGTATTGTTGCTGACTATGTTCATCTCTTTATGACCACAGTGTACCATCTTCTGCTGGCGACCTTCAGCAGGATAATGCGCCATGTCATAAATCGCCAATCATCTCAGACTGGTTCCGTCTGGTTCTGAAATTCTGTTCAATTATTGTCAAATAATTATAGACACTTTGTGGTGTCAGAAACACACCAGCTTTTGCTGTTAAAATGTAGCAAGGCCTGGTGCTGTGGTGGAGCAGGGGTGCAGCACGACCCATGTATGGAGGCCTTGGTCCTTGTGGTGGTGGTCGTGGGTTCAATTCCCGGCCTGGTGACGTTTGCTGTATGTCTTCTGCCCCTCTCATTGCCTTTCCTGTTGGACTACTTTCAAATGGGGGCCACTGGAGCCAACAAAACCTTTTTAAAGAAAAACAAGCATGAAGACATTGTAGAGATTCATTCTCAGAACGGGTGTGGTGATCTGGTGGAGCCAGAGCCTCTGACTCTGCTGAGACAGGAAAGTCTTCATGTTTTCTAATACCTGATCACTGGCTTCCTCTTCCATCTTGATTTCCTTAGACTGCAAGGAACCCTCCTCTCCATGTTTTATTAAAGCCAGGTTAAGTTAAGTTTATTATTATTAGGTTAAGTTTATTAAGATAACTATATCAAATCGCAACAAACAGAGCCACCATGCAGTTATAACATGAAGTTGGATGATTGTTATAATAGTCACAATAAAATTGATCAAATGATCAATTTTATTGATCATTTGATCATTTGCAGCTAACTGATAATTTGATCATTTGCAGCTAACTGCTGCAGCAGCAGCAGTTAGCCTACTTCTGAAACAAACGTTCTTGTTTGTTTCAGAAGTAGGCTAACTGCTGCTGCTTCTGCTGCTGCTAGCAGAGCAGCAGCAGAGCAGCAGCAGCAGCAGCAGCAGCAGAGCAGCAGCAGCAGCAGCAGCAGAAGCAGAGCAGCAGCAGCAGCAGCAGCAGCAGCAGCAGCAGCAGAGAGCAGCAGCAGCAGCAGCAGCAGAAGCCTTCCTTCCCATTCGTGACCCACATTTCATTTCCACTCCTAATAAATTCTGCAGAGTTAAATTTAGCTCTTTTCAGTTATTTCAACAAAAGTTTGAGTAGTTATAACTTTTTTCAACTGTTAAAACTACTCAGTTTCTAGTTGAAATAACTCTGTGAAAGAGTTCAATTAACACCAATTCTGATAAAGACCAAATAGATTCGGCAAAGTGTTGATTTAACTCTGCAGAATTTACCAAAACTAATAACTATTATCAATTTGCTCTCTACTTTCAAGCCAATATTGTCCAAGTAAAAGTTATGAATTTGAAGAGCATTTATTCTTCTTCCCAGCATCACAGTGATGTTGTTCCTCTTCCACTAGTTATTTTTATTGCGGTTTTCAAAAACAATGATCTGGTCTGGTGTGTGAACTGAAGCTAAGGCCATTCACTAGTAGAATTTACATCTGAAAGTAGATTGGCTAAATATAGCTTCTGTGTTTTAGTTTAAGAACTGATAAAAACAGATAACATTCAGAAAGATGTCAAACTGAAGATGCCTTCTAAATTTAGTGTTAATGACCAATTATGTTTTTGCTGAAGAACCTCTGTTAATAAAATATCAGTGTTTGATGTTAGTACTGAAAGGCAACGCAGCACTGCCCTGCAAAAAATAATACATAATAAAGTAATTATTTATTACTTTTTTAAACGATATTACAGTGCAGTCCTTAACTTCCACTATAAGGATTGTTTATTTATTTTCTGTCATTTTAACAAAACAGCAAAAGATTATTAAGGGACTTAATAATCCATACTTCATTAGCATAAGGTAGCATGCATGAAAACACTGAAAGTGTTATATTGAAATATAATTTGTAAGTATTTACAAAATATTTACAAATATTAATGAAATATATTTATTTTGAGATTTATTAAGGTTCAATACATATACAAGAATTGTTTTGAAAATATTGCCAAAAATAAAACTTCAGAAAAGTATTGTTTGTATATATTTGGATAGTCGTTTTAATAATACACCTTGCATATATTTGCAAAATTGTATATTTTAAAAATATATTACAAAGTATAGTTTTACTAAAATATTTAATTAAAACTTGAAGTCTATTGTAGAAAAATTACACCTGCTGAAAATGTGTCAAAATATTTTTTAAAATATTTTTTAGAAGAATATTTTAAAAATGTTTTCATTTCACATTTTTAATATAATCTTAATTATATCCACTTGATAACATACTAAAAATATTTGAGAAAAAACATATGGAAAATACATTGTAATATATTCCATTTTTTCACCAGGGCAGTGTTCAGGGGTTTGTGGAAACGCTGGCAACCAATGTAGAGAAGTGAGTAAAGGAAATAACACTCCCCTATGGCAAGCCGTTTTAACATAAATTCGGCTCCGTCTGACTATCCGTAATTACATTCCAGATACCTGAAAATGCATTTTGACTCGACAAAACTACATTTTGACTATCCGGAATGGTAATTTAAGATATCTTCAATTACATTTTGATTAGTCAAAATTCCTTTCAAGATATCTCAAATGACGTCACTGGATTTGTAATTTGATGAGACACGTATCCGGAATTACGATTTAAGATATCTTCAACGTAATTATCACTAGTCAATATTACAATTTTAGATATCTGAATTAAGAATGACGTTGAAGCCCCTTTGTGCTGTCCAAACAGTTGCCTGTAGAATTTTGTTTTCTGCACAAAATTAGAAAGAGGTCAGCAATGTTGGAAATGCGGAGAACTTCATAAACTGTAAGACTGCTAATGATATCTGCAAAAAATATCCTGTTTATTCATTTCCAACGAACCGAATGCACTTAAGAACAGCTTTGAAAAGCTAAAACTGCTTTGTCAATCAATTTTCAACATGAAAGTTGTTCATTTTCAAACATCTTTTTTTGTTTTTTCTATTTTTCATTGTTTTATTAAACTTTCAAATTGCCACGTAAATTAGTGACGCTTTGACTAGACAGAATATCTTAAACAGAAAAGCTGAATAATTCAAGATATCTCTATTTCATTTAGAGATGCGTTAAAAGGAATTTTGACTAGTCAAAATTATAATTCAAGATATCACTCATTTAGTTTTGTCTGGTCATTATTTGCTTTTAAGATATCTATAATTTAATTTCCACTGTCAAAACTACATTTCTCCTATCCAAAAATACATTTAAGATATCTTGAATTATGGACTAATTAGAGATATCTTTGATTTGAATTATGACTAGTCAAAACTACAATCGAGATACCTTGAATTTACTTTTTGACTAGTCATAATTTAATTGTAGATATCTGAAATGTGTATTTCAGTCCCTATACAAAACAATGGTAAATCTGACGTCATTTTGACTCGTCAGAATGTAAGTAGAGATATCTTAAATTGCTAAAACGTCTAGTCATAAAACAATTTGAGATATCTGGAATGTAAGGGCAGTAAAACCGAATTTATGTTAAAAAGGCTTGCCATACTCTACTGTTATTGTCATTGATCAGTAGAACTACTGCCATGAACTCATGCCACATTCAGACCAACATCATTTCACTGTAAACATCCATGTAAAACTTATAACTTGTACTAACAGTTAACACTTTTTGCATCTAAAACGTGAAAATGAAATTGTTTTAGTATCTGTATATTGGTTTGTTAGGGTTAGGGTGAGCTAAAGTAAATTCTTTAGGTCATTTGTTGCAGCAATAGTTGCATAAGCTTCAACCCATAGTGATCCCCAGGTTGGTCCTTGGCCATCTTGCTGTGGGAGGAATGTAGTTTGATGCGTCTGCAGTGGCAGCATCTGTTGTCACAACCTGCTGTGCAGAGCAATACTGGCCTTCACAATATAGATAAAGCTGTTGTAACCGTAACTGCAATTACACAGTGTAAACTGAATGTAATTACCTGGATTACCTGGTGTCATTGGGCTCTTGCGCAATGCACAGTTGGATATCACAGGTACAAATTAGGAGTTTCGATTTTACCTTCTGGGAGGTTTACAGTTCTTCTGCAGCACATTTGGCACAGTACAATATCCATCTCCATTACTTTTGTGTCAATAAACACCAATTTTTCCAAACAAAATATCACTGTTAGGGTTCCATCCTAACTTCCTGTGCAATGGAAATCATCCATATTCTCCAAGCTCATTTGTCTCTTTTTAGAAGGGGAACAATGGAATCATTTTGCCCTGTTCATATTTTTTTGCACGCCTCTAAGATAGAACTGTTTGTATAATGAACCTACTTGCTCTAAAACTCTGAGCTGTGTTGAAAGTGAATTCTATATCCAACATGCTTGTAATCAAGCAGAAGAGTCAAACTGTCTTGTTTTGCAGACTTTAATTTAGCCATAAACAGCCTAAGGCTTTTAGACATTGTTGCAATGGCTAGCAGTACACTTCATTTGCTGGGATGAAATGCAACATTAATATCTTGATTTTAAAATTTGCTCACAACTATAATCTGCATGTTCAGCAGAGTTGTTACATGGGCGTCGGTCACAAGACGTTTTGACTTTAACAGTTGCAGTTTATACAGACGCTTCAGATCCAGGTTGATTTCTGACTCCTTCCTTCTGCTCACTCCAACCTTTTACAAACCTAAGTGTCTGACAATTACAAAGAATATAATATGCTCAACCAAAATGACAAAAATCCCCCACCCCCCTCACCACCACCGTCTTCCCATGTTTACCTGCAACATCAGTTTTGCACTGATTCCATTCATGACATAAAGAATAACTGGACATATTTAATATTGTTTTCTCTTTCTTTGCTTTTTTAACTGTTCAATAGTTTTGAACAGTGATGTGTTGTCAATATGATATATACAGGAGACATAGGAGATTTTTATGTAGTATCATTTTCAATAAATAAATAAATAAAGATTGCACTAAACTACAGGAGTACTATATACAACTGAGTTAACTGAAAAACAGATGATAAGTCTAAGTCTAAATCTCATATGCTTCAATTATATTATTCTGATATCATCTAAGCGTAACTGACTGCAGGAACAAAGCTTCACGGCAGATTCTCCCAGCAGCACCCCTTATTCCTTATCCCCCCAGGTCTGCAAATCCTCACTGATAACACACAGTTTCTTTTTTTCTCTCCCATCACCACTCAGTTTTCAAGAACATTGATTGACGAATAGGCGTTCTTTTTATAGCTGGTGATATCTGGTCTCCAGCATAAGGTGCTCCACAGCAGGATAGGTGTGCTGTAAAACACCATGGCATCGTATTCAGGCCTGGAGTTAAATCTGAGGTAACCCCTGAAAGCCCTTCTTCATAGTTCAGGTCCCTGGAGTTGTTTCATCTTATGTTTGTATCTGTTCAAAAAGCAACCTCTGGTGGCCATCTGAATTATGACCTAAATCAAGCTCAACTTAGCAAATTTCACCAAAGACAAAACGTCATTTCACCAGGAGACAGTGATGATGTCATACAACTTTGGCACAGATATTTCTTTCTTTTCATACTAAAATATATTTTTTTTCCACAATCACAGTTATGCCATTTGAACAAAGATTCAGACAGCTTCACCTCGGAGAAAAACATTCTCCGAGGTGATGTGTTGGTGAGGTAAAGTGAATTTTAATGGCTAAGTGAAAAGATTCTGTCCCAAAATAGATATTTGACCAGATGAATAATTACTGAAACGACTTGGTGTCTCTGTTTATGGCTTTCTGCATGATCTGCTCTTCATTTTTCTTACAAGCTTTCACAAACTGTGTTAACTTCCACAAAAGGAAACAAAGTCTCTTAAATATGCAGCATTATGTGGTTATATAACCAATTTCTTGATTTAACTAAAGAGTTAAATGTTGTGCATGTTTTTAACAACACCACATTAGAAACTGAAAGAAACTAATTATAATTGTGATCAAATCTGAAAACAAAGATGAATAAATGAAATCGGGTGGCTTTTGTAGCTTCTGGTATTCATCTGAGTGCAGATCAAAGCTCAGCAAAGAAATGTTCAAATCAACATTAAACAGAGTAACAGAGCTGGACTAACAAGTCACCATTAAGCGTCACTTCCTCCACCTTTACTAACCATTTCTAACTGTTGAGCAGAAATGCTGGAAGCTCATTAATCAGCTCTTACACTAATTTATCAGATAAGAATGAAAACCTTGTCAGGGACATAATAATAAAGGATACATAATAAATTAGTCTTGTTTTTTTTCTTTTTTTCTTTTTTTTCTTTCTTTTTACCATGGACCGTTTTTAGACTTGCATCCCTTGCTTGCGCACAATAATTTTCTTTAAATAGTAAAAAGGTTAAAATGTTAATAAAATGGTGGCTCTCCACATAGTGCTGCATTTTCTGCCTGTCTTTTTTTTATTAATATTTTCTTTTTTACTATTATTTTAGGTGACAAAAAAGAGGCTGATCCTTGGTATAAAACATCGGAGAACTATTGGGCTGATGTGAACTCGGTCAAATCAGAACCGCAGGCCTCAGAACACTTCACTCAGAAAGGCGTGAGGATAGAATGTTTATGATAGAATGTTTATGATAGAATGTTTATGATAGAATGTTTATGAAAGAGAACGTGTTGTGCTGTAGAACAAAAGTTGGAAATGGTGGTAAGAAAAAAATGCAAGATTGTTGCCGTTCTCTCGTCAACATTACACCTGATAATAAGACACTTTCTTTACTATAGGCTACGTAGAAAACTCAGTAAAAAATCTTCTTTTTGTCGTTGATATTGAATATTTGAAAGAATAAATAAAAACTAAAATGTAAACTAAAGTCCAGAGACCAAACTGCATATTTCTTTTTGTTTCTTTTTACTTCAGTTACGAAAGTTACACAAAAGGTGGCAAATTTATCGGCAATAAATAATAAATAATTCTGTTGCACGGGAAACAACAATACAATTTCTTGCAGAGAACTAACTGAATAATTTACATGTCTTTGGGAAAGAAAAAATAGCCTATAATTGGACGGACAGTATATAGGCTGACGCACAAATGTCCCACAACGTTTGTGGCAAACTAGAGGTATACCTTGTTTAAAATGCCCCAGGCCTCGGGGCAGAAAGGATGTCAGTCAAATGAAGGAATCAGACGGATCCAAACGATCTCTTAGCCTATATGGTGTGAATGAAGCGGGTTAAAAATACCACCGTTTTCTATTCAATGCTGAACATATCGAAAGTAGGCCTACGTGAATTAGATTGCGCTCCCTGTCAGAGGTCCGCTTCCTTTTCTCTTCTCCTTTTGGCAACTGAAAGCAGGCAGCACCGCTCATCATGTCCGTCCGTCTGCACTCCGAGTTAAAGTTAGGATGGTTGGCTGGAGTAAATCCCATGATTGTCTTCACAGTGTCAAAGTACACCCAGTCAGGAGGAATGGGATGGTCGGGCTGTGTTCCGCAGTCCTCAGGCCTCGATGGGGCTGGAGACCATGCTGTTCGGCGTGTCGGGAAGCTGGGAGGACATGGATGCTACCTCGCTGCCTGTCGAGTTGGAACCTGGTCCTCCCTCTGAGAAGCTGACCTGCAGGAGCATCAGGCAGCGGTTAGACACAGCAGAAATGTCTGGATATGGGCTCAAACTAAACTCACTTCGAATGGGAGAGAAAATCAAAAGAAGTTTCAATTTCTTCAAGAGTTTTAGGATCACAACTTTACAAAGCAAAGACCCAAGTTTTCCCGTAAGCCAAAAATGAATTCCCATTTTACCAAAAGTCCAGCAAAATGATCTGAAGTGGAAAAAAAAGGAAAACCCACGAGTGACCAACCAGTGATTTTTTTTTTTTTCAGTCTATAAATTCCAGCTGCTTTACGGTCCCGTTTCAAATAATTCCAATAGGAACATTACACAAAAATCAACAGAAACTGAATAACGGAAGGCAACAGTAGTGTCTCAATTTCAGCTGCATCCCTAAACGGTCAATTAAATGTTAAATGTACAGAAAGAGGCGGAAGAGTTCGAGCAGGAAACTAAAACCTCAGAAACTAAAACCTGAGAGGCGTCCGACGGTCAGCTGGACGCGGCTGCAGCAGGACAATGCAGAGCGCGTCAAAGGATGTGATTAGAACGCGCTCTTTGCTGCAACCGTCTTTAGTTAGTTAGTTAGTTAGTTAGTTAGTTAGTTAGTTAGTTAGTTAGTTAGTTAGTTAGTTAGTTAGTTAGTTTGGCTACAGGAGTTAAAAGTAAAACAGTAAAATGTTTGAAAGCGGAAGAGTGATCAGATGTGAGCACAGCGAACAAACAGCAAACAATAGTCTTGAATTGTCAAGTTGCAATTTATTGAGCAATATTATCTTTCAGAAACTTGTTATATTCGAAACCCAAAAACCAAACAGAAGAAGAGGAACCAGCAGGTCAACATTAAAGTGCAAAACACTGAAGGCCAAAATAAGCGAGTCAGATTTGAAAGCTTTCAGAGATCGCTCTATTAGAGAACACAAAACAACGAACCAGTTGTTGGAAGGCCGGCTGGTCGATGTCGCTTTGCAGGGCGAAGTCGCTGAGGACCTTCCAGGGGGGCTGGTAGCTCTGCACCTCCACCGGGTTGGCCTGGATGCCGCCGTCGTGTCGCTCCGGGCTGGCCGCCACCATCGGGGTGCCCGTCATTCCCTGGATGTTCTGCATGGAGGGGTCATGGTTAGCGGTCACACACACCTCCAGCATCATCTCAAGGATATGTGTTGGAGGTTATGTGTGAGTGAGGAAAGGGGTGGAAGGGTGAGGGGAGGGGTGGGGAGGGGTGTGTGCGTACTGTGAATTACCAGAAACAAACCGATGAAGTTAATAACTTCTTGAACGAGTCAGTTTTACCTCTTGGTGTTAATTGAGTTATCAGGATCTATGGGATCAAACATTGTGGCATTCCTGCTGCAGGAAGACTGACGGGTTTGTTTCGGGACTTTGCAGCTCAGTCGGGTCTGAACTGCTCAGCAACAGGTCGGCGCGCTCACCGTCTTGTCGTTGGGTTGTTGCTGTTGCAGTTGCTTCATCAGCAGGCTTTTCTTCTTGTCCTTGCACCGCTTATTCTGGAACCAGACGCGGATCACTCGCGGGCTCAGGCCGGTCATCTCGACCAGTTGCTCCTTCATCAGTGCGTCGGGCCTCGGGTTTGCGTTGTAACAGGTCCGCAGCGTATGCAGCTGCTTCTCGTTCAGCACCGTCCGGACCCGGGTGGTCTTCTCTGGCTGTTTGTGGACGTGGGGTCTGAGTGCAGGCTGCCGCGCTGAGATAGGCTCTGCTGTTTGGGAACATTGAACAGAGAGCGGCAAAATTACAGCAAGCAGCTGATCGGTGTGATGAACATCCAGAAGCGACGGATTTAGTAGCCATTAACCTTCTGTTTCATACTTTGCCATTTATTTAGCAAATAAATTCGATTTATTTGCCCGTCATTTTTTTTTTTTTTTTTTTTGTTATTTAAAAATATTTTATTTTATGTGTGTGTGTGTGTGTGTGTGTGTGTGTGTGTGTGTGTTAGTTCAGCCCCAATATTTGTTCTTAGAATAAATCTCCGCGACACAACATGTCTATTTTTCGGGTCTATGGCCCACAAATGAAAGTCTCGAATGTCCCGCATCAGCGTAGATATAATATGGAGCCACAGCCGCATAGAGGGCCGTCCTCCCCCAGCTGTGATAACTTTGCAGCCTATTTCGGACAGCAGCATCAGCTTTATCTAATCTAGAGACCCTGATCTGGTCAGACCTGCAGACACTGCGCACTATAAGAACACACCCACTTGTCTGTGAAAGAATCAGGAGCAGCTTCACGGTGATTGAAGGGCCCTTAACCCATCTTACAATGCATAGGCTATACATCAAACCTGGACAGCGTGAACGAAACACTTCCCCCGTGCCCTCCTAAAACACACACACACACACACACACACAAACACGCGGACGCACACACACTTAGTTTTTGTTGTGTGTGTGTTTTTTTTTTTTTTTAAGGAACGCAATGCAGACAAAATAATAGCTCAGACCAGGATGATCTCCCTCTGTGGGGATTTACCCTCGGGACTCTACCTGCCATCTGCAGTGGTCTGGCCGGATGCAGGGGACTGAGCGGATCTCCACTGCCGAGGCTGGCCCGTTCCACGACGTCATGGTCCGCGCGGCAGAACAACCCGTCTTCCCGCAGAGCGAACTCATCTCCCGGGATAAGCTGCCTGCTGCAGGCCACGCAGCGGAAACACTCGATGTGGTAGACTTTGGAGCGAGCCCTCATGACGAAGTCATTCTTGCTGAATCCGATATTGCATTTAGCGCATTTAATCCCGTATAACCTGCGGGGCAACCACACATTCACACGTATTAAGCAAAAAATCCAAATATAAAAATTATAGTCGGATTTTTTTTGCAAATTATTATTATTACTATTATTATTATTATTATTATTATTATTATTATTATTATTATTATTATTAATAGTAATAATAATAAGTTATTATTATTACTACTACTACCACTAGCAGATGTGATATCAATAGTAGGCCTATTCGTTTTATATTTGTTTATATATATATATATATATATGCAGGGGACTGAGCGTATATATAAAATATATAAAATAATTTTATTTTGTCATTTTCAAATGTTTGGAACATGCGCGGCGGCGCGGCGCCTTAATAAATTCCCATTTGACTCAAAGGGTTTCACGCTCATCTGTTCGTTGCTTATCAACAGTTGCCTACTAAATTTTGAAGTCTTATTTTTTAGTCTTCTGAAGTGCATCTTCCAAAGCTTAAGTTGAAGAATTAGTTGAGCTGCACTTTTTAAGTTGTTCAACAAGTTTTTTTTGTATCACCGCACAATACAAACATGAACCTGGTGAAACCAGAACTCCATGATACAAAGTCACTCAGAATAATCTCTGATGGATCTTGTAAAATATTGAAAACAATAATAATTCCAATCGCCGAGCTGCTCCAGTCCTTGTCGCATCAGAGGCGTCCCGTCCCATCCCGTCCCATCCCGTCCCATCCCGTCCCGGCCGTCCTACCTGATGTAGTCCCGTTTACAATAAGTCTTTCCATCCCTGACGAAGCAAGTGCATGATTCGTCCAGGTACTGACTGCACTCCGCGCACTTGAGACAAGCGGCATGCCACTCCAGGTCCGGAGATACCCGTAAGATGTACTGGTCGTGGATCTGGTTCCCGCAGCCCACGCAAAGAGACACCAGTCGCTTCTCTGGAAGAAGAGCCCCAGAATGGGATACATGAAACGCTGTCCAATTATTATTATTATTATTATTATTATTATTATTATTATTATTATTATTATTATTATTGTGTGGTGAAAAAAAATATAGGAATTAACCTGGATTAGAACACAATTGTTTTATCATTTTATTCAAACTAACGACCCTTACAGGGCTAAGAGAAAGTCTTCTTAAGACATGACAGCACAACTCCAAAGTCCCCAATTTAAGATATGAGCATCGCATCCCAGCCCAAAACAAGTGTCTTACTTTTCGGAGGATCCCCCATGTCTCCCATATCGAAAAAGAAAGGCGATGAAAAGTCCACTTTCACAGCGGGCTGCGGCGCCTGGAAGCCTGGATTTGTGCTCCGTTACCGGGCCGGGAGCGTTGGTGTCCAGCCTCAGCGACGAAGTGTGTGTATGGTTCCCACCGGTGCGTGTGTGCGTGTGTGTGTGTGTGTGTGTGTGTGGGTGTGTGTGTGTGTGTGTGTGTGTGTGTGGAGCTCTGATCCTGGCAAGCGGCTGGGCTGACGTAGGACATCAGCACGTCATATGCATGAGTAGCGGATTGGCTCTGCACACCCTGTCCGGTACAGACACGAACGCCCACACACGCACGCGCCACCCCCTCCCACCCCCCCTCCGCCACACACACACGCGCGCGCACACACACGCAGGCCTACTGCTGCTAAATAGGTTATCCAGCTTTAATTTGCTCTCTTATGACTTGTACTAAATTAGATATTTGTCAATGTTTTTGCCCCCCAGAAAACACACATTTTGTTTGAATATTGAAGGAACACTTACTTAGAAAGGAAATGTAAAGATTAAAGTAGCGTGACTCTCAGCGGTAAATTAACGAGTAGACAGAAGACATGTATGACATATGCTGATATTGAGTTTTTAATGGCACATCATAATGACATATTCAGAACGTCCTCAAATGCCTCAGTACTTCATGTCAACTGCGGACCAGCAGAAATCTATGAGATGCAGCTATTTTATTATTGAACCGAAACTTTTTCCAACTTCATCAAAAGACTTTCCAAATACTCAGTAATTCAGTGCAAGAACCAAAGAACCAAAGGAGAACGGTGCAGCATGGTCCAAAGCGGGTATTAAACACGATGAATGAAACTCACTAAAACATGGAGATTGGAAGTTTTTCAGCAGAAAGCTTGAAAGGTCCTGGCCTGGGCAGGCAGGCAGCTGCAGCTCTGACACACGCCAATGCGCCCTCTGGTGTCTGGGAGCTGTGCATGCAGCGCGAACCGTCTGGACTCTACCGGGGATTTGGTTCGGGACACTGGATCTATACGTCAGAGAATGCAGATCCAAAGTACTCTGTCGTAGCTATGACGTTATGAAAGGAACTTATAGGAATCCATGTTTTATTTTTTTATTTCTTTTCTTTTTGTTTTACCATAGTGTGTATATCTGCACTTTGATAATATTGTGGCATATTAGTTTTAAAACTAAAACTAAACTTTAGTTTTAAAACCAGGGCTGTTGCAATTCAATAACCGGCATTGGAATTTGAAGACAGTCGCTACTACGCGGAATTGATGGATTGATATGACATTTATTGGATGCTTTGACTGCGACAGACTGGCGACCTGTCCAGGGTGTACCCCGCCTCTCGCCCGGAACGCAGCTGGAGAGGAACCAGCAACTCCCGACCCCGTTAGGGAGAAGGGTGACGGAAAATGGATGGATGGATGGATGGATGGATGGATGGATGGATGGATGGATGGATGGATGGATGGATGGATGGATGCTTTGAGGTTCATATGACCTCATAGTTACGATGTGAACCGTGATTACAAAACGTAACTTTTAACGGTATTTTTGGATCCCAGACTAGTTTTATACACCGTGGTGTTTATGTAAGCTGTTTACCTATTATCATACCGCCAAGAAATAACATCCATCCATCCATCCATCCATCCATCCATCCATTCATTCATTCATCCATTCATTCATTCATTCATTCATTCATTCATTCATTGTCTGCCGCTTATCCGGTCGGGTCGCGGAGGTAGCAGCGGATGGAACATAGGAATGTTGAATAAATAAATAAATAAATAATAAAGTTCACCAATAGGTGTTCTACATTTGTTTTTAAGATACGTACTGCTCGTTTTATAGAAGAAATCAAATCATTTTATATCAAAAGTCACACTGAGTCAAAATAAAAACTACTATGGGTTTTTAAAAATGAATTGTGTTATCAAGTGATTAATTAAGACTGCGGTTGTTTCCTACTGTTTACTGTTCATGTGGAATATATGGTGCAATTCTTTGAATTATTCAGATTATCTCTGAATAATTTTAGAATAAAAATAGATCAGATTTCTGTCCTCATGCATAAATCCCTGGATCCTACGATGTGCGTTTTTATCTGTATTTGTTTGCATCCTTCCTTTTTAACACAAATTCAGCATGTAAACTTCTCTATTTTGCCAACTCATATTTGTTGAAAACTTTAAGATTGCAAAGAAGTTGAAAAGATAGACCAAGAGGTAAGAAGTATACATAAAAAAAGATTACAGCTCCTAACGTCACAAACATCAATAAATTAATGAGCCTATTTAGATCTAATGACGATATTTGACTGCTCTTCACATGAGCCTGTTTGGATCACGTTAGATCTGACAGGCAAAAGGTCGTCCTTCATTTTCAGTCTTTGTGCTGTCCCAGATTCATCATATTTTTCAGATATCAACAATGCTGTCTCAGTTTCTTTGTTTATTGATTTGACGTTCTTTCTTAATGTAATTAAGGATTCCAGAGAGATGCAGCGACAGATCAATGGAGAGCTGTGTCTACAAGATGACTGCCGCTGTAACGCCGTATATCACAGGAACAAGTGCACATTAGAAGACATAAAACCAAAAGCAAGGATGTTGTATGATCGAGCTGTTTATTCAGTTCTTGTGTTCCAGTGTCTCCATAAGCAAGAGACATAATCAGCAACGTGTTCAACAATTGAGAAATGAGAACCAAGAAAGCCTAGTGAAAAAATTATATATTTACCTATATTTTAAATATGCTGTATTTTTCTGAAATACATTTTAGTATGTTATTAAGTGAATATACTTAAGATTATATTGAAAATATAAAATAAATACATTGTTAAAAACATGCTTCTAAAACTATTTTTAAAAATGTATTTCAGTAGATTTTCTACTAAAAAATATTTTTCAATCCGATTTGAAAATAAGTTTCGAATGTGTTTTAAATGTACCTTTCAAAAAATGAAGCCTAGGCGCAAATTCAAACTGGAAGAGTCTTCCTAGCCCCGCCTGAATCCTCCAATTGGTGCATCCTGCTCATCACCGTCGACCAATCAACGCTGGTCCAAGACACGTCACGTCCAATCACCTCCATCCATGGCATCTTCTGCTTTCCAGCAGAGCTCAACCCACCACCACCACCCCCCTCCACTCGCGCAGCCAACCTCCTCCACTAGTGCCGGGTCCCTGGGGGATGACGTTCCTATCAGCATCAGGAATGCATCAGGATTATCGCTAAAAGTTTTGCGATAATCAATGTCCTCAGCCAGGGCCTGAGCACCAAAGACTTTAATTTTGTATGTCAATAAACTCTTCTAATTGTCTTCCTCTCTCTCAGTCTGAGTCTCTCCAGATTGAAATACATTAGAAATATATATAAACAATACTTTTCTGAAATTATACTTTTGGTAATATTTTTAAATAGGTTTGATATCTCAAAATAAATACAATTCAATAATATTTGTAAATAAATAGTTTTTAAGTATATTTCAATGAAAGGCTTTCAGAGTTTACATAATGCTGCTTTATGCTAACCAGGTAGGCCTATGCTTTTTTAGGTGCAGTGCCTTAATAATCTTTAACTATATTGCTAAAATGGCAAAAAATAAAAAAATAAATAATCCTTACAACTGAACTTAATGTTGCTTAACAAAGTACTTCATATTTTGTTCATGCCACAAAACATCAAACACTGAGTTTAGTGACAGGTTTTACAGCAAAAACATTGCTGGTCCTTAACTCTAAATGTAAAAGGCATTCAGTTTTACATCTCTCAATATGATGTGTTTTTCTCAGCTTTTTAAATAACAGACAACCCATTTTCAAATTTCAATTCTATTAGTGAACGGTATTAGCTTCAGTTCACACTCCAGACCAATTGGTGGCGGTAATGCACACTTTCATTTTGTTTTTAATGGTGCAAATCTAATATTCCTCTGTAGCTTGATGCAGCGCTGTCAGAAAGTTGTAGCCGAATGGTGATTAATTTTCACATTACTTCCATCCATCCATCTTTTTCCATTTATCTGGGATCGGGTCGCAGAGGTAACAGCCTAAGAAGGGAGGACCAGACTAGCCTCCGGGGATTCCCCCAGCTCCTCCGGGGAATCCCAATGGTTTCCCAGGCCAGCCGAGAAATATAACATCTCCAGCTACTGGGCCTCCTACTGGTGGGATGTGCCCAGAACACCTCACCAGGGAAGAGTCCAGGAGGCCTCCTACCCAGCTCCCTGAGCCACCTCAACTCGCTCCTCTTGATGTAAAGAAGCAAGGTAACATGGCAGAGTTTCTCACCCTATCTCTAAGAGAGATCCCAGACACCCTGTGGAGAAAACTCTTTTTGGCCACTTGTATCCGCGACCTCTTTCTTTCAATCATGATCCAAAGCTCATGACCATAAATGAGGGTAGGAACGTAGATAGACCGGTAAATCGAGAGCTTCACTTTTTGTCTCGTCTCTCTCTTTACCACGATAGACCGGTACAGCGCCTGTTTCACTTCCCATGTTGTGTATATGAATGAATGTTGGTGTACAAACTCTGGACTGGTTCCAACCCTCTGCTTTCAGGCAATAGAACTCATGACAGTGAATTGTCTGCCTCGGGAGTTTACTGTAGTGTTCGTCACCATTGTTTAATCCTCCTAGGTGCTAATGGCAACAAAGCTTCGAAGGAGGTGTTGAGGGGACTTTAGTCACATGAAACTAACAGACATTCTGCCCAGTTTGTACCAGCATGTCACCTTTCCTACATGGGGAGACAACCCTCTGGACTGTGTGTGCAGTAACATTCACAATACTTACAGAGTTCTTCCTCACCCCCATCTTGGCATCTCCAATCACATCTCCCTCCTGCTGGAGTCAGCATTTAGTCTGCTTATGAGACGGATGAGGCCAATGAAGAAGACAATCACTGTGTGGCCAAGGGAAGCAGCCTTTGTGCTCCAGAACTGTTTTCAGTGCACAGATTGGTAGGTCTTCAGAGAGGCAGTTATTTATCAAGGAGAGATGAACCGATAGGCCTCCCCTGTTCTCGGCTTCATCCCCAAGTGTGCTGATGATGTTACCACCACCAGGATAGTTTCTCCATCAGGTACCGTTCCCCCAGATTCTGGGGGAAAAAACACGCACTATGTGCTTCTGATTTGGGCGCAGTTGGAAAAAAGTGGGTTAACTTTGCTGAAACATGTTGTTTGAACTTTCACAGATAAGAGATAAGAGCACTTAACAAGCGAATGCATGTATTTTGCCAGCTGGGAGGTGCGGAATAGTGAAGAGATGCTGGGGGAGCTGTATCTGATGGGAAAATACAAATTGCAGTAACACCAGCATTGTCAGTAGTTTCTTCTTCTTCTGTGGATTGTAGGAAGCAGCTATCTTTTGCATCATACTATACATGAACTAGGGATTGCCTGACAGAAAAGATCCATTTATTCTGTTTACAAGACAACAGACACCGGTACGTCTTAGAACCATTGCACTCTGGAACCCGTTTTCAGAGTGTTCCAGAGTGTCAAAAAGTTTCATGTACATGTACATGTAAATGTACACTACAAACCCTCAAAACCCCTGGGATTTCCACCCATGCCCCCCATTGCATGCCCCCCACTGTGCCAGGCAGCACAGTGCTGGACTGTCTGCCAGCAATGAGCATGTTCTGTGTGCGCTTCCATTCTTGTGTTTTATTTATTCACTAATTAAATAAATGTCAATGTATATAATTAAATAAAATAATAGCTACTGCAATGTGCCCAGAAAGTTGTCTGGAGAACGATTCTGAGTATTACAATGCTACTAGAATGCTGTCAGCGTGATCCCTGGGAGGAGCTAAAAGAGATTTATGTTGACTCCCTCAACCTACAGCCATGTGGCCATGGAAAACCTCAACATAATCACGTAGAAATCATTACTAAAAGACAAAAAAAAAAATCAGTTCCACTTAGGAACCCTCTAGTGGTCCCGGGGCCTTAAGTGGCCGCTTAGTTTGCGATGCCTTGTTCCGGCCCCGCCAGAGACACATGAGGGAATCATCTGTCATCTTCAATCAAAATGTTGACATATTTACTCCTGGTGGAGTACTTTGCAACAAAAGTTGATTTATTTTACACATATGCAAAATAAAACATTTTTAAGATGTTAATACCTTATTGAGATTCCTTGACATTGTATAACTAATATAGACCCGGTATTTTTCATCAAGTTAATATTAATTGTTCCGACAGTTACTTAAGTAATGTGTGTGGTAAAGTTGTCCTTCAGCTCTCAAAAATGAGCAATGGGGGAAAAAATTAAACCCTTTATTATTATGAGAAGTATTCACAACAAATGTCTTAGAATGTCTTGAATATGCAAAATATGTATATGCATACAGAAAGCGTTCAAAATTTTAAAAGCACACAACATTGCAGCTATATTCAGCTTGGAATGAATCCTCAAAAGGATTTTGGGACTTATCCCAAAATGAATAAATGTCCAAAAACACCAGCTTGGGATGACCGCTCTGTGACCTGAGCCCAGAGGCCATCACTGGGCTCTGGTCATCATACAGACACATAAACTGTCTGTATGATGCCTGTTGCCTTCACCTTCACCTGGAAGGTCAACAACAGCATGCAGGTCAATCCAAATGCTCCTGATCAGATGCAGGACTCCTGCCTCCAGTGGAAGGGTTGAAATGCAATAAGGAGGCTGTTGCATGCAGCGCTTCCTCGTCACCACAGAAGGCATCATCTCTTTGGACCTCTGGTAGATGACCAAGATGGCTGGTAGATGGCAGGAGGTGATTGTGCATCACCTCCTGCACAATGGCTGAGTACCTCAAGAATCCGACCTGGATCCCATTCCTAACATTGCTCCAACACCTGCTGTGTCTGTTCTAAATTTAATTGTTGAATGTGCTCCTTTTGACAGATAAAAATAATTGTTGAAACTCATTATAAACAGCTAATTTTATGCCACGTAAAATAAAATTTAAATATAATTAATGATCTGCAAAGGGTAAAAATGAAAAGCTAACTTAAACATTTCTAAAGTTTAAGACCTCTGATCTGAAGTTCTCCACACACCATGTCTTCTGCTGAGGTACTCAGGATTTGGATCAACTCCGCGACCTCGGACCCATCTTCCACCTGCCCTGTCTGACTCCCTGTGAACAGGAATGTTCTGTCATTGAAATGTTTAGTACATTTATTTTTCTCAAGATAATATATCAAACAACATGCTGCTACTGGTAAAGTACAACTTTTTCAACACAGGTTTAAAAAAGTGAGTATGGAACTGATCCTAATATTTGCATTTTGTTGAACAAACAAAGCCTGTTTGCAATACAGACAAACATTGTATTACATAGTCATATAGACTAAGTAATTAAAATTCAGCAAAAATCCAAAAAGTTATATTATATGCAGAATTATTTCAGTTAAAATACATAATATAAACCAATTTTATCTTGAAAGCTGTTTACTGCTCTCGGATCTGTGTAAGGCTGCCTGTTTTCTGGCACACAAAGGCCTCAGTAACGACCAGAAGTATTTTAACTCAGGATGAGAGAAACAGTGAAGTAGTAATTGTAGCATCAAAAGAAAAGGGATTATGTGAGAAGTAAAAAGGAGTTCTTCCTAGTTTACTTAAAGGGTTGTTCAACGTGTGGACCAGGGATCACTTTAAGGCCTTGAAATGTTTTTGTGAGGCCCTCCCCCACAGGGTTAGGTACCCATAGTACCCAGAGCGAACCCTCTAGCAATTTGAGAGGTTATCAAATAATCCAACTGGTCAGTTAATCACTCAAACATTTTTATATGTTAGGGTGCACGCTCCACTAATGGACGATGTTCAAAGATGATACAGACAAATGGAAATAGACACCTGTACAGGTGTCTATTTTCTGTACAGTGCACAGTAGCTATGGTTCATGAATCATAACTTTAACTTTCGATTTAATTTGATAGCAAATAGGATCAAAAATATCCAGTGTCTTTCAACAGCAGACACTGGTTGAAAGACACTGGTTGGTTTTCGGTTATGTGTTCTGAAACACACACACACACACAAATCTGAACAAGAATAATTAACCGGAGAAATGTAAGATATTATTTGCTAAGTTTTTAGACCAGCAAACTGGCAAGTTTAAGAATAAATTATAAATTCCTTTTCTATAATTCTAATTCAAAAATACATTATTGATCCTAAAGAGAAATTAATTATTGTTGTAACTTACATAAAGTCAGATTCTTCAGTTATTGATAGCTATGGTTGTTGGCAGGAGATATCTCTTGTAACAGTCTATATTGCAACGTATCTGAAGAAGCCTCTGACTGAAGACACTCCATTTTCCTACTGAAGTAGGTAAGACTTCGGTAGGTAAAACGACTAAAATTGCTTTTGACCTGCTTTTATTTACATATCTCTATATTTGTGGACTTCTTTAAACTTTAGATTTTTCTTTCTGTGGCAAAAAGATTTTTGTTTCTCTGTGCTCTACATTGGCCCTATGGTGTGTCACTGATGAATTATGATGAATTGGCAACTTGTCCTGGGCACAGCAACCTTTGGCGGTTGTAGTAAGAAGTAGGCAGCTTCTTTCTCCAACACTGAGTAGGATTAAGCAGCTATACTGGAGGCTATGAATGTGGCTGGATTTTTAAGGAACTTCTTAATAATGTAATGCACTTCAGAAAGTGACTCAGAAATACACAACTCAACCTTAAAATGACGCATTCAGCAAGATGAAAAAAATCATAAAACAAAACTATTGTGTGTATTTGCATCATCTTTCCAAAACAGAAAAGGCAAAAAACACACACACACACACACACACACACACACACACACACACACACACACACACACATAATTAACTAGGATCAAGCAATAAGCAAGCATCTTGTCATGCTTACAAATTACAATGCTTTTTATTGTAAAACACTATTCAATAATGCATTTGGAAATCAGATGTTTCTGTGAGCGTGACTCATCTTTCATATACCTCAGAAATTATCTGTACATGTTGGTTTTATGGCTTTGATTAAGGAAAAAAAAAGTACAGCTGATTCAAACCTTTAACTTTTTTATTTTTATTTTAACTTTTTCCATTTTTATGCAACTTTCCAAACACATCTAGTATCAGACTCAATTCTGGTCACTTATACAATAGGAGCCCAGATTTTGACCTGTGTGAACTTCTTCCTTATTTTTTCTGCTCCTTGTCCTCCATGACTTTTCTCACAAACTGAATGACATCTGTCAGACCCTTTACTTTTATATCAGCCTTGACTGAAACATTTCAACAGTCAGTCGTAGACGCATGGCTTTTTTCATATCGTCTCCAGTAGCAGCCGAGGGGAGCTTCTCCCCTGGGTTTCTCTTATGCCCCACAGACCATATGGTTTGGCCCGGCCCCTGAGCTGGTCCTTGGACCACCTGAGGCAGCAGGAGCTCCCATAATCATTGGAGACAAGGGCCACTTGACACCAGGCTGACAGATGGTGCTCCAGCACTGCAGCACCAAACTGCTGTTGCTAGTGCGTCTGTGTGCAAGTGTTCAGATTGAGAGGCACAATAAGGGCAGTGATGTGTCAAGGATGGTTAAACATGATGGTGGCAGTCCATCTTCTTTTGTCTCTAGGGCAGCCGTAGCCTCAGGCCATGACTCCAAGCAAATTTCATCACATATATGAAGCTTTGGGTAACGACACAGCAGCTCAACACCAAAGTTCTACCTTGACACATTTTCCAAAATCAAATTCTGATATTTTCTGTGAATAAGAATAGATAAGCTAGAATGTTAATATAGAATTCAAAATATAATGTGTTTTACTAAATAAAAAATGAAACTCAATAAATCCATTACACACAGTGATGTCCTTTTGTAGCATTTATTTCTGCCAGTTCTGGCTTAAAGCTTATAAAAACCATAATTAAAATATGCCAGTCTCATAAAAAGAGAACTGTGATGTCATGGCCATGTTGTAGCCTATAAAATCAAACGGCTACTTGACAACTGTTCTTGGAGATTGTCTATGGTTACTGACATCCTCTCGCACTGTGGAGACAAGTACATTCAGATTTAAGAGACTGGACTGCAGCTGGAGTCAGAACTTCAAGAATCCCAAAACGATTCCAGGATTTGAACTAAATCTGTACGATTTCTTGTGTTAAGCCACCTCTGAGGCAGAGACATCAAAAGCATTTTATCTGGGCTTTGGAGAAAAAGGACCAGATAGTTCAGTGGTCCAATTTTGGCTTTTCTGAAAAAAGAAAAAAGAAAAAGAAAATTCTAAATCAAGGCCTGAGGGGCGGGCTGCGTGGGGCTGCTTCAGGGTCAGGTTCAGTGCTCCCAAATTCTTTACAATCAGTGATGGATTTGGGGAGTAATGCTTTCTGCTGCTGTTACTTCACTGTGTTTTGTTACTTCACTGCTTCATCAAAGTCAGTACACTTGTCTAAGAGGAGGTTTTAAATTACATCATGCTTGCTAACAATCAAACACCTTTTTGAAGCAAAAAAACCCCAAAACAAGACAAAAAACTCAGAAATATGTTGGGCCAACCACAAAAGTAAACTCATTTAAAGTTAAAACTCAGTTTCACAGAAATGCAAAGGCGCTAGCATAAATGTTTGCCTGTTGAACTGGATCAAACCTTCCTGTTGTCTTCGGGTCAAAATGACCCGCCACTGTGTTAAAACCCCCAAAAAAATCCACTTAATGTAATATTTTTAACTTGAGATTTTAAGACTTTTCCTAGATTGGCCAAAACAATAGAAAACATTTTTTTAAAAATGTATTCGCATTTCCATGTAAGCTGTACCAAAAAAGGAACAAAGATGGTCTTCGGGTCAAAATGACCCATGAGGACAAGAGTTGAAATGAAGGTCACAGAGTTATTTACAAACCACAGAATGTTACAAAGTTCCTGGAGCAGCGAGGAAAGGCACTTGTAACTCCACTCATTGAATCCTCAGCAGCAGTTGTGAAAGCTATTCAGAGCTATTCAACCTGGTTCCTGGTTGATCAGGAACCTGGTCAACCTGGTTCCTGGTTGATCAGGTGGTTTCTGGTTGATCAGAAACCTGGTCAATCTGGTTTCTGAGGAACCTGGTGAACCTGGTTTCTGGTTGATCAGAAACCTGGGTGTTCGTGTTCCTGTGGAGGAAGAGAGGGAGGCCGCGAAGTTCCTGTGTCTGCGGACGCCGACTGCCATCTTCATCCTGGGTCGCCATCCCAGTCAGGACCACCTCTGGCATCCATCTTGGCGTATGCATCACACACATATAGAGCTCTATATGAACATTTTTTTTGTTCATATAGAGCTGGCCAGCTTCTTTACCAAGAACCATGAGAGTGTTTCACTCATGTTTGGAGTGAATGTTTGTTTTGCTTGTTTGTGAGGTAGACTCAGAATGAGTTAAGACGAGGTTGAATGTGTTTCAGTCCAGTAATTTGTAATAAATCTAACTAGTTGATAGTAAATTGCTATCTGAACCCGAGTGAATTCTATTCCTTGGTTACAGCAGCAGCAGGTGTGTCTTGAATGGCTCCCAAAACAAAAGCGGTAGTTTTCATCGCCTACTGACAGATGAGGAAACAAAATTAATTTGACTAAAAATTCTAAACTTGAAGAGAGAACCCAAAATGCTTTATGTATTGCTCATTTCATTGTGTGGATAAAAATCCATCCAAACCAACTCAGTCAGTGAAGCAGCTAACTATACTAGTATAGGTTATTTGCGGCCATCTCTTCAAGTCGCCATCCCTCCCCACAATAGTTCTAGGTAGCGGTAAAACAATATGTAAGCTGTAATAGCTGGAGTTCCTACACATCTTATAATTTAAAACCTCTGTGGAAAGCCGGTTAATCGAGTTGCTAACGTAAACAAATGGCTGTTCCGCTTAGCAGCGGAAGTTGTGCCAATAAATAACGCAAAGCCTCGCGGGAGCTAGGAATAAGGTGGATAAGGAATACTTTGACATGATCAAGTATGAATTATTGTACAAAAAAAAAAAAAAATCACAACCTTACATGAAATTGTGTGTTTTTGTTGATAAAATCACATAAAAATCATTTATTAAAAACAAACAAACAAAAAAATAGCCTTGGGGTCCTAAGCAGCTGCACAGTTTGCTCATGTCTTTATCCTCAGTAGTTCCATTATGAGGCAAAACCCTGTTAAAACCACTCTGGCAGTGTGAGCCAAAACTTACAACTGTGCTTGTATGCTACATATTCTCTCACACAAACACAATTAAACCCTTTCACAGACTGTTCACAACGTCTCAAACAAACATCTTCAAATTCTCTCTTAAACCCCATGAAACTCTCTTTTAAACAGTTACTTGGTGCATATGAGATAATTTCTTGGTCTTTGTGTGACACATTGTGTTCACAGTAGGGTCTGTGAGGGTTTGTTTGTCTTCATGGAAGGGAATGGTTGCGTTTGTGTGAGAGTAAATGTAGGCATATAGTAAGTAGAGTTGTTAGTTTTGGCCCATGGACCTCTCATTCTGGACAGTTGTTTTGCCAGGTTGGGTATTGCATTTATTTTATTCATATCAAATAAGAATGTGGTGTCATCCTGGATCCTACCACTGAGTGACTTAATTTTGATCAAGGAGAACAGAAATAGTCAAAATATGGAGTACAAACTGAACTTCTGGTGACATAACTGTAAATTTTGCAGTTATGTCATGCACAATAGCTGAATAATTGTCTCATAAAATCAACAGGTAAGAGGTGATATACCCTGATACATCTGTGTCAATCACAGATCATCACAGATACATGCTACAGTCAGCCATCTACACACACACACACACACACACACACCTAAGGGCATTTAGAAAGGCAATACAGCTGAGGACCTTTGGATCAGTGGTCCCTAAGCTTGGTCTTCAGGGCCCACCGCCCTGCATGTTTTAGGGTTTCCCTGCTGCTGCACACCCGGGTTAAATGAACAGGTGATTAACCGACTTCTATAGCAATTGTAGGAATCCAAAGGAGGTAACACAATCACATGAATCCGCTGTGCTAGAGTCCAGACTCATCAAAAATATGCAGGACAGCAGTCCCTGAGGACAAGGTTGGGGACCACTGCTTTAGATGGAGGGAAGAAGCCAGACACAACTGATATATTATATATATATATATACTTAATTCTTGTAAGTAATCCTACAAGAATTACTTGTAGGATTCTTCTCTTGTAGGATTCATGAGAAGAATCCTACAAGTAAAAGCTGATATCGATAGCAAACTTATGTTTAAATCTTGTTTAGCATTTGACTTTGCCACAAAGGTAATTTAACTGATAACATTATGGCTGAATGAATAAACATGGTAAAGTGCTGGTTGCCAAGCATGGTAGGTATGAGGAAAGGCCACAGCTGAGCATGTGGCCTACCAAAGTCCTGACTGAACACAAACACAAGGGTCATTTAACTAATTAGGGCTAAGGGATGTGTGTTTCACCACAAATATTGATTTGTGTATGGAGTGTGTGGAATGTGAGCTCTGACTCCTGGTGACAGCAGTATTTATCAGGGTTGGGCTGAGTTTAATGATGGCTTTCTGGAAACAAAAATGCACCAATTTACCAGTTGACTTTCTGTCATTAGTATTCAAGATTCCTTTCTGAATAATACCAAACAATGAACATGCTTCAATGTGAAAAAGCTGGCTGAAATTTGGAATCCCCCATGACCTACAAAAAAAAAAAAGAAAAAAACAAAACGTTTCAAAACAAGCTCAATATTTTATGGACTCTAACCCCATTTTTTCCTGCTCATAAAGATCTGATTTTCATAACATAACCAAGGGTTGCTGACAGCACCACATGACGCTTTGATGTTCAGGTGAGTTTTAGCCCAAGTCCAGAGTGGCAGCTGTAACTCATTATCCTTCCACAGTCTGTGTCCAATTGTTTTTGCTGTGATGCAAGTGTCCTGATTCGTGCCTTTTATTTTTTTACTTTTGCAACCTATTTCTAGGATTTGTCTTTAAATAATTGGCATTTTTAACAAATCTCAAAAGTTTGTTACAACTCTTATGAGTTGAGAAAATGGAGAACGATAGGAGGAGAAAGGGAAATGGAGGCGTGTGTGTGGGCCCGAGAGTGATCTCTGTGTTCATTTCTTTACATTGGACCACACTAAGAGGGGGCAGCAAACCAGATTTGTTTTCAGCAAGTTTTCACAATTGAGTCTGTTTTAGTCTGAGATAATCATTATAAATTCTTCTTTATAATAACTGAAACTTCTGACCTTGAAGCCTGTGATTTTTTAAAATCTGTTCAAGTCAATCAATAAATTAATCAGGTTTATTTGTATAGCACATTTCAGCAACAAGGTAGTTCACAATGCAGTTTAAACAGTTCAACAGTTAAACAGTTGTGTTTATGGTCACATCATAAAACACAGTCAACAACTGAAGCATTACATCTTGTCAAGTACGATTATGACATCAGATTGTTGATTAATGTTTCATTTCATGTATGATGTTACAAAAGCAATTCTAAACAGGGGGGGCTTTTAGTCTAGATTTAAAGGAAGTCAGCATTTCGACTGTTTTGCAGGTTTACTTGAAGTTTGTTCCAGATTTGTGGTGCATAGACTCTGAATGTTACTTCTCCAAACACAATATTCTTAGCAGGAAGTCATGCTGTAGCATATGAGGTCATTATGATGTAAAGTGGTGATAAATATATAAACTCTTGTTTGGAGTTATGATTGGTAGCATAAGAAGAAATCATTTGATGCATGGCCACATGTGTTTGTAGCAACCAAATGAAAAATTAAACTAATGCAGTAATTTCAGCAGCAGTCCTTCAAAATTCACTTGTTCTCATGTGGTTATATTGAGATGAAAGTAGCTGGTCATTCTGTGCAAGGGCAATTATGCTAAAATTATTATAAAATTATCATTTTAATATAAAATGATAACAATAATTTTATTGTAATTAAAATTATAGCAAATCTTTCATTAGAGCCTCCTTCGACAGGTTGTAAAGCCCCTTTGTCTCCTTTTTCACTTTTTCTCTGCTTCCAGGATGGGTATGTGCTTCTGCATTAGTTTAATCTGTATTCTTCCTGTTTAGTTTGAGTTCAGTTTTATTCCATCTTTTACTTCCATTTCATTTACTTTTATAATGACTAGTAAAGGTTCTACATGGGTGTCTTATTGCCTCTCAAGATAACAATTTGGTACCAAAATGTGGTACAAATTCTTACGTTTTAATGCCTATATATGATCTGGCCTGTAAAAGTATTGAAATCCAAAACACAACCCACCTGGCGACCTGTCCAGGGTGACCCCGCCTCTCGCCCGGAACGCAGCTGGAGATAGGCACCAGCAACTCCCGACCCCGTTAGGGAGAAGGGTGACGGAAAATGGATGGATGGATGGATGGAACACAACCCACCACAGAATCCACCATGAGATAACTTATTGAGCAGGAAGGAAAACATTATAACAGGTCTGAGAAAAATTATTGTCTCTCCAAAATATATTGACAAGAATAGAATATATAAAACCCTAGAAATATTTTTTTTAATCATGATTAAACATTATTTTTTTACATGATCACTGACAATAAATAAATACAAGCACTATTGCTGTGTCTTTATCATATAAAGCACTATTAACTGCCTTGTTGCTGAAATGTGCTCTACAAATAAACTTGACTGATTAATTGATAGAATGATGACAGGTTATCCAAATCCAGAATCTTGTTTCTTATCCATTTTCTATCAATGTTTAAGCTGTTTCCAAATTAAATTCATTCATCTCATTTCTACCCTTTGGAATTCTAAACAAGAAAGCTGTAAGTCTGTTTTGGTAATATTAAGTTGCCTCTGTTCTCCTCTAATTGCAGTATTACATCTTTTCAGTGACAGCAAAAAGTGATACAGTGAAAACTGTAATTATAACATCTAATTGGCATATTTTAATAGCACAAACTAAATTACCAGAACCTCATGAAATAAATGAAAAACAAATTATGGTCTACAGGCACAATTCAGTGTGATAATTGCAGTGTGCCTCAGTCTGACAGCAAACAGAATTAGACTGAACAGGGAGGAAGGCTTTACTTCCTGTCTTCCCCTCAACTTCACATACTCAGTTATTTTATCTTTCAAAGCCTGAGGACAAATAAAGGGGATGGGGCCAAATTCTGTCTAAAACACAGCCTATTGTAAAATGTTAATGTTATGTTGCAATGCAGAACACCATGACAGTCAAAAATATAGGACCATTTAAATGTACAATTGTTTTTGAAGTTAAAGACATACACTGCAGCTAAATATGGTAAGTGGTAAATGGACTGAACTTATATAGCGCTTTTCCAGTCATTTTTGACCACTCAAAGCACTTTACACTAGAGTCACATTCACCCATTCACAGACACACACATTCATACACCGATACGCAGACCGGTAGGCAATTTTGGGGTTAAGTGCCTTGCCCAGAGGCACATCAACATGTGGCAGGAGAAAGCTGGAATCGAACCTACAACCTTCCAATTGTAAGACGACAACTCTGCCACACAGCCACAGTTGAAGAAATGTGTTCCTTCACACACACATATATATATAAATTTTTCCCTTCTCACCCACCGCGGGTGGTTCTTATCCTCTGAGCTCGGGTCCTCTACCAGAGGCCTGGGAGCTTGAGGGTCCTGCAGTATCTTGGCTGTGCCAAGGACTGCACATTTCTGGACTGAGATGTCTGATGTTGTTCCTGGGATCTGTTGTAGCCATTGATCCAGTTTGGGGGTGACTGCCCCGAGGGCCCCGATGACCACAGGCACCACTGTGGTCTTCACCTTCCAGGCCCTCTCCAGTTCCTCCCTGAGGCCCTGGTATTTCTCCAGTTTCTCGTGCTCCTTTTTCCTGATGTTGCAATGGCTTGGTATTGCTACATCTACCACAACGGCTTTCCTCTGTTGTTTATCCACTATGACAATGTCTGGTTGGTTCACCATTACCATTCTGTCTGTCTGGATCTGGAAGTCCCACAGGATCTTAGCTCTGGCATTCTCCACCACCTTTGGGGGTGTTTCCCACTTTGATCTCGGGGTTTCCAGTCCATATTCTGCACAGATGTTTCTGTACACTATGCCTGCCACTTGCCACAAGCTGACTGGATAGCTCAATAGATAAGGCATATATATATATATATATATATATATATATATATATATATATATATATATATATATATATATATATATATATGCCTTATCTATTGATATATAATATATATATATATATATATATATATATATATATATATATTCCGTTGCCAAAGGTTTTTTCTCACCCATCCAAATGATCGGAATCAGATCTTCCAATCACTTCCACAGGTATACACAATGAAGCACTTAGGCATGCAGACTGTTTTTACCAACATTTGTGAACGAATGAGTCGCTCTCAGGAGCTCAGTGAATTCCAGCATGAAACTCTGGTAGGATGCCACCTGTGCAACAAATCCAGTTGTGAAATTTCCTTCCTCCTAATTATTCCACAGTCAACTGGCAGCTGCTTGGGGATGACAGCAAGTCAGCCACCATGTGATAGACCATGTAAACTGATGGTTCGGGGTCAGAACGGTTTGTTTGTCAGGAGCTGAGCTTGACCCCTGAGGTCCAGTGAAAGCAACTCTGAGTGCTTCAGCATACCAACACATTTTGGACAATTGCATGCTGCCAACTTTGTGGGAACAGTTTGGAGCTGTCCCCTTTCTTTTCAGTCTATTCCAACATGACTGTGCAACAGAGCAAAAAGGTCCAGAAAGACATGGCTGGCAGAGTCTGGTGTGGATGAACTTGACTGGCCTGACCTCCACCTGATAGAACACCTTTATTTGGGATGAATTAGTGTGAAGACTGATAGCCAGGCCTTCTCGTCCAACATCAGTGTGTCACCTCACAGATTAGCTTCTGGAAGAATGGTCAAAACTCCCCATAAACACACTATTCCTCACAATTTTCTCAACAAGATAAAATCACATCTAATATTATTTCTCTTAGAATCACCTGATCTGCTGAGCTGAATGTATCAGTGCACCCTGTTGGGTAAATAGTTTGTTCAGATAAATGTCATTTTTTTGCTAAAGAAAAGAAAGCATTGCATCATGTGGCTCCCGAGAGATTTTTCCACTTCTGTTGAGAGTCTGTAGAGCACATGACCAGAAAAGACCTTGATGTAGGTCAGATGTTATCTCTGTCTGCTTTATGCACCAAGAGGGACCTTCAGTGAGAAAGTCTTTTCTTGTCAGACTCTCCTGGATCTAGCAGCACCTTTTCAGGCTAAGGTGACATCAACTCTGCCTAATTGTTTGGAAGAAAGCTGTGATGCAAGTTCCCTTGCTTCATAGGGTCACAGTGAAGTTAAAAACCAAGTGAATATCATTGATTTATGGCCAACATTTTATCAGTTTCACATTATCAAATCTCAATTACAAAACATTAAGTTGTGTTCGTATATATTCATATGTGTTCATGTACAGCAAAGTATACCTTATGTGTACCTCTTCCGTCAGAGATGAAAGGTCAGGTAGGGCTTAGAATTGATGAACCAGGACTTTCTATATGGGTTTGTGTGTGCTGAACCTGCGTCTGAGGGCTTTCTCCCATCGTTTTCTGGACAATGTGGTTTGTGTTTCTAAACTCATGTAGACAAGAGAATAAAGTATGTTGTCTATGTGAACCCTTCTCTCTGAAAGTCGTATCTTAGGCTGCATTTTCAGAAAAAGGCAGAGTTTTGACAAAGATACACTAATATCTTCTCTACAAAACATTAGTTGTGCTAACATGTAAATGGAAATGTTAAACTAGGGCTTTCTGTGCACACCAAAGTATTAGAAAAACACAAGTACAATATGTGACGACTAATTAAATATAAATAGTTCAAATAATTTGTCTGTTTAAGTTAAATATTTTAAATGTACTTCTTTATGTTTTCTTACATTCTCTCAGACTATATGGCAGTCAAAATAATCATTTGTGTTGTAAAATATGTATTTAAAATTGACAAAATTTCAATTTGACATAGGAATAGGATCTTTTTTTCTAAAAAAAAAAAAAAAATTGTACTCAAGTAAAAGTAGCCTTACTTCAACATATTGTTACTCAAGTAAAAATAAAAATTAGCCATCCAAGAAATTACTCAAGCAAACTTTGCTGTCCTTGAGTAATTACTGTTTCAGTCTACTACTTTTTAATCTACATTTTACCAAACTGGTTAAAAAAGTAAAAATAAAAATAGCCATGGTAAACAGTCTACTGAAGTACTAAGTAACTGATCAAATTATCAATAATTTAATATTTATAAATTGCATTATCAGACATATAAAGTTAAGTGGAAATTTTGGTCATGTAAGGCAAGTCATTTTATCAGGAAAAAAAAAATCCTTAATCAGTTTCTTTCAGTAAAAAAAACTTTAACAAAAACTGCTAGTGTGTCTTTGTCTGGTGAATTTTTGATTAGAAAAGGTTTGCTTTTCATTCAGTGGGCAGAAATGTTACTCAAATAAGACTTGCAATACTTTATAATAAAACTACTCGAGCAAAAGTAAACAGTAGAACGTACAAATACTCCTAATGGTACACTTTACCAAAAAAGCTACTCAATTAATTTCAGTTGAGTAAATGTAACTCGTTACTACCCACCTCTGCTTCCAGCCATTTCTATCGGTGTGTGCTCATGTTTCACATATAAATTACGTCACCTGTAATATTTTCTGGATTAAAAAATTGTATTAACTGAATGTGTATAGATGGTTTATAAAGGTTTGAACAGCAGTACCTCTCCTCGGGCTGCCACCTTATCGTGGTGGAGGGGTTTGAGTGCCCCAATGATCCTAAGAGCTATGCTGTCGGGGGCTTCATGCCCCTGGTAGGGTCACCCAAGGCAGACAGGTCTTAGGGGAGGGACCAGACAAAGTGCAGCCCGAAGACCCCTATGATGCATACAAACTTTGGTTCTCGTGTTCCCTCGCCCGGACGCGGGTCACCGGAACCCCACTCTGGAGCCAGGCCTGGAGGTGGGGCACGTTGGCGAGCGCCTGGTGGCCGGGCTTTAACCTATGGAGCCCGGCCGGGCTCAGCCCGAAGAGGAAACATGGGTCCCTCTTCCAATAGGCTCACCACCTATGGAAAGGGCCGCAGGGGTCGGGTGCATCGTGTGATGGGTGGTGGCCGAGGGAGGGGGTCCTGGCGGTCCGATCCTCGGTTACAGAAACTGGCTCTTGGGACGTGGAATGTCACCTCTCTGGTGGGGAGGAAGCCAGAGCGAGTGTTTGAGGCTGAGAGGTTCCTGCTAGAAATAGTCGGTCTCACCTCGACGCATGGCTCTGGTTCTGGAACCAGTCTCCTTGAGAGGGGCTGGACGTACTTCCACTCTGGAGTTGCCCACGGTGAGAGGCGTCGAGCAGGGGTGGGCATTCTTGTTGCCCCCCATCTCGGCGACTGTACTTTGGGGTTCACCCCGGTGAACTAGAGGGTAGCCTCCCTCTGCCTACGGGTGGGGGGACGGGTTCTGACTGTTGTTTGTGCTTACGGGCCAAATGACAGTTCAGCTTACCCACCCTTTTTGTAGTCCTTAGAGGGGGTACTGGAGAGTGCCCCTCCTGGGGACTCCCTCGTTCTGCTGGGAGACTCACATGGGCAATGACAGTGAGACGTGGAGGGGCGTGGTTGGGAGGAACGCTCCCTCCGATCTGAACTCGAGTGTTGTTCTGTTGCTGGACTTCTGTGCTCGTCACGGATTGTCCATAACGAACACCATGTTCAGGCATAAGGGTGTCCATATGTGCACTAGGCACCAGGACACCCTAGGCCGCAGTTCGATGATCGATTTTGTTATCGTTTCGTCGGATCTGCGGCCGTATGTCTTGGACACTCGGGTGAAGAGAGGCGTGGAGTTGTCCACTGACCACTACCTGGTGGTGAGTTGGCTCCGGTGGTGGGGGAGGATGCCGGTCAGACCTGGCAGGCCCAAACTTGTTGTGAGGGTCTGCTGGGAACGTCTGGCAGAGTCCCCCGTGAGATGGAGCTTTAACTCCCATCTCCGGCAGAGCTTCAAACACGTCCCGGGGGACATTGAGTCTGAGTGGACCATGTCCCGTGCCTCCATTGTCGAGGCAGCTAATCTGAGCTGTGGTCGCAAGGTTGTCGGTGCCTGTCGTGGTGGCAACCCTCGAACCGGTTGGTGGACACCTTCGGTGAGGGATGCCGTCAGGCTGAAGAAAGAGTCCTATTGGGCCTTTTTGGCCTGCGGGACTCCGGAAGCAGCTGATGGGTACCGGCGGGCGAAGCGGCTTGCAGCTCTGGCGGTTGCTGAGGCAAAAACTCGGGAGTGGGAGGAGTTCGGAGAGACCGTGGAGAAAGACTTCCGTATGGCTTCGAGGCGATTCTGGTCCACCATCCGGCGTCTCGGGAGGGGGAAGCAGTGTAGCACCAACACTGTTTACAGTGGGGGTGGTGTGCTGCTGACCTCGACTCGGGACGTTGTGGGTCGGTGGGCGGAGTACTTCGAAGACCTCCTCAATCCCACCAACATGCCTTCCATTGAGGAAGCTGAGCCTGAGGACTCTGGGTTGGGCTCTCCAATCTCTGGGGACGAGGTCGCCGAGGTAGTTAAAAAGCTCCTCGGTGGCCGGGCCCCGGGGGTGGATGAGATTCGCCCGGAGTATCTCAAGGCTCTGGATGTTGTAGGGGTTGTGTTGGTTAACGCGACTCTGCAGTATCGCATGGACATCGGGGGCAGTTCCCTGGATTGGCAGACTGGGGTGGTGGTCCCCCCTGTTTAAAAAAGGGGGATCGGAGAGTGTGCTCCAATTATAGAGGGATCACATTCTTAAGCCTCCCTGGCAAGGTCTTTTTCGAGGGGTACTGGAGAGGAGGGTCCGTCGGATAGTCGAACCTCGGATTTTTGGAAGAGCAGTGTGGTTTTCGTCCCTGGTCGTGGAACACTGGACCAGCTCTACACCCTCAGCAGGGTCCTGGAGGGTGCATGGGAGTTCGCCCAACCGGTCTACATGTGTTTTGAGGACTTGGAGAAGGCGTTCGACCGTGTCCCTCGGGGTGCCCTGTGGGGGGTTCTCCGGGAGTATGGGGTACCGGGCCCTTTGATACGGGCTGTCAGGTCCCTGTATGACCGGTGTCAGAGTCTGGTCCGCATTGCCGGCAATAGGTCGGGCTCGTTCCCGGTGAGGGTTGGACTCCACCAGGGCTGCCCTTTGTCACCGATTCTGTTCATTACTTTTATGGACAGAATTTCTAGGCGCAGCCAAGGTGTTGAGGGGATCCGTTTTGGTGGCCTTAGGATTGCATCTCTGCTTTTTGCGGATGATGTGGTCCTATTGGCTTCATCGGGACGTGATCTGCAGCTCTCACTGGAGCGGTTCGCAGCCGAGTGTGAAGCGGCCGGGATGAGGATCAGTGCCTCCAAGTCTGAGACCATGGTCTTGAGTCGGAAAAGGGTAGAGTGCCTCTCCGGGTCGAGGGAGATGTCCTGCCCCAAGTGGAGGAGTTCAAGTATCTCGGGATCTTGTTCACGAATGAGGGAAGAAGGGAGCGTGAGATCGACAGGCGGATTGGTGCAGCGTCCGCTTCACGGCGGACGCTGTACCGGTCCGTCGTGGTGAAGAGAGAGCTGAGTCAAAAAGCGAAGCTCTCAATTTACCGGTCGATCTACGTTCCTACCCTCATCTATGGTCATGAGCTTTGGGTAATGACCGAAAGAACGAGATCGCAGATACAAGCGGCCGAAATGGGTTTTCTCCGTAGGGTGGCTGGGCTCTCCCTTAGAGATAGGGTGAGAAGCTCAGTCATCCGGGAGGGACTCAGAGTAGAGCCGCTGCTCCTCCACATCGAGAGGAGCCAGTTGAGGCTCGGGCATCTGGTCAGGATGCCTCCTGGACGCCTCCCTGGTGAGGTGTTTTGGGCACGTCCCACCGGGAGGAGGCCCCGGGGAAGACCCAGGACACGCTGGAGGGACTACGTCTCTCGGCTGGCCTGGGAACGCATCGGGATTCCCCCGGAGGAGCTGGAGGAAGTGGCTGGAGAGAGGGAAGTCTGGGCCTCCCTTCTTAAGCTGCTACCCCCGCGACCCGACTCCGGATAAGCGGCAGAAGATGGATGGATGGATGGATGGATGAACAGCAGTAAACATTTGTATTAACTCAACTTGTGAAAATTGGTCAATAAAAATAGTTAGTAATAAGGTTTTTTTAACAACCAAATTTAAAGAGATGTGTTTATTGAACCAAAACAAGGGATTGATTTAAGGAGAGGATTTGAAAGCAAGTTATGGTCTGGATCTAATTTACTGTTGTAAAACAGTCTGCTTAGAGAGCGACAAGTGCTGCAGGCAGCAGCAGCGTCCTATAACTTAGAGACTGCTGCTACTTAATATATAATGCAATATGCTACACTGTGACATTTGTCATTTGAAGCAAGACACACATTATGGCTCAGGGCAGTGCATCTGTCCTAAAGGCTGCTTGGAGATGGACTAAAAGCTTCTCCAGCTGAGCCGAGCCAATCACATGCTGAACCCTGTATCACCCTCACTCCTCCTCTTGAGCACTTATGTATCCCACATAGCTTTTTTCTTCCTTCTCTCTCTCCGTCTTTCACTGACACACACACACAAGCACCCCCCACCCCAAAAACACACATGCGCACACACCTGCACACAGACACACATACATACATACACATGCAGCAAACTGTTCCCTGCTGTTTTATCCCTCCATACAAGAGTTAGCCATTTTCTTTCTTGCAGCACAGTGACCGGTATAGAGAGCAACAGTATTGCCTGCCTGGATGAACCCATAGTTTCCTACTGGTCTCTGTAGCATGTCCTCTCAACAGGCAGCCTCAGCCTGGTGGGAGTCTAAATGAACCATATTGACATGCTACTGGGGGCAGTCTAGTTGCTTTGACAAATTCTCCCTGGCATTTATCAATCAACTTGTCCTCAGTGGAGTAAAGGACCTCTAAAGGAAGCTTCCCCTCCCAGAGCGAGGCAGAGCATTTAGAGCAGCTAAAGATGAGATTCAATTTGTGCCGGTATCCCTGCCACTGGTCTTTGTAACAATTTATGCGCACGTGCCACAAATTAAAATGAGGGGGAGGTAGGGAATTGTCAGCCTTCAAATGGCTGACATAAGTTACAAGCAAAATTTTAATTAGCCAGGAGGAGTGGGGTGATAATTCAGAGGGGCCCTGTTCTGTCAGGGGGCTTGTCGACATTATGTTTCTCTGTTCAGTAGGCATCTGGAGCCTGCAGTGGGGCCCCCAAAAAGGGTCTGTGGAGAAAAAAAAAACTTGAAGCTCACAATGCCAAATAGAAACCTCCTCTAAATCAACAACCTCTGTTAAAGTGATATTCATCCTGAGGATGATTGTCTACACCTACTGACTTCACTACACTGTCAGGGAATTTTCTTGAAGGTACAGTAAAATACAGATTTCTGTGTGTTTCTTTCATTTAATTCATAAAAATTGAAGCTCCTTTTATTGCATAAATGTTATCATAGCTTGTAATGATCTGAAGCACACAATAGCTGATGACTGTTTTCATGAGCCATTGTTAACTTGGTCCATTGTGCTTCAACACTGAAAGAGCCTGAAACTCACTATTTATTGTGAACTACATTTTATTATGAAGCGTATTAAACTGAAGTCATTTCTTGTAAATTCAATTGGCAATTGTCACATACAATCTATTGATCCCTAAATTTTCAATAATCCACCATGCAACCTTCACAAAATGACCTTTAAATTGGCCAGCGTAGCCGTGTCTTCAGTAAGCAAGCTGCTCACTACAAGCATGACACATCTACCTGTTTTCACTTTGAAAGACTTCACATTTGTAAATTCAAGTGTTTGTCTCCACAGATAGAAGGTGATTTTTTTTTTTTTTTCAGTTTTGCTTGGATAGCTAAAGCAGTGAGTGCAAACAGTAAGTCTGTTCTTTCTCACTGAGTCCTTCTGGAAATGAAGACATGGACAACACTTCTTGTATTTTTACCAAAGTTTGAACTACCCCAGATATGAATATTTTTGAAGGTACAAAATGCCAACAAATATTTATCAAAGTAGCTGAGATAAGCACATGTGATAATATGTTCTCTTTTTTTCTCCTCTGATTTTAAATGTGTTTGGTGGAAGCTCGTCTGAAACGCAGCCCATCCCAGTCATGAAGCTTTTCAGAAGCCTTTGTCGCTAAGGCAGAAAGTAATCAGGATCATTAATATTTTAGAGTCTGCCACGCCTTTCGGACTGTTATCCAATCTCTAGTCTTGTTGTACATTGCACTTCTTACTGTCATGATTTATTTACTGATAAAATTGGTGAAAGGATGAACACCCTGCTGGGGAGGCAGGACACAGAAAGGAGTGTTCCTGTCTACAGAGGCATATTAGAATTCGGACCCCCACCCATCATCATCACCACCATCTTGGTTTGAAGTGATGTGTATGTGAAACATTTTTGTTTTTCACAATTAGTAGTATAGCCAAGTGGAAGACCCAGAAAAAACACTCGCCTGGTTTAATTTAAATGTTTTTTTGCCCCTTAAGTCTTGTTATACAGTCTCCAATAGTTTTAATCAGAAGATTAAAGACTTTTGGGGCGCACTCTTTCTGACAGACCAATCTAGAACGAGGAACATCCAGGAGGAGTTCCTCATTCTGAACAACTCTTAACAAGAAGCCAGTCAAGAGTCATGAACACAGACATGATATTTTCCTGGTTTCAGTTAACAATCATGTATGCTTTCATGCAAATTCAGCTGACCTGATCTAATGTTAGTTTGTGTAGAATTTATAGCTGTTATATTATCAGAATGTAGAAGAAACATCAGCAAAAATAAAGATAGATGGTTGTTAGGAGATAATGAATAAATTGATTCTAAAACAATTCATTCAAGAGTTTCTGTTTCTTTTGTATAAGTCCTCCTTCATTACCTTTTGTAATTGCAACAAAGCCGTCTGTGTCTATGTAACCATGAAACGCAGATTAACAGACTGCAAATCTGCATGCGGATTCTGGAAGGGTAAGGCTGCATCCTGCCCTCCCTGCTGCTCCTCAACAACTTAATCATGTCTCCTAGGCCCCGCCCCTTTGAGTTGGCCCCCAGAAAGTGATGGACACCCTTTCACTGGCTGTCTGACCTCTCGTAATCCTGTTTTACAGACCAGCTCCCTGCTGAAGCAAACACAATGGCAGGAGCTCAGCCTCCTCACAGTCGATATTCCGACAGACTTGATCGAGTAAATTAGTATCCTTTGGCAAGGGCATGCCCGAAGACCTTTTCAGCACCCCAGCAGAATCAATAAAGAGCAGTAAATAGTATGTTTCTTTTTTGTCCCTTTGATTCTCTCCTTTTCTGGATAGAGATCAAAGGTTAAAATGGCTCACGGTCAGTGTGTAATCAAGATTTCATCCTTGCTTGTAAAAAATGTGTCACTGAGGCCCTTTAGAAAACACAACATGGAAAACATAAAAAAATAAAAAAAAAAACCTGCTTGCCTGAAATTTATTCTGTTATTCTGATGGAAATTAAAAAAACATATCACATACTTTTTCACAATCACAAACATATAAAAATGTGCCTGGAAAATATACTGATCCACAGAGTTGAAATGCTATTATTATAAGTACAAAGAAAAGAAGTGAAAATAGAAAATAGACACAATGTATTTTTCTGCAGAAACTGCAAAGATGAATTTGTTTTCCTAACTTCATCTGCATGTTTTGATTTTCACATTAAATTGTATGAAGGCATTTATTTTTAAGAAGTTTCACAAAAATGTATTGGTTCAAAAAAATGTTTTTCAGTGCATTATTGATTGTATTCATTTGTTCCAAATGTACAGCTTTCTGTGACTCATGACACACTTTGTAATATGCATGACAGATTTATGCTGGACTAATTGAAAAACTCCTGGCATTGAAATGTGGAAACCATCTTACATTTGGTCAATCCACATTCAAATGGAATGAAACAAATGAATGTGCTAAAAGCAGATGCATACCTGTTTCTACTGCCACACTAATAATCTACAGTGTTGAGAAAAGAACAAAACTCAAACTCCTTTACATCGTCATAGTTATTGGTTTCACCTTCCACCATTTATCAAATAATGGTGGAAGAGATTAAACCAGATTATTTAAACCAGACTATATGTCTAAAAAAATGAGACTAAATAGCATTTATCATGGTAATAATAATGATAAGAGAAATAACTGTTAATAATAATAATAACTTATTATTATTATCTCCACCTGAAAAGCTGTACATCTCTGGCTGCACTTCTTTTGAAACAAAAAAAAATCATTTTCAGTGCACAGAGGTGGGATTTACAGTAATCCCTGATTCCCTCTCATTGGCGCAATTTACTGTTAGGGTTAGGGTCAATGATCATGTAATGAATTAACTGTGCGCCATTGTGTCATGTATTTTTGCTCATTGACATAAAATGTTTGAACTTCCCTTCTTTACCATAGGTATTCAAAACCTTAAGAGCATGACCATTGAGTTGTATTGACATTTTTAGTAAAAAATATGTGCAATTTATAAATGAAAACCACATCCTTTTTTTTTTTTTTTTTAAAGAAAACAGTTATCACAGAAATATCTCAGATTTGCTTATTGCACTGAATCAGCAAAATACCAGCTGGAGTTTCTAGGCAACTGTTTTTTTTTTTGTTTGTTTTTTTCTCTGCTTTTCCATGAAGCTTTCCCATCAAAATAAACTAAATCATCATCCATATAAGTGGATTTTTATATTGATAATAATAATAATCATTATTATATAACCTATTTTATCCATAATGCCATGTTTATATCTGGTACACTGCTCTAATGATATGTCAATGCCTATATTTTTCTTTACAGTAGTAACCAGTCTGTTTAAATACAAAAAAAGCTCATATTTTGTTAAAAATCTATCTTTCTATCCATCATGCCAAGTCTGCTGACACTATCAGAAAAAATATTTGGGTACACACATTTTGGGCTCCCTGACACATTTATTAGGCTGAGTCCCTCTACTATTGCTGAGTATTCTTTTGTCCCCTGAGAAATGCCTTGTGATTGTCAATATTCAATAACCAGCAGCAGGGCCCTGCAGAGAGCTGCTAAGCAGATGTTAGGGCACTGCACAAGAGGCCACTGAGACAGCCTGCCATCTCCTAAGCATCATGTTCAAATATTCAGACAGACAGCTGCTTCAGTGGAAAAGTCAGCCTGCATGTAGACTTCTAGACTTTCTCTTCTCTATTTTTAATCAATGTCCCTGCAGAGCTTTTGCTTAATGTAAAACTGATCATAATCCGAAGGAAACAGTAGATATATTTGCGTGTCAAAATACCAAGTTCACTTTAATAATTGCTAATTAAATATAATTTTAACTGAAATATGAATATGAGTTTATTTATGGAATGGGTGTAAATTTTGTAATCAGCATTCAATAACGTGTTTATTCAAGTATTTTTTTATTTATTTCTGAAATGACAAAAAATACACAAAATGTACATTTTCTTGTCATAGACATAATTAAAATCCCTTTACACGACTGAAACCAGATGTTAGAAATAATTTTGGTTATCTGAAATAATGTCATCCAGTAAGAAAAATACATGTCTTTCACATAAAGTATTTTCAATCTGCTTCAGATTTCTGAGGATTAAATAGTCTCATGTTAAAAATTGAATGACGGTACTGTTGAAGAAGAAGACGGCTTCTCTGTTCCAGAGATGAATGTTTGACAACTGACTGATGATACACTCCCAGGACAGCAGAAGAAGACCTGCTTAAAGTGTCATTGACACTCATAGATGAAAAAGTCATTTCTCCAGAAGCAACATAACAGGTTGCAAATGTACTCAGGATCAAAGGCAACATTGTCTAAATGTTTTGAGAGCTGATAAACCAGTAAGGTTTTTCAGTAATCACCAACATTACATTTGCAAAAAGAAAGAACGGAAAACTTGTACTGCAACATAATGAGGTGGAAGTGACACGTTGTGTGGACGTTTTGCTACAGGAAAGTCTGGTGATCTTTACAAAATCTTTTCATGAGGAATAATATTATGCAGAGATACTAATGCACCAGATCAAGATATAAACCAGGGAGCAAAAGCTTGGGCACAAATGGGTCTTCCCAAAGGACAATGACCCAAATAGTTTCGCCAAGTAAGTGGCTTCAGTTCAGCAAAGTTGATGTTTTGCACTCAGTTTCATAGAATATTTCTGAGCTCAACTGAAAAGGTGTGTGAGCAACGTGAAATACAACCCTGACTTAAATATGTCTTCATTTACATTTCAACCAAAATGTCGTATCAAAAAGGATCAATGCCACTCTCAATAAAACAAAAAAAATAAAAAAAGTAAGTTCTTTGTCAGCAATGACACACTTAATATAATTTCTAACCAGTTTTTTTACATGCTTTCACTTGTAGGTTGAAGAGTAAAGTGATAAGCTGAAAGTCTTTTATGTCCAGAGGCCTTTTTCACAGAAAATCTCTTAGATTTTCTAAGTTTATAGCAATTCTTATTAAAAGGAACAAATTCTGAAGATAACAATAACATCCGTTGAGCACTGGTTGGTCCAACAGTTGGCCATTTCATAATCTACTGCACTGATGTAAAGCCCCAATCAGCTGTCAAAGGTTAAAGATTGAAATATCTCTGGAACATTTTTAAGCAGCATTTAACAATGCTGGAATCAATCAAAAATAACATCAGTTTCTGAAATCTATATATCAAGATGTTGTGAACACATTCTTTCCCCCAATATGAAAGGTAGAATAATTTCCCACACTTATCCATAAGCAGCATTGACACAAATAAAATAGAAAAGAAACGAATAAGAGGAACCCCTAAGGAGGTCTCCAAGAGCTATTCTCTGAACTTGTCTTGTCCCTTAAGAGGGTCAAGACTGGTGAAAAGACACTCTCCTTTGAGGGCAGCCAGGCATACTCACAGAACACAGAAGAGCTCTTCATGAAGTGGAGAAGGAACTCTGAAAAGATCCTGGATTTGTTATTAAATTCTGAATAAAAGTAATTGAAACAAGAATATGCTCAATGTTGTCCGCAAAGTCCACATGTCATTTGTGCTTATGTGTGTGGATGGGTGTGTGCGTGTGTGTGTGTGTGCGCGAGAGAGAGAGAACAAGAGAGAGCTAGAAAGATGAATTATTGGAAAATTTTGGAAGAAAACAATCTTGAATCTTGACCAAAAAAAAAAAAAAAAAAAAAAAAAAACTTCCAACACAAATTTGATATCTCTAAGCTTCCACTTCAAGTTACATGGGTTTTTGAACTATTTCAAATATTGGAGTGGGAATTTACAAAACAGGGTGGTGACCTTGGGTCCATTTTGTGCGGGCAGCATGCAGTGCCAGTGAAAGGCTGCACGCAGCAGGACTGCAGGCACCTGGCCGGACGGCTTGGGCGTGCGACAATGCTGTCTGGGGGGTAATTACCACAAGGTATTCTTTAAAAAGACCAGATGGGAATGAGGTCCCACCCCACACCATTATTTACAACAGAGTCCCATTCAATTACATACTTCATCCACCCACTGGTTAGCTCTTTCAGTCTGCTGTTGTCGTACTTGTTCCTTTATGCTAATTTAGTGTCACCCCACACCTCCCTCACAAATAGAGGGAGAGAGAGAAAAATAGACAGAAAGATGTAGGTGCCTCAAGGGTTTCAAAAAAAGCATGATTTATTTCCAAATTGTTTCCGCTACAGCAAGTACAGTAACACTTGCACCTCCCTTTTCTCTCCAGTCTCTCAGTGCTGCCCTGAAGTGCTACTCAGCTCTTTGAAGGGACTCGCTTTGGGAAAGCTGAGCGACAGGAGGAAAATGGAGGGGGAAGGGTGAGAGACCCAGGCAGAGACAGTGAGAGAGAGGTCTTTATACACAAGGTCAAGTCAGGGTTCATGGTTCACAGTGGCACCAGCTGAAGTTGGGGAGGGGCACCTGTTATTTTGTGAGTCTGTATCTGTTTCGTTTCCAGCTGAACTCCTCCCCAGTTCTTTCACAAAGCTTCCTCCAGCGAGTTAACCAGGATCTGTCCTCCCAGGAGTAGATGGATCCTGGTCGGCTCTGAGTCATCTCCTCTTCTGCTCATTTCATGCTAAAGTCTGTTCCTCTTTTTATTCAGCAGTTACATCTTAATTCACCTTTTTGTTTAACACTTCTTGATGACTTGTTGTAACTGATTTATTGTTAGATCTTTCTCATTCTTGTGTTTCCAGTCATCTTGTTTCTCTAGGTTTAGTTCTTTAATGTCTGAGTTTACATTTATTGTTCTTTAGTGACTTTACAACCCCTGAGGGGCCACGGCTCATCGCGCTTTTATTTTGAAAACTGACATGCAACATGAAGCAGTCACGTGACCCAAGTAATGCGAGGCATCGTTTGTTGTAAGTCACGTGATTTTCAGAAAGACAACACAAGCCTCGAAGCCTGGCTTCAGATCTCTGAATACACATCATGAGATGAAGTTAATGAAGTTATAAGTTAAATAAAAAAGATTGTGACAATTCAATTAGATGTACATCGGTGTATTAAGTCCACTTCAATAAATTCTGATCAATCAAGTGAGATATTATGCTCACATTTAGTTCAGGGAGAAAAAAAATAAAAACAAAAATAAAGAAATAAAAAAAAACAAAAAAAAAAAACAATTGAAGTATATTGTAAAACAAAAAACAAACCATCCTCAGTCGATGTCTTTGCTCAGAATAAGCAAAGTGTTTTCAAAAGGAGAAATTAAATTCATGTGATATTATGTTCTTTGAATAAAAACATCCATATCCTTGGAGGTTTACTGATGAGCTGATTCCAATAGCCAGCAGTTATTGGGTAAGGAGGCGAGGGACATTTACCATGGACAGGCTGCTAGTCCATAAAAGCCCATCACAGAGACACAGAATAAACAACTATGAACACAAATACATACTAAAGAAAAAAAGGAATAAGACTTGCCATATGACATACTCTGCAATGTAAGCATCATCAGCAAGATGTGAAATGTATAAAATGTGCTTCTGTGGCAGGTAAAGCTGATGGACTACAATAGAAATGTAAAGACAAGCAAGTCGGGAAACCCAGGCATATGAACCACAGGCTGAGTGGCACTCAGCAAACAAAGGCCAGGTGGGTTAATAACCGAGTTCAAATAAATAAAAACAACAAGGACAAAGCTCTTGGTAAAAACAAACCAAAAAAAATATAAAGTAAGATAAAACTAAAGCAGATCCTCCTAAGCAGGACACAAAGGTAATGAATGGTCGTCACATTAATTTGTAAGTGAAGCTATTAATAGAACATATCAAATAACCAGTGAACATTTTGACAAAACACAAAACCATCCAGAAAAAAATGTTCTGAATTGACATGCTTACTCTTTGATTTACGTGTGAAGGCATTTTAATTACCATTACTGAAAAAATATTTTTTCAAGGTGGAATATGACTAGGTGGCTTCCTTTTCCTTAACCTAAGCTATCGTTGTTTCCTAAAGTTTCATAATCACAATTCCTTTTTGCTGGACTTTCCTCTCAGATAATCCTTCGAGGCTCTAGTAAAACGCTTACTTTTGCACTCAAAATGCCTAAAACCCCCAAAAGTAAACAGAAGTAGAATGTAGCAGTAGTTGAGCCTGATTAGCTCATTACTGTTGCTCCTTTCAGCCTGCTCTCATTTGTTGCTTTATATTTTTTCTTCCCCAATGCGGTTCTCATATAGAGCCAAAGATGAGTATCGAGCCAGCAATGCTCTTGACCAACACTGCTTTGTCTGCCAAGTCACTGAGTGCCTCCAAATAAGACTTTTATATGAAAATCAGGGACCTTGGGATGAAAGCAGCAATGTTGTGCAAAATTTATCCTTTGTTTAAAACAAATTAGTCCATTAGGGAAATTTATGGAAATGCACCCGATTTTACTTTGTTGAACTTTCATTTATGGAGCAATATCATTTTAAAACCTGGACAAAGTGTGTCATTTATTTGCGATGGCTATTAAGAGAGGTATTTATGTATTCGTATGACTAATTTCGTGTTCATACATGATAGCTTAGCTTTTGGCAGCAACGGTCAAGAAGACAAGGTCATCCTCAAATGATTAGTTGTTCTAGTACCTTTTAGGTACAAACACACAGGGCTGACGGCATAAAACTGCTGAAAGGTAAATGATCTGTACTCTATTCCATTTTTCAAATATTAACCAATATGCCTCACAGAATATTTAATTTTTATATGACATGCTCTACAACCGAGTTGGGCATAAGGAGTAGGTGGGCAAGCCAATGCAGAATCAGCATTTAAGCAGATGAACAGGAAAACCAAGGATCCAACTAAGCTTTCTTCACTTCATACCATTTAACAGCCATCCACTTTTTATTATGTCATTATATAAAATTGCCAAATGTGAAATGTAAAAATTTCACATTTGGCAGTTTTTTTCTGCAATTATCTTTAAAACAAACCTTTGAAAGTCTTTTTGTGGGAATACCCAGTGATTAGATTATTATGTTTGCAACAGTTGTTTGTGTAGGTCTGCTTCACTATGTGGGAAGGATTTGCTTAATTATGTTGATTTACACTCACCGGCCACCTTATTAGGTACACTTTACTAGTACTGGGTTGGACCCCCTTTTGCCTTCAGAACTGCCTGACCCCGCCGGGTCAAATTGACCCATTTTAAAGTTTGAACATTTTTTTTTTTAAATAGTTGGAAGTATTTTTTTGCATGAAACTTTTTCTATTTGTCTTAATAGGTGCACTCTACATATTAATTGAAAATGTATTAATTTTACACATTTGCAACCCTCTGCGTCTTCATGTTACATAGATACTGTTGGGGTCAATTTGACCCAGCAATCAAGTTGAAGGGTAAAGAAGATTTAAAAAAATGTCCAGTTCCGTTTCCTTATATTTCACCACACACACAAGCCCACTTTTTCACTATTCTCTTGACTTCACTAGGAAACTGCAAGAAAGCAGGTGTTCATAGAATTTTTGACTTTTCTGATCCCATTGGCAAACTCCACCCGCACTGAGTGAGACTCAGCAGAAGTGGAAGGGAAACATCAATACACTCTGCATGACTCATTTATCTTGTTTTTAAATCAGTGGGTCAATTCAACTCAGAACAGTATATGCGTCTCAAGTTCGATTATAAAGCTTACCCATTGAAAAAAAATAATCAAAATGTAATATAAATTACAAAAGATCAATTTCAAGGAAATTATTGTTGGGGTTTATTTGTTTGTAGGTTTATTTCAGTGGACATAAAAAATGGTATTTACATTTTTTATGTCCAAATGAGTAAGTTGTCTTCATTGCTCCTTTATTTGTGATAAATAAAAAAAACATTGTTGCACAAATATTGATTGAAATGGTTACTATTAGAGTGAATAATCGGATACAAAAATGTTTGAGGAATTTTGGGGTTTCTGACACTATTGCATGATTAAAACTCCATGCGTCAAATTGACCCAAGACCATTATTGCTATACCTCAGAAACAAACATAACAGGAGGATTCATCCTTTGTGGCAGATTCAACAAGGTATTGGAAACATTCCTCAGAGACTCTGGTCTATAATCACATGATAGCATCATGGAGTTGCTGCAGATTTGTCAGCTGGACATCCATGATGCAAATCTCCAGTACCACCACATCCCACAGGTTCTCTACTGGATTGAGATCTGGTGACGGTAGAGTCCATTTGAGTTCAGTGAACTCATTGTTGTGTTCAAGAAACCAGTCTGAGATGATTCGCGCTTGATGACATGGCGTGTTATCCTACTGGAAGCATCCATCAGAAGATGGTACACTGTGGTCATAAAGGGATGATACAAGGCAGGATGGATCCACGCTTTCATATTGTAAATGCCAAATTGTGACCTTGCCAATCCAAATATCGCAGCAGAAATCAAGACTCATCAGACCAGGCAATGTTTTTCCAATCTTTTATTGTCCAATTTTGGACAATAAAAGATTGGCACAATGTTGCCAGTTCTTAGCTGACAACATTCTGCTGCTTTCTTCTGCTGCTGTAGCCCATCCACCTCAATGTTCGATGGGTTGTGTGTTCAGAGATGCTCTTCTGCATACCTCAGTTGTAACGAGTGGCTAGTTGAGTTACTCTTGCCTTCTATCAGCTCAAACCAGTTTGGCCATTCTCCTCTGACATCTGAGGTACCTGTGCTCACAGAACTGCCACCGACTGGATATTTTCTCTTTTTCGGACCATTCTCTGTAAACCCTTGAGATGGCTGTGTGTGAAAATCCCAGTAGATCAGCAGTTTCTGAAATACTCAGACCAGCTTGTTCAAAGAGACTTTGAACATGCCGTGTTCGAAGTCTCTTAAATCACCTGTTTTCCCCATTTTGATGCTCGGTTTGAACTGCAGCAGAACGTTTTGGCCATGTCTGCATGCACCGGTGAGTGTGCGAATTCACACTATAAAGTTATAAAAGTGGTCTTCACAGAAGTCAAACAGGCGAGATTTAGACTTAATATAAAGCCCATTTTAATTTTATTGTATTATGAAGCTCTCGCTGGAGCGGTTCGCAGTCGAGTGTGAAGCGGCCGGGATGAGGATCAGTGCCTCCAAGTCTGAGACCATGGTCTTGAGTCGGAAAAGGGTAGAGTGCCTTCTCCGGGTCGAGGGAGATGTCCTGCCTCTAGTGGAGGAGTTCAAGTATCTCGGGATCTTGTTCACGAATGAGGGAAGAAGGGAGCGTGAGATCGACAGGCGGATTGGTGCAGCGTCCGCCGTGAAACGGGCGCTGTACCGGTCCGTCGTGGTGAAGAGGGAGCTGAGTCAAGCGAAGCTTTCAATTTACCGGTCGATCTACGTTCCTACCCTCATCTGTGGTCATGAACTTTGGGTAATGACCGAAAGAACGAGATCGCAGATACAAGCGGCCGAAATGAGTTTTCTCCGTAGGGTGGCTGGGCTCTCCCTTAGAGATAGGGTGAGAAGCTCGGTCATCCGGGAGGGACTCAGAGTAGAGCCGCTGCTCCTCCACATCGAGAGGAGCCAGTTGAGGCTCGGGCATCTGGTCAGGATGCCTCCTGGACGCCTCCCTGGTGAGGTGTTTCGGGCACGTCCCACCGGGAGGAGGCCCGGGGGAAGACCCAGGACACGCTGGAGCAGGTGTGGGCACTCCTGGTCCTCGAGGGCCGGTGTCCTGCAACTCTTAGATGTCTCCCTGGTCCAACACACCTGAATCTAATCGCTGAATCACCTCCTAAATGCAGTCAAGTTCTCCAGAGTCCTGCTAATGACCTCATTATTTGACTCAGGTGTGTTGAAGTAGAGATACATCGAAAAGTTGCAGGAGGCCGGCCCTCAATGACCAGGAGTGCCCACCCCTGCGCTGGAGGGACTACGTCTCTCGGCTGGCCTGGGAACGCCTCGGGATTCCCCCGGAGGAGCTGGAGGAAGTGGCTGGAGAGAGGGAAGTCTGGGCCTCCCTTCTTAAGCTGCTACCCCCGCGACACGACCCCGGATAAGCGGCAGAAGATGGATGGATGTATTATGAAGTACAACACTAACAGATTTATTAATTCATATTCATTTGGTAGAAAAGAAAGTACATCCTCTCCCAGTTCCAGTCTTTTGATATAGAATTGGACTTTATCTGTATTAAAACTAGTTTAAATTTAAGTTCTTTAAGTGTACAAAATTACTCCTTATAGATGTCACTGTCTTCTCAGTTATTAAAAAAATTTATTCCAAAATAAAAAGAGGGATGCATTTACCATGAACTGAAAAATTGGACTTCACATATAGATATCTGAGAATCATCTGCATAAGAATTAATTTTTCTATGTGGACAAAAAAAGGAAATTAACCCAAGCACATAAACCTTAGCGGATATGGGGAAAAAATTCTTCTTTTGCGTTACTTGCAATAGATTTGGATTCTATCGCAATAATGTACTCATCAGATCATGCATCATATAGTGGAATACTCCAAGCCTTTCTTACGGTGGTGGTTGTCGTACATTCTGCTCTTACATAAGGTTTTTCCATGAATCTTAATATCTCGTGAAATATCTGAAATTTTGTATCTTTTTCTTTCGGATGGAAATACACCACAAAATGATATAAACAGAAACTTTCCATAAAGAGGCGTTTTCATGTGCAGTTCCGTCGCAACCTTACACTTATATAAAGATGCAGTGAATAAATCAATTTTCAGTGTTTTTTTTTTTTTTTTTTTACACCAGAGTTAAGAATAAACACATTTTAACTTATGTTTATAATTGAAATTTGACATTTGTAACTGTATACAAAGTAGACGAGCAAATATCGCAAATAAGCTTATTGCAAGGGCACGCAAAACTCATTGTGAGGGAACGCAGCAGAATTTTTTTCCCCTTGTCCCAGAGAGGGCTCCGTACAAGGCCACCAAGATACGAAACGAGAATTTTTTTCATTGACCGTTTTGTCAGCACCCAGTTACTAGCTGCAGATAGTCACATCTGGTAACTCGTAAACATTTAAAAAGCATTTCACTCATTTTAAAGTGATGAAAATGTCAGTTTTATATATTTTGTATTTTTCTTGATGTATTAAACATAGTGTGTCATTTTATATATTTATATTTTTGAGTGTAGTGACTTCTAAAGTAAAAAAAAATGCAAATACCCCTCTACAAAAAAAAAAAAGTGGAATATCATTGTGATATCATTAAGGCATTTTGAAAAATTTATTGTGACATCTTTGTTGGGGAATATTGCCTACCTCACACCCTTCTTTCTGGCGCTTTCCATCATTCAAGCTCAAGATTGCTGCAGCTATGCTAATGGGAAAACCTTATGTTACAGAAAACTTCCAGTCAATTCCTCTAGTTTTCAGCAAGCTCTGGTGTAAGGCGTGCTTATTCAAAATTTCAGACAAAGCTCACAGTTTTCACAGAACTTCCTACTGCAACCTTAAAGTAGCCTAGTTCTATTCTCTTCAAGAAACATTCTGCCTCAGATGGTGTCTAAAGCTATGTTCAGTAGGCACAAATGACCCAAATCCACTTTTTTTTGCCCTAATGTGCCTGGCACATTTTATGACTTTTTCATGATGCTTTGAATGTCCAAATTCCAATCTTTTTACCCCCCAAAAAAATCTGATCTGTGGAACTTCTATATGTAGTACTAAATCAAATATGTATCCAATAGTTTTCACTGCTCCGTAGTGCACTAAACGTTTGACAGTAGTGTGCTACTGATCGCCAACAGCCTACTGATCTTAGGCAGGAGTTTGCTCACTCACCCAACCAACTCCCTACATTCAGCGGGTGGCGCAGGTTGCTACAATTGATGGTAGCAACACAGGCACATCTGCTAGAAGGAAATAAATGGACCTGGTACAACACTCATTCTAATAGCTGAGAGGTTGCCAGGCAATGGTGCCAATAGGCGGTTCCAAAAGCAAGCAGAGAATGTTTCATAAGTGAGCAGAGTTCAGCAAGAGGATGAGGAGAAAGGTGTGAACAAACATTATGAGTTTTGAGAAGAAAGACATGAAGCTTTCAATATTCCTGCTTTCAAAATGAAAATGTAAGCAAAAGTATTAAAAGTTTTGAGAACAAAAGACTTTGAATCCTGCTGTCAGACAGAAAATGTTTCTTAAATTATGGCAAAAAAATTACCCCATGCGTGGTTGCCCTCTAGTGGTCCGGAAGGGGAAGGTGAACTTAGCTTACCAAAGGATTGTAGTTAAAAATGAGTTAGTGGTATAAAAACCAGGTCACAACAGTGAAATTATTTATTGGGGAATAAATACAACTGATAGAAGTGGGTAAATTAATTTTATATATAACAGTTTTGCTGATTTTAGCAAAACTGTTTGCATTAAGGATGCTCCTTAATTTTGAGCATCCAAAATTATTTTATGATACTTGCTCAATAGGGTCCCCGTTAATCTTAATATCCAAGGCAATCGCCAAGGCCCAAAGATGTTAATGCAGCTGATGTTTCTAAATATGTGTGAATGAGCCTTGTTCAGTCTGTTTCCAGTCTTTATTGAAGTTGCCTACAATTACTTTTTAAATCCAGCAGATGTTGCCATTGAGTGATACAGCAACACAGTTTCAACACAGTGTCGACAGTTTGGGAAATGTGCCATACACACAATGAGGCCTCATCTGCCCATCACTACTCTCAGGGACTAAGAACATCTTATTGGACTTTTGCCAGGAGGCTGAGCAACATGGTTTTATGTCCCTGTGATGTCACCGCTTTCACCCACGTCTTTGTGCCCTTCCCTCTTTTATTTTATTAGAAACTGTGGAGTACTCACTTTTAACCCAGAAAAGAAATTTGAACAAACTTGGAATCCAGAGACCCTAGTTTATTAGTCACTCAGCTTATTTTTTAGAAACTTAAGAGTACTCAATATTTAGACCAATATTATGTAGCATATCTGTAAAGCTAACAGTATACTATATTCTAAATTACTGTAAATGGTTTGTGACCAATAAGGTCAATGGGCTAGCTTCTCAGAAGATGGGTATGACTCATGAAGGAGCAGACAGACTAGAAGTTTGCAGTTGCGAGTGCCTTGTATTTATAGGGAGAAAACTTATACACATATTTACAACATCAGTGGAAACATTCGAATGGCCATATAAAATGCATAAGAGAAAACCAAAAACAAAAATCAATCAATCCCACAATTGATGAACCCAGACCCTTTAGTTCATTCACCCCAAGCTGGGGTTGGTTAGAGGTCCCAAGCAAGGTGCTTGGTGCAGGTCATTATCTGACAAAAGTCAGATCAGCGTGGGGACAAAATTGTTCATTGGCTGCAAGAAGCTTCCTACCAGCCTGGCAGAAGAATCAGAAGTCTTCACGCACTAAAAGTGCAGTCTTTCCTTGTGCTCTAGGACTGGACTTTCAGCTCACCATCAAAACCTGGCCTGAATAATAAAACAGGACCATTTTCCCTCTCTCCTTATACATGTATATATAAAAATCAAAACGTTCTAGTGTACACACAAATTCAATAAATGACACTCTTTGCACTATATATAATTCCAAACAATCATTTTCAGTCAATGTGCATATTCAAAAAAAATATAAGTTATACAATATGAAATGTGAAAACCTAATCTAAACAAGTGCTCAATATATATTTAAGGCATCTTATTGTTCACCAAATGGGTTATTCAAAACTAGAATAAGGATCTGGATTTACATCGTCAGTAATTTAGCAGCTACACAAAGAGTGACATCAATGAGCTAACGCTAAGCCACACAAACACTCACCAATTCCGCAGTTTATCAAGGCGTTTTTTCCATCTCATCTCGGCTTACAGTACTTGGCTCCTATAATTCAACATATTTATGTGAGCATCATACAGAATTAAGGAGAAAAAATAACACAACGCTTAACTGTCCTGCAGCTCTGCTCCTCCCAACGCGCCCTACTCTTTCATACTTCCCCGCTCCAGCTAATATACCTAGCAGATAGGCTGCCATGGTACATGTGACCCTGATACTCAACAGCGATTGGCTGGATAGTAGTCTCCCGAGAATCGCTGACATGAAATAGAAACTATCACGATATTTAAGAAATAAAGGGGCCAAGGAGTGGGGAAACCCAGAGAATGAGGGAATGGAAGTTAAAATTTACACCCGGGTTACAATTAGATGAATTTTCAGATTATTATGCGGAGAGACTCCTATTATTGCAATCCAGAAAAGGAATTAGAACGAACTTAGAATCCAGAAAAAAAAAATTCCAGTAGAGGAACACTTAGTTGTTATTATTACATAGAAACTGTGGAGTACTCATTACTTTTACAAATTTGGAGCTTACTTAGAAAGTCCCAAGAATACATTTGCTTATCCAGGAACCCAGAACAGGGATTAGAACAGAAAAAGTACCTTGGCAATTACTTTCCTTTTCCAAACCAGAAAAAGGAATTAGACCAGAGGATACTTGCTTGTACTTATCTAGCATCCCTGAATAGCTGTAGTTATTGTGTTATGTGTAGTTGTGTGTAGTTTATTTACTTTGGATCAACATTACTAACATTTTCTTCTTTTGCTCTTTCCTTTGGTTTGTTATTTTGTTTGCATTTCCTTTTAATTCCTGTAAAACACTTTGTATTGCCTTTTATGGTCTTGTTGGTGGAAATATGCTATATAAATGAAATAAAATTACCTTTACCTTTTTCATAACTACTATGATTACAATAGGCTTTCGTAATTCTTAGCTGCTCAGGCAAAATAATAATAAACACTACTATTATAATACCTAAAATGTTTGACCAAAGTCATACAGTTTTTTATCTATATTTATATTTACAAATGTAAAGACACTTTTCAAGAAGTTCAGAAGGAAGGATGTAGTGATCCCTCTAACTTCAAAATAGTTTTGGTGCAAGAGGATTTCAAGTTAAAATCACACTCCTTACTCTACCAGACCAAGACATCCTGACAGCTACGATATGACTGCATGACAAGATTTCAGCAATGATTCTGAGTATGCATACAACTTTACAATTAATCCATCTCAAGGACAATTACTACTGTACTTATGTCTTAATAGTAGACATAACGGTAGATTTGAGACTAATGGGACAATATTTCATCAGATTAATAAACTGTAGTACCTACATATTATTCAACATCAACATAATGATTTCCTACATAAGAAATAGCTAAGTTCTTTAATTATTACATTAAAACTGTGATGACTGTCTGCCATCTGTAGCAACATTTTACTTTGTTGATGACTGCAGATATAATTCTGATGTTAGTTACAAGTTCTGTCCTCTCCCAACAGTCATCTTTCCCATTATGAGATAGCCTTGGTGCACATCACCTCTAAACCACATGAAACTCAAGCCTGACATGTGAAGAGACCACAGGCCATCACAGCTGTGTTCTCTTTGTGGAAACAAGGCTTTCTCTCCATTGAGCAAATAGCCAATTAGCTATTATGGAGACTGACTGTGAGGATGTGTGTGTCACTGTTTTTTGTGGAAGAGGTTGCAGCCTCTTTAGGTCGGACATCTGCTGAGGGTTTGTGTCCCTGGATAAGTACTTGCTGAGCACAAGCACAGAACCTTTTCAACCTGATCACATAGGTATTTAGCTCTAGGAACTGGCTAGTGTTTCTGTTTGTTTTATGCACAGAGCAGGTGTTTTATAATCATTAGCAAGTCCATTACGACCCCAGCTCTAAGTAGAAGACAAACACCAGCCCTACAGCCATTCTCAATGGAACCATCTGGTGGCAAGGAGGAAAAATGGCTATGTTTGGCACCAGTGTTTGCCAGTGGTCACTTAATTGTGCATCACAGAAGAGGAAACAGATATCAGATAGAACAACATTAAAGTGCTTTGGATTTTACAGAATCTTTATAATGTCTTTGTCTGCCCAGCTAACATGCTGGTGTTTGTTTTCATCTGTGCACATAAGGGCTTTCCTTCACTAATGTCCGTTGTGTTTTCCAAGAAATGTTTTTGTGGATAGTCAATAAATTTCCCTTTCACAAGGCACACAGAACTGCAAGGCTAATTAAATAAACCAGGCTCTGGACAAAAGTATTTTCATCATCGAGAGAATGATGCTGCTGCCAGCTTCTTTAAAGGCATGACTTACAGGAAGAGAAAGGAGAGCTATATTATCTAATGACACATCCTTTCAAAAAGTGAAAACAAAATAGACTTAATTTTGCATTACAGTGCTTGTTTTACAGTTCCCAATGTTCAGTTGCAAACATATAGGAAGTCTTGTGTGTTTGCAGCTCTAATTCTAATGAATTACTAAAATACTAAAATCTATCTAAAATCACTAAAAATCAAGAAAACATTATTTTTTGTTTTTCATTACTAGCTTCTGAAAATCCATCCATTTTCTCTACCTCCTTAATCCTTACAAGGTCATTGTGAATTGAATTGACTATAGGGCATGTGGGGCCTATCTCCAGCTATCATTGGATAAAAGACATTTGTGATAAGTTGCCAGTCCATCGATCATTGAGTAACAGCTCAAACGTGCACAAACCCTGACGATTTCCAGGTAAATAAGTGATAATGTTGCATCATAAAACTGAATTTAATAAGTAAACATGATATGATAAAATAAACTCTGAACAATTTTTCTGTTTTGATCTCCAACCACACTGATCTGCTGAGTTTTAGAAATAGTCAACTAAACTCAGTATGAGTGACTTGTGTTTGGACATGCAGCTTATCTCTGTTCTTTTTGTTTCCTGTAACAGTTTGTGTACACCATCCTCCTCCTCACAGGACTCTGCTTGTTTGTGGAAAAGCCTGCAAATGGTGATAATTACTCCAAACAAAATGCTACACCCACTACACATAATTATGCCACTGATTCTAATTACCATGTTAGTTATTAAGAACTCATTAAACAATTATGGTTGCCAACAATGATATGCTAATGAATTTCACATGAAACATGTGTAGAGGGCACTCTGCAGTAAGGTGGTGGATGAGAAGCTTCTGTTGGCTTCTGATATTGATATATATATTGATATATATATATATATATATCCTCATACCATGAGAGATACTAAGTTGCATAACATGCCGGCTCAGACGTCGCCCGGCCAAACAAGGTCTGCGTCAGGTGTTGGGGAACCAGAGCACCTTGATGACAAATGGGCTACTGGAACAAGACGGAAATGGGCGAGAGATGAAAATGTGGATCTGTTGGAATGCTACTACTGCTCAGTGTTCCACTAAGGCTAAACAACTAGTAGCTCAGTGTTCCAACATCCGCAAACGGCAACTGCTATCACAACTTGAGATTGACGAGATACAACACAAATGCTACGGCAAAAGGGAGGAACCCGGATGTCAGAACTGTGGGGACTTAACTACAAGTCCCCACCCAGTGAGGGGATACACGGCCCCAGTGAGCGAATCAGAGCTGAACGAGACAGCTGCTGACCTGAGAGAGAGAATCATGACCCGAATGACAACCAGGCCTCCCCGGCGCCAATTACAACGGCTGAGTGAAGTACCATCAGAAAGTCTCATTGAGAATGTGAATGCAGCATTGAGAACGATTCCTACCAACACCATCACAGAAACCAATGAGCTGATCTACAACTCAGCATCAGTGATCCTTGAGATACTTGGCTATAAGAGCAACCATGAGACCCAATACCCACCATGGAAAAGACGGTTAGAGGCTAAAATCAAGGTAACAAGGAGGGAAGTGAGCCAACTATCAGAGCTCCAGAAGGGTACAATGAAAAGACAAGTACCCAGAAAGTACAGGCAGATGCCCATACCTGAAGCACTCGAAACTGCCAAACAGAGGCTCCAAGCCTTGGCCAGCCGCCTAAAGAGATACACAAGGGAGAATGAATCCAGAAGGATTAACCGGCTCTTCTCCACTCAACCAGCTAAGGTGTAATAACAACAGAGCAGACCCACCAAGGCTGGAGACTGAACAATACTGGAAAGGCATATGGGAAAGGGAGGCGTCCCACAACAGCAATGCACAGTGGTTGATCTCTCTACGAGAGGACCATAGCAACCTCCTGAGCAAGCCCCGGTAACCATCACTGTGACAGATGTCCAAGAAAAGAGTCTCAGGTATGAAAAACTGGACAGCACCAGGGCCTGACATGATCCATGCCTACTGGCTAAAGAAACTCACTGCCCTCCATGAGCGACTGGCAGGCCAAATGAACCAGCTGCTACAAAGTGGGACTCACCCTGAATGGTTAACTGAAGGGCGGACAATCCTAATCCAGAAGGATCCATCAAAGGGTCCAGTCCCACCCAACTACCGACCAATAACCTGCCTCTCCACAACCTGGAAGCTCATGTCAGGCATCATAGCGGCCAAGATAAGCAAACACATGGATAAGCACATGAGCATGGCACAGAAAGGTATCGGTGTAAATAGCAGAGGAGCCAAACACCAACTCCTCGTAGACCGCACAGTTGCCCGAGACTGCAAAACCCGACACACCAACCTGTGCATGGCTTGGATTGATTACAAGAAAGCCTATGACTCAATGCCGCATACTTGGATCATTGAATGCTTAGAGATGTATAACATCAACAGGACTCTGAGAGCCTTCATTGCAAACTCGATGAGGCTGTGGAAAACCACCCTTGAAGCCAACTGCAAACACTTGCACAAGTGTCCATCAAATGTGGCATATACCAAGGAGATGCTCTGTCCCCGCTACTGTTCTGCATAGGCCTGAACCCCCTCAGCCAAATCATCAACAAGACTGGCTACGGATACCGACTCAAAAATGGGGCCAACATCAGTCACCTTCTCTACATGGATGACATCAAGCTGTACGCCAAGAGTGAGCGAGACATCGACTCACTGATCCACACCACCAGGATCTACAGCACGGACATTGGGATGTCATTCGGACTAGAGAAGTGTTGTCGGCTGATTACAAAGAGGGGGAAGGTGATCCGCACAGAAGGGGTCTCACTCCCAGAAAGAACAATAGCAGACATAGAGGACAGTTACAAGTACTGTAGTGGCGATTGTTTGTCAATCACAAACCTCCAATAAAAGTTCCATAAAGCCACTATGAGGCACTGGGGTCCAGATTCTTGACACAGGCGAAAGAAGTTTAAGGTCCAAACTTGTTAATTGTCTTGGCTGCTTTTATTTTGTCTTTTATGCAAGCAATTACAATCATACAACCTTTCTTTGTTCTCCTGACCTCTCTTGCACTGCTCTTTCTTGCACTGCTCTTTCTTGCACTGGTAAAAACCATAGGCCCCAAACCCAAATGCCTTGTTGGTCCTTTACCACGCCCCTACATTTATAGAATGTGGACTGACCCACCCACTTCCTGTCTAGCTCACAAATAATAGAAAAATAGGAAAAAATAAGAAAACAAAACAAACAAAAAAAATAAATTATTAACCTATAAATAAACTCTGTAAATAATGCAAAAAAAATAGAAGTTTAAGAATAAACTAACAAAATTCAAATAGCTAAAGAAATAAAGAATAAATAGCTCCAACAAGTACCTAGGTATACCACAAGCAAATGGCAACCTCGATGAGGCCACAAGGAAAGGAGCCACAGCTGAGAAGCCAGCTCAATGGCAAGAACAAAATCCGTGCGATAAACAGCTATGCCCTGCCAGTAATCAGATACCCTGCTGGAATAATTAGCTGGCCAAAGGAGGAGATAAAAGCCACAGATATTAAGACTAGAAAGCTACTAACAATGCATGGAGGGTTCCATCCCAAATCTAGCACCCTGAGACTGTACACGAGCCGCAAGGAAGGAGGCAGAGGACTAGTGAGTGTGAGAACCACTGTCCAGGACGAAACAACTAAGATCCATAAATACATCAGAGACAAAGCCTCAACAGACAATGTGCTCAGTGAATGTCTCAGACAACAGGGAACGGAGGTTGAAGTGCCAGAGATACCATCATGGGAGGACATGTACCACCATGATGTACCATCATGGTGGTACATCCCTACATGGGATGTACCACCAGCAAATAACCCAAGTGGCTGATATCAGCAAATCCTACCAATGGCTGGAAAAAGCTGGGCTCAAGGACAGCACAGAGGCCCTCATCATGGCCGCCCAGGAACAGGCCCTAAACACCAGAGCAATAGAGGCCCAGATCTACCACACCAGACAAGACCCAAGGTGTAGGTTGTGTAAGGAGGCCCCTGAGACAGTCCAGCACATAACAGCAGGGTGCAAGATACTGGCAGGGAAAGCGTACATGGAACGACATAACCAAGTGGCAGGCATAGTGTACAGAAACATCTGTGCAGAATATGGACTGGAAACCCCGAGATCAAAGTGGGAAACACCCCCAAAGGTGGTGGAGAATGCCAGAGCTAAGATCCTGTGGGACTTCCAGATCCAGACAGACAGAATGGTAATGGCGAACCAACCAGACATTGTCATAGTGGATAAACAACAGAGGAAAGCCGTTGTGGTAGATGTAGCAATACCAAGCGATTGCAACATCAGGAAAAAGGAGCACGAGAAACTGGAGAAATACCAGGGCCTCAGGGAGGAACTGGAGAGGGCCTGGAAGGTGAAGACCACAGTGGTGCCTGTGGTCATCGGGGCCCTCGGGGCAGTCACCCCCAAACTGGATCAATGGCTACAACAGATCCCAGGAACAACATCAGACATCTCAGTCCAGAAATGTGCAGTCCTTGGCACAGCCAAGATACTGCAGGACCCTCAAGCTCCCAGGCCTCTGGTAGAGGACCCGAGCTCAGAGGATAAGAACCACCCGCAGTGGGTGAGAAGGGAATTTTTTTTTTGTTTTTTATGTGTGTGTATATGTATATGTATACATTGGTCTTTATAAATTCTCCTTAAGTGTGTGTGCGTGCTGCGACAGACTGGCGACCTGTCCAGGGTGACCCCGCCTCTCGCCCGGAACGCAGCTGGAGATAGGCACCAGCAACTCCCGACCCCGTTAGGGAGAAGGGTGACGGAAAATGGATGGATGGATGTGTGTGCGTGCGTGTGCATGTGTGTGTGTGTGTGTGTGTGTGTGTGTGTATGATTGTTTGTCCTGTCTGTCTGTGTTGCCCTGCGATGGACTGGTAATCCGTCCAGGGTGTACCCTGCCTCTCACCTGTTGACAGCTGGAGATGGGCACCAGCACCCCTGCTGACCCCAATAGAACAAGAGTGTAAAGAAATGGATGGATGAATTAATTACTTTAACTGTGCTCAGGTTTATGTGGTTTCTCAGATTTGACATGATTCTGTCTGGTGAAAAGTACTTTATTCGTCCCAAAGGGAAACTAAATTTAACTCATTAAATTTAGTTTCCTGACAGTGATGGTGATGGCTGTGGGGAGAAAAATTTCCAGTAGAAGTCTTAAGTGCCCTGAATCTGAAAAGACCTCTGACTGAAGATACTCTGCCTTCCCAAGACAGCCTCATGAAAAGTATGGTCAGGGTTGTCTTGATTTCATGAAGAATCCTTTCCATCATTATATCCAGTTGTCCCCAGAACAGAATCAGCATGTATACTTAAAGTATGTGTTGATTGCACCTCCTGCAAAATGTGTCTGACGCATGTCAGACTGCCAAGACTTGGTGTTACTCAGAAAGGACATAAACAGAATCTTTGTTAAGGCTCAACAAAGTGTTGACAAGAGGCACAAACAGCTAATATTTTAAGCTTAGGTGACCAAATAGCTGAGGGTGGCAGCATGTAGTAGCTCAGTGGTTTGTTAGAGATCTTATCTTTTTTTTTTTTAAACATTACTTTCTGTTCTTTTTTTTTTTGAAGAAAAAAGTTTTTGACTAAACAAGCAGACAGAGATTTAAAGCGCAGCAGGAAAAGGAAGAGAGGTGGATTAGCTGTGTTTGTGAAGAACAGATGGTGTCATCCAGGACATGTGAAGAGTTACTGTGAAGAGTTACTGTGAAGAGTTACTGTGAAGAGTTACTGTGAAGAGTCGTCTCCGCAGTTAAAACAGACTCTTGGCAGTAAGTTTCTAACCATATTATTTACCAAGAGAGCTCACCAGTGTTATTTTGGCAGCTTTTATATTTGTTGGGAATGACTAAGTATGTCATTTCCTCTATCTTTTTTAGCTATTTGCATGTTCATATACAGTGTATTACACAGTGTTGTATAAAGTACTGAAATCTCGGAGTCAAGTAAAAGTATAGGTACCGCTCCAAAATATGACTTTGGTAAAAGTAAAAGTCACTGATTGAAATGTTACTTGAGTTAAAGTTTAAAGTATCTGAAATGTCTTGTACTTAAGTATGGAAAGTACTGTAAAAATGGATGAACTCAAGTAATGTAATGAAAAGTAAAAGTAAAAAGTAAAACAAGCAAATGCAGTTTGAATGACATTTTTTATATTTTGGTAAACTTGTTAAATACACTTAAAATAATGAACACAACCAAGTGTAGACAAATTAAACCTGCTAATAGATAAACCTGCAGCATCATTTAGTTAAGAAAATTAGGAGCTTTACCTAAACCACAAGGTTTAAATAATTAATAAGAGAAAAAAATAAATAAACTTGTAATCCAAAAAATACAATAATCCATGAAACAGCCAACACTCAGTACGTTCTGATGACGTCACCACATTGCGCAACTCTCTCTCGGTGCGTCACGATCCGGAAACAATAAAGCTAATTGAAAATAAAGCCGGAAAATGTTTGAAAATGACAGATAAGGATTAATGTGAACTGAAGCGGGAACACCGCGTGGGACCCACGATGAACCGCGCCAGTTTAAACTGCAACAAAACGTAAATTAGTGATTGCGTGTGTTTGTGTGTGTTTGCGTGTGTTTGTGTGTGTTGGTGTGTGTTTGCGTGTGTTTGCGTGTGTTGGTGTGTGTGTGTGTGTTGCGTGTGTTTGTGTGTGTTTGCGTGTGTTTGCGTGTGTTTGTGTTTGTGTGTGTTAACGCGACTCTTTAATTAGGTCGTAACTCGTGACGCTCCTCCGTCACAGTAACAAGTAACTAAACCACACATTGAAAATGTATCGGAGTAAAAGTATGCAATTAAGTTCGGAAATGTAGTGAAGTAAAAGTGAAAGTTATCAAAAATTTTCTTACTCGAGGAAAGTATGAAGTACTCCAAAATATACTTAAGTAAAGTAGTGAAGTATTTTTACTTCGTTACTATACAACACTGGTATTACAAAAGTTAGTATAGGCTACCTCACAAATTTTTGCAGATATTTAAGTATATATTTTTATGGGACAACACTTACAAAATGACACTTTGACACAATGCAATGTAGTCTGTGTGCAGTTTGCATAACACTGTAAATTTATTCTTCCCTCAACTGTGTCTGCTGTGGTGGTGCAGCAGACACAGTTGGAGGCCTTGGTCATCAATGTGGCTGCTGACCCATGTCTTCCCCTTCTCTCATTACCCACTTTCTTGTCATGGCGGAAAATATAATTTGAACTTTTCATGATATGTATATTGATAATACTTTTGCCTCATTCCAACTCTGAGAAGTTTGATATCCCGGGCCATCAATTTTTTAGATATTTGCAAGTACGCAGCTTTGTCTACTCTACCTATTCAAATTTTCCCAACTTTCCCAGGGACTCACCTTTAGACATTTTTCTAAAACCTAAAGGGGCTATGTCTTTTATTTACAATCAAATCACGCTTCTACGCCCACAAACCCTGAATTCCTTTAGATCATGTTGGGAGGAAGACCTTGGACAGGCCATTTCAGAGGACCTTTGGACACAAATCCTGTCATTAGTGCATAAGTCCTCTATTTGTGGCAGACATAATCTCATTCAATGCAAACTTGTATATCGCACCTATTATACTAAAGCACATCTGGCCAAGTTTTACACCAATGTTTCTCCTGCCTGTGATAGATGCCAGGATTCTCCAGCCAATCTGATCCACACTATCTGGCTTTTTCCTCAGCTTTCTAACTATTGGTCCAAAGTTTTTGCTATTCTGTCAGACATTTTTGACAAGAAATTTGGAGCTTGAGCCCTTGACTGTGTTTTTTTGGAGTTACACCTCCACAGTCCACCCTGTCCTCTTTAGCTTTTTTGACTAAAGAGGATTAAAGAGTGACAAAAATAAAATGGAAGTCACCTCAACCTCCATCATATATCCGTTGGCTTCGAGATATACTGTATTATACTTGAGAAAATTCATTTTACTTTAAGAGGCTCTTCTACAAGATTTTTGGGTTTGTGGAGCCCCTCAGAAAGATTAACTTCCCTAATGTTCCAGACTGATGAGGTGGTACGTATGTAGCTGATGTTTATTATTTTTATCAATATTTCTTTTTCTTTCATTTTCCTTCTTTAGTTTGACTGATATATTGACAGAAGTACCCATTGTCACCTGAATTTACTTATTTAATTTCTTTTTCCTATTTTTTTGTTGTGTTGTTTTGTTTTTGAGTGTGTGTTTGTGTGGGTTGAGGGATTTATATATATTTACTACTGTTGTCCTTTTTATTTTATCTTATTTTTTTGTTATCTGTTTCTGTCCACTAGGACAGTATGGTAACTCTGATTTGAGTAAACATACATTAAATACATTTAATGTATTTCATATCTGTATATATATGTGGGTATAATTGGGTTTGTTCTAGCCCAATTATGTTTGTACGTTAAAGATACACTGTTAACTATATAACTATTGCATTGCCTTCACATTGTACCTCATGTTAAAGCATAAATAGAATTTTTTAAAAAAGAAGAAAAAAACCGAAATGACACACAAAGAAACTCCCTCTTAAGGGCTAAGCTTGGATAGAGGCTAACAAGAGGAACTAGAAACTGTAGTTAGGTGCCATTTTGGGGTAGTCTCCTTTAAGGAGAAAATGACAATGGACCAACGATGCATTTTAGTCTTAAATGAAATTCATGAATACAAGTGACTGACTCTTCAACCTGATAAATCAAGAACCTAAATGGAGAAAGGATAATTCTCCACACCCTCAACCCCCTCACACACGCACACACACACACGCACACACACACGCACGCACGCACGCACGCACACACACACACACACACACACACACACACACACACACACACATCAGTTTGGACCAGAGTTTGTGCTTTCTGATAGCATGAGCATCAAGCCAGCATTTCTTCGGCTTTCTGCCAGCTGACGTCTGTTTGTGCATTTTGTGTTAGTGAGCCACAGAAAGGGGGTAATAGTACGCATCAGAAAAGCCCAACTATTTCATCTAATGGCGAAATATTTCTCTATTTGAGGACGGTGAGGGAAAGACCTCCAAATTGAAGTATATCTCTTTATGCTCTTTCTGGATCCCTCCTCTTTCCTGCAGCATTATGGATGGTTTTAAAATATTAATATGAGAGTGCATTTAGCAGAGAGCAGCTCAAATGGGTATTCTCCTGTGACTCCACATTTAGGCCACAAGGGAACAGCTGCCTGTTTCTCCGCCTGCCTGATTTACTCTAAATGCAACATTAAAGATTTGATTTAGTTTTGGAGGCTGTGTGAAAGAGGCAATATTTTCTAACCTATTTATGAAGACAAATCTAGCACACAAACACACAAAGACAAAGCTCTACATAGACATGAAAAACTCCAAGAAACTATAAAGCAGAATGTTTGAGTTATTCAAGGTAGCCCCTCAGATTTCAGGGGTGAAGCTATAACACTGATTGAAATAGACTGAGTGTCATATCGTGTTAAAGCACAAGCCAGACAACAGCATCCAAAGAGACACACTCATAAGCAGACACACACTCTGGCACAAACATGTATCCACAAAGGGACATAAAGTAAACACATATACACAAGCACCATGAATTAAAAGCCAACTGGTATGACAGTATTAACATGTTATTTATGATGAGTCTAAAATAGCCATTAAAAATCTGCGTTTAGCCTGAAGGTCTGAGTTTGGATCAGCTTCTTCCTTTCCAGGGCAAAAGAGCAGCTGTAAAAGTACATTGCCACACTGAAAAGAAATTCCTGCTGTTCGGATACAGTTTTGCTGGAATTGGTCAATACAGTCTTTTTTTTTTCTTGCTTTTTGTTGTATCTCAACTCTTAAACACCTTTGAGCTTAGATTTAATCCTATCTAAATTTGACCTACTTAAAATTTTCACATAAAAGAAATTGAATTATCTCTAGTAAGCTCTCTGCCTTGAAACATATCTTCATGTGTTGAGTTCTTAGTTTGAGATGATATTGTGGTGGAGGAGTTTATAGTACTTTCCCAGTTCTCTAAAACATTTAAGTTTTTATATGCCATTCATCCATCCGTTATCTTCCACGCTTATCTCCAGTGGGGTCGCAAAGGGTGCTGGTGCCTATCTCCAGCGGTCAATGGGCAAGAGGTGAGGTACACCCTGGACAGGTCGCCAGTCCATCATCAAAGGGCAAGTTTTAAAATGATTTCTCTAATTTGATTTTATTAAGTAAGGATCATCCTGAAGGGTGCGATGAATATGCATTTCTTTGAACAAACCCCTGCTGTATATGTTGTTTTCCTTAAGCCCTAGGCTGTTCTTCGTGGAAATTGGAAGTCTGAGTCTGAACATTGCACCTGCAAGGCTGGCTTGGTATCCTGCTCACTTGTCGCATGCACTGATGAGGCAGCACAGAATGTTGACTGGAGAACTGAGGAACATCACACCACATTACATTGGCTAAAAGGATGGCAAAATCTTCATAGCTGTCCAATACTTCTATATAACTTTATTATCTAATTTGCCAATGTATTTATCTGGGTTTGCACAATGATTCTCATTTGGAGTTTTGAAGGGAAATTGAGGTAGTTGCAATACTGTTTCATACCTAATTACTGAATTAAAAATATCACCAACAGTCATCGTCTTTACGAAAATAAACCTGGTGTTTTGTGCCACAACAGAACGTAGCAATGAGATTTTTCTGTCTCTGACATATCAGTGAAATGTAAACAATAACTCTCAGGGTCCACTGCATGCATTTTGTCATTTACATTACAAAACTGAACTTTTTTCCTTCATTGTGAGAGAACTGTAAAAATATATTTTGATTGAAGTTCAGTTTTTAGTTTACACCTTCCATCGATAGAAATACAATGGAATGAATCTAGAACAGTCTTTCTCAAACTGTGGTCCTCGGACCACCAGTGGTCCATGGGCGCCCCTTAGTGGCCCACAAGGTACTTAATTTAAGCAACTATTTATCTGCAGTGACTTGAGCGCAAAGTCCGATAGGTGATGTTAGCTTACCAAGGCTTTGTGATTAAAAATAATGAATAAGTGGCATAAAGCCAGGTCACAACAGTTGTTATTGTTATTTGATAAAAAAAAAATATTTCTCTGCAAATAAACACAATAGATAAATACAGTTGATCGAAATGGGTTAATTTTTATATTTGTTTCTGCAAAAAAGTATTTTTGTTTCTGCCAAACTAATTAAAATCTATTTATTTTTCTTGAATTGTGCTTCTACATTACAAATAACCCTAAAATCATGTTAATGCACACAAACACTTGTGATGAAGAACAAGTTATTTATTTTTTTTCCCATGCATTAGATACCTTTGGAAACCTTATCTACACTTTCAGAATTTATAAATAACCCCGAGCACCCTAGACTTGTTTCTGGTTTTTGTGTGGTCAGTCACATTTGTAAAACAGCAACACTTGTCAGTTAAGAGACTAATGCTTTCATTTTAGGTTGGACTTATCAGAGGTGGGGACTCGAGTCACATGACTTGGACTCCAGTCAAACTCCAGTCATTAAAATTAAGTCTTTAGACTTGACATGAAAAAAAACATTCAAAGACTTGGACTTGACTTTTACTCTATTGACTTGGTAGTTCCAAGTCAATGGTCCCCAAGTTTGGACTTAAATTAACTAGAAGGTGTTTACCCAAAGTGTAAAATATAAAACACATTATTTATGTGTTTTAAATTTGGGCATTATTAACTCATTTGACTTATTCTGTATTAACAGGCGCAGACCATGCCTTGGTTTTTTCACACTGCGTATGAAAAAGCTGCGTGTGCAGCTTGCACACTATGTAAGTGTGCAAGCTGCAGCACAACCAGTCAAATGAACAAGATTTAAACAGTCCAGGGGGAAAACAGCTGACTCTGCGGGCAGGCAATGCCCGCTAATGACCGCCCATGTTCCCGCGCCTAGCTGGTGACACGATACCATTTAGCTTTAACTTGTATGTTGTGTTCAGTCATGCTGTGTAAATCCCGGGCTTCAAACGTGTCCACAAATGATGTGCGGCGTGTTACCTCTGGACTGAAGGGGTCCGGATCAGAAAGCACGTTCTGGACCTGAACTCAGGGAAGAAAGTTTCTCTCTGTCTCAATCATAATTATGAACTGGGTTCAGTTGCATTAGAGCAGGGGTTTTCAAAGTATGAAAGGGTGAGCCCCCCTCCAAGGAGCACAATGCCTGCTGCGCCCCCCCACCCACAAATAATGAACCCACACACAAACAAATGCCACTACAAAACACCTTCTAATTGCTTTTATTTTAGAACCATCTCATTTTTTAAAATGACACTTTATCTCAATGAAATTTAACACATGAACATTTTAAAACATTTCCTCCCATTTTAATTATTTTATCAGGGCCTTTGTATGGAAAATACGCCCTTTTTTTTCATTTTTCTAATGATAAGAACAACCCCAAACTCATTTTTCAACCGTTTTCTGAAACAAACATCTGAGCTTCTGAGTTTAATGTTTGATACCAACAGTGTTTTCACTTCTTAACAAAAACATTTTGATCAGATCTTTGGAACAGATCTGGAAATGTTGCACATTTCCTTGAAATTAAAAAATAAATCAAAAACCTAAACAGTTGCAAAATTGTGGAGCTCTTTTTGTGGCTCATCTAAACAATTTATCTCGAGCTAAAAGAGCTGCTGTATGAAAGAACGGAGGCAAAGGAAAAAACATTTAGCACGCTATGCGCACCCTTTCTTTTTCTATCACGGTCTGAATCATGTGTAACTGATTTTATTTATGATTTTAACTAAATTGGCAACATGGCAACACATTGGCAACATGACTGTTCAGCTCACCTTAGTTTTAGTGGGAACAATGTACTTGTGCTTTTGATGCGCAAATCCGGTTAATGCAGAGTTGCACTTTGGAGCGGTTTAACCGCAGATCATCTTCAACCAGCAGCTTTGATCGATATTTGCTTTTTATCATTGCGGAAAACCCACATTCGCAGAGATAGGTTGAAGTGAAGGGGATGAGCACGTTTACTAAAAATTTGTCCATTTTTTTCTCTCACTTTAGTAGACAGCAAGCGGATAGCTTCTTCTTCGGTTTATTTTTTCCCTCGCACGCGCCTCCCCTAAAGTGTGCTGGCGCCCCCTAGGGGAGGCGCGCCTCACACTTTGAAAACCGCCGCATTAGAGGATAGATGGTGTATTAACACGGGAAACTACCTACTTTCAGACCCTTGTTCCAGGGTTGCTACCCGTCCCGTAAAATACGGAACCGTCCCGTATTTGGCTGTTAAATGTTGTGGGAGGCGATTTGTTCCGTATTTCTATAAATGTCTGGTAGACACCCCGATCACACACATATTAACACTACGTGTAACAATAATAACCAGAAATAAAGCACAGGAAATATTAAGGTCAACTAAATCGACGTGACGGGAACTAAAGGACCCCAAGAACGCTACGGACCGACGCTGCCGTCATGGTTGCCTAGAGACGGACAGTACACAGCCGTGGCGAGCTGCTATCAACCCGCGTCTCGACCCAAAACTCCACCATCCTTAGAACCAAAACCTCTCGTAAAGACACAGACGTGAGAGGGAAGACGAAAATCCCAGGCTGAATGATGTCAGTGAGGATTTCAAAAAATGGTTCCACCGTGGCGCCGTGTGCTGGCGTGTGATATCAGACAGAAAGGATCAGGACAGGAACTGCTGACCCGTTCGAACCTGAAGAACCAGCCAGTATCTCTTCATCCCTTGATCATCTCATGAGGTCGATATGGTGCGAACATTTAGCTATGATTAAGTTTCTTATTGTGCCTTTAGTCAACTATATTGATTTGATTATTTGTTTATTTCATGTAATACTAATATCAGCTAAAGTAATACAATTTTCCTTTTAAACAACTAATCATACAAATAGATTAACAGTAAATACATAATTAAAGCCTGCTTTAATTATGTATTTACTGTTACATAATTAAGGTTAACAAACCTTCTTTAAAAGGTTTGTTAATGCTTTCTGTATGTTTTATTGTGAAATGTTATATTTTATGAATTCAATGTTTAGTGGTCATTTAATGTATTATTAATGAGGCCTGGGGCAGTTCTACATGGGGGCCAAGGGAGTACAGAAGAAATTATACTAAACAAATGTCTCATGTTAGTACTCAGTGGTGGATTTTTTTTTTAACCTTCACAATTTTACTTTAAAAATGAATAAAAAAATATAGTGCTGCATGTCTAGCTGATGTAAGGAGGTAGGATCACGCTTTCCATCTGCCAGTGATCTGCCACCTGTATCACTGGAGACGCAAGTGGCTCTTTAGCTCACTTAATATATTAAATGATGAAATATTGCTGTGTTTTTTTTATTTTCTTTTTCATTTCTTTTTAAATGTTGCCATGAAAAAACACTGAGTACTGTGGGCCCTGTGATAAATTTGATCTAGAACCAGCCTCCAAGCCTAACTCCTTTTTTGTATAAATATTCTGGTAATACTCTTTAAAATACCAGAATGTTCACGTAACTTTTATACATTTGGCTGTCTGAGGATACATTTTGAATATTAAATCAGGCATTATAATTAGTTACTCAGTACTTGAATAGCTTACCAAATATGTTTTACACTTGCTTAATTAAACTTGTTTAAGGTATGCTACTTTGAATAGAGTACAATTTTGGCATACTCAAACTGACCTCTATGCATGAACAATTGCTCCTTGGATCATTTTTGAAAAACAAAAACACTGCCATAAAATAACATCTATCACTGCAGCGGACATCCACTACACTGGACTTCCAGCCCCATGAGACCAAGGCGACGAGGTGTGGTGACCGTCCCATATTTTGATTTCTGAAAGGTGCAACCCCTAACCTTCCCTATCGTACTCCTGCATTAGTATTTTCCCATAAATGTTTCCTCTCTCCCTCTTGTCCCCCTCCTGTAAAACCTTAGTTAGTTTTAACCATCTTTACTTGAGACTTGCAAAATACTGACTTGGTCCCATCTCTGGGACATATATAGATGTGTTATTGCAGAGGCACTTTCAAATTAGATACTCTGTGAGTGTTTGTTAAATAAGTGGAGGAAACGTGCTGCGTGGACTAGTTTCATCCGTTTTACAGTACAAAGTGGAGCCACTGCCTTTTCCTTTCACTGGTAAAATTAAAGATGATAATAACAATGTAAATTTACAAGCAGAATTTCTTGACTTTGTGGCCAGCACTGTGCTTTTCTGTGGTGAAACAAACTTCTAAACAACAGAGAAATAGTTCCTTTGTAACTAAATTGGCCCAGTTAACTACTCTGATCATTTTCTTAGCTAAGCTAACGTTTTTTATTCTGTCGTTTCTCTAATGAGGGAGAGGGAATGAGAAACGTATAACAGGCGCTTTTGCTGTCTGTTTATTGTTGCCATGGTTACATAGAAGTTGTAACCGTCCTGATGAAAATCCGGACGGTTCAGAGAGGTCAGAGCTGGAGCTGTTTTTCTTCAGACTTCTGCTTCGCAGTTCATCTCCACAATGACTGTGTTTAGATGCTAAATCGCCCCAATATGGTGAAGATATTTTTTTCCTGAATGTGATTGAATCAGGGATGTATTTTCTATTGTTAGATCATTGTTATCATTAGCTTTAGCCTGTGGCAGCCAGATGTCTCAGAAGGCCCAGTCACCGAACTGCTCCCAGCTTGACCAGCAGACTGAACCCCTGCCTGTCTCTGTGTTGCCATTATAATATACATACATTTGTAATGTACTGAACATTATAAAATATCTCAATTTGAAGTATTAGGGTATCATTACAGTTTATGTAAAATATTTTAGTCTGTTAGATTTTCATTTCTAAATATAATAGTGTGTGAGCGATTGTGTCAGTGACATTAATTAACTTAAAATACTTTGCAGAACGGCACTTTACGAAGTTCGGTCCTTTTATTTGTATTAGCCTGCTGGCAGATTAGTCACTTTCAATATGGCGGACGCCATAACACATTGTAACAACGGGCCGAACACGCTCAAGCAATAACTTCCGGTTCAAAAGCACTGTCGTCCAATCAGCTATCTCTCAGGTCTCCAACTGAGATATACCCTTTCTGTTTTGTGAATGTTGTGGCGTTTCCTTAATATCTTTGTGTTTTTGAATTTGTAATTGTGCTTCGTTAATGTTGAAGTGGTTTGGACCTCAGTGCCACCGTACATAATAATCATAATAACATAATAATAATTATATATATTCTTTTTATTATTTGCTCTAAAAGAATGTCAGTGTTATGTAGAGTACTTTAGTCTAGCAGAAACCCTGCTGTGCATTTTTAATCACACATTCAAAATGAATCAATCAGGCCTTGGTGTAACCCTTTAATCCACAAAGACACATTTCTTACTTGAGTGCAATTTTTGGGTACTCTACCCAACCTCATAAAAGTTTTGGCAGCATTTTTGCAGCATAAAAATACATATTTTTCCTTTTTGAAAATTGTCTTATTTATGTTTGCTATGAAGAATAAGAAAGTCAGGATGTTGAAGAGCCATCTACATTTATTTTATTTAACATTTATCTGATCAGATTTATTAGTAGAATAATTATATTCAAATTCTGATTATATTAAAGGAATTACACAAAGTAATGATGAAACACTGTTATTCAGCATTATAGTTTGGCTGCTCACCACTTCATTATGAGAGATTTTTACCTAATGTAATAATCAGTCATGATGCTGAATTTGCTTCCAGCATTAGAGATTTGTAATTTCAAATTCCATCAGTGCTTCTCCTTTATTTTCGTCTCTGCTTGTTGTTAATATAACTAAATAAGGTCAGTGGAGGCTTTTTATTTATTCTGGCCAGCAAAGCGTTCCATGGTGAAAGGCTGCATTATATGTAATGTTGTGTAAACAGTGTGTCCTCCACACACAATGTGTAGACAGCTATTTTAAACAAGCAGACAGCAGCAGGCTGAGAGCTTTGCTGCTCTTCAGATGCTCAATAATTAAGTGCATGCTGCTCTCAGAGTGCCTGTGGTGGAGGAAGTCAGGCAGAAACTGGGAGTATGTGTCTGCAGCTATGTCTGTCTCTGTGTTAGGGGCTTTAATAACACAGAATCCACCCCTCTTGTCATATGGTGTACTTGTAGCGACATCTGAAAATGATTCCCTTGTGTTCATTACCATGTCTCAGAGATAAAGGATTAGGTGGCATCCACCTGACACTATCAAGCCATGCACTACTCAGGTTTGGGATACTGATGATGTCTCTGACATGAAAGAAGTCCCACGGCACACCAAGATGGGAGATCCCATCAGCCTTTGTGTCAGCATTAAAGTTTTAGTTTGTGTGGGCCTGTTTAACATGACTACTGATCTTCGACTGATGCTGAACTGGAAAGCAGCCATGGGCAACAGCATGTCCAACATCAGTCTGCTGGTCTCCAGGTGGCATAGTGCCACAGACAAGTGTTGAATTAGACCCACTGGGGCCTGAAGCTACACACATCACTGTGACACTGTTAAAAGGACCGTTGTAGTCCAGGACCCCCTTCCACAGCCAGACTTAGTGCCAAAATAAGGGGTTACACAAATAACTTTTGATTATGTTGTTCCTTAAAACTATTTACCATGTGAATTTATTATTGAGATGTGTCAGCATAGTCCACAGCTACCTTTATTCAATTATATTAAGCACTGATAAGGTACATTCCAAAATACAACTATAGTGGGAAATTAATTGTTTCAAGAACCACACAATTTTATTTTCGCACACTCAAATATAAAGTATAGATAATTTTGTTTACAAACCATATCCTTATCAAAGATGCTTTTAGAAACAGTGCTATTATTCTGATTCTATTTTTTGTCTATATATTTTATATCTATTCTATTTTGAAAGCAACCTCTTCTTTTTTTCCTGATCGGGCTGATGCTCTATGGTTCCCTCCTCAAAATCCTCCATATTTGTTGCTGGTATCTTGTTTCAGTCTATGATATGACTCTTAATATCACACTTAAGTGAAAAGTACAGATGGATAGACATGTCATTTATATACGTATGTTACAGTGGCATTATACCTTGATGTACATTCTTTGGATGAAGTAAAAATATCAAGCTTTAATTTTTAGTAAAGTAGTTAAACGTATTTGTATTTCATTATGCTTGCCATTGTTAGTAGCAGATAAAGACTAATTGCTTTTTTAAAGAAATACATATTTAGAATATTTATGTCATTGGGAGCTGGTCGCCTAACCCACATGCAAAACACAATCAGGAGACTATAAAGATCAGATAAATAAAGTTTACTTTTGAACAGAAATAGAATAAATGAATGTGTGGTTCTATTACTGGGACTAGGGTTGCCACTCCTCCCGTAAAATACAGAATCGTCCCGTATTTGGCTCTTAAACATTGTGTCCTGTATTAAACCGCTTTAGGACGTGATTTATTCCATATTTCTATAAATGCCTGATAGACACGCCTATTACACACATATTAACACTAAGTGTAACAATAACGACCAAAGCTAAAACGCAGGAAATATTAAGATTAGCTAAATTGTTGTGACAGGAGCTAAAGGACCCCCAAAAAAGTTATGGTCCGATGCTGCCATCATGGTTGCCTAGAGATGGACTCTACACATCCGCAGTGAGTTGCTATCAACCTGTTTTTAAAACATCCTCGACCCAATTTTACCCAAAGTCTAAAATTGAAAACACATTATTTATAAAGTGGGCCCCATTAATTACTTATTCTGTATTAACAGGCGCAGACCCTCCTTCAGGTTTTCCACACGCCATAGGTATGTGTGCGAGCTGTAGCACAACCAGTCAAATGAACAAGATTTAAAGAGTCTCTGGGGAGGGGCACCTGGGGGCACGACTGACTCTGCGGGCACCCTTGCTGCCGGGCCCTATTGATGATATCACTTAGTTTTCACTTGGCTGCCATTTTTAGTCATTGTTGTGACTATTTGTCCAAAACTGTTCTAACTGCGTGCGACAGACTGGCGACCTGTCCAGGGTGTACCCCGCCTCTCGCCCGGAACGCAGCTGGAGATTGGCACCAGCAACTCCCGACCCCGTTAGGGAGAAGGGTGATCAGAAAATGGATGGATGGATGGATGGATGTTCTAACTGCGCGCAGGAGCCTGCAGGAAACTATCAGAGCGCAGCAGCGCCTGCAGCTGCACTCCGCGTACCTTCACATTTTCCTTCAAGTAAAGAAAGAAAAGAATAACTTCTGGAGTTTTTATTATTTAACCCTATTTACTATTAACAAAATTGTGAAGAAAAAATAAATAAATTGTGCCAAAACATCTTATTTGTAGCGCACATCGCAACACCTGAACCTGGGAATCAACACAGTCCTCTGGGCAGGCTTCGCTTCATGTCTTTATTATTTAGCATCGTCTGGAAAAACAGTCGCTGCTCTTGTGGTTTAGGTTTGTGCTGATTTTTGCGCATTGTAGAGGTGCTTGTGCTCTTGCAGGTCAGGTGCAGTGATAGTTTTATTTTTTCGACATCTGCTGGTGTCAGCCAGCGGGTGACCCGTCAACTATTCGGTTCGCGAAACCACAAAAAAAAAAGCTAATAAACCGGCGACCCTCCAGAACCGCGCAGACTGTCAGAAGCTCAGGCTGATCTTAGAACAACGGGAGGTTCAAACCAACTCGTTCATTTTTAGCTGACAGAAAAACGCAAAGCCGTGAAATAAACAAAAGCAAACTGACCAATAAGACTTGGGCTTTGGGGTTCCCCGCCATCAGACTGACACAGCTGTGTGTGTATGATATCTTTTTGCACAAAAGATATTTTATTTTCCACAATTTTGCTAATAGAACAGATTTGGATAATAAAACAATAACTATTCTTTTTTATTTAAAGGAACATTTCAAGGTACTCAGTGCTGCAGTGCTGTACAGCTGCAGGTGTTGCTGCAACAATCCATCAGTTTGCTTTTGTTTATTTCAGTCACTTGTGGCCATTTTAGAATCACAGAGAAAAACTCCAAAAGGGAATCAAACTTAAAACTCTATGAGCTAAGAACTTCTAATAACATAATAGCAATTAATCATAGCTGCTATGGTAAATTATTACTGATAACTATTGTGAGTGGTCCTGACATTAATATGATCAGGCAGTATTAGTCATATATACTGTCATATATTATATATATATATTAGTCATATATATACACTGCTCAAAAAACATAAAGGGAACATTCAAATAACACATCCTAGATCTGAATGAATGAAATATTCTCATTGAATACTTTGTCCTGTACAAAGTTGAATGTGCTGATAACAAAATCACACAAAAATCATCAATGGAAATCAAATTCATTAACAAAGTATTCAATGAGAATATTTCATTCATTCCGATCTAGGATGTGTTATTTGAGTGTTCCCTTTATTTTTTTGAGCAGTATACATATATATAAAAAAATAAAAAATTACCTTCTCACCCACCGCGGGTGGTTCTTATCCTCTGAGCTCGGGTCCTCTACCAGAGGCCTGGGAGCTTGAGGGTCCTGCAGTATCTTGGCTGTGCCAAGGACTGCACATTTCTGGACTGAGATGTCTGATGTTGTTCCTGGGATCTGTTGTAGCCATTGATCCAGTTTGGGGGTGACTGCCCGAGGGCTCGATGACCACAGGCACCACTGTGGTCTTCACCTTCAGGCCCTCTCCAGTTCCTCCCTGAGGCCCTGAGTATTTCTCCAGTTTCTCGTGCTCCTTTTTCCTGATGTTGCAATCGCTTGGTATTGCTACATCTACCACAACGACTTTCCTCTGTTGTTTATCCACTATGACAATGTCTGGTTGGTTCGCCATTACCATTCTGTCTGTCTGGATCTGGAAGTCCCACAGGATCTTAGCTCTGGCATTCTCCACCACCTTTGGGGGGTGTTTCCCACTGATCTCGGGGTTTCCAGTCCAAATTCTGCACAGATGTTTCTGTACACTATGCCTGCCACTTGGTTATGTCGTTCCATGTACGCTTTCCCTGCCAGTATCTTGCACCCTGCTGTTATGTGCTGGACTGTCTCAGGGGCCTCCTTACACAACCTACACCTTGGGTCTTGTCTGGTGTGGTAGATCTGGGCCTCTATTGCTCTGGTGTTTAGGGCCTGTTCCTGGGCGGCCATGATGAGGGCCTCTGTGCTGTCCTTGAGCCCAGCTTTTTCCAGCCATTGGTAGGATTTGCTGATATCAGCCACTTGGGTTATTTGCTGGTGGTACATCCCATGTAGGGGCTTGTCCTCCCATGATGGTATCTCTGGCACTTCAACCTCCGTTCCCTGTTGTCTGAGACATTCACTGAGCACATTGTCTGTTGAGGCTTTGTCTCTGATGTATTTATGGATCTTAGTTGTTTCGTCCTGGACAGTGGTTCTCACACTCACTAGTCCTCTGCCTCCTTCCTTGCGGCTCGTGTACAGTCTCAGGGTGCTAGATTTGGGATGGAACCCTCCATGCATTGTTAGTAGCTTTCTAGTCTTAATATCTGTGGCTTTTATCTCCTCCTTTGGCCAGCTAATTATTCCAGCAGGGTATCTGATTACTGGCAGGGCATAGCTGTTTATCGCACGGATTTTGTTCTTGCCATTGAGCTGGCTTCTCAGGACTTGCCTTATTCGTTGGAGGGTATTTAGCTGTGGCTCCTTTCCTTGTGGCCTCATCGAGGTTGCCATTTGCTTGTGGTATACCTAGGTACTTGTAACTGTCCTCTATGTCTGCTATTGTTCCTTCTGGGAGTGAGACCCCCTTCTGTGCAGATCACCTTCCCCCTCTTTGTAGTCAGCCGACCACACTTCTCTAGTCCGAATGACATCCCAATGTCCATGCTGTAGATCCTGGTGGTGTGGATCAGTGAGTCGATGTCTCGCTCACTCTTGGCGTACAGCTTGATGGCATCCATGTAGAGAAGGTGACTGATGTTGGCCCCATTTTTGAGTCGGTATCCGTAGCCAGTCTTGTTGATGATTTGGCTGAGGGGGTTCAGGCCTATGCAGAACAGTAGCGGGGACAGAGCATCTCCTTGGTATATGCCACATTTGATGGACACTTGTGCAAGTGGTTTGCAGTTGGCTTCAAGGGTGGTTTTCCACAGCCTCATCGAGTTTGCAATGAAGGCTCTCAGAGTCCTGTTGATGTTATACATCTCTAAGCATTCAATGATCCAAGTATGCGGCATTGAGTCATAGGCTTTCTTGTAATCAATCCAAGCCATGCACAGGTTGGTGTGTCAGGTTTTGCAGTCTCGGGCAACTGTGCGGTCTACAAGGAGTTGGTGTTTGGCTCCTCTGCTATTTACACCGATACCTTTCTGTGCCATGCTCATGTGCTTATCCATGTGTTTGCTTATCTTGGCCGCTATGATGCCTGACATGAGCTTCCAGGTTGTGGAGAGGCAGGTTATTGGTCGGTAGTTGGGTGGGACTGGACCCTTTGATGGATCCTTCTGGATTAGGATTGTCCGCCCTTCAGTTAACCATTCAGGGTGAGTCCCACTTTGTAGCAGCTGGTTCATTTGGCCTGCTACAAAGGCCCTCCTCGCTCATGGAGGGCAGTGAGTTTCTTTAGCCAGTAGGCATGGATCATGTCAGGCCCTGGTGCTGTCCAGTTTTTCATACCTGAGACTCTTTCTTGGACATCTGTCACAGTGATGGTTACCGGGGCTTGCTCAGGGAGGTTGCTATGGTCCTCTCGTAGAGAGATCAACCACTGTGCATTGCTGTTGTGGGACGCCTCCCTTTCCCATATGCCTTTCCAGTATTGTTCAGTCTCCAGCCTTGGTGGGTCTGCTCTGTTGTTATTACCCTGCCATTGAGAGTACACCTTAGCTGGTTGAGTGGAGAAGAGCCGGTTAATCCTTCTGGATTCATTCTCCCTTGTGTATCTCTTTAGGCGGCTGGCCAAGGCTTGGAGCCTCTGTTTGGCAGTTTCGAGTGCTTCAGGTATGGGCATCTGCCTGTACTTTCTGGGTACTTGTCTTTTCATTGTACCCTTGTGGAGCTCTGATAGTTGGCTCACTTCCCTCCTTGTTACCTTGATTTTAGCCTCTAACCGTCTTTTCCATGGTGGGTATTGGGTCTCATGGTTGCTCTTATAGCCAAGTATCTCAAGGATCACTGAGGCTGAGTTGTAGATCAGCTCATTGGTTTCTGTTATGGTATTGGTCAGGATCGTTCTCAATGCTGCATTCACATTCTCAATGAGACTTTCTGATGGTACTTCACTCAGCCGTTGTAATTGGCGCCGGGGAGGCCTGGTTGTCATTCGGGTCATGATTCTCTCTCTCTCTCTCTCTCTCTCTCTCTCTCTATATATATATATATATATATATATATATAGATATATATATATATACATATATATGTATATATATATATATATAAAGACTGTATCAAACAAGTAGCCCCTTCGTGTTGGTCTGTACCCGTGAAGTAGCTCCCAGTCTCAAAAAGGTTGGTGACCACTGCTCTACAGTATGACTACCCCTAACCCCTAACCCTAACCCTGCTCTCTTTTCACCTGGTCAGCAGTAATCATAAAACGGCAAGCAGACAATGTGGGAAGATGGGCTATAACGAGGAACTGGGGAGTCAAACTGGTTAAAGAACTAGTTCAACTCGTTTGCCCATTTTAGTTCCCCACCCCAGTTGTGTGATCTTTCTTATCCCAGTCCAAACCTCTCTAGCATTGTTATTTTTCAATTTTTCTTTCAGCTTTTTCTCATACACAGCTCTGTCTTCACACAGTTTATGTTTCAGCTGTTTTATATGCTTTTGGGTTGTGACCAATCACCGGATCAGAAGAAGATCCTTAAACATATTTATCTCAGGAAGAGTAGGAGCCCGTCTCTCACAAGCCTATCTCCAAAGTGATGAAACAAAGTGATAAGCCTAGTTATCATCATCTGATGACCCTTCTGGTATGTCCCTATCACCAGTGTGAACAGTATCAAGGACATCTAGTTACAGAAGGTGCTGTGAGATCAGCCTGCCTTTAGATTGTTGGTGGAAAATGGTGCATCAGCCCATATATATACTACTTTGTATATATATGAGCTGTGTATACATCTGCCATAAGTTGAGATGGACTACAGAAGAACAAAAGATGGCAGACCTTTGGACCTTACTGCAGTCACCCCTCCATTCACTTATGTTGGAGTCATTGTTTTTGGACCCTTGGTCGTAACTTCTTGGCAAACACGGGGAAGCTACACAAACAGTAAACACTGGGCTGTCATCTTCAGCTACCGGTATTTAAGTACTGGGGCCACTATTGTTGAGGTGATGGAATGTCTGGAGTCTCCAAGCTTCATGGATGCCTTTAGAACAGGGAAGCTCAAACTTTTTGAGACCAAGATCTACTTTTTTCTCACCAGCCAGCTGAGATCTGCCTCATAACACGAAGACATAGAAATTGTAAATTAAACTCTATTGACTTATTTTATATGCGAATAAACATCAGTTATATCAGAAATGATAAAGTGATAGAAAACCTGGGAGCAGGTTACTGGTTTCTCAGTCAGAAGCTGGTTGTAAACCTGAGGCCAGTAGGTGTCAGTCAGTTATGGTAGATCTGAAATTTGGTTTGATGACGTCAATATGAGAAACTATAGACTGATAGGAGGAACCAAAGAGCTCTGTTAAAGTAAAGGCAAGTCTTCTGAATTCTGGGATATAATTAATTTAATTTCACATAATCGCAGTAGAAGCCATTGGTTTGTTAAAACTTAATAAATATATTTGTCCTATTTGATGTTTGTTGTGATGTTCACTGAAAACGAACAAGATAATTACCACAGCAAAGATAAACAAAGGTAAACAAAGGTGAACAAAGATGAAACAACCCGAACAGGTGATCAACTCAGAACCACTCGCACCTTTTTACTCTCTTTCTCCCTTTGTCGTTAAGCACACCCATTGCCGTGGCAACCGCCTGCTCCACACAAGCCGAGCAAAGATTACATTAAAAACATTCAGTCCATTACAATATCAGGTTTCTAGGCTTGATATTTAGTTATCGATTATTAATGAGCCTCTCATGAACACAGCGGTGGCTGAGTAGCTCATTTAAACTCTTATTTTGAAAAGCCAGTCAGAAGTCAGTGCTGGTCTCAGCGTCCTGGAGGCCTTCAGTTTGTCACCTCCTGCTGAGATCGACTCAAAACCTTCCCACGATCGACCGGTGGATTGCGATCGACATATTGAGCACCCCTGCTTTAGAAAATTTGTTTCTATTCGTGGACCAGTGAAGTAATTGAAATCTGACCATGGAACTAACTTTCTAGGAGCATGCAAGGATCTTGGCATAAGTCCAACACACTACAACAATCAAGAAATCCAGAATTTCTGAAATGAAAATGAGTGCATATGGATTTTTCATTCACCTCATGCTTCACAGATGGGAAGAAGTTGGGAGCACATGATTGGCATCAAAAAGCACATGCTAGATTCCATGTTGTCCAGTATCCCAACTCAGGATCTCACCCACAAAATGCTAGTTACCTTTCTAGCTGAGGTAACAGCCATTATGAACTGTCAACCTTTAACTCCAATCTCTTCTGATCTTGACTGTACCTTTATTATCACACCTGCTCCCTTCCTAACCCAAAAGAGTGGAGATCTCTCTATACCTCCTGGAGACTATGACAGTGGAGATCTTTACAGACATCAATGGAGGCAGGTGCAACACCTCTAAAATATTTTTTGATATCGTTGGAGGAGCCAATACTTTCCCACCTTACAGCCGCAACAAAAGTGGCAATCAGAGAAGCCTAATATTCAAGTTGGAGATATTGTGCTTTCAAGCCAAGAGGAACCAATGAACCATGAGGATTGTGGTCAACACCTTTAATTTTGTACCTGAGACAGCATTGACCTATTTTTGTGGGCATTTATGTTGAAAAGTTTGATGCTTATAAGGCTGATTGTAACATGTTATCTACATAGTGTTAAGAATTTCTGGCCTTAGCATTTGTATCATTTGACTACTGTAGTATTCTAAATCATATTTTTTCATCTTTATTAGTAGTTTCCCTCTTTTGGCATTGAAAGCAACGTTAATTAAAAGTGACATAGGCCTGTCAATCATCTAAGAATTTATCTATCTGCACAACTGTTACATGGACACAATGGGAGCAGAACACAGACAATAATGAACTTTTATACTTCCTTGCGAAGTTCCATTTTATACTATATATTTTCCAAAGATGACTTCACCAATTCCAGCATGTAGTTTCCGAGGTGGCTAACCCAGTTAAATATTTCCCATTTCATATCATTTAAGCAATAATCCTTCAACCCTTTCTCAATATATGGAAAGCATCATATCATATGCTTTCTCGATATCTAAAAAGCTCAGCACTCTCCTCTTCTTGTCGGCTCTTAACTAGACACACAGCAATTCATGGGGCAGAAGGGTTGTCTGCATTCTGGTTGGTTGAAACACACAAAACACACTGGAATCTAGATTTTCTGATTGGCTGAACAGGTTTTCCAGCTTTCCTAACCTCTGTCTTCTTAAAGACACACCCTCATTTTATGATAAGGCTTCTCATATAGGGAACATGGAATGTTAAAGGACTTATCATACAACAAAAATTCATATTTGCTAAGTTGTGTTAAAATATGGGGTTGCTCATGATAATAAATTAAGAGCCATTTAGGAACCAAAAGAGACAGAATTCCCATGACTAATTTCTGAGCATTGTGGATCTTGTTTTACACATACACATTTTATAGGCTTTTTGAATCTTTTCCAGGATTATTCAACTACATAATTACTTTAGTCCAGCCAGGAAGTAACAAATGCATGGATAAGTTTTTTTTTTAGAAACTTGAAACTTGTTAACATTGGTGTCAAAAATAACACCATGGTTCTTTGAATTGCATTAAATTGGGCCCCAATAATAAAGCAGATTAAGTGATGGAGTATGGTTCTAATCCAAAGATGACAACTTGTATTTTGTTGAAAAAAGGAGAAAAATTAACCTCACAATGATTTGGCAAAATATTTATTTTATTTGTATCTTGTTTTTGGAAACTTGTGTAAATTTTATTTATCGATAGCCTCCTTTGGCCACCTCTCAGTCTTTTCTCACTGGTTTCATCTATATGTTCACTTTTCTTTAGGAAGATTTTTTTCTGAATTATCAGTTATGGTCATCATGAACTGGCCTCCTTATGACTAGAACCACATCAATGCAATAAAGAGGGTGAAATGAAATAACTAAATGGCTACTTCAGTCTGTGAGAGCTTTGAAGTGCTGTTTTCATCCCATTTTGACCAAAATAAATGTGTGTTTTTATGATCACATGTGTCGGGAGGTTGCTAATGGGTTTGGAATAAAAGACAACATTTTGATTCAGAAAAGTGCTGGTGACACAGACACCTTTTTACTTCAGCCCTTTTTAAAGCCAGACCACTGCTGCTCCCCTATCATTGGTTTATCAAGTCAAAGATGATGACCCACTCTCCATTAATGCCTATCTGCTGTCAGAGCTGATTCCAATGAACTAAATAAAAAGCTGGTTTGATGCTGAATAGATGCACTCTCTTATTCTGCTCCCTGCTGGGCATTATGGAAATACATTCATGTAAAAGATTGAGGCCAGCCAATGCTGCTCTCCCCTCCTCAGGAACAGACTTCCCTGTTACTGAAGGCAATTTTATTTACTAAGTGAGACAAGCTGCTGGACAACGCCTGAGAAGCAGTGAGGTGAGGGGCTTCAATTTATCATTCGTGTTTAAAATGTTATTTGTAAGGACTCAAACTCAAAAGTAATTTTAAAACCTGAATGTGTTTGGTATCACATGTTGTGACACTACAACATAAGTGCTCATACATTGCACATGCAGAGAATAACAGTCTCTTGGAGAGACTGATAAAATTCACAGAAATTCTGACAAAAAACTAAGGATGACATATTACTTTATCAATTATGAAGCTATGTTCCTCTTATGCTTTATCTGAAGGTCTTTGCAGTCTCCATTTAGAATTTACATGTAATGAACACAAACTGCTAAATACCAAAATAGCTTTTTAAAACATCTTAAATGCGGGTGTCATGTAAAATAAACTTTTTTTTAACTTTGTACTTTATATACTTTATATGGGATTCATTTTCATCCTAAGTGCTGCCCTTGCCTTAATTTGGAATTAAATTACTTGTTATGTTCCGGGGTCTTGGGTTTCTTTGTGGAGGCTTTTGTGCGTGCACTCGCTTTTCTCCACCACCAGATGGCGCCTAGTCCATTCCACCAGAGGGCGTGGATGACAGCACTCCACACCTGATGCGAGTTTTGGCTCATCAGCGAGAGTTCAAGAGGAGCTGACTGCCAGTCCTTCGGCGCCTGAGTGTTAGCCAGTCACGGTACCTCTGAGCCCCTAGAAGCTTGCTTCTGTTTCCCATGTGGTGATCTGCTCCCAGTGAATGTTTCTTTGTTGCTTCTCCTCCCTTCAGGTTCTACCTCCTGGCTCCTCGCCTCTTCCAGTCCATCCTCATGACGCCGTGGAAAGTACCCACAGGTTGCCCGAGTTCCCATACTCAAGCCATGTAAATCTACCTATATTCATGCACAAAAACAGAGCACTTGCTTCTTGATACAATAACACACACACATAACTATTTGAAACAAAATCTAAAATTCTCATTTGTTAATATAGAGCTGGGCAAGGCAGTACAATTTCTCAGCAGTCAAATCCTGTTTCTAAGGTGACACAATTTACTGTTCAAAAACAATCATCTTTCAAGAATTTCTTAACTTATCAGACAGTAGTACATTTTTAATTGTTTTGAATCACTTTTTCTACATGACTGTTCCATAGAAATAACCTTTTGTGAGCAGCATAATGCAGCTTAATTATGACATTAATAGACTAGAATATTCATTTTGAAGGTAAGTAAATCAAATATTTTATTGAATTCAGATTGGATGATTAATTATGTCAAAAATAAGTCATATATAATTGTATCGCTATGATGCTTGATTTATGTTTGAGGAAAGTATTGAGATGAAAGATCACACCTGATAGTTCGGTAAACTCGGTTCGATTGCTTCAAAATTGAAGCATTTGTTACATATTCAGCTGCTGCAGTTTGCATTCACACTGCACAATGTCAAAAGAGCCAAACTTATTGAAAAACCTGTTTCCTCCAAGAACTACTGAAAGAATCAACTCAAAACCTCTGAAGAAGAGCAGTGCAACTTCTGCTTCACAAAATGTGAACAAAACATGGAATGATATCAGATTTTAGCACTTAAAGGACTGCTGCAGCTATGACGCTGCAGCACAATTCCTATTCATTGAATCATGTTCACAAAACCAGACTGTTCCAATGGTTTAAGTTAAAGCTGAGAAAATTGCTGATGTTTTGAGATGTAAAATATATATTCTCCCTAGGTATAGTTTGGTTTCTGTCCTGTCTTTGTCATGACAACTCCCCCCCCCCTTCCTTCACTCTCTCCTCTCTCAGTCACTACTTCCTCTTCTGAGAGGGGAGATGTGCTACCAGCTGAGTTTCCTAAATCTGCTGGGATTTACCCAGAACTGAAGTAAACTCTGTTTAAGTTGACATCGAGAAAGGAATTCGCCTGGTTTCTGATGATCTACATCCAGATGTCTCACCCTTCTTCCCCCTGTGAATTAGCCAGACTGAGCAGCCTACAGCCAACTAGTTCCACAGAGCACATCTGTCAACGGTCGCTCCTTCTCTTTATTACAATGTGCACTTGTTACTGAACCAGGTTGGTTTTAGTGACTCGGGCGAGTCCCAAGGATGTTGTTTTAAATTTGGGCTAAAAGCAACATTTTCTACTTTTTCTTCCCCACAATCAAACATCATAGCTATTTTACTACCATCAAAGAACTTTGAGGTGACTCGTTAATTGAATGTCCACAACATCTTTTAGATTTCATTTATGCTAAATATTTTATTAGTAAAGCAATTTTGCAAGGGTCAGTACAGCTTAATTCAGTAGCAGAAATAATCAAATAAGTAAAATCAATCATGTAGCCTATCTTTCCCTAACGCTGATACTAAGAACTAAAAAGGGAACCTTTGAGAGAGACGGACGGAGTTTGGTGTTTCCAACCCCAGAACTGGTCTGATGAAGAAGAAGGTGTTGCAGCAGGAAGAGGAGGTTGATTGATGAAGGCAGGGATCTCTGTTGGTCTGATGAGCTGTCATCTCTGCATCGATGGTGAGGTCACACAGGACTTGGGTCTTCATCTTTGTTTTTGCCTGTATCTTCATCTTTATCTTCATCTTTGTCTTTGGGTTTGAAACCAGTTGATGAGAGAAGTGCGATTTGAAGCCTCATGTTGCAGGGCTGATGGATTGGTCCCCATTCTGTCAAAATGCAAGATAGGACTAAGCAAATGTCTCTTCATATTAATCAGTAATTAAATTTTACATTATTGAATCAGAATATTGTTATTGTACGAAAGCACAACAAAATGTAATTTCTGTACAGCCATCCAATGAAGGCGATAAACAAGACAAATAAAACAAAGAAGATGGGGTTCCTGGGGTTGCAGCCGTTGAAGATGGTGCACTTTGCCACTGTCAAAATTAGTTTGTTAAAATTTAACAAACACTGATTTGTATGCTTTATGAAATATCTCATTGTATGTGATGATTGCAATATGCATATCATAACATTCTACAAACAATCAATGTAATTAATCCAGTTTTTGTCATTTAAAAATTACACCATTGCAGTGCACCACAGCAAAGGAAAAATAATGCTGACAGATGTGAAACAACTTTAAACTACTGATATTCTTCTTTTCCTCGCTCTCTGAGCCGGCTTTACATGCAGACCTGTTGCCATGGCAACCGAGAGAGCACCTCTGCCAACCCTCAGAGGAGGGAGTAATGTATTGATCAGAATGCCCTGATCTATAGTTAGCTTCCTGCTTTTTGAGGGGTCTCCGGTCTGTTTACATTCACACTGCATTCAAACTGCACCAGAGTTCACTTCAACTAAACCAAGGTTTTTAGATGGTGCTTTTTTGGTCCACATCAGAGTTTGACTGCACAGTCACACATCACATGTCCAGACGAACCAGACCCTCCAGACAAGCAAACTAGAGTTCAATTAAAGCAGACCATGCTTTAACTGTTCCAATGGCTTAAGTTAAAGCTGAGAAAATTGCTGATGTTTTGAGGATGCATTCACACCAGGAATACTTGGTGTGAATTTATTTTTCTTTACTATTAATTATTTAATCCTTAGCTCAGATGCTTGGGAAGATCCTCCCTATAAAATAGATTGTGACAGTCCTCTTAATAATTAATGTGAGGCATAAAGATTTAACCCAATCTGGGAAATTGTCCAATCTGTTTTACACTCAGAGATGCGTATTCAGCCTCTTGCTCACAGTCTAAAGCTGAATTATACTGTGTGTAATTTCACTGACCAATTATTTGTAATCATTCATTGCCAAAACTAGACACCTAGTGCAGCAATGTTGCATTGTTTACTTGTCATTTATCAGGTATTGAGGAGAATAACTGCATTCTGATAATTATTCTGTGTATAATTCAGCATTTATTTAAAAAGTAAAGTAAAAGTAAACACACCTCTCTCACTTCACTCGCGATATTTTGGCTCAAACACTTATTAGTTATTTAAAAGATCCACTGTAACAAATGAGATGATGAAACATAGTTTATGAACTTTGTATATAGACGTAATGCCGGTCTGACAAAGCTGCTCCAAGTATTCCTTCTTGATTTGAAATAGCAATGTAAAAAGAATGTATAATATAAAGTATAAAAAGTACATTTTCTGTAGACTGATTGGCACAGAATATAAAATAAAAATGATGTAGCGTGTGTGAGAACCAGGTTCACGGAAACACTGTTGTATTTTCATATCTTGAGGCGACTTTGCATTGACTTCCATTCGTTTTCTACAGCCTATCAGTTGTTGGCCTAATCATAACCATCTCATACCTAAACTCAACAATAACAAAAAATCAATTTACACCTTAGCCCTAAACCTCAGGGGGACCAAATGTCCCCACAAGGAGCAGAGGTCCCCAGAAATCCACGTTGTAAACAGAAATAGGTCCCTCCAAGGATATAAGTGTGTGTGTGTGAGTGTGTGCATGTCTGTGTGTGCTCCCTTAATACTCCAATGCAGCTTCTGGGTCAGTTTTGTTGAAACAGGACAGTAAACCTGAACTCTGGAGTATGTGTAACCATTTGAACTACAACACCTAGTTTGTGTGGAAAATACTCAGAATATGACTTAAACAGACTTTAATATGTATTTGTATTTTTACAAACAGTTGCATTGGTAATTTTTCTTTAAAAAAACATATTTTTACTATTATTCATTTGCTCAGAGGTACTGACTTCAGTTAGAAGAGGAGTTTTATGCAGAGGAATTGGTGAGAAGCACATGGCGACCGTCATGCTCCTTGATGAATAACACCAGCCTCTAACAGCTTTTGTGTAAACGATCTTCCTTTTTTTCTCAAACAGCACATTATTTGCCCTTTTGCCAGTGTCCATGAACTGATAATGAGAGTTATTTACACTGCTCCAAAAACTTCTGATTTTATCTGTTGCAGATTTTAAAGGGCTCTTGGTCCTGAGGTATGTTTAAAGCCTTCCCCAAGGTCTCTGCTTCCTGTTGTCTCCATTTGTCTTCTTGGCATCTTTGTACACTTGGCAAGTCCAACACGTCAAATGTTATTTTAAAATGTACTTCCTCTGTTAGACCGTTATAAATTTTGTCCCTTTCAGAAGGGAAACTGCTAGAGCATAAAGGACACAGGCACCCTCCTGCTCGTTTAGGGGGTTTAATATATGCTTGTTTCCATGGTAACTATCTCCTTGGTCTCTGCTAAAGCAGTCACCTGACAGAGGTCCATTAGTGACTGTATCTGCTGTCTGACTGAAATGCATGTGTATTAGTGCATAAAACCTGGTAGACTAAATAGGACATCTGTCAGATTGTCATTTTGCCACCTTTAAGTGATGCCTTCAAGTCTCCTCAGGCCGATGTTTAGTGTTTTTTAAGACTGCCTTCACTTGAGGTTGATGGAAACTCTAAGGTAAGTAGTGTGAGATTTATTTAGAATCAAAATGACACAGACAAAAGCTGAATAAACCTGAGCTAAAATGTACAGATTTGAAAATAACACATCATACACTAACAGGAGTCCTAATGACTTCATTCAGAATTTCAACTAGCAGTGCAACAAAAATGCACTTCCTCTGTCAAAAACAATGCCAATAACTGCATGTGTGTGTGTGTATGTGTGTGTGTGTGTGCAAATGATGAAAATAAAAAAATCCAAATTGACTGTAAGACACCAACAATCCAAAGAGTAGAAACACAAGGAAAGGACAGCATGGGAAAATAAAAGGTGAATCCAGAGACTGGAGAAGCAGAAGAAAAAATGACCAGAATGCAGATGGGGAAGAAAATGACAGACATACTTAATGCATCAGAAAAAAATGAATCAGCAGACTCAGCCAGAATAAATGATTAAAATATGCTGTCCTCGCATTTTTCTTAGTTTATGAATTTCCTATAGGACCATGGACATGAACCCCATGCCGGATGTTGATAGAAATACAAGGGATCCACATAAACACAAAAATGAATGCAAATGCACCAATTAAATTCAGAATAAAATTTGGAACGACACACTGAAACTAGCTGACATCTGTTAGTATTTCGGAACTATTTCAGCTGCTATGCTCAAGTCATTGAGCATAGCAGCTGGTTCAATAACGATATAGTCAATAAAAAGTTTTCACTTTAGTTAAATATTGTACAGTTTTACAGTTGGTAAATGGAGAGATCTTCACAAAGGTTACGAAGCACACCAATGATAGAGATTGCAGCTCCATATCAGAAATTCTGAATATTCCGTTGAATGTTTATGCAGTTCATTATGGAGAAAAACTATCATTGGTAGTAACAAAATTTCAGCATCAAGCCTTCAGAGCCAGGTGCTCCCAGAAGGTTTTTTGACAGAGAAATGAAAGAAATACTAAAAATAGTTGTCAAAGAACCAACAAGCACTTGCATTATACCAGCAGGTACCTGTACTACATTCACTGCCCAAGACTCAACCGCTGAAGAAAATGCATGGCTAAGCTTTTTTCAAGTTTACTACTAAACATTTATGCAAACCGGTGAAATACTAGGACAAAATACAATACATAGTCAGGTCAAATGAGGCCTAAGCAGAACTCTTTGAACGTCATAACTATAAGTGAAGTTGATGGGTTTGAACATCATGCTGTGATCATCCATCCATCCATCCATCTTCTGCCGCTTATCCGGGGTCGGGTCGCGGGGGTAGCAGCTTTAGAAGGGAGGCCCAAACTTCCCTCTCCCCAGCCACTTCCTCCAGCTCCTCCGGGGGAATCCCGATGCGTTCCCAAGCCAGCCGAGAGACGTAGTCCCTCCAGCGTGTCCTGGGTCTTCCCCGGGGCCTCCTCCTGGTGGGATGTTCCCGAAACACCTCACCAGGGAGGCGTCCAGGAGACATCCTGACCAGATGCCTGAGCCTCAACTGGCTCCTCTCGATGTGAAGGAGCAGCGGCTCTACTCTGAGTCCCTCCCGGATGACCGAGCTTCTCACCCTATCTTTAAGGGAGAGCCCAGCCACCCTACGGAGAAAACTCATTTCGGCCGCTTGTATTCGCGATCTCGTTCTTTCGGTCATTACCCAAAGCTCATGACCATAGATGAGGGTAGGAACGTAGATCGACCGGAAAATCGAGGGCTTCGCTTTTTGACTCAGCTCTCTCTTCATCACGACGGACCGGTACAGCGCCACTTCACGGCGGACGCTGCACCAATCCGCCTGTCGATCTCACGCTCCCTTCTTCCCTCATTCGTGAACAAGATCCCGAGATACTTGAACTCCTCCACTGGGGGCAGGACATCTCCCTCGACCCGGAGAAGGCACTCTACCCTTTTCCGACTCAAGACCATGGTCTCAGACTTGGAGGCACTGATCCTCATCCCGGCCGCTTCACACTCGGCTGCGAACCGCTCCAGTGAGAGCTGCAGATCACGTCCCGATGAAGCCAACAGGACCACATCATCCGCAAAAAGCAGAGATGCAATCCTAAGGCCACCAAAACGGATCCCCTCAACACCCTGGCTGCGCCTAGAAATTCTGTCCATAAAAGTAATGAACAGAATCAGTGACAAAGGGCAGCCCTGGTGGAGTCCAACCCTCACTGGGAACGAGCCCGACTTATTGCCGGCAATGCGGACCAGACTCTGACACCGGTCATACAGGGACCTGACAGCCCGTATCAAAGGGCCCGGTACCCCATACTCCCGGAGAACCCCCCACAGGGCACCCCGAGGGACACGGTCGAACGCCTTCTCCAAGTCCACAAAGCACATGTAGACCGGTTGGGCGAACTCCCATGCACCCTCCAGGACCCTGCTGAGGGTGTAGAGCTGGTCCAGTGTTCCCACGACCAGGGACGAAAACCACACTGCTCTTCCAAAATCTGAGGTTCGACTATCCGACGGACCCTCCTCTCCAGTACCCCTGAATAGACCTTGCCAGGGAGGCTTAAGAGTGTGATCCCTCTATAGTTGGAGCACACTCTCCGATCCCCCTTTTTAAACAGGGGGACCACCACCCCAGTCTGCCAATCCCGGGGAACTGCCCCCGATGTCCATGCGATACTGCAGAGTCGCGTTAACCAACACAACCCTACAACATCCAGAGCCTTGAGATACTCCGGGCGAATCTCATCCACCCCCGGGGCCCGGCCACCGAGGAGCTTTTTAACTACCTCGGCGACCTCGTCCCCAGAGATTGGAGAGCCCAACCCAAAGTCCTCAGGCTCAGCTTCCTCAATGGAAGGCATGTTGGTGGGATTGAGGAGGTCTTCGAAGTACTCCGCCCACCGACCCACAACGTCCCGAGTCGAAGTCAGCAGCACACCACCCCCACTGTAAACAGTGTTGGTGCTACACTGCTTCCCCCTCCTGAGACGCCGGATGGTGGACCAGAATCGCCTCGAAGCCATACGGAAGTCTTTCTCCATGGTCTCTCCGAACTCCTCCCACGCCCGAGTTTTTGCCTCAGCAACCACCTGAGCTGCACGCCGCTTCGCCCGCCGGTACCCATCAGCTGCTTCCGGAGTCCCGCAGGCCAAAAAGGCCCGATAGGACTCCTTCTTCAGCCTGACAGCATCCCTCACCAAAGGTGTCCACCAACGGGTTCGAGGGTTGCCACCACGACAGGCACCGACAACCTTGCGACCACAGCTCCGATGAGCCGCCTCGACAATGGAGGCACGGAACATGGATCACTCGGACTCAATGTCCCCCGGGACGTGTTTGAAGTTCTGCCGGAGATGGGAGTTAAAGCTCCGTCTCACAGGGGACTCTGCCAGACGTTCCCAGCAGACCCTCACAACACGTTTGGGCCTGCCAGGTCTGACCGGCATCCTCCCCCACCACCGGAGCCAACTCACCACCAGGTAGTGGTCAGTGGACAACTCCGCACCTCTCTTCACCCGAGTGTCCAAGACATACGGCCGCAGATCCGACGAAACGATGACAAAATCGTCATCGAACTGCGCCTAGGGTTCCGGTGCCAAGTGCACATATGGACACCCTTATGCCTGAACATGGTGTTCGTTATGGACAATCCGTGACGAGCACAGAAGTCCAGCAACAGAACACCACTCGAGTTCAGATCGGAGGGAGCGTTCCTCCCAACCACGCCCCTCCAGGTCTCACTGTCATTGCCCACGTGAGCGTTGAAGTCTCCCAGCAGAACGAGGGAGTCCCCAGGAGGGGCACTCTCCAGTACCCCCTCCAAGGACTCCAAAAAGGGTGGGTAAGCTGAACTGTCATTCGGCCCGTAAGCACAAACAACAGTCAGAACCCGTCCCCCCACCCGTAAGCGGAGGGAGGCTACCCTCTCGTTCACCGGGGTGAACCCCAACGTACAGGCGCCAAGATGGGGAGCAACAAGTATGCCCACCCCTGCTCGACGCCTCTCACCGTGGGCAACTCCAGAGTGGAAGTACATCCAGCCCCTCTCAAGGAGACTGGTTCCAGAACCAGAGCCATGCATCGAGGTGAGACCGACTATTTCTAGCCGGAACCTCTCAGCCTCACACACCAGCTCCGGCTCCTTCCCCACCAGAGAGGTGACATTCCACGTCCCAAGAGCCAGTTTCTGCAACCGAGGATCGGACCGCCAGGACCCCCTCCCTCGGCCACAACCCATCTCACATTGCACCCGACCCCTATGGCCCTTCCTACAGGTGGTGAGCCCATTGGAAGAGGGACCCATGTTTCCTCTTCGGGCTGAGCCCGGCCGGGCTCCATGGGTAAAAGCCCGGCCACCAGGCGCTCGCCAACGTGCCCCACCTCCAGGCCTGGCTCCAGAGTGGGGCCCCGGTGACCCGCGTCCGGGCGAGGGAACACTAAATCCAAAGTTTTTGTTCATCATAGGGGTATGCTGTGATCAAACATCATTATTTATGGTTCTGATAGACTTCTTATTTGAAATTGGATTCTTAAAATCCAAAGATACAACAAAGCTAGAATTCCAAGCAAGACAATAGTCTCAAACACACCATAAGGACACTAAATTTGTTTCAAGAAGTTAAATAAAGTTGTTGAAATTACCCAGCTTAAAATATGACTTTTCCATATGATGATCAGCATCCATGGAGATTTGTGTAGAACAGTAATAGTGGAGTGATTCACAAACGATTCACATTCCAGTGAATCATTTGCACTCTTTTTCAAACTGAGTACTTTTGATTGAATGTTACTGATTGACTTAATAAACTGAACTTGGAAATTATTTTGAGACTTAGAACAATAAAACAGCTGTTTTAATAATAAGGTCATATAATGCTTGAGACAGTGGTTTGTACAGATAAATTATTAAATATCAGATTTGCAATAGTATTTCAATTCTGGGGAGGGAAAGGTACTGGAGGTGGGGGACATGAAAAAAACATTCTGATCTCCAGGGAGGCATGACAGAAAATAATTGAGAAACAAAGCTGTAGAAGAATGTGTGAAAATCACATTGAGCATTGCATGTGATTAGCTTCTCTGTACAGGATTTATTTTAAAATTGTCAGTAAGACTTTGTCACACAGAGGTGTGTTTAATACTTATTCTCTATGGCATTCCAAGTTATTACCCAGAACTTAATTTGTGGACTAATTTACTTTGACAAATTAGAGATCAGGTGTGAATCATATGCCAGTTAAATGTTATACTGTGAGGAAAATAAGTATTTAGTCAGGCACCAATTGTGCAAGTTCTCCCACTTAAAAAGATGAGAGAGGCCTGTAACTGAGATCACAGGTAGATCAACTATGAGAAACAGAATGAGAAAACATGTAGAAAATCACATTTTCTGGATTTTTAAGAATTTATTTGCAAATTATGGTGGAAAATATGTATCTGGTCAATAATGAAAGTTCATCTACATACTTTGTTATATATCTTTTGTAGGCAATGACAGAGGTCAAGCATTTTCTGTAAGTCTTCATACGGTTGGCACACACTGTAGCTGGTATTTTAGCACATTCCTCCATGCAGATCTATAGAGCAGTGACGTTTTGGGGGTGTTGCTGGGCAACACAGACTTTCAACTCCTTCCAATGAGTTCTATGGATTTGCGATCTGGAGCCTGGCTAGGCCACTCCAGGACCTTGAAATGCTTCTTATGAAGCCACTCCTTTGTTGTTTGGTGTGCTTGGGATCATTGTCATGCTGAAAGACTGAGCCACGTTTCATCTTCAATGTCCCTGCTGATGGAAGGAGGTTTGCACTCAAAATCTCACAATACATGGCCCCATTCATTCTTTCATGTACACGATCAGTCGTCCTGGTCCTTTTGCAGAGAAACAACATGATGTTGCCACCCCAGGCTTCACAGTAGGAATGGTGTTCTTTGGATGCAACTCAGTATTCACTCTCCTCCAAACATGACAAGTTGTGTTTCTACCATACAGTTCTACTTTGGTTTCGTCTGACCGTATGACATTCTCCCAATGCTCTTCTGGAACATCCAAATGCTCTGTAGTAAACCTCAGACGAGGCTGGATATGTACCAGCTAAAGCAGGGGAACCCGCTTGGCACTGCAGGATCTGAGTCCCTGGAAAGTAATGTATTACTGACAGTAATACAGTTTTGATATGTTAGTGCCAGATCCCACTGTGTGGTTCTGGAACTTTTGCTCCCCATTCTTGTGGTCATTTTGAGCCCAAAGGGTGAGCTCTTGCAAGGGAGATTATTAGTGGTTTTGAATGCCTTCCATTTTCTGAATATTGCTCCCACAGCTGATTTCTGAACACCAAGCTGCTTGCATATTGCAGGCAGATTCAGTTTTTCCAGCCTTGTGCAGGTCTACAATTTTATTTCTGGTGTTCTTGCACAGCTCTTTGGTCTTCATCATAGTGGAGTTTGCAGTGTGACTGTGTTAGGTTGTGGACATGTGTCTTTTATATCGATACGTTCAAAGAAACCTCTCGCCCCGGGACGTAGCTGGAGAGGACTAGCAACTCCCGACCCCACTAGGGACAAGGGTGAACAGAAAATGGATGGATGAATATTGTTCTGGTAGGACGGTTATTAGTGTTGCACAAAGTAAGGTTCTGTGACGTAGCTGCAGCAGCCAGGCAGAAGCTGCCTGACTGAGCTGCTAATGCTACCTCTCACTCTCAGCAATGTTTATAATGTCAAAAATAATTCTCACAGTTTTGTGTTGCATAAAAATATACTGCTCAAAAAAATAAAGGGAACACTCAAACAACACAATATAACTCCAAGTACATCAAACGTCTGTGAAATCAAACTGTGCACTTAGGAAGCAACACTGATTGACAATCATCAATGATTTTGTTATCAGCACATTCAACTTTGTACAGGACAAAGTATTCAATGAGAATATTTCATTCATTCAGATCTAGGATGTGTTATTTGAGTGTTCCCTTTATTTTTTTGAGCTGTATATAATGTTTTTAAGTGTTTTAAGAAACTTTGGGTTTGGTTAAGATTAAATTGTTACTGATAAAGGTTGTCTGTGTTTGTTGGGCTGCAGGGATCTGAACCCCGATCAGCGGGTCCCACTCTGTGTTTTATAGGTGTGCGATGTAGTTTTATATCTTTTAATTTAATGACTTTATTACATCCTTTAATCATTCTTTCAGAAAAAGTAAGAATTTGAGTTTGTATTAAAATTTTTATTTATATTAGTTTGCATTATGTATAAACATATTTTTTGATGTTGATTTGTACATGATTTTATTTTTCTTTATTCCATTTATTGTTAATATTAAAAGGGCAGAAGCTGCGTAACTGAGCTGCTGGGATCTGACTTTGTGTACCACACTGTGTTTTATAGGAATAAACTGAAGCAGATCCTGATTCCTGATCCGTTTTACATCTGTTACACATTGAGTCATTGACTTGCAGCATTAACTCCTGAATCAGCAGGTAATGACAGTAGAAAATGGCATGAATTCAGGGACAATTAAACAGCGTGAAGTTAGAAAAAATATTCAGAAAGGTAACTTAGTGGAAGAGTATGTGCACCATATGAGAAGCCTACAGTCAGTTTTGGATGCAAGGCAGGCATCCATGAATGCACTGCAAAACACAAACGCACTAACAGGGTTCAGGCAGTTGAGCATGGTCAAATGCAGAAGAGATAAGAGAATTAAAAATACCAGAGGGAAATGATTGTCCAAAAATAATCTTGTATAAAAAACAGAAAAATATTTAAAGTGATTCATATATCATGTCTTTTTTTTGTAGTGACAGTGTTAAGACCGAGGGTAACAAAAAATAGGGAGACATGGACTTCAACAGTAAATAAGCCCTTTATAAAATACATCCATAAAATAAAACAAGAAAACTTAAGCGAATAAGCAGTCAGCCTCTGTGGCTGATGGCATTGCCAAAAGCAGGTGGTCTGAGCAGCAAAAGAAAACAAAGCAAAGTCAGGATGAGCAGGCAAGACAGACAAGAGCATGAAAAGCTGAGCTGGGCAGAGAAGACTGGCGAATCCTGGATGTGCTACTTCTGGTGTGCATGAAGACAAGAACACTTAGCACATCCCTCCAGGCAGGTGGAGGGGGGACGTCACAGAGAGAGAAGAGCTCCTCATGCAACTATGAGCAGAAACAGATTGACGTTCAAATCTCTACAATCAAAGAAATAAAAATGTAAATGTAAAATAAAAATGCTAACAAGTTTGACAGTTTCATGGTTTTAACTAGGACTTGCCTATTTTGACTTTTCATTTTGCTCCCATTATTTGGCCAATGCTATAAGCATTGGACAAGATTACTGGGTTGTAATTTTAGCACTGGAGCAGTTGTAGTCTGATCCAAATGCATAAAAAGGGCGGAAATCGCCCTTCATTGAAATTTTTAAAATCAGATAAAGGCTTCAAAAATCATAAACTTGATTTTGAATATTCTGCTATTAGAGCAGAATATTCTATAGGTGTTGTAGTTTTTTAAGCCAGAGTACATGAAAGACACTGAAGGCAGTGGAAAAAATAGGTGGAATAACCCTTTTGCCATTTCCCGAATCAGAAGCTGCAATCAGAAACCAACTTCAGCTTTGTATCTCTTAGGATGATATCATCATCTGGGACATTTCTAGACTAGAAAATGATGTAAATAGTCCTCTATGCCTCTAGACTCCGTCACCTCTACAGGTATTGCAGAAATTGTATAAAAGGCTTTTTCACCCACAAACATTTTTCAAAATGTTTCCCAGAATCTCAAGAAACTAAGACGGGATCGCTTTTGTATTTGTTTTTCTTCCCTTATTCATATCAATAGTACATTGAAATAACCACTAGATATCACCATTTTCAAATGTATCAAGTGCTTTGAAGCAATAGGCCATTTTCTGGGCAACTATCTCAAAGTGGCCCAGTGACTCAGAAAGCTTCGGTTTTGCCATCACTAAATCACTATTTGACAAATTTATATTTATGGTAAATTATTTGTTTGGGGTTCTTTTGTTGTTGTTTTTTTGTTTTTTGTTTTTCACACACCTTCATTTGTCCATTTCAGATATTGCAGCCTGATCAGGCGTATGAGAGGAGCAGGCCCAGCATTTCCTGCTTATAAACCTGGATATGTCATTTATTGCATCATTGGGTTTTACCAAATAGAGGGTTTTGTTTTTTGTATGTGGGTTAGGGTTAGTTTTTAAAGTAATCTTTTGAGTTGTCCTATATAACATGTTTTATTTTACAGATCATTTAGTTGGGTAAATGAGTTTGTAAACTAGATTAATAATCCTGTTTCTTTGTTTATGTGAGCTCTTTCATTATGGTTTGGTCCAAAGTCTTGCATGTGTGTTGTCATAATGGTTACCATAAGAACAATAAGCTTTCAGATGCTCAGGGTGGATGCTACACCCTAAACAAATGCTAAGCAAGAACATTTCATCATAAGAATCTGAAACTAGTGCTGATGCTGTTTTTTTTTGTTTTGTTTTGTTTTTGTTTTTGTTTTTTCTTTCCTTTGGTCACCTGTTTCATTCTTTTACCACACTACTTCACCTGGACAATAAAGCATGTTGAAAGTTAAACATATCCATCCATCCATCCATCCATTTTCTGTTCACCCTTCTCCCTAACGGGGTCGGGAGTTGCTGGTGCCTCTCCAGCTGCATTCCGGGCGAGAGACGGGGTCACCTGGACAGGTCGCCAGTCTGTCGCAGACTTATAACAATATTCACATTTATAAAGTCTTTCAATCTTATACAACTGAAATACTTACTCATTTTGGCAGTCAAAGAGATAGAAAGTGTTTAATCGCTTTGTGAGAAAAGTATCATGCTTGCAAGGCCATATTAATAGACTTCCTGATGAATTTCTTCAGGAAGTGTAGGCTTCTGTTGCCCTTGATTACTCATAAATTCATCTTTGGATCAAAAACAGGAATCAAAAGACAATGACAAGATGCACAGGAGGAACCGCAAATGCTACAAGCTCCACCCCCTCTTGATGCAGGGGGAGAGAAAAGTAGAAAATGTGGAGTCGATTTTGTTTGGTTTTGATAAATTGAGTTGATTGTACGTTTAGTTTAGTTTTTTTAACATTTTCTTCAGGACGTAACCCATGATATAGATATATATATATATCTATATATATATATATATATATTCCCTTCTCACCCACCGCGGGTGGTTCTTATCCTCTGAGCTCGGGTCCTCTACCAGAGGCCTGGGAGCTTGAGGGTCCTGCGCAGTATCTTGGCTGTGCCAAGGACTGCACATTTCTGGACTGAGATGTCTGATGTTGTTCCTGGGATCTGTTGTAGCCACTGCTCCAGTTTGGGGGTGACTTGCCCCGAGGGGCCCCGATGACCACAGGCACCACTGTGGTCTTCACCTTCCAGGCCCTCTCCAGTTCCTCCCTGAGGCCCTGGTATTTCTCCAGTTTCTCGTGCTCCTTTTTTCCTGATGTTGCAATCGCTTGGTATTGCTACATCTACCACAACAGCTTTCCTCTGTTGTTTATCCACTATGACAATGTCTGGTTGGTTCGCCATTACCATTCTGTCTGTCTGGATCTGGAAGTCCCACAGGATCTTAGCTCTGGCATTCTCCACCACCTTTGGGGGTGTTTCCCACTTTGATCTCGGGGTTTCCAGTCCATATTCTGCACAGATGTTTCTGTACACTATGCCTGCCACTTGGTTATGTCGTTCCATGTACGCTTTCCCTGCCAGTATCTTGCACCCTGCTGTTATGTGCTGGACTGTCTCAGGAGCCTCCTTACACAACCTACACCTTGGGTCTTGTCTGGTGTGGTAGATCTGGGCCTCTATTGCTCTGGTGTTTAGGGCCTGTTCCTGGGCGGCCATGATGAGGGCCTCTGTGCTGTCCTTGAGCCCAGCTTTTTCCAGCCATTGGTAGGATTTACTGATATCAGCCACTTCGGTTATTTGCTGGTGGTACATCCCATGTAGAGGGCTTGTCCTCCGGTATCTCTGGCACTTCAACCTCCGTTCCCTGTTGTCTGAGACATTCACTGAGCACATTGTCTGTTGAGGCTTTGTCCCTGATGTATTTATGGATCTTAGTTGTTTCGTCCTGGACAGTGGTTCTCACACTCACTAGTCCTCTGCCTCCTTCTTTGCGGCTCGTGTACAGTCTCAGGGTGCTGGATTTGGGATGGAACCCTCCATGCATTGTTAGTAGCTTTCTAGTCTTAATATCTGTGGCTTTTATCTCCTCCTTTGGCCAGCTAATTATTCCAGCAGGGTATCTGATTACTGGCAGGGCATAGCTGTTTATCGCACGGATTTTGTTCTTGCCATTGAGCTGGCTTCTCAGGACTTGCCTTATTCGTTGGAGGTATTTAGCTGTTGCTACTTTCCTTGTGGCCTCATCGAGGTTGCCATTTGCTTGTGGTATACCTAGGTACTTGTAACTGTCCTCTATGTCTGCTATTGTTCCTTCTGGGAGTGAGACCCCTTCTGTGCGGATCACCTTCCCCCATCTTTGTAATCAGCCGACCACACTTCTCTAGTCCGAATGACATCCCAATGTCCGTGCTGTAGATCCTGGTGGTGTGGATCAGTGAGTCGATGTCTCGCTCACTCTTGGCGTACAACTTGATGTCATCCATGTAGAAGGTGACTGATGTTGGCCCCATTTTTGAGTCGGTATCCGTAGCCAGTCTTGTTGATAATTTGGCTGAGGGGGTTCAGGCCTATGCAGAACAGTAGCGGGGGACAGAGCATCTCCTTGGTATATGCCACATTTGATGGACACTTGTGCAAGTGGTTTGCAGTTGGCTTCAAGGGTGGTTTTCCACAGCCTCATTGAGTTTGCAATGAAGGCTCTCAGAGTCCTGTTGATGTTATACATCTCTAAGCATTCAATGATCCAAGTATGCGGCATTGAGTCATAGGCTTTCTTGTAATCAATCCAAGCCATGCACAGGTTGGTGTGTCGGGTTTTGCAGTCTCGGGCAACTGTGCGGTCTACGAGGAGTTGGTGTTTGGCTCCTCTGCTATTTACACCGATACCTTTCTGTGCCATGCTCATGTGCTTATCCATGTGTTTGCTTATCTTGGCCGCTATGATGCCTGACATGAGCTTCCAGGTTGTGGAGAGGCAGGTTATTGGTCGGTAGTTGGGTGGGACTGGACCCTTTGATGGATCCTTCTGGATTAGGATTGTCCGCCCTTCAGTTAACCATTCAGGGTGAGTCCCACTTTGTAGCAGCTGGTTCATTTGGCCTGCCAGTCGCTCATGGAGGGCAGTGAGTTTCTTTAGCCAGTAGGCATGGATCATGTCAGGCCCTGGTGCTGTCCAGTTTTTCATACCTGAGACTCTTTCTTGGACATCTGTCACAGTGATGGTTACCGGGGCTTGCTCAGGGAGGTTGCTATGGTCCTCTCGTAGAGAGATCAACCACTGTGCATTGCTGTTGTGGGATGCCTCCCTTTCCCATATGCCTTTCCAGTATTGTTCAGTCTCCAGCCTTGGTGGGTCTGCTCTGTTGTTATTACCCTGCCATTGAGAGTACACCTTAGCTGGTTGAGTGGAGAAGAGCCGGTTAATCCTTCTGGATTCATTCTCCCTTGTGTATCTCTTTAGGCGGCTGGCCAAGGCTTGGAGCCTCTGTTTGGCAGTTTCGAGTGCTTCAGGTATGGGCATCTGCCTGTACTTTCTGGGTACTTGTTTTTTCATTGTACCCTTGTGGAGCTCTGATAGTTGGCTCACTTCCCTCCTTGTTACCTTGATTTTAGCCTCTAACCGTCTTTTCCATGGTGGGTATTGGGTCTCATGGTTGCTCTTATAGCCAAGCATCTCAAGGATCACTGATGCTGAGTTGTAGATCAGCTCATTGGTTTCTGTTATGGTATTGGTAGGGATCGTTCTCAATGCTGCATTCTATATATATATATATATATAGATATATATATATATATAGATATATATATATATATATATATATATATAGATATATATATATAGCTGGATAGCTCAATAGATAAGGCATCAGTATATCACCCGAGAGGGCGGGGTTCGAATCCAGTCTGGGTCCTTAGGCAAGACCCTTCAAGCTACTGCCTACCTCATACCATGAGAGATACTAAGTTGCATAACATGCCGGCTCAGGCGTCGCCCGGCCAAACAAGGTCTGTGTCAGGTGTTGGGGAACCAGAGCACCTTGATGACAAATGGGCTACTGGAACAAGACGGAAATGGGCGAGAGATGAAAATGTGGATCTGTTGGAATGCTACTACTCAAGTAACCCTAGTCAGAGAGGTTACATGCAAAGACTGGGGAAGGAATGGTTACTTCGACATCCCCAGTCAACACTAAGTGCTAAACAACTAGTAGCTCAGTGTTCCAACATCCGCAAACGGCAACTGCTATCACAACTTGAGATTGACGAGATACAACACAAATGCTACGGCAAAAGGGAGGAACCCGGATGTCAGAACTGTGGGGACTTAACTACAAGTCCCCACCCAGTGAGAGAATCGCCAATTACAACGGCTGAGTACCATCAGAAAGTCTCATTGAGAATGTGAATGCAGCATTGAGAACGATCCCGACGATCAGCATCAGTGATCCTTGAGATACTTGGCTATAAGAGCAACCATGAGACCCAATACCCACCATGGAAAAGACGGTTAGAGGCTAAAATCAAGGTAACAATCAAGGTGAGCCAACTATCAGAGCTCCACAAGGGTACAATGAAAAGACAAGTACCCAGAAAGTACAGGCAGATGCCCATACCTGAAGCACTCGAAACTGCCAAACAGAGGCTCCAAGCCTTGGCCAGCCGCCTAAAGAGATACACAAGGGAGAATGAATCCAGAAGGATTAACCGGCTCTTCTCCACTCAACCAGCTAAGGTGTACTCTCAATGGCAGGGTAATAACAACAGAGCAGACCCACCAAGGCTGGAGACTGAACAATACTGGAAAGGCATATGGGAAAGGGAGGCGTCCCACAACAGCAATGCAAGCCCCGGTAACCATCACTGTGACAGATGTCCAAGAAAGAGTCTCAGGTATGAAAAACTGGACAGCACCAGGGCCTGACATGATCCATGCCTACTGGCTAAAGAAACTCACTGCCCTCCGTGAGCGACTGGCAGGCCAAATGAACCAGCTGCTACAAAGTGGGACTCACCCTGAATGGTTAACTGAAGGGCGGACAATCCTAATCCAGAAGGATCCATCAAAGGGTCCAGTCCCACCCAACTACCGACCAATAACCTGCCTCTCCACAACCTGTCAGGCATCATAGCGGCCAAGATAAGCAAACACATGGATAAGCACATGAGCATGGCACAGAAAGGTATCGGTGTAAATAGCAGAGGAGCCAAACACCAACTCCTCGTAGACCGCACAGTTGCCCGAGACTGCAAAACCCGACACACCAACCTGTGCATGGCTTGGATTGATAACAAGAAAGCCTATGACTCAATGCCGCATACTTGGATCATTGAATGCTTAGAGATGTATAACATCAACAGGACTCTGAGATCCTTCATTGCAAACTCAATGAGGCTGTGGAAAACCACCCTTGAAGCCAACTGCAAACCACTTGCACAAGTGTCCATCAAATGTGGCATATACCAAGGAGATGCTCTGTCCCCGCTACTGTTCTGCATAGGCCTGAACCCCCTCAGCCAAATTATCAACAAGACTGGCTACGGATACCGACTCAAAAATGGGGCCAACATCAGTCACCTTCTCTACATGGATGACATCAAGCTGTACGCCAAGAGTGAGCGAGACATCGACTCACTGATCCACACCACCAGGATCTACAGCACGGACATTGGGATGTCATTCGGACTAGAGAAGTGTGGTCGGCTGATTACAAAGAGGGGGAAGGTGATCCGCACAGAAGGGGTCTCACTCCCAGAAGGAACAATAGCAGACATAGAGGACAGTTACAAGTACCTAGGTATACCACAAGCAAATGGCAACCTCGATGAGGCCACAAGGAAAGGAGCAACAGCTAAATACCCTCCAACGAATAAGGCAAGTCCTGAGAAGCCAGCTCAATGGCAAGAACAAAATCCGTGCGATAAACAGCTATGCCCTGCCAGTAATCAGATACCCTGCTGGAATAATCAGCTGGCCAAAGGAGGAGATAAAAGCCACAGATATTAAGACTAGAAAGCTACTAACAATGCATGGAGGGTTCCATCCCAAATCCAGCACCCTGAGACTGTACACGAGCCGCAAGGAAGGAGGCAGAGGACTAGTGAGTGTGAGAACCACTGTCCAGGACGAAACAACTAAGATCCATAAATACATCAGGGACAAAGCCTCAACAGACAATGTGCTCAGTGAATGTCTCAGACAACAGGGAACGGAGGTTGAAGTGCCAGAGATACCATCATGGGAGGACAAGCCCCTACATGGGATGTACCACCAGCAAATAACCCAAGTGGCTGATATCAGTAAATCCTACCAATGGCTGGAAAAAGCTGAATTCAAGGACAGCACAGAGGCCCTCATCATGGCCGCCCAGGAACAGGCCCTAAACACCAGAGCAATAGAGGCCCAGATCTACCACACCAGACAAGACCCAAGGTGTAGGTTGTGTAAGGAGGCCCCTGAGACAGTCCAGCACAAACAGCAGGGTGCAAGATACTGGCAGGGAAAGCGTACATGGTGTGCAGAATATGGACTGGAAACCCCGAGATCAAAGTGGGAAACACCCCCAAAGGTGGTGGAGAATGCCAGAGCTAAGATCCTGTGGGACTTCCAGATCCAGACAGACAGAATGGTAATGGCGAACCAACCAGACATTGTCATAGTGGATAAACAACAGAGGAAAGCCGTTGTGGTAGATGTAGCAATACCAAGCGATTGCAACATCAGGAAAAAGGAGCACGAGAAACTGGAGAAATACCAGGGCCTCAGGGAGGAACTGGAGAGGGGCCTGGAAGGTGAAGACCACAGTGGTGCCTGTGGTCATCGGGGCCCTCGGGGCAGTCACCCCCAAACTGGATCAATGGCTACAACAGATCCCAGGAACAACATCAGACATCTCAGTCCAGAAATGTGCAGTCCTTGGCACAGCCAAGATACTGCAGGACCCTCAAGCTCCCAGGCCTCTGGTAGAGGACCCGAGCTCAGAGGATAAGAACCACCCACGGTGGGGGCAAAGGGAATTTATTTATTTATTTATCTTTTATGAAGATATATTTAAAAAATCTTCATTGTGAAGATGTGGTGGTCTACCACAATAAAGTATATGAAGGATGAAACCGTTTATCCTCATACTGTGCGTTTGAAATAAACATATACTGAGGTGAAATGGAGCAGAGTTACAGTATAATGTACACATGTTACTGGCTCAGAGAATGTGTACTTGGTTCTATCATTTGGCCAGATAGTGCAACATGGGACTGTTTCCCATGGAAGCAGTCTGATTGTCCTTTGCTCTGTGGATTTTTATATGTTCAAAAATTCAAAAAGCCCCTAACAAACTCTCGTGTGAGCAATTTAGATCACAGGTGTCAACATCCAGTCCTCAAGGGCCAGAGTCCTACAACTTTTAGATGTGCCTCTGCTGCACCACCTGAATAGAATAATTAGGTCATTAAGGCTCTGGAGATCTGATCTACACAAGGAGGGGGTAATTAAGCCATTTCATTCCTGTGTTTTGTACCTGTGACACATCTAAAAACTGCAGGACAGCGGCCCTCGAGGACTGGAGTTTGACACCCCTGATTTAGATTGTCAAAGGAAGATAGACATTTGTATTGAGCACAAACTTGTGAAAAACATAGTGAGGCATATGAAGATATGACCATACACAGAGTGTATGAAATGTTAGCAACAATAGAATTCATTAGGATGAACGTGGAATATTTTGTAGTAATTTTGTAAAGTTTGGAGGTCTCATTAAGCATTTTCCAACACCTTTGTTAATAAATCCTCCACACTTCAACTAACTATGACCATATTGAAAATGTAAAGTAAAACCCATAGTGTTCAGGTACGTGCAAATTTTGGCTGAAATCTGATAAGTGGTTTTTCATCTACCATCAATTATCTTACAGTCACAAGGGGTGCTGGTGCCTGTATCAACTGGTCAAAGGGCAAAAGGCTGGATACACCCTGGACAGGTCACTTAAGGAGAATTTAGAGAGACAAATCAACCTGACAGTCATGTTTTTGGACTGTGGGAGGAATCCAGAGTACCAGGAGAGAACCCACGCATGCACAGGGAGAACATGCAAACTCCATTCTGACTCCCCAGGTCGGGAATGGAACCGAGGACCTTCTTGCTACAAGGTAACAGTGCTACCAACTGCGCCACTGTGCAGTCCTGAGTAGCAGCTTTTGCGTAACATCAGACTTTTGCAATTTCTCAGCGCGACCTATTAAGACACGGTCTACATAATTATATTATGGTTGTAGTTGGCGGTATGAAGGAAATAGCTGAATTTGTTTCAAAATTATTTTTGAAATTATTGCCATGTGCATAACTGTATGTAGCTATATGCATGTCAGTTAGAATGTAATTAGCTATAATCACATTATAACAATAATAATTTATAATTCATTATAAATGAATTCTGAGCTAAAAAATAAAAAAATCCACCATGATAACTTTTTTGTTTCTATCTTAGCATTGAGCTGCGTTTTATCTGGCTTACAGTTGATTCTAAGGGGTAAGATTGCTTTTGGTTAATGCAATCTTAATGTCTTTTTGCTGACTAAATATTCAGACTATCAACTTTTGTTGTTCTTTCTAAGAAATGTTGCCAATAATGATTTTGTTAATGGGACTTTGAGGTACAGGTGCACATGCCTTAATATTTGTAGCGGTGTGGGAACTGAACGTGGATTCTAACTAAAGGTTGTAATAAGTTCCAGGCAGTCGGCTGCAGTATGAGTTTCAGTGGAGAAACATAATAAGAAGAAGAATGAATCAATCAAATCGATCAATCAAATTTTATTTGTATAGCACATTTCAGCAACAAGGCATTTCAAAGTGTTTTACATCATAAACACAAAAACACAAAGTCATGCAACATAGAATAAACAATACATTGTTCCATCATTCAATTTGAAATTGATTACGTTTCAAATAAAACTCTAAACAGGTGCGTTTTTAGTCAAAATTTAAAGGAAGTCAGGGTTTCTACTGTTTTACAGTTTTCTGGAAGTTTGTTCCAAATTTTTGGTGCATAGATGCTGAAAGCTGCTTCTCCTCTTTTGGTTCTGGAAATGAATCAACATGAATGGAAAAACAGTAAGGTTTCCTGCTCCACTGGTACCACTGGTAGCAGGCGAACGGCCACGCCTTGCAGTAGCGATTGCTTTGCTCCCACAGGTTGCTTCACACCTGTGGGAGCAACAAATAAACCATTTATTCTGGAGGAGATTAAAACAAATCAATCATCTTTCCACCTCTCTTCCATAGTCAATCCTCAACAACAACAACAAAAATCTAAAATAAATCAAAAACGAGAAGGGAAAAATGTCACCTTGTGGCAATAACAACTCTGTCCCCACAGTGGGACAGAGTCAAATTAACAAAGAGAAATAAAATGTGTAACGTATAATAAAAACACATATCTGGAAGGGATTAAAACAAATTCATCTTCTTTCCATCTCTCTCCCTGCACTCCGGTCCTAAACATGAAAGTAAAAACAATGTTGCACAGGTGTTCTGTTCATCTGTGCTACCCATGAATCCATCTTACCTTGTGGTAATGCGCATGTGCATCACAAGAGAGTCAGAACACCAGCACACAGATAAAATTCACAGATACTCAATATAACATAAATTGGAAATAATAATCAATGAAGTATATTGTTAACTGTGTTACACAGGATGGGAGCCCTAATTAGCCAGGGCCGTGCAGAGTCCTCTGGAGGGTCAAGGGCTCAGAGTTAAAAAGGGGTATATTGAACAAGACCTTAAAACTCTGTGTAACATCATAGCAACAACCCATATTAATTCATATTTAATTGACTCATACTGTATCATTTTCATCATGTGGAGACAAAACAAAGCAAATACAGTCTATGTTTTCTCAAACAGGTATAATGCTGCTGTTTCTGCTGCTGACAGTCCTGAAGGGCTGTGTTGACCTGAGACTGTATTTGTGAAACAGAACATGGAGAGAAGGCTGCTGATTATGACACATGCTATGAAATAAGCAAATTTGCTGCTATTTTACTAAATAAGCCCTCCTACCTCTGTTGAACCTCGATAACAGCTTAGCTGCAGGCTGCTTGAAAGATCAAAAAAGCTCAGAGGGCTTAACTCCACATATTTTTTGGATGGAAGCACCTATGAGAGATCTACAGTACACAGAGATATCAAGGCAAAGAAAACTCAGAGGCTGGTAGGGCCCTCCAGATATTGAGGGGCCCCTAAGAATGGTTGAATTGTAACACAAACTTCAGGTAAGAACTCAAGACACAAGTCAAAGGCTGGTGACTACAGGTGAGGGCCAGGAAGACGACCGGTAAGGTCAGTCATCCAGCTCTGAGTGAAGGCTCTGCTGCTCCTTTATTCCCAGGCCTCAGATGAGGCTGATGAGCTCCACCTGTGAAGGTTGCCCCGGCTCTCCACCAAGATCCTCACTGGAACAGATGCATACTCGCACTCACACCCACACACACACACACAGGAACCCTGACAGAAACACTTCTGTGTTTAGGAGAGAGGAGGGTTTTTCCTGCTATTGCAAGGACAATTCCAAAAAATAAATATAAACGGTTTTTCTAACTTCAACATGACGTTTTTATTCACAAACAAATGTTTGTTGGAAGCATATTTTTGGCCATAATTTGATAGTTAAAGATCTGCCCCCCTCCTCACCAAGGGCCCGGTGAGGAGGGGGGCAGAGAAACTGACATGGAGGCAGAGAAACTCAGAATCCTCAGTCATTATTAGACCGAAAGCAGCGCAGCCAGATTATTTTATTTAGCAAAAGTGTTATATTTAGCTAAATATTATTGTTGAGGGGCACAAGCATGCCTCCTGACACCGAGATTAAAAAATAAATACATAAAAATTGGAAAAAAAACCCTCAAAAACTTTCATCAGATCCCCACCAAAATATGATACCAATAATACATAACAGATTTTTTGAAAACTGAAACCTTTAAAAAATGATTCATGCCCCCAGACTTAATCTTTGTTTGACAGACCAAAAAATAAAAAACAACTTCAGGAGTTTTAATAAAACAAGTGACATATTTTGGTGTAATGAAGGAAATTTTATGTCAGCATAATACAGAAATGTTGAAAGATTTTAGAATATGTTTTCTCATATTTTTAAATTAGCATTAAAAATAACATATTTAGCCAATGTGATTATGGCACATTGGCTATAATCACATTATAGCCAATGTGATTATAAATTGGAAATAATTTATAATTAGGGTATGGTATTCCCATACCATACCCATTGGTATGGGAATCAATGCAAAATTACATTGATTCCCATACCTGCCCTTGCTTGTATTTCAGTCTTGCTATGCAATTTTGATTAGGAGACAGTTTCCAGAAGACCTTTCATAAAATGAAATATTTCTGCATGAGTTCATAAAAACACGTAGGATTTCAAGATAAGTTGATTTTTTTTATTTATTTACTAAATTGCCTTTAAATCCATTGTGTTTACTCACCTCTGTATCAGCTTCATTTACCAAAGATGCAGTGTCTCCGTTCCACTGGTAGATTTGATGTAGATCAAGCAAAAAAGACATCAAGATACCATGACCCACTTTAAATAAAAGCCCCTCATTTATATAATGAGTCCAAAACACAAAGAGAAATAAATACATGAGCTACAAGAAACAGGCAAGTGTAAGAAGCAGAGGAGTCTTACAACAGAATAAAACAAACAAATGACTCACAGACATAAGAGGAAAAAAACAAAGGAAAAAATAAGTGTGACATTAAGTGTGTACAGAACACAAAAATGTACCACACTAATAAGTAAAATCTTACAAAAATTTGACAGCTGGCCTGGTTAATAACATAAACATACATGTTTTTTTTCCTTTTGTTTGCGCTGATTCCATAAATCCTCTCTCAATGCGTGAATGGCTGGAAAACACAGAAAGCTTTATGGGCTTGCAGAGTGGGCTCTGCACTGGGAGTGAGAGGCTTTTCACTGCAGTTGATCATGTTTGACAGACAGCTCTAATATTTCACACCAATTACACGGAACAATGTGGCTCCGATCTGCTGCATGTTCGGCTAAGATTCTCTCTGCTGTTGCAAATGCCTCATACATTGATATCTGTCTTCTGTTTATGCAGCTTTTGGAAGAGCTGTTTTGCTTCCATCCGACTTCTGTGATCAGATTAGAATCTGGATTTAATCCTGCAGCAGGATTTTTTCAATATTCCTAATGTAGCCTACATTCTATTGGCTGAATTTGACAGATGTCTAAACCTCTTCAATCCAAACTGCGTGATATTTTCAAGCTGTGAGAGCTCAGTGTATTCAGGATGCTGCCTGAAATACTGAAAATATTTTAATTGGTGTGTGTTTTACCTAGCTGTAGACCTGATAATACCATCATTTAACATTTGAGGGCATATTTTCTGATATAATTCACATGATCAGATGAATAAATCTGTCAGAATACAAACTCAAATTTGATCTGACAATATAATGCTGGCTACAGCCTTCAAAACAGCCTGTTTGTGCTTCTGGCTATACATCTTATCCAAGCCAACAGCAGGCCAGTCAAAGCCCTGACAAAATGTTCCTCCTCCATCCAGATACTTTCCAGCAGACCGAGCAGGGCGGGTGGAATCCTGAGAGTCCAGTTTGACAGGCTGATAAGTGAGGTCAGTCAGTGTAAAAAAAAACACCAAATCACCTGGAAGAGCAACAGTTTAACTCTGGCCTATGACATCTTACTGCGCTACAATCTAAAGTGGCATATTGAGATTATAAATTCTAATGGAACTGTTCTGAAAATATCACCAAATGAACAAGACTGAACCAACTAAAGAAGAAAATATTTCTGGATTAACAGGTAAGGCCCATATGGGGTTCCAGGTGGACATCTAACCTTATGCTAATATAGCCTAAAAAGTCTGTAAAATGCTAAAATAACAGTTTCAATTAATCAGACAACAGTAACAGAGTTGTTAAATATGAGTTTAATAATGGCTTGCGACAGCAATTGATCTTAAAAATCTAGTATCTGTTTCTGATGTGGTGAGTTGACTCAGATAAAATGCTTCAAGCTCCTTCACAAAATCAGAGCGTCCAAATATCCCGCAGAGCCATCGCGACAGAACAGCCTCATCATATGGAGCTCTACTGACCTCTGCTGGTGAAATCACGACACTGTAGTGAATGCTTGAATAACACATTTTTCCTCACTGTCTGATATCATTCAGTCACACCATACTTTTTTTATTTTTAGACAATTCTGAAGTTTGCGTACGCTGAGATTACAGTGCCTTTAAGCAATTTTTGAACGCCCTCGTGGTGAGGTCATTATTTTGTAAGTGTCTGATTGTCTTTCTCATAACACTCATTTGAATTCAGGAAGTGTGCTAAAGTGATGGCAAAGAGACCTCCCAACCTCTGAGACTTGTAGCTCATCAACAAAGACATCAGCTAAAAAAATAAAAAATACCAGCGTAAATATGGAGAAAGCTGCTTTGTAATTAAAACCAGAATCTGGTGGTTAGGTAATCCCCTGGTTTACTTGATAAAAAAACAAAACAAAATCATTTCATCTTTTTATATTGTCTTATTGTGACAGATTGGTGACCTGTCCAGGTGACCCGCCTCTCGCCCAGAACGCAGCTGGAGAGGCACCAGCAACTGTTGAGTCCACAAAGGATAAGGCTGAACAGAAAATGGATGAATGGACGGATATTATTTTATTGTGTGTTGCCCAGTCTGTCACAGAAGAAAAGAACGAAAGAACAACCACATCATATTGTTATATAGATCTCTGAAAAACAGTGTTTGCCCCAACAGAGTTCCTCTGTTTTTTGGGGGGGAAATGGGTGTGTCACAACAGAACGCTTCTGAGTATGAAGCTAATTTTAATATCTGATAAAGATAATCTGATAAAAACAAAAACCTGTATTCAAGTGATTCTATTCTTTGAGATGAAGGGGAAATAATCTGGCCAAACCAACCTGGCCCTTTGTGGAAAAGTAATTGTCATCTTAACCTAATAACTAGTTGTGTCTCCTTAACAGGACAACATAAAAATGGTCATGGTCTTTCTACAAAAAGATTTCTGAAAAAAATGTAAGATATTTTATGTCAAAATGAAAACTGGTCCAAAGGTCAGTAGGCTTCATGGGTTGCAAGGCCATTCAGACAGAAAAACAGCCATTACATAATCAAACATATCATAAACGGAATTGAACTGAATTGACAAAGATTTTCATTTTGGGAGAAATCCTGATGAAGTGTTTGTCCATATGACCAACATTTTGATCATCCCCCCAAAATAAATAGCTTCATGAAGTAAAAATAATGAATACTGGCGCAACATTTTAGGACATCACATAGTTAAAGTTTAAAAGTTGGTATGGAGTTTATGTTGTCCTCTGAATTTAAATGGAAAGAAAATGAATAAATTAACAAAATCTATTTCATTACTTTAGCATTTAGCAAATAGAAATAATCTGAATAACCCAACTGGCATAAAACAAAAAACTGTTAATCAGATTTAATGTATGTATGTATGAGAAATATTGAATCTATTCCTGAAGTCTGATAACTTACATGGTCTTTCGTCAAATGATTACAACATCATTACAATACGTTCGAAATACAGACACAGTTCATTACTTTTGCCTTTTAAGAGCAAATACTGAGCGTGTAAACTCCACGCATGTAGTAAAGGTCTTTCACTTGTCGAATTGTTTATGTTATTTCCATTATATCCTGTAGGGGGAGACGTACGGTGAAATAAAAGAAGCTGAAAGTGAAAGCAGGCTTCTTTGGAGCAGGCAGCCCGTCTTAGTAGCTCAGATTTACCAACGAAGCTGCAGAGAAATGACTTGTGATCGCAAAAAAGACGAGGTACGTTCATTTGAACTCCTCCCCAGGACAGCTGAGCTGGGCTTGAAATTTGTATAGAATCTAATGTTGTTATACTATTGTTATTAGTTTGACTCGAATTACAAGCAGCTTGTTTTTTAATGTCATGTGGGCATTTTATTTTTAAATATGATAACAAAGGAAGAATATTCTATGGAATTCTACTTTATGTTTGTTGAAAAGTGTGACAAGTTGTCAGGTAACGCGGGAACAGGACTTCCTGTTGGACCGTTGATTTTCCGGTGTTTTGGATTAAATGGTGTTAAATTAACTAGTTGAAACCTTTGCGCACCGCAGATGTTTCTAAACTGTAGGTGGCTGAATCAATGCCTGTTAAAAAATGGGTCCCGTGTGACAAAACCTTTTGCAAAACTTTACTATAAATTATATATTTTTAAAAATAACTGGTTAATGTTACATGTGAAAATTATGTTTCAAAACAAGTGTCTGCAGAGCAGCGCGCTTCGAAAACGCCGCATTTGAGCATAACCAGATCAATGAGAAACACAATCCCATTCACATTCAGGTTCACCAAAATAACTTAAATTCAAATAACCGCAATATACACCTAAGTGGACAGTTTCTGCTTTTTGTATCAGAAAAACAGTACAGCAGCCCGCACTCGATTTTCACGTGCGCCACGACACAAGACGTTACGGTACCCTACTTTACGAGCTCCTTTCAGAGTAAAAGCTCACATCCGGTTCTTGTTCGATCTACTGCAAGTAGATTTCCAGCGGCTTCAAGTTTAGATTTTGTATTTATGCAGTTGAAAAAAGAAATAATGTGTCGGGAATAATTTGGGACATTAAGCAGATCTTAATTGGTGTCTTACCGAATCAAATAGTATTTTTGCAAAGATTTGTAAACAAGCTTATCGCATTGTTTATTTCGTGGTTCGGTAACAGGGTTCTATAAGCCATGGCCACAGAAACATCTGTCTCTCCCAGCTGCTACCACCAGTTAATTCAGCCACTAGTTAATCCATAACACCGGCATAAGATCCCAAGTATCTTGTTTGTACCAACTCTTCATCATCATTCTATTCCTGCAAACGGATAACAGCTGAATGGTAACGTTCCTAATATAGTCCCTGTTAGTTAGAAGTCACATACTGGCGACCTGTCCAGAAGATAGATAGATAGATAGATAGATAGATAGATAGATAGATAGATAGATAGATGGATAGATGGATGGATGGATGGATGGATGGATGGATGGATGGATGGATGGATGGGTGGGTGGGTGGATGGATGGATGGATGGATGGATGGATGGAGTCCTTACATCAGAAGAATGCTCAAACTGCAACTTTGTATTTTCAGAGAATTTAAAGACAAATGAATTTTAATTTAGTTTTATTAATTCAAATCAGTCTCCCATTGAAAATGTGTTGCTCATTATGAAACCAGAGACTGCTGAACAGTCTCTGGTTGCTAAGCGAATTCTTATATTTATATTTATGAGAAGATCTATCTTTGTCAGTCATAAGAAACAGAAGTTGAGTTCATTTCATCTCTGATCTAAATATGATCTCCTAAATAACTGAATAGGTTTTAGTATACTTTGTGAACAGGATAGGAAGTCAAACAACACCGTATGTTGTACTTTATTTAGCTGGACTTATTAAATGACTTCAACTGTTCTGTTCTGTTGCAGATTATCACAGACATTACTCTGATCATTGATGGGAAGATGATTGGAGACATAGATGTTAAAAAGTGGATTCATGATAACTACTCTCTTGAGAAAACTGGTTCCTCTTACAGAGTGTTCAGTAGAGACTTTAATAAGGTGCAGCAGCTTGTAAAGCAACTTGTTTCCAGTCCTGGAACACAAGGACAGGCTGCTCCTCCAGCTACTTGTGCTGCAACATCTTCAGTACCTGTGAACGAAGTTGTGATGGAATACATAACAAAAAAATATGATGAAAAACTAAAGAGAATTAAAGGCCGTTTTGTCATCGAGTTCAAAGCAGCAAACAGTGACCCCCAGAGCACAGCACAGGTTAACTTCAGAGCCCCAAGTGAATCAGCTCACTCCTCTGACAGGGTGCATCTGGACTGTGTGAGGCAGAGGTTTATCACTTTCTACCAGAGAACTGCCTCTGACCTGCAGCTAACATCTCTTCATGTGGCTCCACATCAAGCTGAGGATCTGCAGAGAAACTTTCCTCTCCTGTTTTTTAAATCAGGCTCTAGCAAAGACACAACGGTCTGTGGACCTTTTACACATGTGCAAAAACTGAAAGAGTTTCTTTCACAAAAGCCAAAGAGTTCAGGCTACAGTCCAGTTAAAAGCTATAAATCATCTGCTTCTTCACCCAAACTAAGCAAACCTCCTGGCAACGAGACATGTCCAATCTGTATGGAGCCAATCCCACCAGAGAAGAAAAAGGCCCTGCAGTGCAAGCATTCCTTCTGCAAAGATTGTCTCCAAAGAGCCTTTGACTACAAACCAGTTTGTCCTATCTGTGGGGAGGTGTACGGAACCTTGAAGGGGACACAGCCTGATGGAGGGACAATGGACATCAGCACATCCTCTGCCTCCTTACCTGGATATGAGAGTCATGGAACATTAGTCATCCATTATCACATTCCAAGTGGAATTCAAAAGGTAAGAGCAAAGCTGAACTCATCAAAGTTCATCATCTCCCAAGTACTTCAAACATGGCTGAACAGGGAGAACATGCAAAACCGGGAATCGATCCCAGAACCTTTTTGCTACAAGGCAACAGTGATACCTACTGTGCAGCCCAAAGATAACTTCCTTACTTGTAAAACTGATACCAACGTATAACTTCACAAGATGCTCCAGATTCCTGAGTCTAACGCAGTGGGAAAACTGCTCTTATGTGTGAGCTTCCATAAAAATACTATTTTATTTTACAACTTTATACATATAATACAACTTCATTCTCATGATTTTGAAAAACAAAATTTTCTTAGTGTGGTCATTGTACTCATTTCTACACTTCAAAGGTTATTATTTCTGTTTATAGGTCCATCAACAACTTTCAACAACTTTATTCTTAATCAGAAAAACATTCCAATTCCACTCTGCCAAAACTCAGTTTGATCTTTATGCCAAATCTGTTTCAGGTATACATTGTGTGTACAATAATTACACAAATTGTACTTTTGAGGATTGATTTTATTTTTGAACTCCAGCGCTCTTGATTAATCCAAAATGTTAATAAACTCTCAAACCTGAATATTTAAGAAAGTGAAAGTGAGATTTTGGCTTTGTTAGGACAATATCTGTATGAGAACGATTATTGGGCAACTATTTGTATGTAGAATTATTATGCAACTGATTTAAGACTTAAAACTGTCCCATCTAACTTTTTTATTGTCATCCATTAAAGTGAGAATAATAAACACAACTCAAAATTGACAAACATTTCTAAGATTTAGAAAATATGTCAGTGACCAATATATCCATGCTTCCTTTCATGAACAGTGAAACATTAACGAAGCACAATTACAAATTCAAAAACACAAAGATATTAAGGAAACGCCACAACATTCACAAAACAGAAAGGGTATATCTCAGTTGGAGACCTGAGAGATAGCTGATTGGACGACAGTGCTTTTGAACCGGAAGTTATTGCTTGAGCGTGTTCGGCCCGTTGTTACAATGCGTTATGGCGTCCGCCATATTGAAAGTGACTAATCTGCCAGCAGGCTAATACAAATAAAAGGACCGAACTTCGTAAAGTGCCGTTCTGCAAAGTATTTTAAGTTAATGAATGTCACTGACACAATCGCTCACACACTATTATATTTAGAAATGAAAATCTAACAGACTAAAATATTTTACATAAACTGTAATGATACCCTAATACTTCAAATTGAGATATTTTATAATGTTCAGTACATTACAAATGTATGTATATTATAATGGCAACACAGAGACAGGCAGGGGTTCAGTCTGCTGGTCAAGCTGGGAGCAGTTCGGTGACTGGGCCTTCTGAGACATCTGGCTGCCACAGGCTAAAGCTAATGATAACAATGATCTAACAATAGAAAATACATCCCTGATTCATTCACATTCAGGAAAAAAATATCTTCACCATATTGGGGCGATTTAGCATCTAAACACAGGCATTGTGGAGATGAACTGCGAAGCAGAAGTCTGAAGAAAAACAGCTCCAGCTCTGACCTCTCTGAACCGTCCGGATTTTCATCAGGACGGTTACAACTTCTATGGAACCATGGCAACAATAAACAGACAGCAAAAGCGCCTGTTATACGTTTCTCATTCCCTCTCCCTCATTAGAGAAACGACAGAATAAAAAAATGATCAGAGTAGTTAACTGGGCCAATTTAGTTACAAAGGAACTATTTCTCTGTTGTTTAGAAGTTTGTTTCACCACAGAAAAGCACAGTGCTGGCCACAAAGTCAAGAAATTCTGCTTGTAAATTTACAGTTATTATCATCTTTAATTTTACCAGTGAAAGGAAAAGGCAGTGGCTCCACTTTTATTGGGCGTCACATAGTGGAGTATTTTGATTGTCCTGCATAAAAATTCTGATTCTCTTGAAAGATGCAAACTTTTCCTGCACCAGTGCTTGAAGACAGTGTCTTCTTAAAACTGACAGTAGCTTTGGAAGTTGATTTTGAGGCCATGTTCTACCCAAAAAAGTCCAAAAAGCTCATCTTTAATAATACCAGCCCATTCTAGTACCTGCCTCCAACTTGCTGGTGTCTGATGTGAAGTGGAGCTCTGTGCCCATTATTGATCCAATAATCCATCAAACTTTTCAAAACTTCTTAGCCCAGTCTTGGTGTTTTAACTTGCATGCCTTGTTCAGTGATGGTCAGGTTTGGGCCTTCTTTACTTTGCCATGTCGCTGAGCTCTGAACATCTTGTACTTCTGGAAACTCCAGATAGTTGCAGTTCTAGAATATGACAGCACTAAGATAATGGGCTCCTGGATTCTTCTGAAATCTGTGACAGTTAATTTGTGTCTTTTTTCTCAACTTGTTTCTTGTGATCCTGTTGACTACTTGCAACTAAATGTTTGATGGTTCTGTGATCACTCCTCAATGTCTTAACAGTTTCAAGAGTGCTGCTTCCCTCTGAAACACTTTTGCCAGAAGCAAAGAAGTTGCCTAAAAATGATGCACAGCTTGACATAAGGCAGTGTTTCTCAATTTCAGCCCTCAGTCTGATCACTGCCCTGCATGTTTTAGGTTTTCCCTAAAACCAAACAAATCAAGGTGTTTCCCTGCATTCACACTCCTGCATTGAGTCTGAGTGATTAACAGGGTTCTGGATGCCTGCAGAACAGCCCATGCAGTCATTCGGATCAGCTGTTCTGAAACAGGAACATCTAAAACATGCAGAGCCGGAGCGAGGACTGCAACTCAGAAGCACTGATAAAAAGTGTTGATTTCCTTTGGCCCCGCCCTCCTTCATTAAACAAATACACATCAGCTGATGCGTTCATGTTCAATAAGCATTCATCCATCCATCCATTTTCCGTCACCCTTCTCCCTAACGGGGTCGGGAGTTGCTGGTGCCTATCTCCAGCTGCGTTCCGGGCGAGAGGCGGGGTCACCCTGGACAGGTCGCCAGTCTGTCGCAGGGCAACACAAAGACAAACAGGACAAACAACCAGGCACACACACACTCACACCTAGGGAGAATTTGGGAAGGCCAATCAACCTGACAGTCATGTTTTTGGACTGTGGGAGGAAGCCGGAGAACCCGGAGAGAACCCACGCATGCACAGGGAGAACATGCAAACTCCGTGCAGAAAGACCCCGGGCCGGGAATCGACCCAGGACCTTCTTGCTGCAAGGCAACAGCGCTACCCACTGCGCCACTGTGCAGCCGTCAATAAGCATTCAGGTTTATACAAGTGGAGTTGGAAAATAAGCATAAAAATTATATGGTCAAAAGTAAAACTTACTTAATAATTGTGCACACAGTGTATTGTCTGAAGTTTGCACATACTTTCTATAATTACATACTAATTTACTGATTTATTCAAACAATTATTTTTCAGAGTAATTCTACTTCAAGCAACTTTTTTTAAGTTATTTTCTTCAGGACATTAGAACTTAAAGAAGCTCGATTTTTAGGACCCAGATGATATTACTACTATTACTATACTATTACTAAACTATTTAATTTACGACTATTTATTGATGCTGTGATTAAATTAATCATGAAGAAAATGATCTAAAGTGTCATTCCCGACAATACTATTTTTTTAAGGTTGACAGACGCCAGAAGTTCTAATTTATTGTTGGTATGATAAATCAGATTTTGTTTTAATCACAATTCTGATTTATTTATTATTTCTTTCCAATAATCAAACCATATGATAAATGCCTGTCGTTAGATAAAACTTGTATTGCAAAACTAAAAATACTACTAGAGTACAGGAGTGTGAGATTACGGTTAAATATTCAAAGTAATATTGATTCCATTTCCCAAAGCTCCCTGATCATTATCTCTTTCAAAAGGTCTTAAATTTGGAAACAACAATGAAAGTCCATCCAACTGGCCAAATTATTGACATGAAGAGTTTTAATTCATCCAATCAATCCTGTGCTTGAGTGGATCCTTCATAATTTCACATGATTGCCTGTGCATGGTGCTTTCAATGTGCAGCTTTAATCCAGAGAAAACAATGTTCAGGATCTGTTACAAATCATTTCCTCCTAAAGGACAGTTATCCTGCTGCTATGCAGAGGTATTAGGAAGTCGTAGCTTTTGTCTGGGGACAATCACATGACACCCTGAGATAACTTTTAAAATACAAATGTTTTTGCAGGAGAAGCATCCAAACCCTGGTCAACCATTCGAAGGCGCTTCCCGAACCGCCTACCTCCCAGACTGCTCTGAAGGAAGGAAGGTCCTGGAGCTGCTCAGGAAAGCCTTTAATCAGAGGCTCATCTTCACTATCGGTCGATCCAGCACCAGTGGCAGGAACAATATGGTGACATGGAATGATATTCATCACAAGACATCAACGCATGGAGGACCAACTTCGTAAGGACTGTTTATGGCCTTTTATCACATATTTATTCATTTACTTTTTATTTAATGAGATTTTAATAATTTAACTTAATAACCATGGATGTTTTAGGTACAGACTTAGTGGCGTTCCTCTAAGTAAATTCTGTGAGCAAGTTGTATGTTAGTGGTCAGGATATTTCATGAGCTACTATCTTAAAAATATCATAAATAAAAAATGGAAACAAAGCTGATGTAGCCAGGTGTTAATACATGTGACCTAGAGGCTGATTATTGGCGGCTGACACCAAACTGATGGATTTGTTTCCCTGTTTGCAGTTATGGATACCCAGATCCAGATTACCTCAACCGAGTCCAAGAAGAGCTAAAAGCCAAAGGCATCAAACAGGATTGAATTTAAGGTCCTGAAATTGACTAAAGGAAAGGTAACATTTTACCAGCATAGAAAGAGCCATGTACAATAGTCTCACTGCTTAACAAATAAACATGTGATGTAATTCCAGAATTGTCAGTATATTGACATTAGTCTTGAATGTATTCTGTTATTTCAGCTGCATTTTGTGCTTTTTTGGAGTCATTTCTGTTGATCAAGTTATTAATAGAAACTGTACATCTACACTGTCTTTCCTAATTATTTGAAATGTATTCAGTCAAATATTTCTTACGGAATTATTTAATTGCAAGAAAAGTTATTAATACTAAACAAAAAAATTTGCAATGTAAAATAGGGTTAGCTAACATTTTCAACATCCCTAAAGTTGTAAATACAATATTTCCAACCATTGTCGAATAAACAGTTACAGATGGTAGCAAAAACACAGCTATAAATATATTAAAATGAATCATTTATTTCTGGCTAAAAAAACAAAAAACAAACCAAAGAATATATATATGAAAAATTTATGGATTGAGTTCAATTGGACGTTCAAGGAGCTATCGGCTCATGAATCCATGGCTATGCAGACAGAGCTAAAGCCTGCAGTTTGTCACGTATGGCACCAGGACAGCGGTCATTTCCTTTTAAAATATTCGTATATTTAGACATTTGTATGATTAAGAACTAGAACAACAACAAAAAACATGTTTCCATTCAATAAACATACTTAAAATTTAGATACACAAAAATAATGGCTCGAGTAACAAGTCAAAAATATTATAGACCATAATTTTTCTAATTTCTTTTTTAAATGGAACGTTGTTAAAGAACTGATTTCCTATGAGAAAATGAATTGTCACATACCACATGGGAGACATAACAATTTCTGTAACTGGGCCATATTTGGCATGGACAGATCTGGCCCGGGTGCGCCCTGCCTCATGTGAACCGTGCCATCATTGCCAGATCTGGCCCGAGTCTGGTTGAGGTCCCATTTGCCGTGCAAGGGTTTCCCAGATGTGCCAGCAGAATGCCAGATCCAGGCCAGGTGGGTCTGCTATGTGGGTATTCTCATAGAAGAGCTTTCCAGATCCCTCTTGAAAATAAGATCTAGATCTCAATGCTTGGTTAAATAAATGAAATTAAAAACTGACAGAAATAAGGAGTAGGATAGAAAAAAAACATAGCAATGACTCTAAATGTTCCTAGAAGCATAAGTTGGAAGCTGAGCTTCTAAAGTAGAAATTGAGCACAAATTCTTCTGGCTCCTTTTCACAGCTGGGGAACTAAAACAACCTGTTTATTCATTTTAGTTCCCCAAAACTTAATAAGTTAACATTAGCATCAACATTAAAATTAAATCAATTTTAACTTTATAGTTAACATTGATTTGTTCATTGTGAAGTTAAATCAATGTCTAATAATTTGTAACTTTTTTGGGACTGGAACATTGTCTGAGTTGTTTTGTTATGTTGTGTAAATAATGATTTAATAAAAAAACATTTGAGCCATCTTATCCAGACTCCCTGCCGTGAATGAGATCATATTCAGTTATGTTTGTTTTAAAGACAATCTGACATGTTGGGTTTTAGCTTTCTGACCCACATGCAGAAACCACACGTCTCTTAGGAAAAGTGAGTATTTATTTATCAACAGGACACACAATATATCAATCCGCTGGACTTCAGTGAGAGGGTGAAAATGACTCGACCAGGAAGGCCTGAAATGAGAAGCGGTTCAGACGGCTGGGAGTGAACGGATAGATTTGAGAGGGAAGTGGAACGGGGTTACTTCACGGTGGTTTGCTGTGGCGTGGGGAGGAGCTGCCAGGATTCTGAGTGGAGGGTAGTTCAGAGTCCAGAGGTGAGTGCGAGGTGGGGGTGTTCGGAGAACCGGAGGCTTGTAGAAGTGGAGTTGCGGCGGAGCAGGCAGGCTGGTACTTGCAGGAGGACTCACGAGCGGAGAGACAAAAAACCTAGAGGGGGCAAAATTACAAAGGTCAGGTAACTTCTGGTGAGCTCAAACACTATTCTTAAGCAACTTGCAACAACAGGAGACGACCAGAGTGACTACCGATGAACGTAATCATCCAGCACTGAAGGAAGGATCTGCTGCTCCTAAATCCCCAGCACGCTCTGATGAAGCTGATGACTTCCACTGTGCAGACTCCTCCGGCTCCTCACCAAGATCCTCTCCGGACGAGATGTGACACTCGCACTCTCACACATGGAACCCTGACACAATCATTTTTACAATTGTATGAACAGGCATAATCAATTCACAAATATATTTTGTTTTGTACCAGAAGCTAAATAAAATGAGCATTGGTTTGTCAACTATGCTGTTCCTTTCAGGTCTGCAGAAATCAAAGCGAATAGGAAGAAAAAGTTTGGAAGTGTTTATTTCAGCTACAATTTAGTTAAGCCAGCTGGTAGACTTTCCTAAACCGTAAGCACATCTTTTTAACTGTCATCAAAAAGTAGCTAATTTATTTATCTTCATGCGCCATTCTAAATGATTTATTCTTCTGTAAATGCAGCATACTTATATTCGTTGGTGCCACATGATAAGAGTTCATGTGGCACTAATTATCTTCTGTACATAAGCTTTGTTTGATAGAAACTCCCAAGATCCAAGACAAACACATTAAAAATTTTATTAAGAAAACATCTTCCATTATCTTCAGTTCTGCAACTCTGTGCATTTATAACACAGAACAGTGTTGATCAACACAAAAGCTTGGTGATACAAAAGTAGGACGAGCTGATAGTATATGGTAAACAGGATTAAACAAACTAAAGAAGGCGCTTTGTTTCCAATTTCAAACAGTAAAACCAATCTGAGTTACACGTCAGAATTATCTGAACATCAAATACCCTGCATAATTAATCCCTGTTCCAGTTAGAACTGAGTATTTCACTAGCTAAACTAACTATTCAAGATCTTGTACATTTTGCAAGACAAGTCTAAAACTAGATTCGTTTACTGAATCAGCATGTTTAAGCTCCAGCTGTACAGAAAGAAAGTAGTTTCATGTTCGAGAGCTTGAGTAATTTTTTTCCAAGTGAATCTTTGTGATCAATCATCAACTAGACCTATTCCTGTCCTGATCAACAATTAAGCTTCAGGCTCATCAGCTGAACGATTATTTGAACTAGATCAAGTCGCCAGTACAATAGATAAGGATATTGCCACAAATTTATTTGTCTGCAGGATAACGGTTTGCTTTCTACATCCAGAAAAAATTATACACAAAATCATTCCTTACTGCATTTTCCATTTCTGCTGACTGCATTGTACCTAAAACAATAAAGACACAAACTATGAACCATTTTCAAAGCAGTGACTGATGTTTGAAACAAGCTCCTTCCTACCTGCTCTTGTTACTTTAGTCACAGCTGGGATTTGAGTCAATATGAACTTAACGCACTTCCTCCTGACACTCAACAAGAAAAGCAGGACATGTATTGACTTTGTGTTGGCCTTGCTGCTCTCTGCCCCAGGCTGCAGTTCCAGCAGCTGTCGCTCTGCTGTTTGACGAGACACCAACATGAAATAAGTTCTTATTGCCGCACACTGAGATTACGTCAGAACACTGAGTTTGGATTTTGCCATATTGTCTCATTTCTTGTTTCCATTATGAAACAAGTGGAAACGTGGATGTTGCAGACTTGCAGCATAATATCGTTTGGTCCAACAGCATCATCAAATAACCTTTCACTGCTCTGACATGGATATTTCCATTCATCAAAGAGTTAGTCACTGGATTCTAACATTTGCCAAACTGTTTGATTAACATATTAAGAGACAAAAAAAGTCAACATATTGGTTTCATAAACAATTTCATTCATCTTTCTGAGTTCAGATTTTTATCAAAAGTGATAAGTGAAATAGCAATTTCAGATTTGGAGCAAATTATTAGTCCACAAGAAAGTTACCTGGAAGAAAAAAAAAGCCAGTCATACATAATCTCCTGCAGTTCAGTCAACACCACCAGTGAAGTTTTCTTCTTGGGAATATTATTGTCATTTTTACCCAACAGAACTCAGAGCGAACCACCAGAGACCTTGTCCAATCCTCTCAGGTCTCATTTAGTGAAAGCAGCGACCACGGCCCACAGCATCTCGTTAGTGCTGGGCTTCACGCTCTCTGCTTCAGGCTCCAGTTCCAGCAGCTGTCGCACTCTCTTCATGGCCAGGTCGTACTGCTCATCTAGTAGCGGGGCAAAAGCATTTTCCAACACATCAGAAGAATGAGCTAAGAATATAAGTGCCACCAATCGCTTGTCCATTTGATGAGGGTCATTGACCCACTTGTCTAGAACGGCTTCCTGGACCTTCTTAATGAGGCGCTGCTTGATGTTGTTGTTGGTCAGGGGATGTGTGGTCATATCAAAAAGCAAGAAGTTCTGTTTCTCTGTTGTGAGGACGCCTTTTTCCACCAGGTTTTTGGCCAGTCGTTCCCGGACGTTCCTCAGCTGATAATGCAGCTTCAGTGGGTTCCATGTTTCTCCTGTGGAGCAGATTTATGAAGAAGAAAATCTTAATGGAGAAAAAGAAAACCATTTCCAAAAACAACAGTCAAATGCTGGGCCAACTTTTAAACCGTTTCAAAAAGTTCCTACACATTTTTTATGTGAAGCTTCCAGACTTATCCAGACTCAGTTTCCAGTTGATCACATTATTCATCCATCCATCCATCCATTTTCCGTCACCCTTCTCCCTAACGGGGTCAGGAGTTGCTGGTGCCTATCTCCAGCTGCGTTCCGGGCGAGAGGCGGGGTCACCCTGGACAGGTCACCAGTCTGTCGCAGGGCAACACAAAGACAAACAGGACAAACAACCACACACACACACACTCACACCTAGGGAGAATTTGGGAAGGCCAATCAACTTGACAGTCATGTTTTTGGACTGTGGGAGGAAGCCGGAGAACCCGGAGAGAACCCACGCATGCACAGGGAGAACATGCAAACTCCGTGCAGAAAGACCCCGCGCCGGGAATCAAACCCAGGACCTTCTTGCTGCAAGGCAACAGCGCTACCCACTGCGCCACTGTGCAGCCCTCACATTATTCATTCAATATAAAATAGAAAAGTTAACTTTCAATTTATGGCAAATATTTTTAGAATGATCTGACCAAAATGATGCAATCAACAACCTGAAGAAAGGAAGAAAGGAGACGAGAAAGAAGGGCTCAGAAACACAGGAATGCTTTTTCTGTCCTCTATTGTCCTTATCAGGAAAAGGACAATAGAGGAAGCGAAAGAACACCGAATTTAGCAGAGATGAAGGAAAAGAGAAAGACAGTATGACGAAGGTTACCCCAAAGGAAAGAAGAAAGAAACGAAGGGCACACTGAATGAAAACGGACAGAAAAATGAAGAGGGAAGGAAAAACAACGGTTGAAAAATAATTAATGACAAAAGAAAAGGAAGACAGGAAGACCATAAAGAAGGAGTAACAAGACAGGACATAAAGTGACGTTTCAGCAACAAGTCAATTCAAAGTTTATGCATGATGTAGATAAGGAGAACATAAACGGAATAACTCGCGTCACAGTTTTCATCCATGGAATAAAGACAAAAACTGAAATTATTTTCTTTGCCCAAGAAAAGCATTTCTTGCATAAAGGAGTCACTTAGATCTGTTGGTTCTCTGGAAAATCCTCCATTAACCCTTGAATGGCCTTAGTGCAAAACTAAGACCATGTGAATGTGGAAGGAAATGTCACGGTCTGACAACGAGGAAGTGCAGGGGGAAGTGGAGGGGTTGTCCCATCAAATTTGCCAAATATAATTAGATTGATTGCCAGTTTTTTGTCTGCATTAGTACCATATTTTCCGGACTATAAGTCGCTCCAGAGTAGAAGTCACATTTTTGAGGGAAATTTATTTGATAAAATCCAACACCAAGAACAGACATGTCATCTTGAAAGGCAATAAAAATAGAATAGAGGCAACAACAGGCTGAATAATTGTACGGTATGCTAACGTTACGACACATGAACAACGAACTGAGAACGTGCCTGGTATGTTGACATATTAAGAGTTATTCAGATAACTATAGCATAAATAACATGCTGACAAGTTTACCAAACCATCCGTGTCTCTCCAAATCACTAAACGCAATGAAATCTTCATCTTGGGTGTCGCTTGCAAACAACTCTGCTAACTCCAAAGGTAGAATACCACAGGCCTAGAGCGCCCTCTTGTGGTTTAGTGTGAAAATAACATGTGATATAATATAATGATGTGTTAATAATTTCACACATAAGTCGCTCCAGAGTATAAGTTGCATTCCCGGCCAAACTATGAAAAAAAACTGCGACTTACAGTCCAGAAAATAATTTTTTCTGGATTCTCTTTACAGAACTTACAGTTGGGTCTATTGCTTTAATATATTTCATCATGTAGGATAAAGTCGATGTAACAGTTTAAATGAGAGCTTTCATTTTGTTGTTCATGAAAAGTTTGTGATGATGAGTCCAAACCTTTTTCCATAATAAATCAGGGACAAAATGTTTCCAATAGAAAACAGACGAAGGTACAGAAATAATATCTTGTTGAAACAGGGCATCTTTCCTTTGTGTTCATCTTACAAGTAGAAGAAAAACCCACTTTACCAAAAGTGGTGTCAGTTACATTTAACAAAGCATTTAGGATACAATAAAGATTTATTTTTGTCAAGGATGTATTGATTCTTCCAGGTAAAGAATTTATGGGGGGAAAAATTATGTTTATATATAAGTGCCCATGAAAGAAGTGCTTGTTTGTGAAATGCAGAAAGTTTCTCTGGTATTTTCTCTACATTATAATTACAGAGGAGGAAATTAAGACCCTCTACACTCGAGAAAATGTAATTTTGAAAACCATTCCAAATGGAGGATGTTTTTTTTTTTTTATACGATTTTAACCAATTTATTTTGTATGTATTATTTAGAGTTGTGAAATTTAGAAAATTCAACCCCCCTTTTTCATAAGAATTCATTACCGCTGATTTTCTTAAGTAATGTACAATTTTTTCATAAGAAATTGAATAACATTCTGCCAATAGATTTTATAGTTTGGTTGTCTAAATGCAAGGAGAGTGCAGAATAAGTGAACCGTGATATTCCATATTCCCTCCGCGTTAGATAAAAATCACTCTCCTCTAAGGCAGTGGCCCCCAACCTTTTTATTACCGCGGACCGGTCAAGACTTGGCAACTTCACTGCGACAGTAACAGACAGAAGCGTGGTGTGTTACGAGTCTTGAATGAGCCCGATTTCAAATGCTATCAAATTTCTTTAAGGTAAGTGTGCCAGCGGAATGCTGGCTACCATGTGATGATTATATATCATCACCCCATTGACTTTTCCAGAAATGTATATCGTCACAAGTAGAATGTGATTCTTGAAAGAAAAAAGATCTGTGTTTAGCTGTTTGTAAAAAAGAAATAAAGCTTTTTGTATTGTGTCATTTTTTAGCCCCTTGGCATTTAACAAACGTATTATCTATAGTGCTATTGCCTTGCAGCAAGAAGGTCCTGGGTTTGATTCCCGGCCCGGGGTCTTTCTGCACGGACTTTGCATGTTCTCCCTGTGCATGCGTGGGTTCTCTCCAGGTTCTCCGGCTTCCTCCCACAGTCCAAAAATATGACTGTCAGGTTGATTGGTCTCTCTAAATTCTCCCTAGGTGTGAGTGTGTGTGTGGTTGTTTGTCCTGTTTGTCTCTCTGTGTTGCCCTGCGACAGACTGGCGACCTGTCCAGGGTGAACCACGCCTCTCGCCCGGAACGCAGCTGGAGAGGAACCAGCAACTCCCGACCCCGTTAGGGAGAAGGGTGACGGAAAATGGATGGATGGATGGATGGGTTATCTATAGCTTTGTTTTAAAAAAGTATAAAAGTTTTGTGAGTGTGTGTGTGCTGTGTTGCTTTCAAACTATGCGCCAAAAATATACATAGTTTTTTCAATTAACACTACTTATTAAAACATTTAAATAAAGCTAGTAAATTGCAGCATTCTTAAGTTTAACTATGAGCTGCCAAACAAGTGAAAATACAGCTGTAACTTTTGTGAACAAAATTTCCTAAATAGAATATGGATTTAGAATGTCAGATCCCAGAGATTAGTCTAATGCAGTGGTCCCCAACAATTATTTGAGTCTGGAGGATCTTTTATTTTGAAACTCCTTTAACCGGATTCTCTCAGTTGCGCGCCAACATTGAGCCACAAGCAGCAAAATGAGTCCGAATCAGATCAGATTCTTTGGAAAGTTTCTTTGCGAAGGGAAAAGGCCCAGAGCAGAGACAGGAGAATGGATTTATCCTGGACCGGTTGGTGATTCCCACATTCCAAGCTGCTCTGCATGATATGATGACCGGCTGTTAATGAGGCAATGAAGCTTCAAACTGCTTCTCCACGTAGAGACCAAGCACCCTGTGCATAAGCATAAGCTTCAGGTCATTGTCTCTCATCACTCCCAGATGGCAGAAACAAGCTCAGGGCTCCCATTAGTCGTTATCATGAGTTAAAATTTTCCCAAAAGTAAAATGTCAGTTTTTGTGGCGCATATGTGTCTTATTTTGAAGGGATACGTAAACGTTACCATAGCGACCAGAGTCAGAGAGCGCTATAGGACAGTGGTCGAGAAGTGATGAGAGGAGTGGAGATTGTGAGTTTTAGGTCTGGTTCTCGCAGCACGATTTTCCAAACTTCTGTGACCACACACGACACACGGCAGGAGCAACACCACAAGAACCGATTCCACTCACAGACATCCCGATTCCAGAAGAAAATCCAGTAAAACCCCAACATTATACATGAATTTATAATAATCAAACAGGATGATGATGTAGGAGCAGTAGTGATAGTTTGTGGATCATTTTAAGCGATAAAAGACGTAACAAGAAGAAAAGGCGTTTAATAAAATGGAGCTGCTGCTGTATTTGCTGCACTATGATTTGGAGGTGAGTTATGTTATTTCATAGTTAACATTTTTAACTCAATAAACATAACCACATATAATAAGCATATATAAAAATGACCTTTACATATAGTAATAAACATTTCCACATATAACCTCTGATGTCCACTGGACTCTCAGTTGCCACGTCAACTGTTTGGGATTCCCCTCCGTTCTTACATCACTGCGCTTTCTGATTGGCTACTTGTCACATTCAACAAGCTGTGTTCAGTCAGGGAAAAATCCACAGGCTGCGATAATCAGGCCAAGACAATGTTGAATTGTCTTGGCCTCATATTCAACACACCACCACCACCACCACAGTTTTCCCTTACAAGGGATATCAGTTTTGTATTTGAGTCTTGAATTCAAAAGTAAAAGCACAGAAACTACCCTTCAACAACATAAATATCGAACCACACGATACTTAGTTGCACCAAATGATATTTTCATTTTCAGTCATTATCAACAGGCAAATAATTTACCTACTTAAAAAAAAACAACCTTACTTACCACACAAGGCAAATATGAAATTCAAAATCAAAACAGAAAATTGTGGGGATATTTAATTATTAAAGGTTTTTTTTAGGTCAGTCCACATACCCAAATATGGCAATTACATATCTACTGCTAAAAATGACACTTTTTTTTTTTAAATTTGAGAAAGATTAACAAACCTCTTTGAAGTAAGGATTTTTGGCAGACTGTTGTTTTTGACTAGAATCACACATGTAGGTTTTGCTTCCATGTCTTTATTATATAACATCGTTTGTGTAAAAAAAAAAAAAAAAAGAAGAAAAAAAACAAAACAAAAAAAGGTGCGCTGCTTTACTGGTTTAGGTTTGTGGTGGTTTTGTGCAGCGCAGACATGATGCGGTTGGAGGGGTGGTTGTGCTCTTCCAGGTCTGGTGCAGTCATAGTTTTGTGCGAACCGTTCGATCTGTCGGACATTTTTTCAACATCTGCTTGTGTCAGCCAACGGGTGACCTGTCAGCTTGGTTTGCGAAACCACAAAAAAGCTAATAAACCTTTTTTCACATCTTTAATTTCCTCGAAACCGAAGTCAATCGATGTTTTGAGCCCCTCAATTTTTAAAGTCTTTTTGCTGACCATCTTTTCCACGGTGTCAAAGCGGGTGTTGATCAGCTGGGACAGAGTTGTAATGATGTCGGACTCATTTCCGCTTTCATCCTCAACTTGTACAACAAGAACTTCTTTATGGGCTGGTTCTTTAGAAAGGGTCCCATCTGGCGAGACTTTCAGGGGAGAAAAGTTTTCATCAATCGGGTCATCATCTATCTTGGTGAAGTCATGTCCAACGTTCGTCAAGTTGTTGCCGTTGGTGGCCGTTGGCTTTTTGTTTTTTTTTTAGAAGATCTTTTTCAGTCTTGAGAAAACATTTTTCTCTTTTTTTTTTTTTTTTTTTTTTCAAAAAAGCATTGGCTCTCTGTTTAAAAAATATTTTAAAAATTGAGTAGTGTTAAGTTGACGGTTTTCCAATCAATCGAATTTGGCACAACAGGTCAAAAAGGAGCGTCTGCTCAAGCCGCCATCTTGGTCGAATCCAACCATGCGGCTTATACATGTACGTTTACAGTTTTGTTTTGTTTTTTGTAAACTTTGTGGGTGCGGCTTACAGTAAGGTGTGCTCTATAGTCCGGAAAATACGGTAACATAACCAAGCATGGTTACCTTAACATATTTGTATAAATTCACTTGAAAGTAACTACTAACAGCAAACTTTAACTACACAACTGAAACATTCTTGCAATCATTTTCTATGTTGAGTATTTCCACATTTTGCCTATAACTCCCCAGATAGTATATATTGAAGCTGTTTTCCCTTTCTATCCACAATTACTCTTATTATTAAAAACATCTCAGAACGTTTTTATTATTTATTCCACATCCTGTCATTATTCCTGTTTATCCCAGTGTTTTTCTGACTACCTGCTAGCTTAGTGTTAGCTTCCCCCTTCTGGACTCTCTCACACACACACACCTGTTCTCCTGCCTACATTTCCACTCCTTCTTACCGGGCAGCAGCTAATCTGAACTCTTCCTCTATCTGTTCCTGGTCATATTTCTCTCATCATCATCCTCCGACGATAATGAATCCCCTGAATCACCAACTTGCCATTTTTCTCCGCTCCACAATCTGCTCCAGCGATCACAGTTTTTGTGGTAAACATATCAGGTAGTTTGACACATTTTTCTGAATGGGGTCAGGTGCTTTTTAGCTTTTGCTGTCGTAGTTTTTCTGACCCACCTCGCCTCTGACTCCAGTTAGCTTAAATCAGGGGTGTCAACATCCAGTCCTCAAGGGCCAGAGTCCTGCAACTTTTAGATGTGCCTCTGCTGCACCACCTGAATAGAATAATTAGGTCATTAAGGCTCTGGAGATCTGATCTACACAAGGAGGAGGTAATTAAGCCATTTCATTCCTGTGTTTTGTACCTGTGGCACATCGAAAAACTGCAGGACAGTGGCCCTTGAGGACTGGAGTTTGACACCCCTGGCTTAAATGGAACCATTTATAACCTCGGAGGGGGGGGGGACCAGGAGGACTGAAGGATTTCAGTGGATAAGCCCAATGTTCGTCAAATCAACCAAGAGGCTGTCGTACTCAATACAAAATTATATTTAATGTACTCTTTTTGTTAAATTATGACAGCCTAGGGCAGCTCCATGTACAGTATGTGCATTCCTAAGGCTGTACTCCAGACAATCAGTCTTCCCCTGGACAGAAGTTCAAACTGTCAACCAGCCACAGCAGCAGGTACGTTGCTCCAATTTACAAGCCACTTCATACTTTTACCTGCATGTGGCCAGTGGCGGGTGCTAATTTCCACTCCTTGTTAGAAACCATGGCATTTTAATCCCCTGAGAAATACTGCCAAACTAAGCAGTATTGTCTCACGTCCGGAATTACAAGTAATCACTCATTCATGTTTTATCATAATTACATTATTGCAACGTTATCAAAGTCTCCCTGCAACAGTTGCATGTTGTAACAAAACATATTGGTAAAGACATTTTCACAATAAACGTTTGAGAGAAAATATGTGAACTCACCACTCAGCAGTTCAATCCAGCTTTGCACAGTCTCTGGGGGTTGGGTTTCCTTGATGTGTTTTAAAGCCTCATCCAGAAGAACATCTCCTGTTGGAGCATCTGACTTACAAAGCACCTGGGAATTTTAGTTAGAAGACAAACATCTAGTCAAAAAGAGGAATTACCAGACTGTAGGTTGCAAAGGGTGCAGAACTATTTATGTCTTCTACTAAAGCTGTGGAAAAACATTTGTCAGGGTAGATTGGGAATGAAGAACACAAACAGGAAGATCATTCCTATGTTTTCCTATAGTTTTATGTTAAATGAAAGGTTTCAAGAAGCAATGTAGGCTTGAGTACAGGTTTGCTCATCTCCAAACAACTACAATTGAAACTAGGCTTGTTACGATAACACATTTTTAATCGTCCTAGAAATTATTGCGATAAACAACAATCTTGTCATTTTGAGACCCTTGTTAACGAATATCAGAAAACAGTGTATGCGCATAAGAATGTGCATACACCCTCTCCAACATCAATGAACTAATTTCTAAAGAACACTTAACACTGGAACTTTTAAATGTACAAAATACATAAACCATTAATAAATTAATTGTATTATGAATTTCTGTAAATAAGCTTGCCCTTCAACATTTATTTATCATTGGGTTGACAAAGGCTCTACTGCTAGTAAGGATTTTTGTGTGGAGAAAAAAAAGCATAAATTTAATACTGTATAGTGTAGTACACAAATATTTGCACATTTTTAAAAATGCTGAGTTTTCAACTAGATTAAAAGGGAAACATATTTTTTAAGGATTAAGAAAACTGTCTTAGTGTGCACTATTTTGCACTGCTGTTTTGTATTTCATTGATTACATATCTCAGTGATAGTGGACTGAACCAGCCCATTGGTTGAAGTTTATTTATTTTTTTATTTTCCCCGAAGCAAGGAAACCTGCATTGGATGATTAATTTGTAGTTGCATTTGTTTGTTGTTTTGACCTGCTATGACTTGTAACATAGCAGGTCCACAGGTTCAATAATTCACCACGGTCATGTTTGAATCCAAAGCGCTGCCAGCTGTCACATTCGGCTTAAAACCAGCGGCTCTCCAGGGCGTTTATGCTACCCTCTGTGGTAGGAAACCATAGGGTGTAATGGATGCAGGTAAATCTGGTGACGGGAGACAGCGCTGCTCCATCTCCATTCATTTTTATGAGCTTGTGTGGTGAAGCAACAGCCTCTTATCCTCATCCATCTGAGCAAACAGTGTAATTTGTGCATGTGAAATTACTACCTCGTACATGCAGGCGTGCACACGTGGGCTAGCGACGCTATACATCACAGGTGTCAAACTCCAGTCCTCGAGGGCCACTGTCCTGATGTGCCTCTGCTGCACCACACCTGAATAGGATAATTGGGTCATTAGTAAAGCTCTGGAGAACTGATCTACACAAGGAGGAGGTAATTAAGCCATTTCATTCCAGTGTTTTGTACCGTGGCACATTTAAAAACTGAAGGACAGTGGCCCTTGAGGACTGGAGTTTGAGAGCCCTGCTATACATGGAAGTTGAAAATTGTTCAACTTTTGTCACTGTCTTCTATTGTGTCCCTTGCAGTCACCCTGAGTGGCGGAAAACCGAGGCTTTATGTGTTTAGATGTTACCAAAGAGGGGAAGAGTAACTTGATGCACCAGAGTGATTCTCAGTCTCTTTGGTAGAAAGAGAAGAGACACGACGAGAACGAGCAAGCAATATTATCATCCTCATTTTAGAAACTGAGCTCATTTTAATTTACTGTGCAATTCCACCCAATGCAGACCAAGAAGTTGTACCTTTCTGGACAGCAGACCTCTCCTCCTCACACCACATGGCTCCAGCTGAAGGCGTCCTCGTAGGGCCAATTCAATCAGCATGCAGCCCCGCAAGCCCGATGATATGCAGTCGTTCCAGAAGGATGTGTAGCCCTGCGCCATGGTAAATCACAGTATTTTATGTTGCTTTTATAGAAGTTGTATTGTTAATTGTCTGTCATTTACACCTGTTGTGTGTTCCATTTGCACACCAGCAGGTGAAATTTATTCACAATAGACATTCCACAAAAGTATGACTGATTTTGAGTTACAATGTTTTGTTTAGGTGTTCACTTTATTTTGAGCAGTGTAATAGTGAAAGCAATTTCTCTACATGGGAAATATGAATTATCACAGTGTCCTTAAAAATAGATTCCATTATATCCCCATGTTAATTAATTACTGCTCTTTTTTAACAACTAGCTTGTGAACGCTCCACAACTCTAATCAGCTTATCTATCGTCCATACCAGTAGCACTGGAAGACCAGTGTGAAACACTTTTTTAAGAGGAAGATCTATTAAAAGACCAACAGTGATAAAAAACTTGAGTGAGAAATAAAGTGTGTGATTAAGGGACAATAATCAGCTGTGAGCGGAGCTACAAGTGAACACTGACATACTCTGTGATGGGTGATTTACAAAGATGAGAAACAATCAGCTTCTGTTATTCTGACACTCATCTGACATTTAATTCTTGTTGAGAATTGGTACTCATAATGTTTTGAATGGCTGCTCTTCCCCATGAGCCTGCTTCTCACTCCAGAAGCATGCACGTATTGGTCAGCTCCAGCAGCAAACTGGAGCTGGACTAGTCCCATTTTTTGAGCTAGAGCTGGGGTTTTCCTCATTGTAAACAAAAACAATGGTGCTTAGCTCCAGTATCAATGATGTTTACATTCACCTTGATGTTGTTGAAGGTGAGTAATTCAGTTAAGAGCACAGTGAGCCATTTACGTTATTTGCTATTTGAAGATGTATACACTGACATAAAGGTTTGGTTCAGTCCAGGTCATCATGCAGGTAAAGCATGATGAACCTTAATGTTTCCAAATCATGGTGTAGTATGTAGTCCATAGGGATGGACAACTCCAGGCCTCAAAGGCAGGTCTCCTGCAACTTTTAAATGCATCTCTTCTTCAACACACCTGAGTCAAATAATGAAGTCATTAGCAGGTCTCTGGAGAACCTGACTGTTCTTAGGAGGTGACTCAGCTATTGGATTCAAGTGTGATGGACCAGGGAGACATCCAAGAGTTGCACAACACGGACCGTTGAGGACCAGGATTTCCTACCTATGGTGTAGTAATAGCTGGGAGTCAATGTTCCCTCTAAGCCATGCGCTTGTGCAATCATGCACTGCTCGCACATTCTCAGCGCACAAGAAAATCTATGAAGCGCATAAAATAAAGTCCAACATAAACTGGACATTGAGTTCAGACATCAGTTTTGACTATGGACCAATAACATTTTTTTCTGAACTATTTTGCGATCTGACTCAGTAAGTCACAGGAATCCAGCCAATGATACAATATGGTTCACTTTAGCTATGCAGCCAATCATCGCATGCTATTGTGTGTATGTGCCTTGGTCAAATGCACTGTGGCACCATGCAGATTAGCTAGGTGGAGTTAAGAGACGCGAAAGCTAACATCTTATGTCTCGGGGATCGGGCAGTGGGACATCCACTCCTCAAGCTAAAGTAAAAAAGAAAAAAAAGAAATGCGCTTTTTTTAAGATGGAATGACTGTCAGAGTTTGTGCAAATAGAAGAACAGTACAGTGTACAGTGGAGGAACCATGTCAAGGAAGCAATGGGGACCTCATCGGGTGATGGCAGAAATACTGGAGAGATTACTCTTTTTATTATTTATTCTAGTAATGTGCCAGTTTGACATTATGAATATTACCAGAAATTGCCTGCACTGTAAATAACCATCCTCCACAATGAAGGGAGAAAAGCTGATTTGAACGAGACAGCTGTTTAATGTTAATTATATATTTGGTTTCAATATTTGGATGCGTGTAGAGTTTTAGAAACCTTCTGATTTGTAAAACTACAATCAGCCTACAATTCTAAAGCAGTGCAGAAAATCAAAGTCATCGTTCACAGAGTCAAGTGATGCAGGCGTGTCTGTGAGCTCCAGGCAGGCCTCAGCGGCCATGATTCAATACCAACAATTGCTTTGCTCCAGATGTAGAATCTATTCTTAAACTAACAGTGTACAAATGCTTTCTACTCGAACCTAACCAATTGTAGCCGAAGTCTAACTTTTTTTGGAAGTTCTTCTTCAGCTCAAGGCAGAGTCCTCGCATGAAGATAAAACATTTGAAATCCCTGATGAGGATATCTGTGAATTGAAAGAAGACCTTAACCCTTTAGCTGGCGGAACCAAAATCACCAAAATCAGCTGAAAAGGCATACCCATTTTTTCAGTCAAAAATATTTTAACTGTAAGTAGTTTGTAGCTATTACGTTTGTAAAACAAAAGAAATTGAAAAATTTTGCTTCACCCAGATTTTTCATTTTTATTTCCTGTAAATGCACATTGAGTGTTTAATGTATGGACTGGAAAATACAATGAATCTGTAGGATAAAGTATTCTGCTTGTGGATTTCTAGACTGATCAAGATGGCACAAAAAGAAATGTTTATTTTTAAGGATGTACAGGTGTTGTCCACGCGTGCCATTCGGAGTCTCCATTTGGCTTCTCCAAATGGGACACAGAGACAACACCTGATAAACAAACTTCAAATGACTGAAGCTCCTCAGTGCTTCAACATACAGTCATCAATGAGGGCTCTAATAAAAGATAATGACCAGAGGAATCCTCAGATAGACCCATTATTACCGATATTGGAAATTGCCACTAATCCCTCCACCCCCAACCCTCCAGCGGTACGATGAACCCCCCTCTCCAGTTTTGATGAAGAAATACATCCAGTTTTGACACGTTCTGACAACGTGTCTCTCTGTGGCTCCCCATTGGTGAGAAAAAGTCCTGTAAACAATTTTACACATCAGGGCACATGAGGCGCACAGAGCCCGACTTTGACGCAGCATGGACGCACACATTACGCATGGTTACGCATGCAGCTGGTGGATTCATGTTAAAACAAACCCCAAAATGCCTTATATCCTTATGACAGGACACATGTTGGCTGCACATCGATGGCTTTAGATTTAGTCTCCCAGTTGACCAGTCAGAAACATTCCAGAAAAAATACAGGCATGTCAAAAGGAGCTCAAGTCACTCTCTGGATATTGGCTCGGGAAAAGCCATTTTATAACATTACTGGTCGAATATGGTGTCATTCAAAGGGGGGGGGGGGCTCCAGGCTGCCCAATGAAAGTGTCATAATGGACACCGGCAGAATTTAAAGGGGAGAAAAAGACAGAGAATTCAGACAACCCAGATTTGTCCCATGGAAGGCATTCCCCAGTTAAGGGGTTAAAGGGCATGTAAGCCAAAAGACAGATTATATACAACAGTTACTAATCACTGTTACTCATCACTGTCAACACTGGCCGAACAGATACAGAAAATGGAGACCAGGGTCAGAGATGATGAAGATAACCTCTCTGATGCATAAGTACGCATAGGTAAAATGGAGAAGGAGATCACTTTTCTGAAGGAGACAACAGATGAGTTGGAAAACCAGAGTAGAAGATCAAATGTTAACTCTGGTCACCATCAAAGAAAGGACATTGTCTGGGGAGAGCATCAGAACTATTCTCGAGAAGTTTCTGAACTTCAGGGACAAAACAAAGTGCTCAGTTTGGCCAGGGACAGGGGACGGTGCATTTTGGTAATCATTGAGTCTCCTTTCACCCAGACTACAGCATCGACACACAACACAAGAGGATCGCTTTCAACGGGATGAAGTAAAAACTGCGAGAGAAAAAGACATCCTGAGTGGCCAGACAGCAGGTAAAGCAGCGCACAATTGCCAACACTCTGTCAGAGAGTTAAGCAAATAACCCAAAAATAATTGCACTCATTGAGCTAGCTGTAAAACGCTGGGTTCCACTCTCACTCTTTGACTGCCGCTACGCATTACTGAGACGTAACATTTTAAAGACATAGCGTTATTCACGCTCCACCTGACAATGAACTCTCACATCGAACATGTGCTGAAAGCTGCAATGTGTAACTTTAAAAAAAAAAGTTTTAACATATGTATTAAAACTTTCGCTGTCCTAACATGAGACGGATAATCTTTGAAAAACAGTAGATTAGTTTAGATTGTGTAATAAATACAAACAGGGTATTGCTTGTATCCTTAAAAAAGCCCAAAGTTAGACAACCCAGAATTGTTTAATGATTGAATTCTAAAATTGGCAATAGTTGATGTGTTTTAGGTGGCGATTACAGACGATTAAGTATTCATTGTATTCCAATGATCATAACACTTACTCAACTACTGACATGTTTTTGACTTCACAAAAAGTAAAAAAATTAAAACTTGCTCTTATTTAGTAACTATGACTTCAGACTATCCTCCCATACCAATGGAACTGAAATTCCTCTCCTCTCCTCAGTGGATATTCAGAAAATATTTCCTTCAATGAATATCAAAATTAATGCATATCTGGAAGTAAATGTAAATACCTCCTCAAATTCAAATACAAAGACAATCAAGGCTTATATGAGGTGTCACATTATTTCATATGTCTCACGTATAAAACAAAAAATGGAGCAGCTTTCTCAATTCGAAAAAGACCTAGGCACTTTGGAGATTGACCTTTGAAAAACAAAACAACCAGAATTACTGATTCTATGTGATAACCTGTGTACAACTAAAACTGGAGCAGAACAAAATGGCTAGAACAAAATATCATTACTATGGAGCAGCAGACAAAAAGTTATTCAGTCTTAAAATAGATGATGGTAGACTTTTAGAAAAGACAAATTAGCAATTTAAAAAACATAAATTGTGATATAAATCTGAACTTGACAATGACAATGCAAAAATAAAACAATTTTTCCAACACTTACATTTAACCGAGATTAACACAGCTGATAAAGACATTCTGGATAATGAAATGTGAAGAGGTTCTCTTGCTGTCAAATCCTTACAAAATAAACAAGGCTCAGGACTCATCGGCTTTCCAACTGAATATTTAAAAGCCTTTTCAAATAAATTATTAACCCCCCTTACAAACATAATCAAGGGGACATTCCAAAGGATAGCAATTCCTCAATCTTTAGAGCAGGGGTCACCAACCTTTTTGAGACTGGGAGCAACTTCATGGGTACAGAGCAACACGAAGGGCACTTGTTTGATACAGTCTTTATAAATATATATATATATATATATATATATATATATTATATATGATAATACTGCCTGATCATATTAATGTCAGGACCACTCACAATAGTTATCAGTTATCAGTAATAATTTACCATGGCAGCTATGGTTAATTGCTATTATGTGATCAGAAGTTTTTAGCTCACAGAGTTTTAACTTTGATTCCCTTCTGGAGTTTTTCTCTGTGATTCTAAAATGGCCACAAGTGACTGAAATAAACAAAAGCAAACTGATGGATTGTTGCAGTAAATTTTCCTTAAAATAAAAAAGAAAAGAAGAGTTATAGTTTTATTATCTAACCATCTGTTCTATTAGCAAAATTGTGGAAAATAAAATATCTTTTGTGTCAAAAGACATTATACACACACAGCGGTGTCAGTCTGATGCGGGGAACCCCAAAGCCCAAGTCTTATTGGTCAGTTTGCTTTTGTTTATTTCACGGCTTTGCGTTTTTCTGTCAGCTAAAAATGAACGAGTTGGGTTTGAACCTCCCGTTGTTCTACAATCACCCTGAGCTTCTGACAGTCTGCGCGGTTCTGGCGGGTCGCCGGTTTATTCGGTTTTTTCGTGGTTTCGCGAACCGAACAGCTGACGGGTCACCCGCTGGCTGACCCCAGCAGATGTGGAAAAATAAAGGTCTGACACAAAACTGTCACTGCACCTGACCTGCAAGAGCACAAGCACCTCTCCAATGCGTAAAAATCAGCACAAGCCTAAACAAGAGCAGCAGACTTTTTTTCCAGACGATGCTAAATAATAAAGACATGAAGCGAAGCCTCTCCATGTGGTTCACGGAAAGGACGGTGCTGGTTCCCAGGTTCAGGTGTTGCGATGTGCGCTACAAATAAGATGTTTGGCACAATTTATTTATTTTTTCTTCACAGTTTTGTGAATAGAGTTAAATAATAAAAACTAAAGAAGTTATTCTTTTCTTTGTTTACTTAAAGGAAAATGTGACGGTACGCAGAGTGCAGCTGCAGGCGCTGCTGCGCTCCGATAGTTTCCTGCATGCGCCTGCGCGCAGTTCTGAACTTTAACAGCAGGAAAGAATTTTATGCATAAAGCAATTTATTTTAAACGTTTTTATCATTTCCCTCATTTGTACTCTAAATATAAATGTCAAACGTTATTACTTCAATGAAAAAACAATTAAATTATTTTTTGGTAGTGCTCCCTAATAATAATGGCTATTTTTAGGAGTAGCTCCGCGGGCACCTGAAAAGGTCCCTGCGGGCGACCGGGTTGGTGACCCCTGCTTTAGAGCTTTAGAGCTCCCAACAATAACTTACTTCCCAAGCCAAGAAAAGTTCAACAAAAGTACTGTAATTATAGACACCTAAGCCTTCTTAATTCAGACTATAAGGTCTTGTCTAAAATAATTGCATCTCGACTGCAGAAAATTATTCCAAAAACTATCGATGCAGATTGAACAGGTTTTGATAAGAACATATATTACTAATAGAGAGACATAACCCCAGGTGATAATTTCCATGGATGGGGAGAAGGCATTTGACATAATTGAACCTGATTTTCTTTTTGAGACAGAGCTATGAATTTTGGGAAAACCCTTATGGGCTATGTGAGAACACTCTTTAAGGGCCCCTGGTCACATATTTTGTCTACTGGAATTCTGTTGGACGCCTTCACACTCTCCCAAACTTGGAGATAGGGCTGACCCAGTTTTCCTCGCCTGTTTTCCATTGCTAAAGAGCCATTAACAATTGCTTTTCGTTTCGACTTATCTATTACAGGTATGAAAATAGGTACAGAGAAGCATAAACATGCGCTTTGGAATAGAATAGAAAAACTTTATTAATCCCATAGGGAAATTGAGGTAGTCTGTCTGTAGCTCACATTAATTCATATCCACACAACATTAAAAATCCTTAAAAAGTACACGAAATATAATACAATAAATACATGACCACTAAAAGAGGTGGAGAAAACAGTGCAGGGGATGGCTGGTGTTCTCTAGGACTGAACTGAGTTTAGACAGTGTCCTCTGTTCCACCAACATCTCCACAAACTCCAGGCTCACACCGACCACAGGGCTAGCTCTGCCATGAGGCGGTTCAGTCTCTGTGTGTCTCTCTTCTTTGCGTTGCCCCCTCAACAAACAATTCCGGCCAATCTCCTCAAAAAGTACATTCTGCTCTGTGCTTTCTTGTACACATTGTTTGTATTGGAAGACCAGTTCAGCTTACTGTACAGTTGTAGGCCCAGTTATTTGTATGTGTTGACCATCTCCACCTCAATACCATGGATGATAATAGGCTCGATCTGTTAGCCTCCCAACTGTCTAAATCCTTTCCATCTTTACTTGCACGCCTTCAATCACAGTGCAGTTTTGGGCAACAAAATTACATGCACACATGCTACATACATACATGTACCTATATACATACATACATATTAAAATAAGAGTGAATGTAATTAATAACCTATGCGCCCGTCAAATACATTTCGTGGATCTATATTACACAGGAAAAGACTGCACTGAGCATTAATCCTAAGATGCTTGTTTTGACCTAGTTGATTAAAAACACGCATTGGTCTACAGCAGCGCATCCCTCACTTTCGCAATGCAAGAAATTGAAACCTATTTCAGCCACAGACCACTAAAATTCTTAAGTTCGAGGCCTGCTCTTGTTGTTAGCTACATTTAGCATTACAGAAATGCTAACGTTGTGTGACTTGGGGTATCCTAGCTGGGATCTCAGATAACTTAAACATGTGAAACTGTATCTCTGGGGCTCTGTCTGCGCTCACCTCTCGGTCCTTCAGTCCTAACAACAACACTTCTTCCATTAAGGTGAGTCGTGTTTCTTTGCAGTCTCCGCTGTCGTCATGATGCTGCTCCTCTCCTCGGCGGGGCTCCGGCTCCTCGCGGCCCACCTCGCGATCTTTGTCGGTAGCTGTTCGCGAGGCTTCTGTGCGCCTCTGCACGAGGCCTGAACTTCTTTGAGTCATGGAAGTCATCAGTAGGAGAGGAGTTGGTTCAACCACGGCGGAAAGAACACACCACTGACTGCCCTACCGTGGAAGGTTCATCCAGCAACCTGTCAGTCACAGAGGAACAACATATAGATTCCCTAGTCGACAGCAACCTGGTCAGCCACCAGTCTGAAGAACTGCTCTATGGAGTGAAAATAGTCTCAAAATATATGTGTGTGTGTAAAAGTATCTATGCGTGTATAATACTGGATTTGTAACTCGCGGAAGCATCTTTGTGTGTAACTTTGGACAGTTGTGTCTGTGAAACATGATTTGTAAACCTTAAACAGAAAATAAAACCCCTAGCCTACAAATGTTGAAGAAGTACACAAGAGTCGCCAGATACACACGTTCAAAAAACTGCATTTTCGCACAGATCCGGTGACCAGTGCATGAGTATTTTTTGAGACTCGCCTATGGAATGAAAATAGTCTCAAAATATCTGTGTGTGTGTGTGTGTGTGTGTGTGTGTGTGTGTGTGTGTGTGTGTGTGTAAAAGTATCTGTGTGTGTGTAATACTGGATTTGTAACTCGTGTAAGCATCTTGGTGTGTAGCTTAGATAGTTGTGTCTGTGAAACAAACTTAAACACGCAGATATTTTTACACGCGCACATATATTTTGAGACTATTTTAACTCCATAATTTTCACTCCATACTAAATGGCGCCTTGTGGTCATTTATGGTACCAAACGTTTCCCGCTGGCACTGACTGGATGAACCCAAATATGGAAGAGTTAGTGAGATTTGGCCCAACGAAGTGACACCCAATTATTTTGCCCGGCTCTACTTTTTACAGTTAAAAAAAGTTTAAACTCATAAAAAGAAAAATATCTCCCACATATGCATCTTTTAATCTTTCAAAAGCTGTTTTTCTTGGCCATTTTTGGTGGTCTTTAAAGGATCAATATGTCATGCGGTGTGACTGTCCGATCTCAATTATTATTTCAAAAATTTCTTCAAAATTACAGTTCAAATATATTTTCTTTCCTGATTGGTATAATTTTCCAAGTCTTTCCTTCAGCCTCTACAAATTTTCTAGGCATGTTTATTTATCATTCCATAGTAACATTTAAACAGACTTTGTCCAAAAATGTCCATTTCATAAAATATTATGTGTGCGACCATCAAGATATTCACATTTTTGAACTTATGTTCTGAAATCCAGTCAAAAACAGGAAGTTCCATCATCCAACAGTCTGCCAAAAATCCTTACTTCAAAGAGGTTTGTTAATCTTTCTCAAATTTAAAAAAAAAAAGTGTCATTTTTAGCAGTAGATATGTAATTGCCATATTTGGGTATGTGGTCTGACCTAAAAAAAAAAACTTTTAATAATTAAATATCCCCACAATTTTCTGTTTTGATTTTGAATTTCATATTTGCCTTGTGTGGTAGGTAAGGTTGTTTTTTTTTAAGTAGGTAAATTATTTGCCTGTTGATAATGACTGAAAATGAAAATATCATTTGGTGCAACTAAGTATCATGTGGTTCGATATTTATGTTGTTGAAGGGTAGTTTCTGTGCTTTTACTTTTGAATTCAAGACTCAAATACAAAACCGATATTTTGCATTTGAGCGGGGGTAAGGGGGAAATCGTCAGATAAAGCTTCTGCATATTGATGTTCCCGCTAAAGCGGATGCCCTTCACTCTTAAAGGTGCAAAGCAGTCTTTCCAACCCAAACCCTACAAACACAACAATGTTAATGAAGCACAATTACAAATTCAAAAACACAACTACATTACCAAAACTGAAAGGGTATGTCCCAGTGAGAGACCTGAGAAATCGCTGATTGGACAATAGGCATGAATGCGCTGAGTCCTACTTACGTCACCGTCATCTTGACAGTGGAGGAAACGTGCTGCGTGGACTAGTTTCATCCGTTTTACAGTACAAAGTGGAGCCACTGCCTTTTCCTTTCACTGGTAAAATTAAAGATGATAATAACAATGTAAATTTACAAGCAGAATTTCTTGACTTTGTGGCCAGCACTGTGCTTTTCTGTGGTGAAACAAACTTCTAAACAACAGAGAAATAGTTCCTTTGTAACTAAATTGGCCCAGTTAACTACTCTGATCATTTTCTTAGCTAAGCTAACGTTTTTTATTCTGTCGTTTCTCTAATGAGGGAGAGGGAATGAGAAACGTATAACAGGCGCTTTTGCTGTCTGTTTATTGTTGCCATGGTTACATAGAAGTTGTAACCGTCCTGATGAAAATCCGGACGGTTCAGAGAGGTCAGAGCTGGAGCTGTTTTTCTTCAGACTTCTGCTTCGCAGTTCATCTCCACAATGACTGTGTTTAGATGCTAAATCGCCCCAATATGGTGAAGATATTTTTTTCCTGAATGTGAATGAATCAGGGATGTATTTTCTATTGTTAGATCATTGTTATCATTAGCTTTAGCCTGTGGCAGCCAGATGTCTCAGAAGGCCCAGTCACCGAACTGCTCCCAGCTTGACCAGCAGACTGAACCCCTGCCTGTCTCTGTGTTGCCATTATAATATACATACATTTGTAATGTACTGAACATTATAAAATATCTCAATTTGAAGTATTAGGGTATCATTACAGTTTATGTAAAATATTTTAGTCTGTTAGATTTTCATTTCTAAATATAATAGTGTGTGAGCGATTGTGTCAGTGACATTCATTAACTTAAAATACTTTGCAGAACGGCACTTTACGAAGTTCGGTCCTTTTATTTGTATTAGCCTGCTGGCAGATTAGTCACTTTCAATATGGCGGACGCCATAACGCATTGTAACAACGGGCCGAACACGCTCAAGCAATAACTTCCGGTTCAAAAGCACTGTCGTCCAATCAGCTATCTCTCAGGTCTCCAACTGAGATATACCCTTTCTGTTTTGTGAATGTTGTGGCGTTTCCTTAATATCTTTGTGTTTTTGAATTTGTTGAAGCGGTTTGCAACTCAGGGCCACCGTAGTTCAGGGCTCTTGTGTATACAGAGTGACTCGTGGACCAGTAGGAATAGGCCTGTGCAACAAGTCGCCTGTAGAAGTACGAACATTACATGAATGTATGAGACCATCCCTGCCTGGAAAGACCTCTACCACTCTACCCATATTTCATATTGATCTGGGTGCATTGTCTTCCCTTGAAGAACTACATATCCCACTTTGAGAACAGTTGGAATAGAAGTGTTCACCCTATGAGCTGATTTCAAGTCAGTCAAATAATCTCTCCACTGGTGAAAAATGTCAGTTTACTGTGAGCACCTGATTTGGGTGAGGTGGCAGTGGTAAAACACTCCTCCACCCAAACACACACAGAAATACAAGTTGACTGCAGTGACCTCTGCACGAACAGCAGGCTGTTAGTTTTAGTTTAGTTTAGTCTGAAAATGGCTGAAACAAGATTTTGTGTAGAAAAAACCCATGTTGACGTCTCCAAATTAAACATGAACAGCAAAAGATGGAATATATGCTGTGTTTACATGATAATCCACTAACCATCTAATCCACTCCCTGTCAAAAGGCATGTTACACACAAAATGTAAAATGTGGGTATAATTGACAGAGTCCCGTTGGGCCTGCTAATGTGTATTCTGACACTAGCAGATCTCTTTGTGCTCAGTGTACCTGGTGTGATCACATGGGAGCCTGGCGGCGGGAAAGTGTCACAGTATCCACAGTTTGGACGAAGTTAATGCCTGGCAGGCAGAGTTCAGGGCATAACAACCGGAGGGCAAATCTGGACATTCTGACTCCACCCTCCACCCGCTTTGACTAGAACAACATCAGACAAGTAATAAATGTCCCACAATAATCCAGACAGATAGCTGCCGGAGATAAAAGTATATTTAGAGCAGATTTTCCAGAGCTGCTCTTCATTAAATGTCGCTTTTTCTGCTCTAGACACATTCAAGGGAGTTTAGAAGGCAGAATTAAAATGTAGCTTTGCTCTACTTTTCTCAGGTTCTCGTCAAACTGTTGATGTTACTGCTGTTGATCTTACGGGCTTTCCGAGCAGCAGTCAGGAGGACTCATCACAGGAAAACAACAGGACGTTATTTGATTTTTGTTGGGAATCCGGAGCCGTTTATAGTGCAGCATGTATTTTAAAGGTACGGTATGCTTTCCATTCCATTAAGATTCAGTGACGGCACATATAGGCTGCTGATGAGCTGCTGGGTTCATGTGCTGTTTTTGTTTCAGTGCAGCTCATCCTGCAGGAATTAAAAGAAACGCTTTTGACAGTGGAAATAAAGCACAAACAAACCACTCTGAAATAGTTGATTTGATTTTATATTCACAATCATAAAACCATTTCTCAGTGGTCGTTGTACTGATTGGTCAAACTGTGTGCAATGCTGCTTATGACCATGATTTACCTTCTGCAAATCAAATCAGGAGAGGTCTGCTCTGTGTACTTCATTCTAGTCTTTAGTGTCTTTGTTGGGTTCCAGTTTTGACAAAGTCAGTATAAGCTGACATACATTTGATCAGACTGCTTCCAGAGCAGATTGTTCACCATTAAAACAACTCTAAGAAGCTATGGTCTATTTTAAAAACAGGGTTATGACATATGGAAGCCTCTACAAAAATCTACATGTATTTTATCATTTTCCTGGTCTGACTTGTACTAGAAAACAGAAGCTAGACAACTTAAAATACTTTATCATTCATTCTGCTATCCAAAAGATTTAAGCTTCTTATTTAACAGATTAATATTTAATTTGAATCAGTTATCTTTCAATTACCTGAACTAAAATCTTAAGCAAATAAATTGATTAGTTTCGACTGACCGACTGAGAGAACCCACAGACATTTCAAATAAGAATCACTTCAGATCAGGTGTCAAACAAAGCAAGTTTTGAAGTGTTAAAACATAAAAAAAATTGTTCAAAATGTACAAACTTTGCTTCAACAAATGCATATTCACAAGGAGGATTGTGGGGTCCAAATTTGACAAATTTTAGTACTACAGCTTGTAAAGTAGAGCTGATTTCTTGCCAGAAAACAACATAAATTGAGTCGACTGTTTACCAAGCTATTACTTTGAAACCCATTGTGCTTTTTCATAATTTATAGAAAAACTGTTTGTCCTGAAATGGATTGTTAAATGAAAAGATGTGTAAGATTCCTAAAAACATCTCCATAGAAGCTGACATGTCTTAAGTGTGTCTGGAACTGGAATAAATGGCTGGGGAGAGAAGTCTGGGCCTCCCTTCTGAAGCTGCTACCTCTGCCAGGTCTGTACTGTGAAATGACAAGATCCAAAAGTACACTTGATTCCTTCAAAGCAATCTAAAACTGCTGAAGTGATTGGTTTAGGAGACATCGTTGGGGTTGCACCATTTTCTATGGGTTAGGACATTTCCTTCAAACAACCTATGTCAGATTTATTTTACTTTTCTGTTTATAGCTTTGACCTTTCACAGAACTTTCAAAAACTTTAGAGGGAGGTTCAAATAACCTGGTGCAAAGTGTTAGGAAGCAGCATATTTTCAGAAGATTCTACAGTGAACAGCTGTCTGCCTTCAGTCTGATATTTAAGTTGTTCCTGAAGTGGAAATCAATGACTCTTGGTAGAACCCAAACTCCTTCAATAGAACATGTTCTGCTGTGTCTCTGGAACTATTTAGTTCTAAGATAACATAATTGGAGTTTTTACTTTCGCTTTTACATCAGCATTAATAACTCATTTGAGGGGTTTAAATTCAATTTTATTTTTTGAGGTATTTTATTAGCCTTCATTATGTCCTTGCACCTCTAGGCCTCGGTCTAGAGTTTCAAATGTTTGCCTGTAGAATCTTTGCCTGGTTGAACGCAAGAAGGCCTGACATAAATGGAACCAATAGCATCTTGTACTTACCTTCATGGATGTGGCAGGATTAAACTGCATAAACTTTTGTTCTTATTTACCAACATTCCCGTTACTTAGTGGATTCTGCACAGCCTTTAAGATCCTTACAGTTATTGGATCAATCTATAGGAAGGATTTTTAGTATTCAGTCACAAACAACAAACAGAACATGAAAATATCTGTTAAATAAGTTATTTGTTTTCTTACATATTTGTATTTAAAAACACTAAACATGGCAAGTCAGATAATTTAACACCTAACTCCTAGAGCTAAAGGTTACATCTCCTAAAAAGTGTTAAGCAGTAGGATAAAACATTTTCTTCAAATAGACAGTGTAAACCTCTCCATGCTTTGTGAAAACAAACATGCTGTCAACCATTGAGTGACACTCACCACTGCTAGAATTTTATTTAATATTAGATTCTGTTCTTTAAGCTTCACTGGCTTTTTTTCACTGTAATGTGTAAAAAGTGGAACTCAGTCAAAAATTGGCTTTGGCAGCATCATTTTCTTCTTGCAAACATAAACTCCTTATACTCAAAATTTGTCTTTATTCTTTTACAATGTAACATTCTGGGATTTGTTGAAATGGGGCTTTTTCTAATCTTTGGCCATATGGCACCTTGCAGAAGAGCAGGGTAAAGGGGGAGGGTGGAATCTAGGTCAGTCTGCATTCTGGAAACAAAGAGTAAACTAATCCTTATAGTTGGAATGTAAAATAGATTTGATAAAAAGTCAATCTGAATGTGCTTTTGCTATGGGGACAGTGCAAGAAAAGGTTTTGGCACAATGTTGGGTAGCTGCATTCACAGCGCCTATAGATTACATTAAAAGCTATAAGTTCAAAATTTAAAATTTAATAAGTAAGTGAAAAAAAACCCTCAAGGTCTTATTTTGTGTTAAGATGAAGAAAACATGTTGCAGTTGGACATGAATAAAAACCTAAATATGAATATAAAAACTCCATTCCAATGATTTACGTAGATCTGGGTCAGAAGGGAATGTTTGAATGAATATGATTTTATTGGTCTCTGATGCTGTTGTGAGGGGCATTTATTTCTGCATAACTCGCTTACAATTCCACCACTGCTTTTCAGTCAGGTTGAGGTCTGGAGCTTGGCTAAGCCCTTGCAAGCAATTGTTTTTCTTTTTCAGCCATTCTGTTGTAGAACAGAGGCTTTTTAGAATGGTTATTCTTTGGCAGGAATAACTTGTAATTGGTTATTAAAAACCCCAAACAAATAAAGTTTGCCAGTTTTTTAGTTTTGATGGAGGTATCATTGACATAATTTCCCTGACATATAAGTGAAAAGTTACAATAAAATAGCACACAGTGGGAAATGATACACAACTCTGAATGTTTTATATTGCATTTTCGTTTGCATTCTGCACAAAGGTGCTTTGGAAGTACATACTGCTCTTAGTGATTCTGTGTAGACGAACATAAACTGGTTCTGCTGTTAAAATGCTGTAGCATTACAAGTATAGATCAGGAAGACTGAGATTATCTGTGTGGGGGCAGGGCTCCATTTAGAGAGATTTAGGTCATTACCTAAAATTTTACGTTAATACTCTTGTCATTCAGCTTTGAGTGACAAGTAACAAATGGATTCCATGGTGGTTTTCTGTCTCACTGAATGGATCAATAGAATCATTGATCTACTGATCAATTTAAAATTTAATAAGTTAAAAGAAAAACTCAAGCTCTTATTTTGTGTTAAGATGAAGAAGACAACATGTTACATTGGACATGAATATTTAAAAACTTTAATCTGAATATAAAAACTCCATTCCAATGATTTACGTAGGTCTGGATCAGAAGGAAAAGTTTGAATGAATATGTTACCCTGCAACTTTGGGTGGCTGAGGGTAAAGTAGCAAATGACCTTCTCCCAAAGTGTGACGCTATGACACAGAAAAGATGAGACACACACGTTGAACTTCCGTCAACGTCCAAGGAAGATTTATTCTTGTGCGCTCAATCTTTTCTATGCCACTAACGCGACGGCGCCCCTAGCGGTCGTGTGGAGAATTGCACAAACTCACTGAAATAACGCTAAAGAACTTATTACAAGAAATTAAAAGACACAAAATAAAAAACCTATGTTGGGGTGCCTATTTTCTTACTTATTGTTTTTATTTCCTAATAACGTGTTTTCCACCCCTCTACAAATATGATTTTATTGAATGGAAAATCAAATCCATTCAGTGGATCTGATTTTCCTTTGAACATGTCCAGTCTTGTTTTTGCATGATTTTTTTTTTTTACAATGAAAATTATAACAACTTAACACGTGGGAGCAAGGTATGCTGCAAAGTGTTGATTTTCAATCTCTGATAGCTGAAGGAGGGACAGCTTATCCTGCTCTCTTGTCTTTAACTTTCCCTTTGAGTTATTTTAAAGACACGATAAACATTAGAAAGTTATTATAAAGATATAAAGTTTTTATTGTTATACCTACATTATTGACATCATAAAACATTTTCTCCAGATTACACTTAGAAATACAAGCTCACAAATAGCAATTAGATCCAAAGAAAACAGTGGCTTTACTCTGTAGCTACTGGAGTTGTGTTTTGTTTAAATGTCATGTTTTCAGCTTTGCTAAAAGTCGCTGACACTTTGAAAAGTATTTGAGTGACTGACATAGGAGAAGACTAAAAACAGTGAACAACATAGAAAAGCTATTTTGATATATATTACAATTGTATCAGTCAGTGAAAGGACAGGCACAAGACTGAAAAATCCATTACAATCGGATTGTGCATATTGGACTAAAATTTTGAGAAGATTTGTTCCTCTAATAATAATGTGACTCTGACTTGAGTACCATTTTTGTATCCCTCTACCCACCTCTGATTATTGCATCTTCATATTCTTCTTCTCAAACATGTGAATCATTTATTTAGATAATGAGAGACTGTGTTTTAATCTGAAGGATCCAAAAGACTTCAAATCAATGCCAACTCTTCTCCAGATGTTATACATGTTGCCTTTACATTTATCCTGAATGTGTGTCATTCAGGAATGCTTTCTGAAGTTTCGTGACCACATTAAAGATGTCTTTAGCTCTTTACATTAGTCTGAGATAAACGTAGCCTTAACTTTCACTCTTATCTAACTTCATCATGTACGTGTTAGACCCTATCATGTCTGGGTATGTTCTGTTTCTGCTGACCTTTAAGCTAGGGTTATAGTTGATGCGTTGAACTGGTGTGTGGCGCCGTGCACTGGAAGCAGCAACACCACTCCCTTGCATTGGACCCGCACATGTCGCAGCGCCTGGTCGTGCACCTCGGAAACATTCACACCAACTGGACGATTTGGAAGGTGCTCTTACAGAGCCAGTCTCCTTGCACTGGCTTTTGTATAAAACTTCTGAGAGGGCTCATTTTATGAGAATATGGCTCCTGTGTACACATTAACTACAAACGCCATATTGCTGTCTTGGTTTGCACAAGCTCAACACAAACTTTCAAAAGTGTGACTATAACTCAACCCTTACTCACTCTTTTTAGTGAGGGACTATAGATAACTTGCCTTCATTGCTAATTCTGGCATATTGACTGTTAAATGCTCTGGAAACTGCCTCAAACACAACAGCTCCTGTTTATCATATTCAGTCTGGTGGTTTGTGATGTCAGCTCTACTGAACGGTCTGCATGTAAATCAAAATATATACAAGTTGGTCTTTTCCTTCTGATTTGGTAACTGGTTTTGTCAGTGAATGTATTTTAAAAATCTCCATCATCCTTTCAGTTTATGCCACCAATAACTCCAGTAAGTCCAAGGAAACCCACACAAGTTTTGCATCTGATTTAACTCTGCACAGAACAGGGCAGGGCATTTTGCCTACAGTTGGGTATGTAGGAATAGACAGGCATACAGAACCACGAAACCAAAGAGTTTATTTGAAGCTCAACTTCAGGATAGTGATTAAAGTGTGGTCTTATGGTAGCCTGTGTTTTTTTTGTCCACATCTGCCACCAATGTAGTTTTATTCAGAGTGCAGATGAAGGGTCAACCCAGATTCCTCAGGACAACTTTTTTTTTTTAACCGAAATTAGACTACTGAAGATATTTAGTGGGCTTGCATTTTTTAAACCCTTGAGAGCAGCTTTAGCGCCAATCAACATTTTTAGTTGTAACTCTGGAACTCACAAAATTCCTTTGAGTTCTCATATAGCTAGGACATTTTTCATCATTGCCACAAGGATAAGGAGTGTTTAAGCAATTCCTACCAAAATTATAAAACTGACACAACTTTTAAATGGATCTATGGTATAATTATGGAGAAAGATGATTAGACATTGCTAGTCGTAGGTTCTTTATTCCCAGTGCTGTAGACTAGAGCTGCCTCTCACACAGAGCCATGCAGAGACTTTTAAAGAGGCAGGGGCTAAAGGGGCACATTGAACAAGATCTTAAAACACCGTACAGAAACATAGCAACAATCCATATTGAGCTAGACTCTAACATTTAACTGGATCATATTTTATCATTGTCATCATGTGTGGGCAATGCAAAGCATATGTGTTGATCTGAGACTGTAGTTTTTAAACAAACCATAGGAGAAAAGGCCGCTGGTTATGAAGTTATGAAATAAGCAAATTTGTTGCTATTTTGCTAAATAAACCCTAATAATATCTGACTGTTTAGCCTCCATAGAAACTTGGCTGCAGATTGCTCTAAAGATCAAAAAAGCTTAGAGGGGTTAACTGCAAATCATTTTTTAATGTTAGCACCTCAGAGAGATTTAGAATTGTAAGGTTGAGAGATAAATTATTTTTCATTAGATTTTGTCATTCTAGAAAATCTTGAGAAAAATCCATGCATTTAAGCTCAGTTGATTACTGTGACAGTGTCTTCATAGGCCTAAAAATATATATCAGAGGACTACTGAAAGTCGGGGCCCCTATAAATTAGGGGTGGAAATTAGCGCCCACCACTGGCAAAATGCGGGTGAAAGTATGAAGTGGCATGTAAATTCAAGCCACTGTGGCAGATTGACAATTTGAAGAAAGAAAATAAAAGCTTAATTCAGTTTGAACTTCTGTCCAGGTGAGGACTTACCATCTGAAGCATACACTGTGTATGGAGAGGCACAACAAAAAAAGTATATTAAACATAATTTTTATCGACCACGACAACCCATTGGTTTATTTTTTTGACAGAAATTGGGCTTATTCAATGTCTGTCATTCCTCAGTCCTCTTTGGCCCATCCCTCCCCTCCGAGGTTATAAATAGCGACATTTCAGCTAACCCGTCTCCGAGCAGCTGAAACTGCAATTTCTAAAACAGGGGGAAGAGGAAATAAAAAAATCTATTCCATGGTAGAATGAGCAATGTGCTATAAGGGGAAGAAATAAAGCTTTTTAATTGGTAAGGAGAAGCCATTCTTTTGAGGGATTAATACAATATAAGAAAGCACAAGCTGTAGTTTGAAAGACTATTAGAGCAGCTAAAAAGGCATGTTGGAGGCAGTATTGTAATTCTATTGGAAGAGAGACCAAGTTATCAGAGGTATTAAGAAAACGAATGGTGTTAAAAATAACTTTTCCTTACCTGTTCTAGAATTTAACGGGAAAATAGCTGTTAGTAATAAAGAAAAGGCTGAGTTATTAGCAGAAACATCAATTAAAGTACATAGTTCAGAAAATGATATGTAAATGTAACACCATACCATCTGCAAATGGATTTACTAAGCCAGAATCAGAATGCAGATGTTTTTGTGCTTATATTTATTTGAAAAGCAGAGCAAACTTTCACACAAAAATGTCTGTGATAACTGTGGTGAGAAAGAGGAACAAATAGAATGACAGCGAAAACACTAGGAAGATTAAAAAAAAAGATTCTAAATATCCTCCATTTACTCCTCTTTCAATCTGCATAACCGACAAATAATTCCTGGTGTAATATTACCAGGATGCAGCATGTCTGTCAACTTCATTTTCTTTTATGACCACTCTGCTCTCCAATACTTGCTGTTTGTTGTTTTTCTTTTTTTTTTTTTGTTTGCTCTTGCATTTTCTCTTCTGACTTAGAATCTTTAAAGGCTGTACGTGTTGGCTGCTTGTGTTTGCTATTAAACTGAGAATTGAAACATTGACGTTGACAGGTTGCCACCAGGCCTGATATTTTAGTATTTTAGTCTTCTGGTATTTCAAAGATGTTCACGCCAACAGAACAGGCAATTTCTTTTCATCCTCTGCCTGCGTCTTATCCATATATGTATTATGCATTTCCAGGTACATAGAGCCATTTCTTAGCACAATGAAGCAACTGTTACCTTCAGTTGTTCTAAAAATATGGTATATATCAAAAACAACGTACAAGAAATTTGCATTTGTGTCAAAGCTGTATTTGATGCCCTGAAATTAACTTGTCCTTTTCACAACTGACCTTTCCCACATCCTTCCTTCTGCATGTATCATAACAGTGCTTCATGCCATCCACTGATGCCATTTACAACAGTTCTGAGGAGTGTTGCAATTTGTATGATTAACTCAACTTACAGCAACCCAGCAAACATATTGTGTTTGCTGGGTTGCTGCTGCTAGTCTAGAGGAGCTGTGTGGAGTAAGCACAGGACAAGGGTGATCTGTGGAAGGAAGCCTTAGCTGGAGACTGAAGTGTTGGGTAAAAAGGAGGCACACTGGCAATGGGAGAGTCGAGGATTTCTCAAACATGCATGAAAGAATCAAAGCAACACTCCAGATATGGAGTGATTGATGAGGAAAATAACGTAACATGACATAAACTTCAAAAAACATGAATTTGTGTAATGAAGATGTCAGTGAACATAATCAGCAGGTTCTAAAAAATTGAGTGAAGCATAAAACCAATTTATTCTTTTTTTAAATGTTTATTTGCATGCCATCTTTTGCTTCCTGCTACAATGTAACAAGTTTTCTACATTTGTGTGTGTTTTCCAGGTGATAGTCTGGTCCTGCAGAACCACTGTTAAACCATTGTGGGCGGCAATACGACTTCTTCTCCTCCAGGTCACATTGGCAATTTTCGTTTTTAAGTTAACACAACTTCTGTTAAGTAATTGATGCTCTTAACTGGATTTGGGAAGCTAAGGCAACATTGGTTCCTGCTACTTTTCTGATGGTAGCAAGCATCATTGATACTGTCAGTGAGGGATCTGCAGCAGGCTCAAAATGCCAGTATGCCTATCACTCAGGACAACGCCCTCAGCATTCTGCTGCTGCTGGAGGACTGGCTCAGGGCTCAGATGGTGAGCTCTAGCAATACTGACAACATAAAAGAAGACAGTTTGGAATGCAAGGTACTTCACTGCTCTCGACCACTGTTTGTGGTTACTGTAAATAACTACTGTAAATCTCCACACACCTTTGCTTTTAACTAATAAACCCTTTAAAAACTCACCTTTGCTTTAAACTTTAAGCATTACACTAATTTCACCTGATTCTTTACATTTCAGAACTGCAGATTTCACATTGTGGTCACAATTATGTGAAAAACTGATTGCTTTTGTATTTTCTTAATAGGATTTGCTATCAGATTAGTTTGTAAATCTTTGTCAAGACTGAAATTCACAATATTCAGGAATTGTAGAACTTATGTCTCTGGTTATAACCAGGATAGAAAAAAAAACCAGATTCTAATAATAAACCCTTTAGAAGTTGAGAGTAAATATAAAAAATATTTAAGTGTTCTTAATTTTATGGTGTTAAAATCTTTCTACCAGTATTTGTCCAGTTTAATTGGGATACAAAAAAAAGTTTCATTTCTAAAGCAAGTTGTAGTATTATGTAACCAGTGGCTTTAAGGTAGAAAAGTCTTTCTTTGTTTTCATCTTGCATTTTATTTTTTTATGTTCAGTCCAAATACATGACCAAATTTATAGCACCATAAGACTATAAACTCAAAGAATAAATAGATGTACTAAGGTAAGGCCAGGGAACTAAGAATGTATTTCATTTCATCTTGTCTAAACTCATCTGCCTGGATGTTTTACTTCTAATCCTGAAATACAAGTTCAGGATTAGAATCTGTAATTGACGACCAGTTGTTACCTTTAATCCCTTAACTCACACCAGAACCCCAGGGTGCCGTTTTTCCATTGGACTTTCTGAGGGTGAGATTTACAGGTTTAAACTCTGCCAGTGTTCATTATGATGCTTTTATATGGCAGCCTAGAAACCCTCCCCTCCCCCCATTTACATAGCGCATTCTTTTTTTGTGCTATTTTCATCAGTCTTGAAATCCACAAGCACAATACTTTATTCTGCAGATTCATTGTATTTTCCATGCATTCAACACTCAATGTGCATTTACAGGAAATAAAATTAAAAAATGTGGGTGAAGCAAAATTTGTCTATTTCTTTTGAATTACAAGCATAATTAGGTACAAACTACTTATAGTTAGAGTGTAACAAAGACTGGGAAATTGACTGTGTACACAGATTTGTTGGTTCTACCTCCTCCAGGATGAAGAGTGCCACAATGGAGAAGAAGACAGTTTTTGTGGCAGTCTTCAGTTGGATGATCTGCCCTTGTGTCTGGCTGCCGCTCAGAAATTGGTGGAGTATATTAAGTTAAATTTCATGGAGAGTGACACAGCTCTCTCAGCTCCAGGTTCCTGTTGTAGGAAGGGACTTGATGTTGAAGTTCATGCTGCATCCTTCAGAAAAAATGAGGACAATACTGCTGAATTTGGCCTGAGCTTTGGGAACATCCCTATTTTTGGGGACCCTGATATCAGAAAAAAAGGCTCTTCAAGGAAAAAGAGAGAGGAGGGCCCCATTGTCGACGTAGGCTGCATCTGGGTGACAGAAGTGAAAAAGAAAAGCCCAGCAGCCTGTTGTAGGTGTATCAAACTCAGAGATGAATTGCTGTCAGTAAATGGACAACTCATGGTGGGAGTTGATGTCAGCGGTGCCAGGTAAGATGACATTAGTAATACTTCCCTGTTTGACTCTGCATTCTCTTCATGTCTCCTTGCTGTTTTTTTCCTTCCTGCACTTATGGTTTTTTGTTCTGCTCTAGCTCCTTGTGATATTTGTACGTTTTTTGTTCATCATTTTTATTAAATGTCCTTCATTTACAAGCTCCATCTTCCATTCTGCATTTGAATAAACCTACAACACAACATGATGACAAGAGAATATACACACATATGCAGTTACAATGACAAAGGGAGAAAGATGAAAATGAAATTAAGACCAGTCACACAATAGTTTCATGTGCAGAAGAGCACAAAAAGTTCAGGGGTGTTTGTGAAAAGAAGTGACAGACAACATGAGGCTGAGAACAAAATGACTTAATTTTCATTATGCAACTGCAACAATGAAAACTTATTTCAGCAGTAAGAGGCTAGCACTTGTGGATATAAGAGTTCTTTAACAGTCAAGAGATTTGACAGTTTATTTTTTGGGCTGAATCATCAATAAATAATAAATCTATAAATATGTGAACAAGGATGATTGATTTCATTGTAAAGTTTCTTTATGTGTCTTGAAAAGAACTGTATAAGTATGATTCCAATAACTTTATTGTCATAGAATCAATATATTAGGGGTTCTGGTTCAGACCTCAGAAGCCATATGTGTTTGGTGAGGCCTGCATATGTCTGTCCATGGGAATAAATACTTTACTTTTCCAAGGACTTCTGCACATACAAATCAGTATAAACTGTGCTGTAATTTAATTATTTTTAAATTGCAATTTAAAAGTAATTCATTTTAAATGATTGTGCAGGACTACTTGTCCATTGGTGTGAAGGTCTCTGTATAGAAAGCCCATTTAATTGCATCCTTACATGCAGCTGTCAAAGTCGTTAAACACTGAAGGTAAAACTGAAACTGGTGCAGATAAGCAGCCATGTTGGAAGCCATATCCCAATTGTCAAAAGCTCAAGGACACATCCTGGTAGGTCATGTCCTTGACATTATAATGACATTATAGTTGATCAATAGCAACTAACACACTGGAAAATCTATTACTACAAAGAGTCTAACAACACTTTCACACTGAAATGAAGCTGTTCAAATTTTTTTGCAATGCTGCCCAGTTTATGCAGACTGAAATGGTCGCAATCCAGTGTGAAGGATGCGTGTCTGAGAGAGTTAGGCAAACCGAGGCAGCATAGCAAGAGTTAATTGCAGTTGTGGGGAGAGGGGGGAACAGTGATTATCAGCAGAAGGGTATTTGGCGTAGTCTGATGTTTCTGTATCCTGAGCACTTTTGTCCGTTATATCTACCCAGTAAGTTTAGATGAAATATTTTGCTAGCAGCTGGTGGTGTTGCATGATCAGGTTAGTCAGTTGTTTACAAGGAACTTTGCAGCAGTTTGTCAATTTTTTCTTGAATGGACAATAAAACTTTCCTTGAAAATGAATGGCTTTTTAAATGTGTAATGCGTTTGGCAAAAACAACAGAATAGTTTTGTAGATTCTAAGTCTGTTTCTTTTATTTACAGCTACCTGGTTGATCAGTGCTGGAATGGCGGTTTCATTTATTTGATCCTTTTGCGTCGCATCAAGCGAAAGGCCCCTCTCCCTCCTTGTGTCAAGGGAAGTTTCACTATTCCTAACAAGATGGATCACTGTGAAACCCAGCAGGACATAACTGATTTTGAAGTGCTGAACTGCAAACGTACGCGCAAATTCGGGGTGATATCACGATCATCGAATCAAGGCTACAGGGAAAGTACTCCATCACAGATCCAAACCAAGAATCAGTACTCCCTTTATAATACTGATGTAGAAGTCAGTTCTTCACGAGGAGAGTGCAGCCCAGACCTGTCTCCTCAGACTAGAACTATTCATTCATGCAATGGATCTGCTGGATCTCTGCCGGGGAGAAGTCACAGTCAGATGTTGGAATGCAAAGTGCAGTCCTTCACTGGTGAAGCTACTACCCAGGTGAGACTCTCCTGACACACTACGCTTAAGTTTAACCACACAAGGGATGACATTATGACTCCCTCATTATACAGATAGAAAGAGACAAAATGAAAATATTTCAGAAAGTTTAAACAGCATCCAGATTATACAGAGAAGGAGACCAATGGATTTTATGTCATTTGCTCAGAACAGAATGTTGTTGTCCACCAAGGTGTCCACCATGATCCTCACCAGCGATGTTTGGTGTGAGTTTTTATGTGTGGGTTTTATGAGGACAATCCTGTTTCCTCCCACAGATGTTTAATCAATTGACCTTTTGAATTGTCTGTGGTGTGAGAGTGTGAGTACATGGCTGTTTGTCTTGTGTGTGGCTCTGTTGGCCCAGTGATTGACTGGAAACTTGTTAAGGTGTACTAGGGCTGTCACAATAATAACATTCAAATTCAATGTTGATAGCATAATCAATGGTCTGTAGCATATTTGATACATTTTTATTAAAAACCAGTAGTAAGCAATAATTTTCATATTACAAAATTAAGTGAACAAGACAATGTTAAAATTAAAGTTTATACATTGAAATCAGTTGAAAAAAATAACTGAATTTAAGTTTTTTTACAAGATAAACAAGTATTTGCTCTATTCAAATGTACAGTAGATTGTCAAAAGCATTCACTCACCTGCCTTGACTCACATGAGTTCACTGACATTTCATTCCTAATCGATCGGCTTCAATAGACATTTGTTCGCCCTCTACAGCAAGAACAGCTCCAATTCTTCTGGGAAGGATGTCCACAAGGTTTATGAGAGTGTTTATCTGGAATTTTGACCATTCTTACTGATACTGGATGAGAAGGCCTGGTTCTCAGTCTCCACTCTAATTCATCTCAAAGGTATCCTATCGGGTTGAAGTCAGGAATCTGTAAAGGCCAATCAAGTTCATCAACACCAGACTCTGCCATCCATGTCTTTATGGACCTTGCTTTGTGCTCTGGAGCACAGTCATGTTGGAACTCTTCCCACAAAGTTGGGAGCATGGATTTGTCCAGAATATGTTTGTATGCTGAAGCATTCAGAGTTCCTTTTACTGAACCTAAGGGGCCAAGCTCAGCTCCTGAAAAACAACTCCACACTATAATCCCCCCTCAATCAACTTTACACTTGGCACAATGCAGTCAGACAAATACCGTTCTCCTGGCAACCACCAAACCCAGACTCATCCATCAGATTTCCAGATGGAGAAGCGCGATCTGCCACTCAGAGAACGCACCTCCACTGCTGTAGAGTCCATGCTTCAAACCACTGCCTGCAACACTTTGCATTGCACTTGGTGATGTATGGCTCGGATACAGCTGCTCCACCTCGGAAAGCCATTCCATGAAGCTCTCTGTGCAGAAAGTTGGCAACCTCTTTGCACTATGCGCCTCTCAGCATCCACTGACCCCACTCAGTCAGCTTATGTGGTCTACTACTTTGTGGCTGAATTGTTGTTGTTCCCAAACACTTCCATTTTCTTAAATACAGTTGACTATGGAACATTCAGAAGAAAGGAAATTTCATGACTGGATGGGTTGCACAGGTGGTATCCTGTCACAGTTAAATGCTGGAATTCACTGAGCTCCTGAGAGCGACTCATTCTTTCACAAATGTTTGTAAAATATAGTCTACATGCTTAGATGCTTCACTCTATACATTCTATCCAAGTGATTGGAAAACCTGACTCCGATAATTTTGGATGGGTGAGAAAAAACCTTTGGCAATATAGTGTGTGTGTGTATATATATATATGAATATATATATATAATTCTTCTAAATAGAAGCATTATAGAAAAGAATCAACTGGTTTAACATTTATTCAGAAAATCTAAAATAACTGTAAACATGAAGCTCACCTTGAAGGTCTGGATGGCTTGTTGGTGTGTGAGTCCTTGGAGAGATTCTCCATTTACCTCCAACATCTCATCTCCTGTCCAAAGAGTCATGCAATCAGAACAAGATAAGAACTTAAAGCTGTAATGCCAAAAAAGATTTTAAAAAATAAATAAATAAATTATCAAACTAGATGAAGATAATATCTAGTTGGTGTATAGACAAAGTCAAATGTCAACCAACCGTCATAAAAGCCTCCTTAGAGCCGTTTCGTCCAAGCAAGGACATTTAGAGATTTTAATTAGGAGTTTACAGCTGATTTCTTCAGGTTTTAATCAACTTGGGGGATATTAATACTCCTGCAAGTAGAAATTTTATTCCAAGCTCATGAAGAATACATTTAGATATGCTGTGCTTGAAAGGAAGTTTATATTGATCTCAAACAAGTAAAACGTCTCTCAACTATGTGTCAAAAGTAAATGTGGCATTCAGTGGTGTAATCATACAATTAATTTTGTTTGTTGCCAACAACGCCACCTGGGGTTACCACCCAGGAATTAACAATCAAGGACACAGGTCCAGTTTTGCAATCAGCAGGAAACAGGTTTCAAGTCAAGAATAATTTATCAGAAAATAAAAAAAAAATACTTGCACCTGAACAAACAGGAATTTCACAAAATAAATCCAACTAGGCTTACCAGTGGATACGACCAGGTCCTGGATGGTAGGCGCCAAAACAAAGAAAATCAAAACAAACACCCGTGAAATCACTCACTCTTTGTAGTTCCCTCCACCTAGTGGCAAGTTAATCACTTCACAAGCACACCAAAAAGGAACGCCGCATCCAGGCCAGAGCGCACCACCGGCGGTCTAGAAAATAAAACAAACAAAAGAAAATTTGTAAAAAATACAGACAATGGAAAAGACATAAAACTGTATTTAGAAAAACCCATAAAATCCCTGTGCTTGACAGGCACAGCGAGATGAGCAATGCGATCCAATCCGGAACAGAAGCAATCAGCTGCTCCTTGTTCTGATTTCAGGGGGTTGGGGGGCGTGCCCCACACGCAACACTTTCTCTCTCTCTTGACCGCTAATTAAGCGGTCACTCAGTCCAGGCAAAGCAGCAGCGTTAAGTGGGTGGCCAACAGTGCTGATTCCGATCAGGTCCAGCTCCTTTCACTTCCACCCAAACAGGAACATCCAAACTTCGGCCCTTAACAGGGACCACTCCCCACAATCAAATGGGGAGATGACTACCCCTGTACGTCTCTGTACTCAGAACACAGACAGCTCAACACGTGTAAACAGCAAACAAGTGTCAGTCCGCAGCTTACCTCAGCTTTTGTACTTTGCGCACTCTGTCGCTATTGGCCCACTTGCAATCAGCCTGCCAGCAGGTGCAGCCTCCACCTGCTTCCTGCCACATAAACAACCCACAAGCTTAGAAGTAGCTTGTGCTTCTATCCTTATAAACTTATAAACAATATCAGTACATGAACAATATTAATTCTTAAACTTTATTTTTCATATACTTTGTTTATGGTTCATCTATACTTTGCACTGCTCTTGTCTAACGAGATGGCTGATCACTTCCGGTTCAGACTTGTGGGAACTACGTATAGAATAGCAAATAAAACTAGAACTGCAAGAAGTAATTAAAGGGTTCCGAGCCCATCCCAGCAAATCACCTCTCAGCACATTCTGGTCCTACAGTAACCCTCCAGCCTGGTGTCACTGTCTCCTAGTGGACTGAGTTGGACGACTTAAGGACAGTGCTTACTCCTTGTTGGAGTTGTATATAGACAGCAAAATAAATACTTTTTAAAAGCCCTGAGTCATCAGAAGATTACTGAAATATTCTGAGATGGTCATGTCTTCATGTGAAGTCATACTAAGTTTAATTTTTTAGTTTTACTGGTGACTCTGTAAAGGTTACCAACCAGTTTATATCACACAGAGCTTCGCACATAAAGTATATAAAATCCATTTTTCATTTTAAAATTGTATTTCCAGAAAATGCGAAACAATTCTCCTATAAATATAATTCTGCAATGTATTTATTTATTGATTTATTTATCTTCATTCTCCTAGAAAGGTATATATTTGAAATTTTAAATTGGAATTTGTGACTGTATGCAAAATAAACAAGCAAATATTGCAGCAAGCATATTGCGAGATATCGCAAAAGTTTTGAAGGGTAATGCAAAAGAAAAACCTTTCCCCATGTCGCCTGGCCCAGTCAAAGGGGCAGGCGACGTGTGACAGCAGAAACAGAAACACGTAATTATTAAGTCCCGTTATAGTTTGGATTTTATTCAGTATGTTTTGCATCCAGTGAAAACAAAGATGTTAACAAATAAACTGGACAATATGCTGACAATTTAGTAATATTTCCACATTTGTGGTCTTGAAATAAAATCCTGAATTCTCAATGTCCGAGACCAAGACAAGACTGAGACCAAATGCTGTTGAGTCTGAGACGAGACAGAGATTATTAAAAAGTGGTCTTGAGACCAAGACCTGTGTTGAGTTCTGCAACACCAGCTCCTGATGTATCGCAGCTCCAAAATCAAGTTCTTCCAGGATTTCTCAGCAGACACCATATGCAAGCAGAAAGGACTCAATGTGGTTGTGGTTGCAGGAGGAAGGCGGCCAGTACTCCCTTATTTACCTGGCCAGATTGAGGATTGTGCATGATGGGGAAGCAAAGATTTTTATTTTGGCGGATAAAGTAATGGCCTTCATGGGGAATTTGGTGCTAATGTCTGCCACCATGTCAGGTGACAAAAAATGATCAAAGAGCAATGAACTTACTATGCATGCTCTTCCATTCTTGTGTGTTGTTTATAAATATAAATGTAAATGTATATAATTAAATAAAATAATAATAGCTACTGCAGTGTACACAGAGCATTGCAACAACAAAGAACAGCTCTCAGTGAGTTCTGCAACACTGTTATTGATGAAGACGAAGTCAAATTGGCTAAACAAAGGTTGTTTGAACTCGGGGATAAACCAGGTGGATATCTTTCCTTTACACAAAAACATGGAAGTTCTCCCAAACAATTGTTTCAATTTCTGACTGGAGGGTTCCTGTTCTACAGACCCAAAGAAAATAAATAAATGCAGCTTTTATTTAATTCTACAAAAATCTGTACCAATCTGAGCAATGTGACAACTCTCAATCTTTAATGTAAAATTTTTTCTCACAAATCAAGCTGCCAAATTTACCAAATAAAAAAAAGAAAGATCTGAGTGCAGAAATATCGGAGAGAGAGGTGGAAAGAGCCTTCACATCCCTCCACGGAGGGAAAGCACTGGGCCCCGATGGGTTTGCGTCAGAATTCTACAAAGCATTTATGGATCTGCTTTCAAAGCCCTAAAAGGAAACAGGACTAAATCTGATATTCCTGAAAAATCAAATGAGAAACAAAAATGTTTTGGAGACATGTCTGCTCATCTTTTAAGCTCATTACTGAGTAAAATTCTGAGGAATACAATTAAACTATTCATTTTGAATTCTGTTTCATTTATATCAATAGTTTTGTCTCACTCTTGTGTGATAGATTTCTTCTTGTTTTTCTGTTTCCCCCAGCTGTTAGAGGGCAGTCACATCTGGAAGATGCATATGGTGAAAGGTCATGAAGGTCTTGGAATACAAATAACAGGGGGACGTGGCTCCAAGCGCTCTTCTCATGGAATTATTATCGCTCATATAGAGAAAGGGGGCGCTATTCACAGGTAACAGTAATTCCAATTAATTTGTAAATTGTTCCATGCATATGAAATATGAGTTTGCATGACAAATTCTTGCTGATTGATGTTAAATATCCATCCATCCATCCATCCATCCATCCATCCATCCATCCATCCATCCATCCATCCATCCATTTTCGTACACCTTTGTCCCGAGTGGGGTTGGGAGGGGTGCTGGAGCTTATCTCCAGCAAAATTTTCAGGCAAGAGGCGGGGTTCACCCTGGACAGGTCACCACTCTGTCACAGGCAAGACAAACAACCATGCACACACACCTGAGGCAGACAGGTCGCCAGTCTGGGCAACACAAAGACAGACAACACATTCATACCTAGGGAGAATGTAGAGAGACCAATTTACCTGACATTCATGTTTTTGGACTGTGGGAGGAAGCCGGAGTACCCAGAGAGAACCCACCATGCACAGGAGAACATGCAAACTTCGTGCAGAAAGACCCCGGGCCGGGAATTGAACCCAGGACCTTCTTGCTGCAACAGTGCTACCAATTGCGCCACTGTGTAGCCCCAAACGTTAAATATCAAATTTATAATTTATCATCCATGCCATAATTCTCAGGTTCACACAACCTATAATTGTATCAATATCACTTTCAGATATTTATATTTTCAAGTAAAAAATCATCAATATCCAACCTTTTTCAGAAAATATTTTAAGTATTTACACTTTTAAATTAATTAAATTAATATCACTTCACTGTTGTACAATTGTACAATTTTTAAATAAAAATAAGCCATTGAAAAATGTCTGTAATGTTTGTAATTTTCATATGGGTTTAGTTATCACATACAAATATTCATTAAGCACATTTTTATGTATCATATTAAGTGAAACTCTTTGTTGTAGCCTAATTTTTATGGAGTAAATAGTGTCTGCATTTTATTCCTGGTGGGATTCATCATTGGAGATTTAGAGATCAAATTGTTTCTACTAAATATTAAAAGTGAAATCCTCACTATTTTCATTCAAGTAAAATGCATGTTTGTGGGAGTTTCAGGGATGGCCGTCTTCATGTTGGTGATGAATTACTGATGGTTAATGGTCAGTCTCTAGTGGGTCTCACACATCAAGAGGCTGTTTCTGTCCTTCGCTCCACTACTGGTCTTGTCCAATTGGTGGTATCAAGTCAGGTAAATGCATTTACTCACACAAACATAAATTAACATACACACTTTCCTTAGGTTTCTGCGTGGAGATGACACACTCCTTACACATCGAGTCATTAGCTTTCGAGGTGAATTTCAACAATACAACATTTATACTTTAACCCCAGTATAAATGGGAAAATGCTGTTAGTTTAAAGCACTTTTAGATTATGGAAATTAGTAAACGATGTTTTATTTTACAGACCTACACAATAAAGTCAGAGCTGATTTCAGTGTGAAAAAGCATCAGCCGAGAAGCAACATTCTTGATACAGACAGGAAAACTTTATTTGACGGGTTGTGAATAAGACTGTCATGACACCGTCATAAACATGACATAACACCTGTCATGAACATGAATAAGTCTTCATGACTATTCATGACTACTGTTATAAGGTGTCATTCAGTAAATCATGACACTTTTAATACAAAGTTGACATTATTCAAAATGTGTTATGACTGTCATGATGGGTTCTAATTGTCTAGCCCACATGCAGAACACCACACAGGAGAGATGGAATCAGTAAAAGATAATTTATGGAAGAAACAGGAGGGATGAGGGGTAAACGGGTCTGGTCCAGGAAGGGAATGGGTTCACAGAGCGCTCGGCACACTGTGAAAACACAGCAAGGAGACGGTGAGTTCACGGTTGTTGAAAACGGACGTGTTAACGGATGCACTGGAAAGATCTTACTTGTGGAGATGACGAGCTCTGTTTGGAAGGGTTGCTGAGGTGTTCGGGGTCTCGGTCTCTTTGTGGGTCCAGCACTTGGCTAAAGGAATCCAGAAGGCAACGAGGAAGTGCGGCTTAGGGCGGACAGGTAAGTTCAGGTGGAGTGCAGACAGTCGGAGAATCCAGGAGGAACTTGCAATCAGACGGAGGAGGTGAGTTTGGGAACTCAAGCAACCAGTGGGTACGTTCCACGGCGTCACGAGGGAGGTTCGTCCAGAAAACCAGGCTAGATTGTCACAAGGAGGATCCAGGGCTTCACAAGGAAAACACCCGAAGACAGGAAGCAACGAGAGAAATCACTAGGAAATCAATTCAATGAGGAAAAACAGAGACTAGCTCCAAGGGGCTCAGAGTACCATAAACTGGCTAACACTCAGGTGTCGAAGTACTGGCAGTCAGCTCCTCTTGTACTCCAGGACTGATGAGATGATTGATCTCTGGTGTGCAGGATGATGGAACACTTCTCCGGAGAAGGAAGGTTTGGCGCTATCTGGTGGATGAACGGTGAGTAGCAGCAGAAGTAAAAAAAAAAAAAAAAACACAAAGAAAACAAAGAACCCCGGAACACGACAGTACCCCCCCCTCAACAGTTGCCATCTGGTGGCCGAGACGAACAGGAGGGGAGCGAGGAGCGGTAATCCATAATAAGGGAGGGATCTAAAAATGAAGGAACCAGGAACCCAAGAGTGATCCTCCGGACTGTAGCCCACAAAGAAAACAAAGAACCCGGAATGGGACAATGACAACTTGACATTAACGAAAAAAATCATGATCTCACATAAATTTGTTATAAAAGTATTACTGATTAATCTTTAAAAATTATGTAGCTTTATGTTATTAAAGTTAAAGATTAATCAGTAATTCTTTTATAACAAATTTTTGTCAGATTATTATTTCTTGGTCAATTAGATTTGTTGGATTTTTTTTCTATGTAATATGCATATTTTTCTGTGTCCCTGCAGGAGGAGTCAAAAGTGGATTTTGAACACTTTCCCTCCACAAGCCTTCCGGATCTCATCAGCACCTGCAGATCCTCTTCATCCCTGTTTCAGGCTGCAGCCCCCTGCTTTTCCTTCAGTAGCACCGCTGGTCTTAACAATTTCTCCCTGGTAAACTCAGATTATTTGACATATGAGTGGACATTTATTGTCATAGTACTAAAAAAAACACAAAATAACCTGCATTCATTATTGTAAACGAGAATTTGTTTTTAATAAGTCTCCTGGTTAATCAAGGGTTTTAAAAAGCATTGCAATGTTGACTCTATGGAAAACTACTACCAACATTGGATCAGAGTAATGATGCCAAAGACAGGTATGCAGTCGAACACTTTGAGAATAGTTTCCTTGCGAAAACCCTCAAAGGGGATCTAGAACATTTCTATACTTTCTAACAAAATAAGATTATAAAAACTGCAGGGCATGTTATCCTGGAAAGATCTTTCTCTGTCATGTAATTTTATCTTTAATATTTTTAGTTGAAATAGAAACACTTGTGCAATTTTATTTGATGTAATTCTATTTGTATATTACGATTAACTGAATAACTGAAGGAGCATGTTTAGCTTTTGCCATTAATCAATCCTGATGTTTTCCTGGGCCAGAAAATTACCAAACATTTATTTATTATTAAATTAAAACTAATATACATTGTTGTTGAACAATTAGAGAAAAACTGTGTGTTATTACAGTCATCACAGCTGGAGAACCTAGAGGAGTTCAATCAGGGGACGGCATCAGAAACATGCCGCTGCAGTCCTACACCTATGAAGCTAAACTGCCAATCCCAAGGTAAATAAATACTTTTCATCCATCTGTCCATCCATCCATCCATCATAAGGGGAAGGTGGAACATAAGTTGTTTACATAAACAGTTTAGATCCAGACCAAGATCTACTCTTTCTCTCACCAGCTGGCTGAGATGTACCACATGACACTAGGATATTAAAATGGTAAATGATGACTAATTTTCACAGTGGCGCAGTTGGTAGCAATGTTGCCTTGCAGCAAGAAGGTCCTGGGTTCGATTCCCGGCCCAGGGTCTTTTTGAACGCCATTTGCATGTTCTCCCTGTGCATGCATGGGTTCTCTCCAGGTACTCCGGCTTCCTCCTACAGTCCAAAAAACATGACTGTCAGGTTAATTGGTCTTTCTAAGTGTGTGTGCATGGTTGTTTGTCCTGTCTGTGTTGCCCTGCAACAGACTGGCGACCTGTCCCCCCTCTCGCCCAGAGATAGGCACCAGCACCTCCTAACCCCACTGAGACAACGGTGTAAAGATGGATAGAAAACCAGCGCAGGGGTAGCAGCATAAGTAGGGAGGCCCAGACTTCCCTCTCCCCAGCCACAGAGGAAAGCCGTTGTGGTAGATGTAGCAATACCAAGCCACTGCAACATCAGGAAAAAGGAGCACGAGAAACTGGAGAAATACCAGGGCCTCAGGGAGGAACTGGAGAGGGCCTAGAAGGTGAAGACCACAGTGGTGCCTGTGGTCATCGGGGCCCTCGGGGCAGTCACCCCCAAACTGGATCAATGGCTACAACAGATCCCAGGAACAACATCAGACATCTCAGTCCAGAAATGTGCAGTCCTTGGCACAGCCAAGATACTGCAGGACCCTCAAGCTCCCAGGCCTCTGGTAGAGGACCCGAGCTCAGAGGATAAGAACCACCCGCGGTGGGTGAGAAGGAAATTATTTTTGTTTTTTTTATATATTAGGCAATTCACATAATTATCATGGTGGAAACCACTTGCTTGTTAAATACTTCATAAAATACATTTCTCCTCATTGATGTTTATTATCAATGACATACTCGCCAGCAAATGAGGTAATTAGTCCAATTTTGTCAATTATTGAACATTCAGAAATTACAGTGTTTGCAGTGCGCCACAGCAAAGGTAAGCAAAGGTAAAACAACCCTGAACAGGTGATCACTTCCAAACCACTCCCAACTTTTTACTCTTTCACTCTTTGTCACTTAAGCACACCCATTGCCATGGAGATTGATGTATTGAGCACCCCTGCTTTAGATCCTTGAGAAGGGTACCTGTGCCCTATCACATTTCTCATGTTTCTTTTTTGGAAATTTAAAACATTTGAAAAAGAAAAAAATCTCAATCAGTACAGACTCCAACATGTTAGCACCCTTAATGATGCAATTCTAGAATATTATAACTATTATATTTACTTATGTTGAGTTTGATTATTTCTGTATAAAATACAACATTGTATTTATTCTTCCTTAGGTGGCAGCACTTGTCTGGAATCAGTGGGCGAGGATGATGAGCTGTTTGTGGAGAGCATCATCAGCGGCAGTGAAGTGGAAGAGAAACCTCTATCTGGTCAACGCAAACACTCCCTACCTCATCAGCTGGACAGTGCTAGAGTCAGACAGGTTACTGAGTCTCACACAACATAAAACTGAAGATGTTAGAATGAACATACAAGGTGTACTTCTCTTCTAGATGGTACAGGTTGTGCTCTAGTGTTCTGTAAAGACTGGGATCCTTATGTTACAGCTCTCTTTAGAGATATTTGTTTGCTCAGTTCAGCTCAACTTGTTAACATGGTACCGATGCGCAACAAACTGGTAATTTAATAGGTGAAGAGGGCCTATCTAAGGAAAGTTAGTTCAGACTATCACAGCTTGTTGTTATGGGAACCAGATCTTGTTGAGCAGGATCAGACACACACTGGAAGATCTTGTATTTTACAGAGTCAGAAAAGTTTGCTTTGTAACTTGCAGAAATTGTTGAAGCCACATGTTTAGAGTACAATCATGGCTTTTCTTGCTTCTACAGTGTATTGCAATATGAATATAGTTTATATCACAATGCAGCAGTGCTGAGTGGTCAGGGGAGGCAGAGGAGGAAGAACCTTACCTGTCAGTATTTAATAAGATAATTTATATTGGTATTTTCAACCTAAATTCATTTAGGTTAAGCTAAATAAATTTTATTTTTTTCATTTAGCTTAACCAATGTTGATTATGTTTTTCTTCAAAATTGCTGCATTTTTGTAATTTTCTATTCAAACGCTCAGAAGAGCAGCTGGTGAGGCAGCTGCACAATTGAGCTTCACCTTCAATTGTGCAGCCTCTCATTAACTATGCTGGCTGCCATTCAAGAGAGCATGTTCGTCCTGTCTATACTTTGCCAATAAAATGGTTAAAAAATATTTAATATAAGAACTGATTTTCCATAGTTTAGCTAATGCATATAATGTACAGTCCTCAACTGTGTGTGTAACGTGTTTTGTGTGCTGAGGAGAGTTCAGAAATGGCAGAAAACAGATTGGAGGTGAGGAAGGCAGTTATTTTACCATTGGTCATGAGGGGGCGCTCATGATCCCAGACATTGATTTTGTAACTCCAAGTCTGCAAAGCTGGAGACAGTGACATGCAGTAAATCAGTCAAGTCCAGCAATATATTTATTGTGTTCTCCTCTCTTCAAACGTAAACATGGATAACCACATTTCCACAATTTTCTAAAATGGATTTTCAATTGAAGGAGGAAACAATACTAAAGGAAGACCAACACAAGACCTGAAAGGTTTGCTTTAAACTGTTTTCAAACTAAGTGGTATACAAGGAAAGACAGGCTCTGCCTTTTCTGCTTTCCTTGCCTCCTTTTCTCAACTTGTGTCAAGGATAGACTTGGCTTTGGATGAACATATTTTTGTGCAGAATGAGCTGTGCATTCATTTATACGTAAAGTAAGACGGTAATGTTATTTTATTATTTTTTTAAATAAAATTTGCATTTTGTGGGCTAGTTTAATCTAACACAAACTGCTGTGTTAGATTATCCGATAGCTCAGCAGTAGCTATAATCGACCACAGCAATCACTTTGCAAAATAAACATTAAGGCTTAATCCATACTACTGCAACAAACTGAATGTTTTGTTCTTTATGTTGGAAACATTTGAGTGTTTTTTTTGGTGTTGAATCCTGAAACAAAGTGGTGGTGTTGTCAGTTGCTATGACAACGAGTCTGCGCGTGTAGCTTGGCCAATACAGAGCCAGAAAGAAGTGGCTTTGAGTTGTACTTGGGTTTTTCGCTCTGCTGTGGATCACGGCACTAAAGGAATAATACCTTCATTTCAAATTTCATTGAATTAACAAAATTCCGGCCATGGATGACATGTAAAGGAATAATAGTCTTTTTGCCCTACATCATTGTCCATGTGTGAAATTTCTGAATGTAAACAATTATATGCAGGGAGTCTATATTTGTAAATCTGATTACGATTATGTCAGTGCCTCACCAGCTATGAACCTCACCACATGTCACTGAGACACAGTGTATATGAAAGATTGCAATAGTGCATCTTGTACTATTGTTATATTTTATTTCAGTTTTACAATTTTTACCTGATTTAACCTGTGGACAAGAGCAATGGTCTTCAGAGCCTTAATGGAAGAAAAGTATAGAACCTTGCTGTGTCAGTTCCTCTTCCACATAGTGCAAAGTGGGAAACACAGTACACAAACCTTGGGAAGAGCCCAATCAGACATTCACCAGCTAGAGTGAGAAAGGACACAGAAGTCACAGAAGCAATTCCTTCAATTGCATCATCCAGAAAATAGACAAAGTGAAGGCAGAAAGACAGGGCCTGGTTTGTAGCAACCTCTAGGAGCACAGGTCTGCATATGGAGAAAAAAACAGAACATTAAGTTAATGGCAGCAATAACTGCACACAGTGCATGAATGGAAAGTAGGCTGAGAAAATAATAAAGAATGGAAAAAGTTATTAGCATGACCTCCAGCAAGCGCTGCCTGTGGCAGCATAACTATGGAAATAACTCATAATATCCCATTATACAAATAATCATTTTTCAGTCTGGCTATTCTACAGCGAATGCTGTGTGGAACCAGATGAATAGAACCTGGAGAGGATGGTTGAAGTCAGAGAGGATCGGCCAAGCAGTGTCTGTATGCAATGTTTTTGGAGGGGGGCAAGTGGAGGCCCAGTGAGCCTCTCTGCTGTCTTAGCTGAGACTTCCAATCTGAACCCTCGCTTGCTAGGAGCTTGCAGACCAGATGGAGATTCAGCTGGTCAGCTGACACTCAATGATTCCTCTGTAGAAGGTGGAGAGGATGGGAGGATGAAGGGAAGCCCTTCTTATCTGTCACAGAAAGAGCAGGTGCTGCTTTAAATCAGCTGACAAAAAACACTTTAAAAACATTCAAAATTTGTGTTCATTTCTGTAGCTTCCTGTATTTTCCAGATTTACTCATCATTTGGTGCTGACATTGAATTATCTTTAAAAACAGTAAAACCAGATGAACAACATAAGGTGTAAGTGTTAACCATGTGAAGTTTAGGTGTTAAATATATAGATATTGCATTCCCATCTTTATCTAATGATAAAGAGAAAAATGGGAGAGAGAAGCATGACACATAGAAGAGAGAATTCCAATATAACAGTCAGAGGGAAGAAAGGGGGCTGTTACTGTATTAATTTATCTGAAAGTTGCTATTTTTGCATGTTTATCTCCATTCTAGGAACATCAGATAATTAAGAAATCAGCCCGCTCCATGAGCACTGTTCAAGTGCAGTCTCCATGGCGACTGGCGCAGCCGTCTATTATCTCCAGCATAGTGCTGATGAAAGGCCAGGGGAAGGTGAGTCCTCTCCTTTGACACATTTGCATATCTAAAGCCCAGAGGTTGTCTGTAGGTAAGCTCTACATGTGGAGTCTTTTTAATATTGTGTGAGTTTTTTTAAACACATTCAGTCACATTGAACATCTGCTACTGCAAAATAATTTCATGAATGAATAATGCAGTCACCTATCTTGATGTGGCTTGAAGTCACATGAAGATCACGAATGTCTGGTTGTAGCAGAATGTAAAATTATCTATTGAACTGTTAAAATATTAACAAACTGAAGATTTGCATTTTGTTTGAACCTCATAAGATTAGATAATATTTCACATCTTTTCAAGTTTGTGTTGTTCGGCCTCATGCAAATAAAAATGTATTAAAAATAATTGATCAAATGTTTTTTACAGAACTGTTATCTTGGAGTTCTATTTCTGGGGTCCTCTGTGGTCTAGAGGGCCACAGAAATAGTTATGGTTGGCTATTTTATACATTGCATGTGGCTCGAGTTTGACACAAGCTGTCCCTGATTCTCAGTGAAAGATGAGGGTGATTTGGAATTTCAACCCTCTTTTGCATGTAGCCCATATGTTTCAGCTTCTGGCTGGTTTGCTTTTCCTAACATCATCCAGACTTCCAGAAGAAATAGACCTTTCTTCCTGACAAACAAGAGCCTGATTAAGATGTTTATTCAAAGCTCAAACACTTCCAACATTTCAGCAGTTTGTTAGTTCTGCTTCTCATGAAAACAAGAATTTGGATTTGGATTTTCAAATCAGGCAAATGAGGCTCTGAGGGTCAACATGAGCAGGAGACGAACAAAGGCTCCGACAGTTAGATTGCCTGCAGGAACCTGGGAGAATGAAATGTGATGATAGTAGTCTGAGTTGTACAGTGCAATGTCAGGTAAAGCTATTATGCAGAGGTGAGAGTAAGTTAAAATATGAATGCAGAATTCCTTATTGGCATTTACTGTAATCTTCCATGCCCAGGGCCTTGGCTTCAGTATTGTTGGTGGGCAGGACTCAGCACGTGGCCAGATGGGCATTTTTGTCAAAACAATTTTTCCTCATGGAGCTGCAGCAGCTGACGGGCGACTGAAAGAGGGTAAACTATTCCTCCTTATTCTGGACATCTTTGCATTCAGAAAACAGTTCAAGTTAATCTATGAAACACAGTATTACATTTATGAGGTTTATTGGAAGATACAGACGAGGTATAACATTTTTTCATTGATTTTGAAGTGTCACCTGTAGGACATAATATTGCTCCCCACGCTCCACCTCATCCCCCAGTCTCTGTTCCGTCTGAGTTAGATGGAGTGGGAAAAGCTCTGCAAGTTTAATTATACTCTCCATCCTTGAACCGCTTGTGCTACCTACAAAAAATGATATGGCTTATATTCTACCTCACATTTTAAACACATACTTGAACTATTTGAACTCTGATAGCTTGAAATGGAGAAATATTATTTATATTTACCATTAAAATCTTTGGCTGAAGTGGTGCTTGTAATCCCATTATAGCTCACAGCAGAAATTCATCCTACAGATCAACTTAAAAAACCTGATATTTGTTTATCTACAATTGATGCAGATCAGGAAGTTGGGACATTATGTACATTCAGTCTACTGTAGCCGGATAGCTCATAATCTAGGTGCAATCGTTTAATGCAGTGGTCCCCAAATCCAATTGGTACTGGGGCATGCAAGAAATAATTAAATATCTTCATTTTATGTATTATTTGAGTCTGGAGGATCTTTTATTTTGAAACTCCTTTAACCGGATTCTCTCAGTTGCGCGCCAACATTGAGCCACAAGCAGCAAAATGAGTCCGAATCAGATCAGATTCTTTGGAAAGTTTCTTTGCGAAGGGAAAAGGCCCAGAGCAGAGACAGGAGAATGGATTTATCCTGGACCGGTTGGTGATTCCCACATTCCAAGCTGCTCTGCATGATATGATGACCGGCTGTTAATCCATCCATCCATTTTCTGACCCTTCTCCCTAACGGGGTCGGGAGTTGCTGGTGCCTATCTCCAGCTGCGTTCCGGGCGAGAGGCGGGGTCACCCTGGACAGGTCGCCAGTCTGTCGCAGGACCGGCTGTTAATCATGAGTTAAAATGTTCCCAAAAGTAAAATGTCAGTTTTTGTGGTGCATATGTGTCTTATTTTGAAGGGATACGTAAACGTTACCATAGCGACCAGAGTCAGAGAGCGCTATAGGACAGTGGTCGAGAAGTGATGAGAGGAGTGGAGATTGTGAGTTTTAGGTCTGGTTCTCACAGCACGATTTTCCAAACTTCTGTGACCACACACGACACACGGCAGGAGCAACACCACAAGAACCGATTCCACTCACAGACATCCCGATTCCAGAAGAAAATCCAGTAAAACCCCAACATTATACATGAATTTATAATAATCAAACAGGATGATGATGTAGGAGCAGTAGTGATAGTTTGTGGATCATTTTAAGCGATAAAAGACGTAACAAGAAGAAAAGGCGTTTAATAAAATGGAGCTGCTGCTGTATTTGCTGCACTATGATTTGGAGGTGAGTTATGTTATTTCGTAGTTAACATTTTTAACTCAATAAACATAACCACATATAATAAGCATATATAAAAATGACCTTTACATATAGTAATAAACATTTCCACATATAACCTCTGATGTCCACTGGACTCTCAGTTGCCACGTCAACTGTTTGGGATTCCCCTCCGTTCTTACATCACCGCGCTTTCTGATTGGCTACTTGTCACATTCAACAAGCTGCATTCAGTCAGGGAAAAATCCACAGGCTGCGATAATCAGGCCAAGACAATGTTGAATATGCCCGATTTTAGATCAGGCATATTCAACACACCACCACCTAAGATACCACACTCTGCAGGACCTTGTAAGGTTGCCGTACAGGGAAAATCGGAAAAAGAAGTACTTAAGTACAAGAAGATTCCGATACTTTAAGACTTTAACTCAAGTAACATTTCAATCAGTGTCTTGGACTTTTACCAAAGTCATATTTTGGAGACGTACCGATACTTTTACTTGACTCTGAGATTTCAGTACTTTATACAACACTGGTTAGTGGGACCACAGTCAGTGTGTGTTTATTTTTTTTTCACTGTGGGGAAAAAGTTGCATATATTTATCTATCTGCTTGATGTGTGATGACAGGCTTGTTTTTGACATCACATGTTAAAATGGCACATTGAGCAGGTTGCACACTCCTCTGACCCAGAGATCTGGAAGATGGCTTGTCTCTATCTCGCTTCTACAGCCGGTGCACCAATCAACAGCTAACTTAAAACCAGCCCTGTCTAGGTGATATGATTGGAACCACAGTTCAAAAATATTAAAAATAGTTTTCATAACAATAATGCGAAAGGCCAAATAAAGAGCTGTTGACCTTTGGCATCAGCCTGATTAAACACTAGCGGGGCGCTATAAGTTGGTAACAGTTTTACTTCCAAAATATACTGAAAATGGACAACATTTTTGTGGATATCTTCAGGAGGCAACCCTGGAACTATCAATATGGTGATTTAATGAGGGAGGGTCGAGCATAAGGAGATCAACACTTTAAATAAAGGTGTACATAATTATTAGGCAGCTTTTTTGCCTCAGGCCCAAATAATGGGCCAAAAAAGAGATTTAAGTGACTCTGAGAAGTCCAAAATTGTAAAAAGTCTTACAGAGGGAAGCAATACTCTTGAAATTTCTTCGATATTGAGGTGCGATCACAGAACCATCAAACATTTTGTTGTAAATAGTCAACAGAAACAAGTTGAGAAAAAAGACATAAATTTATTGTCAAACCTCTGAGACAAATCATTCAGATGCCATTAAGGTGGAGCCATGTAAAGGTATGGGCTGGTATTATTAAAGGTTTGCTAGTCGGACCTTTGTAGGTTGAAGATGGACTCAAAATCAACTCCCAAACCTGTTGCCAGTTTTTAGAAGACAGCTGTGGAGGTAAAAGCTTGCATCTTTTTAGAGGATCGTAATTTTTATGCATGCTTTCACTGATCGCATGCATCAGTAAAAGCCTTAAAGACAGCAGAATAATGAACTGGCCCCTTGCCATACTAGGTATAAAACCCCATTGAGAATTTATGGGCTCTTCATAAAGGGGAGATTTATACAAAAGCATAATCCACTTTATGAAACGCTCACTGAGGCCAAACTGCTGTAAAGTAAAAAACAAATGGGGCCATTCAATACGGTCAAATGCCTTTTCGACATCAAGAGAGACCACTAGGCCAGGTAATGATTTTTGATTAAATATCTGGATTGTGTTAAGCAACCTGCACATGTCGTTATTTGAGTTACGACCCTTAATGAAGCCTGTTTGGTCTTTGTTGATTAAAAGAGGGAGTACACATTCCAGATGGCGTGCAAGAATCTTGGAAAGGAGATACAATAAAGATATTGGCCTATAAGAGGCGCAGTCTTCCGGCGCTTTGCCTTTATTCAATATGAAAGATATGTTTGCCTCCCTTAAAGAAACAGGTAATAGACCCTTCTCAAAAGAGTCATTATACATATCCAGTAACACTCAATATGCTCAGCTGGAACTTCTCGAAACTCTTTATAAAATTTGGCGTAACGGTCGACTGGCCCAGCCACTTTTCATGCTTATAGCTACTTAATAGCATCCAAAAACTCCCTTCTTGATATGGGACAGTCCAACTGTGACCTCTGTTCTTCAGTCATCTTATGGAGATTGAGAGAAGAGAAGAAGACATTTATTAAATCTGAATCATTATGTAATTGAGATTTGTAATGGTTTTTGTAGAACTTTTTAAAGATATCATTGATCGCTGCAGAATCAAAAAACTGTTTTCCACTTGAATCTTTGATTGAAGAAATAGCCTGGAGTCAGACTTCTTTTTTGTTAAATATGTTAAATATTTTCGAGGTTTGTTGCCATGTTTGTATAACCTTTGCCTTTCAAATCTAATTTTAATCTCTGCCTCCTTTGTCAGTAGACAGTCCAGTGATGAACGAAGAGCAGTGATTTCCTGATTCTTTTATATAGTTTTCTTCTGCAAGGTTTAGTTTATATTCTAAATTTTCCACTGCTCAGCTTGTCTGCATCTTTTATAACTTGTAAAAGAAGTAATGAGACTTTTGAATAGGCCTTTGATGTTTCCCAAAGTAATGATGGATTATCTGTGGAGGGTATATTAATAACTAAGAACTGCTTAAATTCTTCTGTAAAATAAGTTATGAATTTCTGATTGTAAAAGATGGAGGAGTCGAGGTGCCAACGTTTGTTTTGAGGACATGGGTTTCCAATTTTACAGTTAATAAGCACTGTGGCATGGTCAGATGCAATTAAATTACCAATTGAATTGGACATTATCGATGATTGTATATGGTTTGGGACAAAGAAGTAGTCTATTCTTGTATAGCATGAATGCATTTTGGAGAAAAATATGAATTCTTTGTGTCAGGTTCATCTACCTAAACATTCTGGTATCTGCTCCCAACTTAGAACACTTGTCGCTTCCTGCAAAACATCACTAAAAGAAACACCCATTTCAGGAACAAACAGACATTAATTTGTTATTAATTTAATCTTATCAATTTGTCTGTCAAATGTAATCCATACATCCACGTAGTCCAGCTCCTCACATAAAGTGATGAAAGTTTTGGCCTGAGGAAGCAGATATAAATTACCTTGAGGAGATTTATCCATAATCGGGTTTAGGTGGCAGTTGAAGTCTCCTCCAACAAAGGAGTTCTTGATATTTAGATTCACCAGCTTTATGAAAGCAGTGGCCATAAAGTTCCCTAGGTGACCAGGAGGGAAATAAATATTCAAGATTGCAATTTTCTCCCCATATAAAACACTATGACATAGCAACCACCCTCATCCTTTAAGCAATCAATGGGTTTAAATGGTAAATGCTTCTTAATTAAAATGGCTGTGCCTCTGCTCCTTGATAAAAATAAGGAGAAAAATACCAACCCCGGCACACATATTTCAGGCTTGATCTATTGATTTCCCCCAAATAGACTCTCGTCCCCTTGCCACCATAGCACAACAAAAGAGAACCTTGAATGAACAAACTATAATAGAAAACAGTTCAGAATACTAAACAGAGGCAGCAACACATGGACGTGGAGGAAAATGCAGCATCTGCGTCAAACTACATCCAGTAGTATGGATCCAGCTTGGAGGTTACAGCAACAAAGTCTATCATCACATGAGCCAACCAGAAACTCTGGATAACTAAGGAGATTATTCTAGACTGAGGGAGCAAAATCCTGCTTTCAAATCTGGTGATCTGGCCACACTTAGATCAGCGAGGGCGAATCTAAACCATACCATGAAGGGAGCAAAACGTGCTTACTGTCAAAAGATCCAAGGTTTCTTTCATGATTCCAGCAACACAACCTGACAACTGTGGCAGGGCATCCAGTCTTTGACTGATTATAAAACCACGTCTTCATCCTGCCAAGATGACATTAGCTTCCTTATTGAGTTCAACAGCTTCTTTGGAAAATTTGAAGCCCTAAATAAAACCCCTGCAAGGAAATCCTGCTTTCACATCTGGTGATCTGGTGACCCTGCACCCTGATGATACAGGCCCTCAGGCTCAAAACACCTGCTGTAAAAAAATCACTGGGGAAGGTCAACATACAAAAAGCTCCAGATCCTGACAACATTCCAGCGAGACTGATCAAAGAATGTGCAGACCTGCTAGCCCATCTTCAATACGTCACTGTACCAGGAACTGTACAATGTTTTAAGTCAGCTATTATTATTCCAGTGCCCAAGAAACCAACCATCACATGTCTTAATGACTTTCAACCCATTGCATTAATGGAGTGCTTTGAGAGAGTGGTTAAAGATCACAAATCTCTGTATTGCCTTCATCATTTGATCCTTTCCAGTTTGCATCCAAACCTAACCGCTCCACTGAAGATGCCATCTCCATTGCTCTTCATCTGAGCCTGGTACATCTGGAGAAAAGAAACACCCACGTACGGATGCTATTTTTAGACTTCAGCTCAGCATTCAATACAATCATCCTCCAGAATCTGGTAGGCAAACTGGTTGCCTTGGGATTCAATTCTCCAATGTGCAACTGGCTGCTAGACCTCCTCACCGACAGAATTCAGTCTGTCCGTGTGGGTAATGACACCTCCAATGTGATTTCTTTGAACAATGGTTCCCCCCAGGGCTGTGTCCAGAATCCCCTGCTGTATATCCTGATGACCCACGACTGTCGTCCAAGGTTTAACACCAACCACATCATGAAACATGCTGATGACACAACAATTGTGGGACTCACTCAGGACAACAATGAAGTGAACTACAGAAAAGAGGTACAACACCTTGTTGTGGACTTGTGCAGAATAAACAACCTGTTCCTGAACATCGAGAAGGCAAAATAAATTGTCGACTTCAGGAGGTCTCGACTGAACCACACACCGCTCCTCATTAATGACAGAACAGTGGAGATCATCATCAGCAGCACTAAGTTCCATTTCAGGCAATCTTTTCTGGACACCTCACATCACTTCACTGGTGAAAAAGGCACAGCAGTGCATGCACTTTCTGAGACGAATGAGAAGGACTTCCCTCCCCACCGTCTACAGAGAGCTGGTCAGCATTGAGAACCTGCTGACCAGCAGTATCTCCATCTGGTCTGGAAGCTGCAAGGCCTCAGATCGAGAGTCTCTGCAATGAGTGGTGAAGACAGTGGAGAGGATCATTGGGACTCCACTCCCCCTTATCTGTAGCATTGGACACAGATGCTGCTTAGCCAAAGCAAATGAGATCTTCTGTGACTCCACCCAACCTCTCCATGCTCTGTTCATCCGGTTGGCTTCTGGCAGGAGATTACATAGCATCTGCTTCAGAACAGCCAGACTTTGAAAGAGCCGTCTCCAACTGGCCATCAAATTGCTCAACAATCCCATCACTAAGACTGTTTGAGACTGCTTGAAAAATACAAAGTTTTATATATTTAGCTATACATTATTTGTTTATTATGTAATTATAGGCACACTTGTGTTTTTGTGTGTGCTCCGGTGGCCAAATGATAACATTTCATTGCCAATTTTACTTATGTTTCTTTGTGCAATGACAATAAAATAAGTCTTAGTCTAAGTCCTCTTGTAGAAGTATTTATATTCCCAAAGTTGATTAAAACTTTAAGAAATAAGCTGAAAACTCATGACTGAAAACTCATAATGTTCCTGCTTGGATGAATCAACTCCCAGGAGGCTTGTATGAAGGTTTGGTCAATATTTGACTTGGTTTATAGACTACCAGTAAGCATATAATTATGCTTTGATGATTTATTTAAAAAAAAAAGTGAAATTTTTTGACATTACAGCTTTAAGTTCTTATCTTGTTCTGATTGCATGACTCTTTGGACAGGAGATGAGATGTTGGAGGTAAATGGAGAATCTCTCCAAGGACTCACACACCAACAAGCCATCCAGACCTTCAAGGTGAGCTTCATGTTTACAGTTATTTTAGATTTTCTGAATAAATGTTAAACCAGTTGATTCTTTTCCATAATGCTTCCCCCTAAACAAAAAAGTTTTTTGTTTTTAAATAAAACACTGCAAACTTTGGGCAGAATTATTTCTGAAAGAGAGATGGGTTTGTAGTTTTTTTATAGTTCGTGCATTGAACAGGGAGCAGGCACCTCTCATGTTATCGCTGCTTGATCTCTGAAGTTTACCCCAGCACCAATCGTATGTGCCTGCTTTCACTCAAACTGGATACAGGGTCACTTGTGTGTATATTTATATCAAGCCTTGTGAGGATCCATGTTTCTTTGGGGAATTCATCAAGGTGAGAGTCAAGCTTAATTTCACCATGTTTAATCTGCCTCATCAGCTCAATGTGAACTGCAAATGTTCACATTGAATTGTGCTAAATGTTCATATATCAGGAAAACTCATCCCATAAAGCTCAGGCAAACAAAACAGTCTCTTTGGCTCTTATTAAAAACTCAATATACACAAGAGGAGAGAGCTGCTAAATGAAATCTAGCAGCTAGCAGCTTTCTCTCTATATCCAGAGGACAGATGCACAGTGCAGCAGACGTAGCTCATCATGCAGGGCCGGTACAAGGTTGAATGAGACCTTGAGCAGAATTTGACTTAGTGACCCTCTTAGAACATCACCACCTTTAACATGGAGAAGTGGGTAGTTTAGCTGGCAAAGTTTATTAAGAGTTAAGTTATAAGTGCAATTTACTACGATTTTGAGCTCTGTTTGAGAACAAACAGAGCTCAAAAATTATTCTCACAGCATCAGATAGTAGCTCTGGTAACAAAACAATCTAACTATGAAAATTGTTCTTTTAAGGAGAAATTTGCCAGCTCCTTAAAATTTAAAATATAAATTTTAAGGCAATTTAAAATTGCCGATTAAACAATTTAAAATCTTTAAATTTATGTATGCTGAAGCAATTAAATCAAATGGGCTCTTTGCACGTCAGCTTCTGCGTTTGGGAATAAGCGGCTCGGTCGCTTCCGGTCTATTGAAAATGGCATTTTACACAAGGTGCTTGCAGGGCTTGCCCAAGGTAACAATCAATGACGTACCTCCATCCAAAACCCCAACAAGTAAGCTGGCTGGAGAAAGGTTTTAAGATGTACACCTTGTCATACGTTCACAGCAATACAAAGGTGAGTTTTACTTTCTTTAAACTTTGTGACTAACGATAACTTTAGCTTATGCTAGCAGGCAATATTCTCGGGACATTTTCATTATAAAAATGTGCTATTTAAGCATCTAAACATTTTCATTCATTCTAATGAACAGTGTTTTTACCTTATTTTGTCATGTCCACAAAACCATTTACTGTTCCATTGCAGGATGAGCAGGAATCTGTCACAAAAATAGTTATAGCCCCCATATTGCCGATCAGATTTTCTCAATAAGTGGCTTAAATTAAAGATGCAAAAAGTGTCGATGTTTGGATATGTAAACTATGTATTCTCTCTGGATGTAAATATATATAAGCAACTTAGTTTCTGTGGGTTCTGTCAAGATACAATAGAGGTCTAAGCGAATTTCCCTTTTATAATGGTCAATGATTTAATTTTACCTAACAGCTGCTGTTGGAGCCATGGTTAAAATGTAATAAACTTTGACTCCTACACTTTTTGAAATATTTCATCACTGTGTCATTTGTTGCAAACAAATGATGTTTCTAGTTCAGGAATGTAGAAACCCAGGAGGAGAACTAAAGAAGCCTACTTCTGCCACTCCAGTAAAAAAAAAAAAAAAAAAAAATTGAGATTTCAAGATACTATTTTGAAATAATGAGATAGTATCTCAACATTTCTAGATAGTATCTCAAAATAATGAGATACTATCAAGCTCCAGGATAAAGAGGGAATCCCCTCTAGACTCGTGTTTCCCCATCAGATATGGTTCCTCCTGCGTCTCCTCACGGCTCCACACCGCCCAGTGCACGTGTTTCAGCAAAGTTGTCACTCTTTTTTCACATTTTTGTAAATACACTTTCATCAGACCCAAACACTCTCGCATCCTTCTAGGTTCCAAAACCAAACATTTCCAACAAAGGTCGTGGGTGGTAACAGATGGTCAGACTGTGGCCGAGGGTAATCTGACTGATTATTCTGAATGATCCTGGGTGGTAACAGAATCATTCAGAATAATCAAGCTCTTCAGACTTGATTATTTGAAAAAAAATAAAAATAAAAATAAAAAATGCTCAATTTCTTGTGAAAATATCAACAAAAATAATTACTAAAAATCTCTTACAACTTAGTTGAAAAGGAAAGTTAACTTAATCTGATGTTTCAAGTTCAAAAAGAGGTCAAAAAAATCATTTTACTTAAGACTTCCATCATCACACCGGATATTTACGCAAAACAATGAACTTAAACCAATCAACCCTAATCAACAGGATTGTCCATAACGAACACCATGTTCAGGCATAAGGGTGTCCATATGTGCACTTGGCACCAGGACACCCAAGGCCACAGTTTGATGATCGACTTTGTCATCGTTTCATTGGATCTGTGGCCGTATGTCTTGGACACTCGGGTGAAGAGAGGCGTGGAGTTGTCCACCGACCACTAGCTGGTGGTGAGTTGGCTCCGGTGGTGGGGGAGGATGCCGGCCAGACCTGGCAGACCCAAATGTGTTGTGAGGGTCTGCTGGGAACGTCTGGCAGAGTCCCCTGTAAGACGGAGCTTTAACTCCCGTCTCCAGCAGAACAGAACTTCGAACACGTCCCAGGGGACGTGGGGGACATTGAGTCTGAGTGGACCATGTTCCATTCTTCCATTGTCAAGGCGGCTCACCGTAGCTGCAGCCGCAAGGTTGTTGGTGCCTGTCGCAGTTTGCAACCCTCGAACCCGTTGGTGGACACCTTCGGTGAGAGACCCTGTCAGGCTGAAGAAGGAGTCCTATCAGGCCTTTTTGGCCTGTGGGACTCCAGAAGCAGCTGATCGGTACCAGCGGGCGAAGTGGCATGCGGCTCGGGTGGTTGCTGAGGCAAAAACTCGGGCATGGGAGGAGTTTGGAGAGGCCGTGGAGAAAGACTTCCGCACGGCTTCGAGGCGATTCTGGTCCACCATCCGGCGTCTCAGGAGGGGGAAGCAGTGCAGCACCAACACTGTTTACAGTGGGGATGGTGTCCTGCTGACCTCGACTCGGGACGTTGTGGGCCAGTGGGCGGAATACTTTGAAGACCTTCTCAATCCCACCAATATGCCGCCATTGAGGAAGCTGAGCCTGGGGACTCTGGGTCGGGCTCTCCAATCTCTGGGGACAAGGTCGCCAAGGAGGTTAAAAAGCTCCTCAGTGCTTTATATATATATATACATATATATATATATTTACATTAAAAGCATTTCTACTTTTAAACGTGCTTAAAGGTATGTTTAGCATGCCTAAAATACATACCCTGGGAATGTAATTTTAAGTTTGTGCCTCCTAATAAACTTGTTTTTTAGTTGTGACACACTGAAGATGTGAAAAAGGAACGTTAGAAGCACTGTCTTGAAATCCCAAGTTGTTGACTTCTTCACCTTTTTAATGGACAACTTCTTTTCCTTGTTTCTAACAGCAACTGAAAAGAGGGGTTGTCACCCTTACAATTCGCACCCGTCTGCGCAGTCCCAGCCTGACTCCATGTGGAACCCCAACCCTACCCAGTCGCTCCAGCTCATCTAACTCTTATGCTAATGGGGGCACACCTGTCCCATTAGGCGTGGAAGATGTTGAAGGCCACAAGGGTCCTGGTCTAGGTCCAAAAGACTGCATTGTCATGGAGGTTACTCTTAATAAAGGTTAGAACTCATTGTGCAAAACTCAGTTCCCTATTAGTATTGGTCAGGATTCTCTGACTAATCCCGGCAAAATAAAGGTTAAGTTTAATAGCTGTTTTTATGGAGGATTTTCCTGCTTTGATTGCCCATATGTCAGCCCTCTCAATATGTTTATTGCCTACAATAAACTTATTATCACAATTTTTTTATTGCAGTGAGTGATTTTAACAGTCACATGGATGATGCTGATCTCTCGATCTCCTTTGAAAACTGTCTGTTTCTTTGGAAACTCGGCCATTTTCTTTTTTTATCACAGTCCTTTTTAGTTACAGGTAGTCAGTCTCTGAACAAAGACTTTATATTACAATACAAAATGAACAAACCCAACAACATAGCAATGTGTATGTTATGCTATGTTATATCAATCCACACTGAACCATGTGTGTTATTGGTCACTAGGTCCAATGACACAGTTTATTGGTCTATATATATTTTAAAGAAATTTCATTGCAAGGCTCCAGTACAAAATCTAATATAATTGCTGTATTTTCAGAAATGACTGTCTTGAACATTTGTACTATGATGTTCTTTATTTTAGAACATGGAGTTGGTCTGGGGATTGGAGTCTGTTATCTGATGCTGGAGAACTCTGTTCCTGGTATCTACATCCACAGCTTAGCTCTCGGGTCCATTGCCAAGATTGATGGGAGGCTCAGGTAAGCTTTGTCATTTTGGTCTTTAGGGCCAACCTGCTGCTATTTTGGCTCTGCCGTCTTCACACCCTGTTCTCTGTGTGTGCAGTCGTGGAGATCAGATTCTGGAGGTGGACTCTGTCAGTCTTCGTCATGCTGCACTTAGTGAGGCTTACGCTATTCTCAGTGAATGTGGACCTGGTCCAGTCAGTCTCATTATAAGCAGACATCCAGACTCCAAGGTCAGATAATCCCAAACTACTGACAGACTCAGAATTTTCTTTTAAAATATGTTTAGTCTTCATGAATACAGAGACATTTGATAAAAAAACACACATTGTGGACACATCTCAACAGCATGTGAATATACAGACCAGCTGTATATTCTGCCAGGTTGTCTGTAACCTTACTGTCATACTGCTATAATACAAACATGATTCAGAACTGTTCGTATGACAGCATGTAAATGTAGCTTATTTCAGTGATAAATATTGATATTAAGTTGTCTTAACTTTGCATCCACACCTGACAGATGTCATAAAGTGAGATTTCCCCTATGAGAGGGAGAAATGCAGCATTGGTTCAGCATTGTTGGTGAACCAATGATAATACAGAGTGATGGTCTGTGTCTGTGTCGGGTTGCAGGTATCAGAGCAAGAAATGGATCAAATTATTGCTCAATCAACCAATAAGGACAATGTGTTCAGTGACAGACTCTCCTCTCATTGCCAAGGTCTGATTTTCACCTAGAGTTATGTTTTACTCTCTCATTTTACAGTTTTTGAAATGTTATCATTTATTAAAGTACAATATTTATGAACTACTCTCACCCTAACCTGAAGGTCAGTCTTGTAAGAGCTGTTGGCCAGATGTAAAGTCCAATAAGGAGGACAGCCCCTCCGCACTCAGCTGGACCATGAAGAGGTTCCTTGAGCCTGTCAGCAGAGTAAGTGTTGATCCAGGATTTCAGTTCTGCTCCTTCAGTCTCACATTTGAAACACTGGCTTTAGTTGAATCAATAACTAAAGATTGATTCAACTAAAGACAACTGAGCACTTCACAGTTTATGATGTGCTCTGTAATCTTTCTTAAACGCCTGCGTGTTTTGCTCATAATTAAATCCTCATGATCCTCTTAATGGACATGTGGTGTGACCATAATGTTTTGCATGACCGCTACTTTTTGATGTATATGACTGGATTGTTTGATTCCCGGCCCGGGATGTTTCTGCATGAAGTTTGCATGTTCTCCCTGTGCGTGCGTGGGTTCTCTCCGGGTACTCTGGTTTCCTCCCACAGTTCAAAAACATGACTGTCAGGTTAATTGGTCTCTCTAAATTCTCCCTAGGTGTGTGTGTGTGTGTGTGTGTGTGTGTGTGTGTGTGTGTGTGTGTGTGTGTGTGTGTCCCGTTTGTCTCTGTGTTGCCCTGTGATGGACTGGCAACCAGTCAGGATGTTATTTTGCCTCTTGCCCTTTGACCGCTGGAGACAGACACCACCAACCCTCATGACCCCAACAGGATAAGGGTGTAAGAAAATGGATGGATGTCAGGATTGTAACAAACAATCTATTTTTGTGCTTAATAGTAGGAGTTTAAAAGCTGACTAAGCTACAGTTTTAATAATGAAATGACATCAGACTTATATAACACTTTTCAAACCTCAAAACGCTCTCAAAGACGCTTTAGAACGAAATCCGTCATTTCCATTCTCACACTGATAATAACAAGATACTGGATTGTAGCCACAGCAGCTTTGGAGTACTAATTGCTTGGAAGCTGTGAATCTGAACCAGCATTCCTTTTATGTTCCTCTTTGTCTAATGTTTTTAATGCTGATGTAGGGATCCCCGAGCTCTGAGACAGAATTATCCGAGTACTTCCCTCATGAGATTCCTGGCCACTCAGTCATGTCTGGGTCTGTTCTGAAGAGCTCACACAGTGGTCAAGGGCTCCATCTGCTGGGCGGCAGAGCCTCAAAATATGGCCTACCACAACCACAAGGTAAGAACATTTCAGTTTGATTCAGTTCACTTTTACTAATATAACACCAATTCACCACAAATGTTGCAAGTTTACTTTCAAAAGGACGTAGTAAAAAGGACGTTAAATTTGAAAGGAGCAAAAAGGATTGGTCAAAATTCAGCCACACTGCAGTGATTGGAGAAAAAAGAAGAAAATACAGAAAACACTAAGCTGATTGGTGGAACTTATGGAAAACTTCTGATTACTGGTGAAAATTGCAAGTTTGTGCAAATTTTGCGAATGATAAGTGGATTTGCATTAATGGTTGAAATCCCCTCATCATAACTTCCTGGAGGGACTGTAAAATGCTTTAGGAGTTTATTATGTTGTGTGTTTTTCTCAGCATGCAGCACCTCTGTGACAGATGTTAACCACAGCCCTGGAGGAATAACATCACATGACAAGATTTGTGTCCCTTTCCGTCAGCATACAGAGCCCCTTTGCCAGGCCCTCGCTGCCTCCAGTACCACCTCAATGCGTTGGCAGAGCCCACCTCTCTGCCAGCGAAAGGTCATATACTCAGAGGATGAGTTCAGTGACGATGAGGCATCAGATAAAGCTGAAAACACTGAACCACTGACCCAGCAACAAAAATCCACACCTCCATACTTTCCACAGATGCTATCTAACTCCATACCAAGTGGAGCAGAGATAGCAACATGGCTGACGCCCAGACAGCTCTTTGAACGGGAAGATTTCAGAGGTTTTCACACTGTTATCTTAAAGAGAAAAGAAGAAGAGATGTTTGGGCTGGAACTGGAGATTTTGTCATCACCTCTGAGAGTTATGATTGCTGGCTTAAAGCCTGACAGTGCTGCTGAATGGGTACGTGTGAATGAACGTCAGTTTATTTCAGTTATGTGCCAAAAATCATATGTTAGAGTGAAGCATTGTCAAAATGGTGTTCTAAGTTGCTGCTTATTTATCTTCTAGGACTGTGAAACTAAACTCTGCCCCGGTGATGAGATTGTGAAAATTGGAGGTAAACCAGTGAACTCTTCAAGCTACCAGGAAATCTGTGAACTTATGCACCATCTTCCAGTGAAGCTGTCTTTGGAGGTGAGGCGAGCAACTTCAGGTAAGAGCAACACAACTCAACAAGTGAGTTTTAAAAAGAGCCAAGTTATGAGCCATTTTTTCAGCTCATTTAGCAGCTCAGAGATGTCCCAACCTGGGCATTATTTTGAGGAACATTCTACACCAAGAGGAAAGTCAAGCAGTCAACATGCCGCAGTTTTGCCATGCACACTCAGCCGGATTTAGACTTTTAGCTTCACATGGAGATTACTCTGGCTCTAAGAAAAAACTTCAAATAAAAACAAATGAAAAAGCTTATTGACAAAAGTCACACCAACGGAAGCCCTTCATCTTCCCAAAGTATTTTAGAATTCTGTATGTGGAGACCCAGGTAAATTTAGAAATGAACCTGGGTAAATAGTTGTTTACTGATTGTTGAACAGAAATAAAAGGGAGCTGCAGTTTGAAACCATTTTGTTTGCAACTTTTATACCTGAAATCAAATCCACACAGTAATGTGCATTGATGTTCTGGCTCAGTGGCTTCTACACTCATTACTAAGATGAATTTCTTCCGATAGAAGCTGGACCACAAGAGGAACATTTTGCTGAGTTTAAAAAACACATTAAATCTTCAACTGCAATAACTGTCAAGTTTCGGTGGGGGTGACTGGAAGAGCTTTACATTAGGAACATTTACTCTTCTCATCTTCCAAAGCTCTGAATGAGCAGCTTCAATCTAACCTTTGCTTCTATAGCTCTCCAAAGTTATTCTGTGGAACAGTCATTCATGTTAGTTTAGAGCTTAAAGATTATGCCTTTGTGACTACCAACAAACGTATAGCAGAAAAACCAGCACTACAAATCTGTAGTTGCAGATTTGCAGGTCTGGCTCTTTTCTCCTATATGGCCATGGACCATGGAATCATATTTCATCTACATTTGGAAAAAAATCAAGCCTCTGTAAAAACAAGTGCCATACAAAGGGTCTTTTCACCATCAGAAAGGCTAAACATGTTTGTCATGTTTTAACCATGCATCAAATATTCTATTTGATGCATGCTTGTAATCTTTTTTTTTAGACTAACTCTGTGAAGTTTCCATAAATCACAAGTTTGTCCTTGATAGCAGATGCACATTTTAATCAACAAAACAAACAAGACACATGCACTTCTTTAGAATAGGTTGTCAAAGTTTCCCAAAAGAATTGAACTTGCTTTGTGGCACATGTTGCTCTCAGTTTAACAAAATCTTACATTGCTGATCTATAAACTCTAGTCTTGCATATTTACCTGACAGTGAGACAAGAACTCAATAGCAACATAGCAACCTGCAAGAAACAACAAGATGCCATGTCTGACTATTGGCTATGTAAATATACAATTAAACCTTTTATTTCCATGGTACTCATGAGAGTAAATAACACACTGCAATGAGATTGTGCTGGTTGAATGACAACTATGGTTTTCAAAGATTCTCTATTAGAACATGGAATAAATGTCATGTTCATGGTTGCTGCCTTCTTAGTTTTACCAGTCAGTAGCAGAATATGTATTTAAAATAGACCACCATGTTGTCCTGTTTCATTCCACCCCAACATCTGGGCCCAACATTCCTCCCTCACTTCTACAGAGCTGCTTCTTCTTCTTCTTCTTCTTCTTCTTCCGGTGTGAGGAGGACGTGAGTGGGAGAGTGGAGGAAGAGAGTGTGAGAGCGAGTGGTTTTCTTTATCTTTTGGTTTTTTCTTACTGATTTTTCACTGGGTGATTTGTTTTACTTGTTTAATTGTTGCTTTGTGTTAAGTTTGGTCACGTTTTAGGGGGTTTTTTCGTTTAGTTTGGGTGTGGCCGTCAGGCGTGCCTGGCTTGCCGGCGTCTGACGGCAACAATGGTGGGTGTTGTCGGTGGTGGGTCTTTCTCCACGCTGACACGGAAGAACGGCATCAAGGTGGGTGCTGGTTCTCCGTGCAGCGTGGAGGAAGTTTTTTTGGCTGTAGGGGAAATGATTGGGCACGGGTCTATTCGGTCAGCTGCACGGATGAATGGGGCGGTGGTGTTGTTCGTAGAAAAGGTTGAGCAGGCTCAACAACTGGTGGAGAAAGGTGTTTCAATCAATGGTTTGCTTTTACAAGTTTCACCACTTACAATGCCTGCGAAAAAGGTAACGTTATCAAATGTACCACCGTTCATTAGTGATGAGTTTTTGATTAAGGAATTGTCTAGATATGGTAAAGTCGTTTCACCAATAAAAAAAGTTCTATTGGGGTGCAAATTGCCATTGCTAAAACATGTTGTCTCACATAGGAGACAACTGTTTATGTTGTTAAACAAAAGAGATGAAGAACTAGATTTACGTTTTCATGTAAGATTAGACGACTTTGATTATGTGTTGTTTGCGACCACTTCAAACATGGAGTGTTTTGGTTGCGGTCAGGAGGGCCACGTAATAAAAACGTGTCCCACCAGGGCTGAAACGGTCATTCCGAGCTCAGAAAAGCAACAGCCCACTGCTGCTGCTGAGCAAAAAAGGGACACACGCAGTGAGGCTACTACTATGGAGGAACCCCCTGTCATGGCTGATGCTGCGGCTGAGGTAGTGGAGCGAGAGCCCGCTGCTGCAGCTGTTGCTGAAGGGGAACCCGGGGCAGCGGAGGAAGTGTTGGAGAAAACCATCGTTGAGGAATCAGTAGAGGATAGTGGTAGGAGTGGGGTGCAGGAGAATGGAACACGGGGGGGGGGGGGTTGGGGGAGGAGGAAAGGGGAGGAAGTGATGTGGAGCGACTAGTGTGTGAAGATAAGAGGGAGAGAAGAGAGGTGCAGGTGGACGGACAGAATCAGGAAAAAAACAGTGAAGAGCCGGTTCTAAGAGATGAAGTGGGGAGGGATATGGGTGAGGCAGACAAGGAGATGGAACTGGAGGCTTGCATCCCAGCAAAGAGGCGCAGTAAAAGAAAGAATGTGGTGGCTGCTGTGCAGGCCAGCAAGCAGGCGAGTAAGCTGGCTGTAGAGAGGAAAGAGGTGTCGGACAGCAGCGATGAAGAGAGCTGGTTCTCTGATACCAGTGAGGCTTCGACATCTCAAATAAGTAAAGAACCAAGATACCCCGTAGAGACTTTTAAGACGTTCTTACAACAAACGAAAGGATTACGAGGATTAAAACTGGAGGTTTATTTTCCGAATCTAGGAGTGTTTTATAACTCTGCGAGACATTACATTAGACATAGAGACACATTGGGTTTTACAGACACGGAAGTTTTCCGATTAAAGAAGATAATGACTAAAGCCAGAAAACAATTTGAATGATGCACAGTGACTATTTAATATTTCTTATTGGGTTCTGGTATGCTGTTTTTAGCTTTTTACTCAGTATGGATTCTTTTAAGATGCCGTCTTTGAATCTGAACGGGGCGAGGGAGGCTGAAAAACGGGCTTTGGTTTATCAAATGTTAAATCAAAAAAAGATTGATGTTATTTATTTACAAGAAACTCATAGTGATGGTCTAATTGAAACAAATTGGAGGAGAGAGTGGAGGGGGGAGGTGATTATGAGTCATGGCACCTCCAAAAGCGCAGGGGTAGGTTTTCTTTTTTCGAAAGCTTTTACCCCACTTTCCATAGAAATTGAACATGTTATACAAGGGAGGTGTCTTTTAGCAAGAACAAAGTTTGATTATTTTAACATGGTTTTTATTAACATCTATGCTCCAATTGCCAATGCGGAGAAGAAACGGTTTTATGAAAAAATTGGGGAAAGGTTGAGTGATTGTGGGACTGAAGATTATGTTTTTATAGGGGGAGATTTTAATTGTACTGAGAACGAGTTTTTGATCGAAATCATGCAGAGCCACATCCGGCGGCTCAGCATGTCTTGAAGCAGCTGGTCTCGTCTCATGGCCTGGTGGATGTATGGAGGAGGATGCATGCAGGCTCAAGCAGTATACATGGTCCCACATTAAAGATAATAAAATTTCCTTGGCTCGTTTAGATCGTTTTTATTGTTTTAAACACCATTTTAACGTGTTTAAAACATGCCAGATTTTACCTGTGGCTTTTACAGATCACTCGTTGCTTTTAGGAAGTGTTTTTATTAGGAACATTTTACCTAAAAGCGCGCATTTTAATTCTGCTTTAACTTACGATCAGAGTTTTAAGGAGGTTTTAACTTATTTTTGGGTTGGTTTTAGAGAAAGGAAAGCTGATTTTAGCTCTATTAGACAGTGGTGGGACTATGGAAAGGTTTAAATAAAGCTGCTGAGTCAACAGCACACTGTCAATGTCACCCGTGACATTGCCGGATCTATCAGAGATCTGGAGATAAATATAGTGGACTTAGAACGACTTAGTGACTCCACAGGAAATCGAGAGCATCTTGAAGCTCTCAAATCTAAAAAGCTAACTTTAGCAAACCTGCTGGAGAATAGAGTTCAAGGCGCGTTGGTCAGATCCCAGATGCAGGACATCACGGAGATGGATGCTCCCTCTGGTTTTGTCTTCGGCCTGGAGAGGAAACACGGGCAGAGGAAAATGATCCACTCTTTGCTGTCGGACACGGGACAGCACTTGAGCAAACCAGGGCAGATTAGAAAGACGGCTGTGGATTTTTATCGTTCTCTGTTCTGTAGTGAACACAGAGAGGATGATGAATTGTTGGAGGAGTTCAGTGAGGAACTACCTCAGGTCTCTGAGGAGACCAATGTGGTGCTGGAGCGTCCTCTGAGCACGCAGGAACTGTACACAGCCCTCATGAGCATGCAAGGTCAGAGGTCTCCAGGCGTTGACGGGCTTACGGTTGAGTTCTACAAGGCCTATTGGGAGCTTCTGGCCCAAGACGTGCTCGATGTATTCAATGAGAGTCTGTCTACCGGTTCGCTCCCATTATCCTGTCGCAGGGCAGTTATTACACTGCTGCCTAAGAAAGGGAACTTGCAGAAAATCAAGAACTGGCGTCCCGTGTCCCTCCTCTGCACGGATTATAAAATCCTCTCTAAGGCCCTGGCCACAAGGCTAGGGAAGGCCATGGAGCAAGTCATCCACCAGGATCAGACTTACTGCGTCCCCAGCAGGTCAATGGTAGATAATATCTACCTAATTCGAGATATTTTGGAAGTCTCTGGTTCATTGGGTTTGCAGACAGGCTTGATATCTTTGGATCAAGAAAAAGCATTTGACCGTGTTGAACACGGCTTCCTCTGGAAAATTATGAGGAGGTTCGGGTTCAGCGAGGGTCTTATCGCAATGATCCAGGTACTGTACAGTGACATTGAGAGTGTGCTGAAGATAAACGGTAGTCTGTGTGCTCCTTTTAGGGTGTGTAGAGGCGTCCGACAGGGCTGCGCGCTCTCGGGGATGCTCTACGCACTCTCCCTGGAACCCCTTTTAAAGAAAATACGCTTGGAACTTCAAGGTTTGGTTTTACCTGGTTTTAACAACAAGTTGGTTTTATCCGCCTATGCTGATGATCAGCAAGACGTCAGAGTTTTAATTGAGATCATACAAAAATTCTCTGATTTGTCTGCTGCAAAAGTGAACTGGGGAAAGAGCGAGGCCCTAGCCGTTGGTGAGTGGCTTAACGGACTCCCGGCTCTCCCCAAAGGCATGACATGGAAGAGAGATGGTTTAAAATATCTCAGTGCTTATTTAGGCGGGAAGGAGTTTGTTGAAAAGAACTGGGAAAACGTGGAACAAAAGATACAAGAGAAACTCAGCAAATGGAAGTGGCTACATGATAAGATGTCATTTCGGGGAAGAGTGTTGGTGCTGAATAATTTGGTTGCCTCACAATTATGGCATAAACTTGTAGTGCTAGACCCGCCATCAGGACTGCTGGTCAGAATTCAATCAGAGATGGTTAATTTTTTTTGGAGCGGCCACCACTGGGTACCGCAGTCTGTTTTGTTTTTATCTAGAGAGGAGGGGGGCCAGGGCCTTGTCCACCTGGCTAGTAGGACTGCTGTATTTCGCTTACAATTTCTGCAAAAGTATTTAACAGGATCCCCTATGTGGAAAGATGCGGCCAGCTGCATTCTGAGACGTGTAAATTTTCTGGGTTTGGATGCTACTCTGTTTTTAACAAATTTTAACCTGTTAAAGTTAAAGGGAATTCCACAATTTTATCAGAGCGTTTTTAGATCATGTGCGCTTTTTAAAGTGCACAGGTCAAATAAGAATAAGTCTCTGCATTGGCTTTTAGAGGAACCTTTGGTCTGTGGAGCGAGACTAGATGTCGGAGGAGACACGCTTCCAGGAATATCTGAAACATTGTCTGGATCCGGTATGGTGACGCTGAAGCAGCTGTTTCGAGTGGCTGGAGCAGACTTTGACAACGCCCAGGAGGTCGCAGCTGCAACCGGTGTCAGATCTATAAGAGTGATGGGATGCTTCCTGGACAGGGTGAGAGACCGACTAACTGCTGAGGAGAGAGAGCTCCTAAGAGTACATTCAAAAGGGGGGTGCCTACCGGATCCCACTGACCCGTTTCAAGAGGTGATCCTAGACCCAGACTTTAAGGAGGACAGCGGTCCCCTCCTGAGAAGCACGGACTCGAGAATGGACCTGTGTAAAACAGGTTCAAAAATATTGTATAAAAATTGTACAAAAATATTGAACAAAAGAACTCTCCAAAATAGAAAAGTGAGCGTGTGGGACGACAAGGTCGGAGGGCAGAAGCCTCAATGGAGAACTTTATATAAGCCTCCGATAAGGAAAAGGACTGGTGACCTCCAGTGGAGGATTCTACACGGAGCCATCGCAACCAATGCGTTTTTATCTGTCATCAGTCCTGGGGTTTTAAATGAGTGTCCTTTTTGCAAGTTGTCGGAGAGTGTTTTTCATGTTTTTATAGATTGTGTGCGTTTAACTGGTTTTTTTAGTTTTTTATCGACTATTTTTAGCCTTTTTACAATGGTTTTTACCAAGTCAATATTTATTAATGGTGTACATTACAGCAAAGTTACGAGTGTTAAATCACGGATTTTAAATTATTTATTAGCTGAAGCAAAACTTGCTGTTTATATTACTCGACGTGACAAGATGCAAACTGGACCTCAAATGGATGTCGTGACTCTGTGGAAAGTAAACATTAAGGCAAGGTTGAAATTGGAGTTTGATTTCCACAGGGCCACTGGGAATCTGCAGGGTTTTGTGGATTTGTGGGGATATTAAAAAGCACTGTGTACCATTTCAGAAAAAAAGGAAGTAATATATAACAAAATATTATTGTAATATATTATTGTAATATATATTTATTGAAATGATTGTCATGTTTTTTCGTACATGAGTAAGAAGAGCTTAATGTTTTGAATTGTATATAGATATATATTTCTTTGTTATAATAAATGTTTTGGTAAAAATAAAAAAAAATCTTCTTCTTCTTCTTCTTTTTCTTCTTCTTCTTCTTCTTGTTTTATGGCGGTTGGCAAACAACTTTCAGGTGCATTATCGCCACCTTCTGGACTGGAGTATGAACTAGATGTCTAATCCCTATAATCTCCCTATTAGACCTGTTTTTCTAAGAAACCTAAACACGTAATTAAAAACCACATCTCCAGATGATTTTTGTAGCAGATCTCTAATATTTAATTTAACTTTATTCCTATTTAACTCTTCTACTAATTCCTCTCTTTCTAGATTATATTTATGACATTCCATAAAAATATGTATAACTGTTTCCAACTTTCCACAAAAATTACATAACCCCGTACTATGTTTATTTATTATTTTCAAAGTACTATTTAACCCTACATGTCCAAATCTTAACCTAGATATAATATCTTCCTCTTTTTTATTTCTATTTTCTTTTCTACACTCCCCCACTTTTTTTTGAATATTATAATAAAACCTTGCCTTCTTTCCACCCTCCCATTGTTCCTGCCACTTCTTCTTGTAATATATTTTACTTATACTCCTTATCTCATTTTTACTATACTTAACTTTAAATTCAACTTCATTTCTCTTACTGCACTCTTTGCAAATTTATCTGCTAATTCATTTCCAACTATTCCGGTATGAGCCGGAATCCAAATAAATTTAACACTAGATCCATTTTTTTTCCATTTTATAAATTGATTTATTTATATCTATCAGAATGTCTTGTCTTGCTTCCGACTCTTGTTCCATAATACTTATTAATGCACTACTTGATCAGAACAAATTATTACTTTCTTTCCGCTTAATTTTTTGCTCCATTTTAACGCCATTGAAATAGCCAGTAACTCTCCTGTGTATACATTCAAACTATCCGGTAATCTTTTATTTTCCATGATGTTTAAATCAGGAACTATAAATGCTATCCCTATTCTATCATTTACCATTTTTGACGCATCTGTGTATATTTGTAAGTATTCTCCATATACCCTTCTTATATATACTTCCACCTCTCCTTCTACTGTTTGTCTTCCTTCCTCCAACAATGTTAAATCAACTTTCATCTCCTTTTGTATCCAGGGCAGATTACACGAGAAATCCACCACCGGGCTAATTAAACATTGATTTAATCCTATCTCATTTATTTCTTTATTTATTATCCATCCAAAACTATTTACATTTACATTCTTAACTCTTTCTTGACATGGTTGTAGAATATTATTTATAGGATAACTTTTTTTTTTATGTCCTTTTACGTTTGCCCAAAACCCTACCCCTAATTGTTTCCTTCTAAACTCCAATGGCATCTCTCCCATTTCTACCTGTAGTGCTGACACTGGTGTTGTTTTCATTGCCCCACAGCAAATTCTTAACGCTTGATATTGTATTCTATCTATTTCTTTTAATAAGTTACTTGAGGCAGAATTGTATACCACACATCCATAATCTATTACCGATCTAATAAGTCCAATATATAATATTTTCAAAGTTTTTCTACCTGCTCCCCATTCTTTGCCTCTACTTCTACAAAGCAGTTTGGCGATTATATTTTATAGTGTAGGACACAGGTGTCAAACTCCAGTCCTCAAGGGCCACTTTCCTGCAGTTTTTCGATGTGCCACAGGTAAAAAACGCTGGAATGAAATGGCTTAATTAGAACTGTGTAGATCAGTTCTCCAGAGTCTTGCTAATGACCTAATTATTCTATTCAGGTGGTGCAGCACACCTAAAAGTTGCAGGACACCGGCCCTCAAGGACTGGAGTTTGACACCCCTGATATAGGAGACATTTTAGTCATCAGATGTAGCATGTAGTCTCACAACTCTTTGATGTGTCCCTTCACGCTTGAATTAAATGACTAAATTGCATTAGCATGCACTTGCATGCAGTCTACTAATGAGCTAATATTGGTTTCAGGTGTGCTTCTTCTTCTTTTGTGTTTTATTGGCGGATGGCAACCAGTGGTTGACGTCATTGGATGATAGGTACTGGATGTGCACCTATCAGATGCACATCCAGTAGTGCATTTACTGCCACCTACCAGACTGGAGTGTGGTCATTAATAATATTCAGGGGGAATTTGATCATTCACACATCAAATTTTCATACCCATACACATTCATAAACACATGATGCCTATGTATTCACATATATACACACATATATATATATACTTTTAAATACGATTGAGGCCCTTGATGACTGCTTGAGCAGTTTGAAAATATTACCTAATTTAGGAGTTACAATAGTGGAAACCCTATCAGCAGAATAAAATGAGCATAAAAAATTCACAAGACTAGTCAATATCTAAGACCGCTCTACTAATTGATCGTTTCTTCACTGGATAGCGAAGTGATGTCATCAGGTCCCAAGGAGTCCTCCCCGTGTTGCGCTCCATCCATTGTTTTGGTTGTGGAATCAACTCCTTAATTTGGATGTCTCCAATTATAATTTTGTTTCTCTATTTTCCAAACAATTAGCCAGAAACACCTGAGTTTTAATTTCAATTCATTTATCAAATTTGATAGCACATTTTTTGCATATCATTTGGTTTGAGAAATGGCTTTTTCAGTTCTCCAACTGAAGATATGACTAATTATCAATTTGGAATCAGTTTGGAATCTATGTTACTGTTTATAAGACAATTTGCTCAAAAACTAAAATATTTTGAGGCGTTTCACAAGTTTTCCAAATTAGCTGTCTAGAATTGAAAATAGACTATGAGATGTTTAAAGGTTTTGTTGGCTCTGGTGGCCTTTATTTGAAAGTAGTTTGACAGGAAAGAGGGTAATGAGAGAGGGGGAAGACATGTATCAAATGTCACCAGGCTGGGAGTTAAACCTGTGACCACCACCAAATAGACTAAAGTCTCAATACATGGGTTGTGCTTTGCCCCTCCGCCACCACAGCACCCCCATCAGTAATGTTTTATCTCTATAATATCCCTCTGCATTTTCTTGTGTTACAAAGAAGAAAACAAACAAACGTAACTCAAGAATTTAAAATCAAAAACCAGTTTGATAACATCAACCCATCCTTCAAAAATGTCCATATTCCCCATAAAGTTGGATGCCCCGTGTAAGCACTTTCTTCCATATAAGAGCGTACTACAAAAAGTTTCCTTGAAGGCCAAATGTTTCAGCATCAAAAACGAATAAAAATCAGAATTTGGATTGCTTTTCTAGAAAAGCAGAATCGTCTTTCATTTTAACCTCACAAATTAGAAATGATCAATTTAGACAGAGGAGCTCAAATAAATGTGAAAATTTCTCTGAGAGAAAGATTTTGCAGTACTGCAACATCTTACTGCCTTCCAAATCAAATGGTTAGGTAGACCTGGATTTATGTATTAATTCAACTCAGGTACAAATTTTAGGCACAGATATTCTGTGATCCAATTGTTTTCCGATCTGTTTGTGTTTAAAAGAAACATAAGTAATTAGTTTAGTTAGTAAGTTAGTTTGTTAGTAAAAGAAGAAAAAAAAATTCCAAACTGACAGTAGATTTGAATCATAAGTTGTTTGAGACAGAAATGTTTTGTAACAAATATAATAAACCTTAAATCAATCTCTTGCTGTTTCAAAATTTCCCATTTAAATCCCAGTCATATTTATTTTACCAATTCTGCAGCCTTTTTTAAACGCTTTCAAGTGATGACTGTCATTGAAAAAGAAATCCTGTTTTGAGGATAAAATAAGAGAAAAATTCAGAATAGGTCATGATCAAAAATCAAATCTACTAGACCACAATTTCTCAGTTTTCGTTAATGTCAAATTCCTCCTTTTCAAGTAATTCCAAAGAATTTGTAACTAGTCAAGTCTTCCTGCCGGCAATATGTCTCCGAATTTGTCAAATTTGTAGTGTGCTTCAAGTAAATCTGTCCTGTTTTTTTCATCTCCATTCTAAAAGATAACCTACAAAAAATAAGAAAAAGTGTATGAAAATTTTAATTTCCAATTTGCATTATATCAAACAAATTTGAAACCATTATCAATGTAGAAAATTCTGAGCATTTCAAAACAGTAGATATTACCCTGTTTGTTTCCAATGTTACCTGTAAAATCTTAAGTAAAAACCCTACTATAGGACAAGCAAAATAAATTTTGATGTCAAAGTATAATTTAGGTAATCATTATTTTAGAAATCTTTGTGGAGTATTTAGTCAAAATAAATTAATCCAATGCTAATATTGTCTCACATGAACAAATGGACTGAACTTTTATAGCGCTTTTCCAGTCATTTTGACCACTTAAAGTACTTTACACTAGAGTCACATTCACCCATTCGCACTCACATTTATACACCGATACACAGACCGGTAGGGAATTTGGGGTTAAGTGCCTTGCCCAGTGGCACATCGGCATGTGGCAGGAGGAAGCTGGAATCGAACTACTCTGCCATAGGGTCAGAGTCGCCCACTGTAACAGATCGAAGAATTCTTAAAGCCATATGACTCTCCAACAATTTCATGACGTTTTTTGCCTTTTTAAAAATGATTTTTCTGTTTAATCAAGGATCTATGCAAATATAAGACCGCTTTGTAACTTTCCCCAGATTTGTAGTCATAAACAAAACATGTACTCTTTCTACATAGTTTGAAAATCAGAAAAGTATCAATACATCTATTCACCAAAGGTAGACAATGTGACGTCAATTTCTCCCCACAAACTCATTCATTCTCAATCATGCTCAGTCATTCGCATTCTTTAACCGTGATGATGATCCAGGATGTAATCCCCGTTCAAGCTGAACAAAACTGGTTGGGACTGTTATTGGCCCCTCATCCCCCTAATAAAACAAACAACACAACTTCATTCTCAGTTTTTAAGGTATTTTTTATGTCAGTTGATCTTTTAGTTTTAGATAGTTCATTGAAATTACAACTTTTTAAGAACATCGCCCAAAAACAATAAGTAATTTAGTTTTCCTTTTTCATTGTCCTGTTTAAAGAAACATTATTTTCTAATATTTCTAATATTGTTTTGTGTTCACCACATATTACTTTTAAATACTTCAATTTATTCATTCAATCTTGTTTTTTTATGACAACCATGAGTTATAGAATGGCCAATTTTAGTCTAGACTCCCTCGTGAAATCTTTTATAAAGTGCTTATTTCGTCAAGTCTGTAGAGTCTGGAGATCATCACCTTGGTTATTGTTGTATCCGTACAGTTCACGTCAGTCTTCATGGTTTCTGTCTCAGGTCCAATTGTCATCCATCCCCACACAAAATGTATTTTCTGTGTGGGGAGACCCTCCTATAAGAAACAAATTTATTCGTTAGTGTTTTAACCTTTCTTGCTTTAGCTGTTGGAAATGATTTTTGAATACTGACACAAGAGAGGTTTGGTCTGAATTAACATGAGACTGTTAGGAAAATGTGTCTTTTGTATGTAGACATAAGATTTCACCTGTTGATTGATTGATGGATCTGACTCAGGTGCTTTTTTTCTTGTTGATCTCAGCTGTAGGACGGCTGTCCAGGCCATCACCCGGAGCAAGTGATGAAGTTACAAGATGGAATCCTACCCAGTCTGTGCAAGACACACCTGCTGTAGCTGCATGGAGAAACTCAGGAGAATCCAAGAGCTCAACCCGAACTGGAAGTGAATTTCAACCAGCCATTACAAAAATAATTGATGTCTCATCTGAAGGCAGGATTTCTTTAGATGAACACAAATTCCCTTTTAAAAAATTCTCTGACTCATTTACCTCTGCAGCCCAGCTGGAGGATGTCAGCGTCTGTGTTCAACATAATGTTTCCAAAAATGTGTGTACAAAAGAAAACATAGATGCTTCAGTGAGTGAATCTGTCCCTGACAACAATAGACTGGGAAGTGAAGTGGCTGTTGAGATTACTTCAGAATCTTTGAGAGATCCAGGTCAGGCTTCATCTAAAGTACCATCAGATAAAGAGAGCTCTACTGTTGCATGTCTGCACTTTGAGCTTTGTCAAATAACAGAACCCACCTCTGCAGAGCCAACATGCCATGTATCCACCAAGACAGGACATGGACCAACTGGAGAGAGCCCCATGAACTGCACCCAAACAAACACTTACCTCACACCAAGAAGCCTCTCCCAGCCAGATGCTTTCATCACTCAGGTTCCTTCAGGTGTGTCTGGAGATGAATCACAGTCCTCAAAATTTTGTGGGAATCTGAGTACACACTCTTCTTCCGCTGAATCCAAGACTTCAGATTCCAGTGGTGGATCACATTCAGGAGATTCTGACTTTAATAATGAGGTCTTGAAAGATGAAGCAGATTTAAACCCACAGGCTATGTTCATTTTTAAGAACACGTCTGATTTAAAGCCACTTAATGATTCAGACTATTCTGCAGAAAGTGGGAAAGTTGAACATCAACTGGCAGCTGGACTTCCAAAATTAAACATGTTAAGTATTCAAAGTATCAGTATTGCACAGGAAGAACCTCAGCCGCAAGCATTCAGAAGTGAAAGCCTCGTACCTGTAGACAGGAATATTGCCTTGAAAGAGTTTACCAAATTTCAACCAACCACAATCGTGTCCAGCTTCTTGAATTCAAACAGGCAGCTGGATGTGAACATCTGCCATGAATTATCCAGAGTCAGTGGCAGAACGCACAATGCAGCTCAGCGTGTGCTCTGTGGAAGCACCATTCAAAGTGTACAATGTACCAAAGAAAAGAACATCATTTCTTATTCCAAATCATCAGTCTTATCACTAGAGCAGCCATGCCCCCCTATCTCCCAGAGAACATTCATGGAACTTCAGTTGTCTCCAGCGCCTGGTCTCATATCACCACTATTTAAATATAATAAAGAAACAGCTTCAAAACTCACTAAAGACTCTAAAAGCAAAACATATGCAAGATTAGCATCTAAATTTTCTCCCATTTCCAGGGGTGAAATAACTAATGCCACGACCAAAGGTGAAGGCTTTCATTATACTGAAAAAGCTCAGCTAACTACAGCGGATGACCCAAAACCAAGTCAAGTACTGGTGTCAGACGAGACCCTGAAATTCAGCACATCTCCACCAAACTGTCGAACCATGGAAAGCTGGGGCTTATCCAAGGGTGTCCCCCTGTCTGCAGGCTACAAGCCTTTTTCTGTTCGACATAAAATAAAGTCCTATGAAAACCTTGCCAACTTGGATAAACCGGTGGCTAAAAGCAGTGATATTCATACTTTTGCAGTAGCATATACAGCATCGCTTAACCAGAGGATCGCTGGATATATGGACTCGGTTAATTCTGTTGACTGGCGGGGCCACCAAAGAAATAACAGCTCTTACAACAACTGTTTGACATCACTGGCATCCCTTTTCCCTCCTCTAAGAAAATCTGCAGGGAATGAAAATCAGAACGCCCCAGATGGGACTACATCCCATAACTCTGTGGTGCTGCGAAGGAAATATGGCAGACTTCCCACCAGGAAGATGCATCAGTCGAGGACTCTCAGTATGCCCAATTTAGAAAAACTATGCACTGATGACTTCAGTGGAGAAAATACCATAGCTGGAAATAAAAATGATCCCAGCATCTGCTTAACTGTTGCTCCAAAAGCCAACATGACCAACTGTTTCTCACCAGCTGCAATATTTAGAAGTGGTGATGATGTGACTTTTGAGGACACTCCTCAAGGATCTCCAGACACCAGATGGCCTGGCTGGTCTATCAGGTGAGAACTTAATTCTACACTATTTAACTTAGAATTGGTTGGTGTGTCAGGACACTATGACCAGAAATAAAGGCCACTGCATAAATGAACAAAGCCATGTCAGTTCTGCTATGAGTTAGATATGCAAAAATTACTTTCAAAGATATTTGGTAAACACTAAAATATAGCAATAAAGTTATGTAGACAGAGAAAAATAAAACAACAGCATTTGTTATTACGCAATAGCCAGCCCCACCCTACTCCTCACGATCCCTTTCGGCTTACTACTGACCAGTTCTCCGTCTAACGGGTCCGGAAAGTGTCTAAAACCTGGGCATTACCCTGTGTGGAAGGACTAAGAGAGTCAATCTGTCTAAGCTGGTGTCGAGAGAGACTCGTCTATCTCTAACTACCTACAATCCACAAGTTATGGCCCTTTTCAGTCAAGAAGCAATCAGTTGAGTAGCCCTCAAAACTGCATAACTTCAATAACCACTTCTGTTAACGGTAGCCCTCTCTCTAATAATAACGAGCACTTGTTAATAGCTAGATAAGTTTCAGCAACTTTGTAAGTCCCAGGGTCATTATCTATGTAACGACTAAACCACCACATTTCGAGAATCATGTACATGGATTTTTACATCAAGTAGAAGAACCTTAACCAATAAAATGACCCAATTAATGTCAATGTCCACGAACCTCATTAGAATTTTTAATATATATATTTATTAAGCAAGCTTTGAGGATGGGTAAATGACAACCAGATTAATCATCAATGATTATCAGTATTTGAGAACAAAAAATGAATTTAATTAAGATAAACAGTTCCTAAATTCTTTCCCTAGACTGTGCCATCAATTTACTAAAAAAGGCTTTGTGGTGCAGGCAGATTCATACCCAGGAGGTAGAGGATCTCAGCAACAGAGGGCTTGAATATCCTTGGACAGAGTTTTGTCTCAGTATGACAAATCCTCCTTTGAATAGGAACGAAATAAAGCTGGTTGTTGTCTTCTAAACATCCCAATCTTCATCACTCTTGTGACCTTTGTCCAATTCCCACTTCCATTGCAGCAATCTCAAGATCTTTAGGGCTGAGTGCAGTAGCCACAGTCAAATCAGGAGCCAGAGCTGTTGGGCATCAGGTCCCATCTCTCTTTCAGCAGTGTGAAGGCTCGACTTCCATCTGGTTCCAGGGCGCGGCTTCCTGCTGGTTCTCTAGCCTGCGGCTGTCAGCTCGATCCACCGGAGATGAAGAATGCTATTTCTCCTATCTTTCGGGCCTTTATACTTTTCTCTCTCCATTGTTGTGTATGGGGAGATGGTGTACGTGACTTCTCAAGCATTTGATTACCTCATGGAAGGTCCCATGCCTTCCCATATTCGGTCAACGCACTGTCCACTTCTGCTTTACTTGTTTATCTCAAGTCCCTGGCTTAGTTCCTGGATTTCCTTATTTGGTACACAGACCAGGCATGTCCAAACCCATCCTCAAGACATGTCCTGGCTTGCCTCTGCACCCACAGACTGTCCCTATTCTTTTATGATGTGATTTCAGTTCTTTATATGCTATATGATCACTATAAATCATCAACACAATCATCTTTTAATTCATTTCTTCAACCATAACTGCTTAATCATCAATAATCAACTTCAGAATTTACTCACTTTATAATCATTAATACATCAACATAATATGCTTTTTCATAATCAACAGTAAATCAACAAGATTTCTTCCATCTCTCAGGCCTTTTATGATCTATTTTCTGCATGAACCTGGAAAGATCTCACCTCCACATACCAGTTTTCACACTACAGCTTATGTGCAATTTCTAGTATTTTTTATTTATTATAGGGTTAGGATTATATTTTTATTACATATTTTTTTTATCTTTATTGATTTTCAAGGAAGCACATTTTATAAAACACATACAATATTACCATTATTTCAATATTTATGAAGAAAACATGTAGACAATTGTGATGAATAAAGCAACCATTACAACTCTATTTCACAGAGAAATAGAGAAAGATCATAACCATTGAAATGAATAATAGAATAATCTAAAACAAAAATAATTAGTAAAAAATTACCAATAAACAGACCAAAAATAATTTCAGAAAGCATGTTGCAGCTGTTGCTCATTCCTCCCCTGTTCTTGTTAAGCTGCCCTTTCATTCTTACTTTGATGTGAAGGGTCAGATTGCTTTTACAATCTAACAGATGTTTATAGATATTTTTTGATGTATATTTTATATACTTTGCAATAGCTTCTGTGTCTTTACCTATTTTTGGTGCAGATTTTTTGTGTGCTTTTAAGTTTTTAGTACATGTTGCTAATAGCTGCTTAATAGATAATGTGTCTATAAACTTGGTGGTCCTGGTCATTGACCCCTTGCCAACATGTTTGCCACAGGTGATGAGTATCAGCATTTGTTAGCAGAGTTCCCATTTTTAATGGTTCTCACATTTTCTGCTACCGTGGCAAAGCATGGGGTGGAACATTATATACCTACAGTCGATCCTCAGTCGATCAGCAACAACTGGTTTTTGTGCGAGCGTGCCTCCTAGACACCACGAAGTTAGCGATTGTGAAAGAGAAGTTTACAAACAATGAACATCTTGGAATGGCTCCAAAAGTCCTTGGGCATCTCCGTTGCACATGGTTCCCAAAGCAGACAACCCTGTGGGGATTTTTGGCGCCTTAACCAATTCCTCAAATTTAGGACTTTTCTGCCCGCCTGGCTGGACCAACTGTTTTCTCTAAGATGAACTTGGTACCATCAGGTTCCAGGGTGTCCCTCAGATGTACCCAAAACCTTTTTCAGCTGTTGATTAGACTCAGACAACATGGCCTGGTAGTGAACTCAGCTAAATACCAGTTTGGTCTGCCTGCTGCTGAGTTCCTGGAACACAAAGTGTCTTCTCAAAGGGCGGTTCCCCTACCTGCAAAGGTTGAAGCAGTTTCCGCTTTACACTGCCCTCCCTCAGTGAAGCCCCTGCATCAGACAACTGATGCGTCTGATTATGCAGTTGGAGCAGTTTGTGAGTAATGGGTGGATGGCTTCTTGTAACCCCTTGCTTTTTTTAGCAGCAAACTCTGGGATGCCATAAAAACATATAGAACCTTTTTATAGGGAACTATAAAAAGTTCCCTAGTGTGGCCCTTTTTCTGGAAACACTCCAATTCCGCTTCATGTTGGAGGGCAGGGACTTCAGGCTTTTGTTGACCACAAGCCTCTCACTTTTGCTATAGAAAAGGTTTCTGAACCGTGGTCGGCTCGGCAACAACGGCATTCATCTGCATTTCAGAGTTCACCACTGACATTCAGCGTGTGGATGGCAAGAATAATCCAGTGGCCGACTGTCTGCCCAGAGCAAACGATGCTTCTGTGCATTTAGGTGTGGACTACCTCACCATGACCACAGACCAAGTGACTAACCAGGATATTCTGGCCTTTAAAGCGGCTGAATCCAGTTTGCATTTAGAGGGGATATTCTTTCATAGGTGTGGCATCGGCGGGTTTTTGATGCAGTTCATTCCCTTTCACACCCGGACGTTAAAGCTTCCGTTAAACTGGTAGGGGCAAAGTTTGTGTGGTCGAGACTCCGTAAAGATGTACGGACATGGGCGGCTTCCTGTTTGGCTTGCCAGCATGCCAAGGTGTAACAGCACACTAAGGCTCCACTGAAGCACTTTCCTGTTCTGCAACGAAAGTTTGAACATGTGCATGTGGACTTAGTGGGGCTGCTTCCACCTTCCAGAAAGCTGGAAGGTTTTCTGCTGCGCACCTGCACAATGTGAAGGAAAGTGGGAAATGTGCTGCACACTGGCCTCTGCAGGCTGTGAAGTAAATACTTGGTCAGGTTTTGTGATTGGGAACAACAGAATGATCGGTGATCACCTTTCATACACTTTTATTCATGGAAATCGTTAGATCACAATCGGTGGCCAATCGATTGGCACACTTCTAATTGTCACCAGTAGTTTTTATTTAGTCATCCTTTATTGTGGTAAAGGATGACTTGAGATTTTAATTTCAAAATTAAAATAGAAGACAGGTCTGTAATTGTATTCATATTTTGATCATATGTAGAATTTTTGCTATTTCTACATGATTTGGAAAAAATTCCTTGAAAATTTATTATGTCTGTGAGCTGCTGGTTAAGCAATGGCGTGACATCAGACTGCTATAGCACTTTTCAGGAACCTCAAGGATACTCGACAGTGAAATTCCCAATGACAACACATCCTCCATGTGTTGGAAGGGGTTATTTTCTCCCCCATTTTAATCTTCATGGTAATTTATACACATATTTTCATCAATTAGCGTATACAAAACAAACATCAGAGCAGACAAGTAAATAGAGGTGGAGTGGAAAGCAGTATGGAGTTGTTTTCAGGTATGCAAAACAACCAAGTAGATTAACAAAAAAGGAAACAAAAAAAGAACAGAAAGGTGTGAAAAAGCACAAAAGCTCTAACTGAAATACATACATGCAAGACAAAGGCAAAAAAAACCCAGAACATAACTAAGTGACACAACAAAATTGTAGGTTTTAAAATATGTAGTAAGAAAGCATTTTCCCTTTTAGCAGTTCATTTCTGATTGGGGATTTTTCACCCGTGTTGGGACTGGCCAGCTCTTTGTCATGGAGTCGTTTGTGAACCCTGAACTGTAGTGGACTGACAGAAACAGAGGCCATTAAGCCTTTTATTTAGCTTTATTTGAAACTAAATAAAACATAATTACTTTTATCAAGTAATAAAACAATGCTACCATTAAGTATAAATGGCAGCAAACAAACAAAATTTGCTGTGGTCTTTCTCAGATTATTGTACGTATTCATGAATACAAAACTCATGAATATCATGTAAAACTTACTATATACTAAATCTGTTCAATGTGATTCCTGTTTTCTTCAGGTTGAAAGAGTTGGTGGAATATCCTGTGCATCAGCATAAGCTGCAAGCATTGCTTACCTCCCAGACAGCGCAGTCTTATGTGATGAGTTTGCTGGAAGAGACCAAGGCCCACTCCGAGGTAATTTTAAAGAAGAATTTAACTGTTCCCTGTAGACCGGACTCATATAGACAGAGTAGCCTAGTAAAGGCTACTCTCAACTTCAGTTCACCTATTTGAAAGTACAGTTGCATGTTCCAAGTTACTGTCCCAATGGCATTTGTATAGTGATATTTTCTACAGCAGTTCTGTAGTTAGAAGTTCCCAGCAGTATAACAACGAAGGACTGAAAAGATTGTGGAGAAAATTTAAGGAATTTCTGAGATTGTCTTTGTTCGGCATGGCTGTGGCCCACAACAGAAACACAATCAAAACTGTCATATGACTATTTACCCGGCGATAATAACTCAGAAATAGTCCGAATTAAGATGTATTTTTATTTATTTCCTACTTTCGGAGCCTAAACTAGGTTTTAGTGCCGTCCTATCCTGAAGGAAAAGATGTAAAACTTCAGATATTTCACAAAGACATATTAACATTCATGGAAAAACCTCACATAACCTTATATTAAAGCAGAAAGTACAGCAGCCAAAGGCTTACAGTTTTCAATTATGTCACATAACTGATCAGTACAGTATTGCGAGGGAACGCAAACGACAAACTTCCCCATGTCCTCTAGAGGGCTCCGTAGTGTCAAGCCTTCGTGGCACTATGTGTTAAAATTCTGTCTTTCATACAGCGATGTCTGAACTTTAGACGTGCAAACTGTTCATGCGTGGGTTTTTTATGCTTACTTTTCAGTTTTTCAAAAATTAAAGCTCAGACGGCTCAACATTTGGAGTTCTTTTGTTCGCTATTTGTCTAACGCAGTCCAAGCACACCTGTGTAAGGACAGAATAATATGTATAGCGAAATAATCAGTTGATTTGAGTCTTTATTATTATGTTTGGGCCAGCAATGAATTTCAGTAAGACTAAACAAAATATCTGAGTTTATTTGAGTCCATCAGAACCACAACTTTGCTGAGTGTTGCTGTAAACATCAGCAGACAGTTGACCACAGGTGCTGTGCGCTCACAGCCTGCCCACCATAGTGAGGAAAATACCATATAATGGAGAAGCAGCTGGGGGAGAACCAAACCACTTACTAACTGGTTAGTGGATGACTTGCCAGTGGAAAAAAGCCTAAAGGCTGTCCTATGCTTCAGCCAAGCCTTTTACTGGAGTTGACTAAGGACATATGTGGAGGACTTTTGCAGGTGTTGCGACCTTTGCACAACTCATAAAAGATCACATGGGTCATCCAAGTCTCTGTTCCAACAGTTTCCAACAGGTATATCCATGCAGAAGCCCTTTTGGGTGTGGAATGAAGTGTGGGAATCATTTCATTCTCACAGCAGTAGATTATTTTGCAAAATAACTAGACATGTTTGCTCTGTCTGACCAGGAGGCAGGAGCTGTGGTGAACACCCTGATGGAAGGAAGGTTTTGCAAACTGGTCCCAGAAAGTCTATCCACAGTGATCAAGGGAAACATTTTGTGTCCAGAGATTTTTCCGCCATGTGTGAGAAATTGGGTATAGTCAAGACTCACACTACATCCCTCTACACTCCCAGTGATGGGAAGTGGAGCGATTTAATCAGACTCTTGAGCAGCTTTCATAATGTCTGGTCATCAGAGCAACTGCCATTTACACCTGTCACTGGTCCTCATGGCATGCCGAATGGCAGTCCAGGATTCAACTTCTTCTACAAATGCCCTCTTGATGCTTGACCGTAAGCTGAGGACTCCGGCATAGCCTGCTTTCGGGCGGCCTCTTGATTCATCTGGGACCGCTGCTGGATCTGCCTATATTAGGCAGCTGTGATCTGCATGAATATGCCAAAAAGCATATTCATGATGTTGGAGTATAAAAGAAGAGGAATTATGATGTACACACCAAGGGCACATGTCCATAATCAGGAGTGAAGCAGCTGATCATGACACCATGGCGCCCCAGAGAGCAATGGCCACTCCCACCAAGGCTCAGAGACTTTGTCTGATCAGCTGATTTAGATTATTAATATGTAATGTGCACAATGTAATGACATTGGTCCACTGCAAAGCTGTGCTCAAGATGAAGACAACTTTGTATCAAGCTGTTTTTGTGACAATATCACTGATATTGAAACATTGGTATTGTCAGTGTTGCTCATCATGGTGAAACAAGCTATCTAGCTGATTCACAATCTTTTCCAAATTTACATTAATTTCGAAAAAAATATATATTTGCAATGCACTGATAAATAAATATTTTTACCCACCTGTCTTCCTGACCAGGACCTAGGCCAAGTAGGCCTAAATAACTTTGTGCTAGCGAGTGCTTTCTACCAACACTACCTTCTTTTCTTCCACTGAGTCCTCTATATTTCAACCACTGTATAATATTGAATACTGTGTTTCAATATTGAAGGATGTTGAAATGAAGCTTCTGGGACGTTGTGAACTTCCAAAGTTATAACTATGCTTTTCAAATGCTGCACAGTTTGTCCGAACATCCAGGCAACTAGCGCCCTTATGAATATTAATGAGCAATATGGCACAGTCATTCATGCTGCTCCCTTCTGAAGCTGCTACCCCACGACCCGACCCCGAATAAGTGGAAGAAGATGGATGGATGGATGGATGGATGGATGGATGGATGGATGGATGGAAGGAAGGAAGGAAGGAAGGAAGGAAGGAAGGAAGGAAGGAAGGAAGGAAGCGAGCAAGCAGACGAGCGAACGAACGAAGCAGGACGAAGCGAAGGCAGACAGGCAGACGAAGCAAGGAACGAAAGCGAAGGAAGGAAGGAAGGAAGGAAGGAAGGAAGGAAAACGGATTGAAATAGCCCTTTAAAAAAGCCATGCTGATGTAAAGAATCATTAAGGAAAGAAATGATTCGTTCCTTAATAAAAGGAAAGCTGCATTCCTCTTTTCCACGTTGCCTTGACATGCGTCTTGATAACTTTCTCTGTCTTTTTGTTAAATACCTCTATATTTGTGCCTTTTGCTGCACCACTTTATTTTGAGTAAACTGATCAAATATATGCTCTAAAAGAAAAGAGATGATACAGATGTTTGAATTGAGTTTTTTTTCTTTGTGTCTTTTATATATGTTTATATAAAAGGAACATATACAAAAGGATTGTATGATTAAAGAAACCTTATGTTTCTTCAATTATACTTTAACTTTTTCTTTATTTTTAACAACAGTGTCTCCTCTCTATTGTCGATGTTCTATTTGAAGGTGATACACAACAACAATACTCTGCTGGTTGTCCTGAATAAAGAAGAGGGTGCAGGACTTGGCTTTAGCGTTGCTGGTGGTGCCGACATTGATCAGAAGAAAATAACTGTAAGTGCCCAGAAATTATATGAGTTGAACAGCTGAATGACTTGTGCAAATTTTCTTATCATGAGACAAAATAAAATGTTTAAATTCTGCACACACACACACGCACACACACACACACACACACGCATGCACGCACGCACACACACGCACCACGCACACACACACACACACACACACACGCACGCACGCACACACACACGCACACGCATGCACGCACACACACATATTTTTTGATTTGTTGTTTTTGAGATTCTATAGCTGTGGGTTTAAGCATTGTCAGCAATGTCTTCAAGTAACATACCCAGTAATATTTCATATTTCCTGGACGAAGAGCCACAGAGCAACAGAAACTTAAACCATACTCCTCCAAACATATAACTGGAGCGCCCTCTGCAGCCATGGAGATGTAATGTCCTGAACTGTGGTTTTGTGGTGAGGATGAGACACAGGTTGTAGAGAAAATGACAGAAAAGGCCACAGGGACCCCTGAAGAGGTTGCGGTGGGCCACCAGGAGGCCACATGGACCCACAAAGAGCATAAGACTAGACCGTCGAGCTTAGGGGGCAAAAGTTCTCCAATTATTGCCACAAAAGTGGCCTGACATCATGGCCACTGGCAGTGATCAGTTCTACAGAGCAATGATACATCTTGACACTACCTGTAGAGAGCAGAGATGAACATAAAAAACTGTTTCGGATCATCAACAATCGATTAATTCATTGCAAAAGTCATGTTGGGGATGAGAGAATTGATTGGAGGGTGATATTTGTTTTATAGCGTCACATTTAGATACATACGATGCTGGATTGCTTTGCTGTGATAAAGTGTTTGAAAAATAAGACTTGTTTTTGAAAATTCATTTTCTCCAGAACGAAAAATAAATATGGTGTGGTTTTTGTTTCTAATAATTTTTCCCTCTTTTGTCAGAAGTGCTTTAAATCTGGTTGCTTTGTGTTTAGGTTCACAGGATTTTCACCAACGGAGCAGCTTGCCTTGAAGGAACAATTCAAAGTGGTGACACCATTTTATCTGTTAATGGAACAAGTTTGAAGGGTAAATCCCATGTTGCAGTCGTGTCCTGCCTTCATGAGGCCAGATACTCCAAGCAAGCCTTAGTTGTCATTTGGAGAAATGAGGAATGCAAGCAGAGCATCTCTGACAAAGACTGTTGTCTTCAAATGAAAGGAAATAAGCTTGTGGAGGAACGTTCTGGTGTTGTTTAGGAACATATCTGATAAATGAACCAAACTTATCACTGGTTCTTGAGTTTACTACCAAGCTTTATTGAAATGGTCTGGTCCGGTGTGGAGAATGTAGAAGTGGAGGCCAACATTTAGTTGTTGGCCTCCACAACCTACTTTAAAATTGTTATGGGAGCAGAAATGATAAAAATCTGTGTTTTATTCCGTGTTAGGTAAAATAACAAAGTAGAAAGGACAACAGTCTGCAACATATTGAAAAGAAACTGCAGGATCTAATTTGATTCAGAGTACATAACACCAATTTACAACAATTATCGTCTTAAGGCACTTTACAAGAAAATCATTTCAATTGGTCCTAGTAATAAAACAGTACAGTATGCTCAATAAATTTTTCAGAGTAGATTGAAAAGCTTCTTTCTAAGGAAACCCAGCAGATTGCATTGAGTCGATGGCATGCAGTATTCATTCCTCCTGGATGAACATGTAGAGCAATCTCTTCCATTGTCTCAAAGTCTCATATAGAGCATGCATGTAGCAGCAGTGGAGAAGAAAAACCACTGTAACAGGAAGAAATCCCTAGCAGAACCATAACCGGGCTAAACACAAGTGCCCATCTGTCTTGACCTACTAGGGGTTTAACAAGACAAAGCAGAATGCACAAGAAACAGATGAACTGATGTATGATTGTTTTTGATGTTCATAAAATTAATAGCAGGAGAGGGAGAACAATTAGTTAATATGAGCATTATCTCAGTCGATGCCGTCCTCCAGGAAGGAATTACAGGCAATTAGGATGAAAGACGAGGTAAAGCTTCTATGGAAAGAATATTAACTGACAGAAAAAGGTAACAGTTAAAGTATGAGCAAATAATGCAAATTGGAGAGGAGCTGAAGAAGAAAGTGAGCAAAAGTGGTCAGTTTGTTCTAAGCCACTGAAGAACAAAAACAATGTCAAAAACAGCCCAGTCTTTTTGTTAGTAGTCCATGTCATTGTTTGTGTTGAATGTTATCACCTGGAAAAGGCATTACCTGGCTCTTTATCTGCCTGCCTGTTTTTAGAGAACCAGAAAAATACTAAGCATTTTTCTGGTTCATAGTTTCTTTTTTATAGCACAATCAAGTTACCTTCAGTTATAAAAATGCTGAATATCAAACATTGACCATTTGATGCCTTGATATGATGATGCTCTTTCTGACACTCTGCCTTCAGGATATTATCACAACATAGCTCCTCTATTATGCTATTCACAACAAGTGTTGTTCGTAGGATGAGCTCAGCAGATATGCAGTTCCACCAAGTGTTTGCTATCAGCTCCTGCTGCTAGTCTGGTGGAGTCTCCTCTGAAGATTCAAGAACTCCTCAAACATGCATGAAAGAATCAAAGCAACATTTCAGGTATGTTTTTGACTTTAGACATAAAATTATTTAAGACTTATATTTTCTGTAAGGGGAGCAGTTTTAGCTCTCACAAATAAACCTTAGTAGCAAGTGCTTCAGTAACAAATGCTGAATACTGAAACTTATTTGGTGATTCAAAACAATATTTATACTGCACCAAGGAAGAGCCAGGAGCCAATTTTTTGATGTGGGATCAACAACTGCCTTTGTAAGAATTTGGCAAGAACTTTATAAATTTGGTAACATTGTACGGTCAGCACCAACATTATGATGGCTATTGACATGTAACAGGATAACAGTCCTGTTACAAAATTGCAATTGCAATAATATAACCTAAATAAAGCACCAACCATAGAAATGCATATAAGAGCCAACATAATCCTCTTGCTGCTGCATTTTAAGACTGATTTAAATGACAAGAGAGATAATTGTGAATTTAAATCAAAATAGAATCAAATGTTTTTGTTATGTGAAATTGTTTTTATCCCCTTCACTTTAGTCTAGAATGAGTTCAGTCCCTGATTTGCTTTTTCACTGTTTTGTTTTGTTGTGGTGTTGTTTTTTAATTAGTTTTTGTAAAAGTATTGCAAAATTGTTTTGGCATATTTTTGTGTGGTTTTCATTCAAATTAAAGTGATTAAAAATTATTAAAAGATGTTATGTTTTATTCTGTGTCACATCCCTGGTGAAAAATGAATATACTATATAAAATATTAGTAAAATTAAGCATACTTTAAGTCAGACTAATCATCAGTATAATTTGTTCATTTAAATGTCACACAAAGTGACGTTTTTAATAGTATTTAAATTGTATTAAAGCACAATTTAAAGTGTATTAAGTATACTTTCACATACTTTTTTGTAACAACTTCAATTATAATTAATATAGTTACTTAATGTATTTTATTCTGCTTTGCCACTTTGTACATTATATGCTTCATACACACTGCAGTGCTGCAAACACATTAGGCTACCAGAACACAGAAGGATCAATTACAACATACTTTACAGGTGAAACATTGTGCTTTCAATATACGGTGTTACCATTTTGGTAACACTTTATTTGTAAGACTGTCATGACACTATCATGAACATGAATGTCTGATTGTTGTCATGAAGTGCAATTTGGTAAATTTAGACTGTTTTCCAGCTTCAACCAGCTTCAACTGTTCCACTAATAATAAGGCTTAATATCAAATGGAGCGGGGCGTGCTGTGGTGGCGTGGGGGTGCTGTGGTGGCGTGGGGTGCTGTGGTGGCGTGGGGGTGCTGTGGTGGCGTGGGCGTGCTGTGGTGACGTGGGGGTGCTGTGGTGGCGTGGGCGTGCTGTGGTGGCGTGGGCGTGCTGTGGTGGCGTGGGGGTGCTGTGGTGGCGTGGGCGTGCTGTGGTGGCGTGGGGGTCAGCACGCCCCACGTTTGGAGGCCTTGATCCCTGGCGTGGATGTCGCGGGTTCGACTCCCAGTCCCGACGATCTTTGCTGCATGTCTTCCCCCCTCTCCTCACCCTTTTCCTGTTTGTCTAAAAAAGGTTAACAAAAATAATTAATATTGAAAATTCACTGTTTGTCCATTTTTCACTTCTTTTGCTGAGATGAAGCTTTTTATGACACTGTCTCAGAATTTATGAATCATAAGACTTAGACTTTGTTACAGGTTCAAACAGCCTGAACTATTGTTTCTCAGCATTTCTGTGCTGTTCTGCAACTTTTAGATATGCCTCTGCTGCACCACACCTGAACAGAATAATTAGCTAATTGTCCTCCTTGTACTTATCTAGACAAGGAGAAGGTAATTAAGCCAGTTCATTCCAGTGTTTTGTACCTGTGGCACATCTAAGAACTGCAGGAAAGTGGCCCTTGAGGACTGGAGTTTGACACCTGTGTCCCTAACGGGGTCAGGAGGTGCTGGTGCCGATCTCCAGCTAACGTTCCGGGCGAGAGGCGGGGTTCACCCTTGACAGGTCGCCAGGTTCCCAAGACAGTCTCGCGACAATGGGTTTGCTGAAGCAGGTGTATGATGGCATCATCAACTCCAACTCCACAGCAATAAGCAAACTGCAGGGGTCTTGATATATCCTTGTCTGTTTACACAGGTAGGCCAACAGGAATCTCCCCAGGACCTTCATGTTGTCTAATGTCAGGGATAGTCGTTGATGACCGATGGGTGAGTTTTCGTTGGTACTGGATTCAGTGCAGTACAGTCCGCTGCACAAGTTATTTCCTTCCAACATAACAGCAATCACCATCTACAATAACTCTTTGAAGAATTAATGAGTTACACCAACATTTAATTTCCATTTGGTGTTAATAAATTGTTTTTCAATTAGAATTGAATTTGAATTTGAAAAAAAAAACTGCAGGGAACAAGTGTGAATAGTAATCTAAATTTCAGTGAGGTTTCACAAATCCCAAATATTCTAAAATATTCTACTATTAAAGTAGAATAAACTACTCCAGAGCTGAAGAGTCTCAATGTTGTAGTTTTGGAGCTGGAGCAATTCTACTGTGACCGAGATCCAAAAAAGAGCATGAAATAAACCGTTATTGAAGTTTCACATATCGCAAACATGGTTTTGATATTCTGCTATTAGAGAAAAATAATCTAGTTCAGGTTTGAAGTGTCTGGGTGTTGTAGTTTTGGAACTGGAGCAGTTCTGGAGTGACCAAGATTCAAATAATGTTGAGAACTGGGGGTTTTGGCTCTTTGTGAGAATTGTTCTGTTGTCTGCTGCTTCTTTTATCATCCTCTAGATGGTGCCTAGAGGCTGCTCTAGCTGGAGATAGTGCAGGAGGAAGTGCAAAACATTCATTGTGAAGCTTATAGCAGGTGGACCGGTGCCGTTTCAGCAGGACAGGTTCAGTGGAAGACAGTCTGTCTCCAGGGTTTGTCGGCCGTGAACGACCACAGACACTCGCTGCTTACTGGTGTCAGCACACCTGTGTTTAATCACATCACTTCGAAGTGATGACTCAGGCAAGCCAGTGGTTGACTGAGTCCCTCTCCACCTCTGTTGAAGAATTGTTGACAGTTCCTGTTTCCACAGCTGGTAATAAGATTACTCCTCACCTCTTCTCTCAAGAATTTACCTGTCCGCCCTGCTCCATAGTCTCTATAATCTACCACCAAATAACTTTCCATCTGGATCCCACACTGGAACCTGGATCACCTCAAGGACCCCTGCAAAGAGGCCACAACCCCAGAGGCAATTTCCTCCCCTGGCGGAAACTTATTGTTTCATCAAGTAATATCATTCCATTTTCCTCTGAAGTCACATTTGTCCAATTCACCTTAAACTCACCATCACTCTCCCATTGTCACTGTGATCATGCAGACGATCCCAGTTTCCTTCCTCTGGACAAGAACCACACAATATCATATTTCATCATTCTTAAAATAAACTTTATTTGATTTTCTGTTCTCCTGACTGTTTTCTGTATGTGGGTAAAAAGACTTTAACCCAACATGGTGGTGAAATCGACCTTTATTGAAGTCTCTCAAATCAGAAAAACAAATATGGTTTAAAATATTCTGCTATTGAGAATAATCTAGTCCAGGTCTGAAGTGTCTAGGTGTCATGGTTTTAGAATTAGAGCAGTTCTAATATAACCTACATGCAAAAGAAATGGGTAAAAGCTGCCCTTTGAAGTTTCACAAATCATTATCATGGTTTTCAATATTCTGCTATTAGAGCAGAATAATCCAGTCCAGGTTTGGAGTGTCTATCTCCAAACCTGGAGATAGACACTCTAGTTTCTTTTTAACTAGAGTGGAGTAAAGATGAAGTTGCAAAAAATTAGATGGAATCGCCCTTTAGCCATTTCCCGAATCGGAAACCAAATTCAGTTTGGGGCCAGCCCAAGGCATAAGCAAACTAAGCAGCTGCTTAGGGCCCCAGGGCCACTAAAGGGACCCCTCAATGGAGAATTTTTTGGTGTTTTAGTCATTTCTGTCATATCCAAAACAATTTCACTATGAATGATTTGTTTTTACAATTATACAAATTTGCTGCGACAGACTGGCGACCTGTCCAGGGTGACCCCGCCTCTCGCCCGGAACGCAGCTGGAGAGGAACCAGCAACTCCCGACCCCGTTAGGGAGAAGGGTGACGGAAAATGGATGGATGGATTATACAAATTTGATAATGTATGTAAAAATCATTTTAAAGATGAAAAGAAAAAAAAATCCATTGCTGTTGGGGGCCCCTGGTGGCCGCGGTAGTTACTGCACGTTTTGCCGGTAACATGAGTTGCCGTGCAGTGAGCATTCAAACGTCCGAAGCTCCGGTCAGAAGTTAAGTAAGCGAAACAATGTCTTATCCTTCAGGGAGGGAGAAAAGAAAAAAGTCAAGATAAAGGTTTGTTTTAATGTGCCTTAAAGCTGCTAATAGAAAATTGGCTTGATAGCAACATGGAACGGTCCAGTTCAACAGCCAAACATTTATGCAAGACTCTTTGTGTGAAACTGAGTTTTAACTCAGTTGATTCTCATTGTTAGCTCTGCATATTTCTGAGATAGTTTTGGCTTCAAAATGCCGTGTTTGACGTTTGATATCAATAATTAAAACTTCTCAATGTTTGACATTGTCCAGGAAAATGTTTTTGTGTCAGGCTACATCGCTGCTACATCAATAAGTTGCTCTATGCTGTAGTTAGAGATAGATTTGTTGTTTGCTGCTGAGCAAATTCATTTTGTGGCAAAAACAAACATTATTTTTACAACAACTTCTAAGTTATGTGAAACTTCTGTTAAATCATTTGAAGGCTCAGAATCAGTCCAGTACCAATCCACATTCTCAGGGGAGAAAGACTCACTTGGTATAAATTATATTTTTAGCTCTTGGAGTAATGCTTAAGAGAAATGTATTTAATTAGAGAATGTCATGAATATGTGTGTAGGGCTGCACCAATTGCAGTTTTATGGCCAATCCCTGGATACTGATTTTTAAAAAGCCTGACCTGCCAAATTTGATTTTGGTTGATATGAACTTTCTTTCGTCTGAAATGTTGCTAAATATAGCAAGAAAGTCACTGAGTTGGCAACAGTGGGTGAATATTGTTACTGTAACATTCAGACCTGACCTGGTGGGCCGGTCTGTCAGTCAAACCTCTCGCTGCAGAGAAGAGGACAGAAGCTGATTCATAAATCTTTGCTGACGAAGATAAGATCAGGGGATAAGATGGGCTTCACGTTTAAGTATCAGCCAATCACGATCCCCCAAAATTCAGAAAATCAGTACCCAGAAATCAACTGGTTGATAAATTTGTTGGCCAATAAATGTATCCTATATTAGACATATATATCATGTAAACAGCACTGCCAGACATGCAATAGGTTTATAGCAGTTGTGTAAATGATCTAATGATTGGGATGTTGATTGCAGCCAGTCCACATTGTTGGCAGAGATGGAGGACCCCAAAACCAAATTTCACTTAGGGCCCCATGGAGGCTTGGGCCGGCCCTGCAAACATTAAAACATTTTTCAATATAAGTTGCTGCTTTGCCACGACTACAGCACTGCCAAAACACAAAAACTCTCAATAAAACATAAAATATTTGAATGACCTGGCAAGTGAATCACTGCAAGGCTGTTAGCCGGTGTAACCCTGAACCCTGAGCCGATGCGGTGAAGCTATGAGTAGCAGCAGCGCGGCACTGCGCCAAGAAACTAACAGAAACACTGAAGGGAAGAAGAGGTACCATGGATACAGTTACTGCTTGTTTTAATGTCACACATCTCAGTTTTTAACAACTAGCTCAAGTCTAAAAACTACAACATGTTCCAAATGATTATGCTAGTGATATTTTCTTACACGTTAACATAGGAGCCGTTGTTTGATATCACCTGCACAATTCACACAAGGCCTAGAAGAGTCTGCTAAATGTGTGAACGGAGAAACAACTTACTGTTCCAGGAAAAACAAATAAAAACATAATTTTTTTTAATAAAAGTTATTTCCTGCAGCTTTAATAAGTTATGGAAAAGAATCCCAGGGTTATAGCTTTGTATTATTCTTCAGTGACACAGCAAAATAAGTTGTTTTTTTTCCCCATAATCACCAAACTTGACTAAATGCATTTACTATGACACTGCGGTGATATGTATTCCTCCTGTCATTATGCTTAAGACAAAAACCAAAGAAATCACAGCTCCATATAGAGCACTGTACAAAGAATTCCAAAATACAGAAGTATTGAATCTGCACTTACTGAGCAGCTTGCCTTAGGCTCTCAACAATTCTCTGAGTTCCCACACAAAAGGTAACATCCAAAGTAAACAGATGTTATCACATTAAAATGTACATGGTTTCACCAAATTGCCATAATTGCAAAAGCTCTCAAAGTTGTTCTTCGTAGTATAATTTGGATACCTAAGATAAAAGTAGCACAAAAATATCCTTTTCAGTCCCTATAACACTTTACCTTTTCATGTAATGAATTTAATGATTTTAAGTGTAACAACACTGCTGGCTCTGACGTCAGCAAATACCTTGAAACCTGCCAGCAAACAAAGTGTCTACTGAGAAATCTGCACTGTGAGACATTAGTGACGCATGTTGGTGTGTCACAAAAAAGTATAATACTGCTAAATGGACAGAAAATGTGAACTATGGTTTATTTAAATGTACAAGCTGTTCTCACACACCCACACTTTATGAGGGCAGAGCGCTCTCTGGGTCATGCTGAGGACGAAGGTGTCTGCCGTTTGACAGATTGCAAACACCTGGAGATGTAGTGGATTAAGAAACAGTAAATAAATAAATAAAATAATAATAATAATAATGCACCTCATATTTTTTAATCAAAAATTGGTCTTGGGTTTTTGTCATTTTTTCTTTTTTCTCATGCTGTGTGTGTTAAATAAACCAATATAAAACCCATTTCCATTAGAGAATCAACTCTGATCTGGAGGCTGGATCAGCTGATCATTGAAGAGAGGTTTTTGCGTGTCTAGGTTCGGACCTCCCCAAACATCATGAAGGAAACCTTTATATTTAAACAATATCAATGTAAAACGCAAAAGAAGTAAAGAACAAAGTAATCTAATTATTAGATTATTGTTCTACTAATAAGTGATTTTAAAACAATGGTTCTGTCCAAAGTGTAGGAGGAACAACAGCAGCTCTGAACGGCACAGGCTCCATCAGAACCACCAAAGTGAGGAGCTACCTGTGTCTCTGCAGCACAAACAAACCCTCCAGTAAGTAAATACTTAAAGCAAAAAATATGCAACACATCTTATTATTTTTTCTTTTTTCTGCTCGATAGGAAGAAACACATTAACAAATATCAGACCACAGTTTGTTCATTTCATTACTGGCTAATCATGATAAACTGCATTGTTATGCCTTAAATCAAAACCTGCAAAACTGTCTCCATTGCTTTGATAGACTTAGCTTTTTTTGTTATAGGTAGAAAATATCTCAATGATATTTAAGAATATTTTCTAAGAAGAGTTGGAAATGGGCAGGACGGGCTGAGTGTTGCCATTAGCCGACAGCTCGGTTGAGCTGAGAGCAGAGCGGCTGTTGCAGAGCAGCTGACAGTAAAAACAAAACAAAAAAACAAAAGAATATTCACATCTCTACTTTGTCTGTTACCTGCTGCATTTGGGTTCACCTCAACAACACATCATGACAGTCAAACAACCTCAGGATCCCCGTTTCCTGTTTTCTACATTGGTAAACACATAAGACAGGCTTCGAGTTTCACTTGTTCAGGAACCAACTGAGTCTGGTTCTCCTTCTCCGATGATCAGAGTCTGATCAATTCCTGTGTTGTTGCTAAGAATAATTTTATTGCTCCTGACGTGTAGAAGTGGTTTTGTCTGAGTCATAACTATGCTCTGAAAAGTTTTTACTGAGGCAAAAAAGCAGCAAAATGTTTTAACCTTGAAACTTTACAGAGTTGAATATCAACCTTTTCGATCAACTCACCTTTGATTCACTAATGCTAAATTATTCAAAAGCATTCATTCTGAGGAAATAATGCAGCCATGTTGACAACTAGGAGTTGTTTCAGAACTATTTAGGTCTAATCTATTAGCGCCACAACTTTCATTCAAAAAAATCATGACTGTCTAATTCTTCGTCCTGTAAGTTTGTCTTTTTTACATCTAGAAGGAGAAAAAATGGAAAAGAAAAGGATGTCCTGAAACAGCAGGATGCTACATTAAATATTTTGACAAGCAGGATTGTCCATCAAGGGTAAAAATAAACTCCAGTGTCATTGTGTGACCCACAACATGTCCTGTTTGGATTATCACTATCTGTGGGTTTGTTTATTGAGTCATGTATATATAACAATTTGTTTAGTATCATTGTTTATTTAACAAGTCTTCTGTTAGCTAACAGTTAACAGCTCATCACAGTCATAGAAGATCTCTGAGTTCCAGAAAACTGTTTGACCTCTTAGAGATTTCCTCTGTTTTTGTTTTTTTTCTCTTTGTAAAACTTAAATGTGCTCATTCCAAACTGACCATACATCCACACCATCCAGGTCATGTTGATATAACGTTCTTTGTCTTTCTAAGGCTCTGTTAGTTTTACACACATCTTACAAAAAGTTCCAGGTCTCAGAATGTAATTTGATGCTGTAAAAATGTGTTCCCTCAGTTACTGAAACTATGAAGACAGAGTTCTCAATTTGCCGCCTTAGTTTACAGCACGGGTGTCAACATCCAGTCCTTGAGGGCCGGAGTCCTGCAACTTTTAGATGTGCCTCTGCTGCACCACCTGAATAGAATAATTAGGTCATTAAGGCTCTGGAGATCTGATCTACATAAGGAGGAGGTAATTAAGCCATTTCATTCCTGTGTTTTGTACCTGTGACACATCGAAAAACTGCAGGAAAGAGGCCCTTGAGGGGCCAATTTGACACCTGTGGTGTAGAGCAGTCGTCTCCAACCACTGGGCCGCGGACCAGTACCGGTCCATGGACCAATTGGTACCAGGCCGCCCAAAATATAATTAAATATCTTCATTTTATGTATTATTTGAGTCTGGAGGATCTTTTATTTTGAAACTCCTTTAACCGGATTCTCTCAGTTGCGCGCCAACATTGAGCCACAAGCAGCAAAATGAGTCCGAATCAGATCAGATTCTTTGGAAAGTTTCTTTGCGAAGGGAAAAGGCCCAGAGCAGAGACAGGAGAATGGATTTATCCTGGACCGGTTGGTGATTCCCACATTCCAAGCTGCTCTGCATGATATGATGACCGGCTGTTAATGAGGCAATGAAGCTTCAAACTGCTTCTCCACGTAGAGACCAAGCACCCTGTGCATAAGCATAAGCTTCAGGTCATTGTCTCTCATCACTCCCAGATGGCAGAAACAAGCTCAGGGCTCCCATTAGTCGTTATCATGAGTTAAAATTTTCCCAAAAAGTAAAATGTCAGTTTTTGTGGCGCATATGTGTCTTATTTTGAAGGGATACGTAAACGTTACCATAGCGACCAGAGTCAGAGAGCGCTATAGGACAGTGGTCGAGAAGTGATGAGAGGAGTGGAGATTGTGAGTTTTAGGTCTGGTTCTCACAGCACGATTTTCCAAACTTCTGTGACCACACACGACACACGGCAGGAGCAACACCACAAGAACCGATTCCACTCACAGACATCCCGATTCCAGAAGAAAATCCAGTAAAACCCCAACATTATACATGAATTTATAATAATCAAACAGGATGATGATGTAGGAGCAGTAGTGATAGTTTGTGGATCATTTTAAGCGATAAAAGACGTAACAAGAAGAAAAGGCGTTTAATAAAATGGAGCTGCTGCTGTATTTGCTGCACTATGATTTGGAGGTGAGTTATGTTATTTCATAGTTAACATTTTTAACTCAATAAACATAACCACATATAATAAGCATATATAAAAATGACCTTTACATATAGTAATAAACATTTCCAAACATCATCTCCGATGTCCACCAGACTCTCAGTTGCCACGTCAACTGTTTGGGATTCCCCTCCGTTCTTACATCACCGCGCTTTCTGATTGGCTACTCGTCACATTCAACAGGTTGCGTTCTGGTTCCTGGTCAGGGAAAAACCCCATAGGCTGCAATAATCGGGCCAAGACAATCAAACATGTTGAATATTGGGCATATTTAATGGGCACACACACCACCACACACTGCAGGACATTGTAAGATTGTCATAAAGGGAAAATTGAGAAAAAAAACCCCCAAAAAACCCTGACCTTCCCCCTGTCCCCCGGGCTCAACAAAATTGCTAAGTGTCTATCGGTCCATAGTAATAAAAAGATTGGGGACCACCAGTGAAGAGTGTGGCTGTGGTGGCGTGACAAGGTCAGACATCACACCTTTGCAATACATTTGGCTCAAAATTCCAGACTTTGAGGCAAATCAGGACCAAATATTTTGGTCTTGTGATGCCTGATGTCACAGTGGTGCCCAAAGTTGATCCTCAAGGACCGGTATCCTGCACGTTTCAATTCTCTCCCAACCTTTTCAGCATGTCAATGTCAAACCAGGAAGAGAACTAAAACATGCCGGATGCCAGGCAGGCAGCGGAAAACACTCCACCCGCCCGCTGAGTCTGGAGCCGCCGGGCCCCGTTAGCGGAGCTACGCTGCTCCCAAAACTCTGGAACACATTTCAAAGAAGCCTAATTTTGGAATACCTAAGAGGATAGATGAAGTTTTGAGTGCTACTGTGTAGCCTAAAAACATCTTAAAACAACTTTTCAGACAAATTAATATGTGACCTCTATTTACTGCTGCTGGTGGCGCAGTGCAATGGGCTCTTTGCACTTCCGGCGCTGACTTCACATCCGCATGAACAAATGTGGCTTTCTTTGAGTTACCATTACAGCTAGAAAGGACAAAGTTGTATTTCAGATGCAAATAAAGCAATACTACGCACATTGTTGTCTTTCAAATATAATGGGCTTTTAAGATTTCCACACGATCCTGAATTAAGAAGACGGAGGCTTGTAAATATTCGTCGCTACCAGCAAAGTTTGCATCCTTCACTTCACTCCGGATCAGCTTCTTCAGCCTAAAGACGAAGGTAAAGGACCAGTCCTGTGTTATTTCCATGGAGTCACTTCTGTATTCAGCCTGAAAGAGCGAATGTATGGGAACGAGAGAGCGGATCAGAACCAGACAGCCGAGCAACTGATCCGCCTGTACACAGTGCTGTAAACACCGTCCTGCTTCACAACACGCATGCAAAAATAATAAAACAAAATAACATGGATACCTCAAAGAACACAACCATATTTTTCTAAAAGCAACAACTCTGAACCTGAGCAACCAGCTGAACTTGAACTCCGACACCAGAGCTGCTCTACTGTTAAGCTCTGGGCTCGTTGTGCTTCCTCACGCTTTGGAAGCAAAAAGCCTGGACCTAAAATCCCCCATTAGTTGATCTCTGACACTGACGACAATAAATGGACGTAAGATACTTGAACATAAGGGAAAAACATTGTCCGTTAGAGTGGATGAAAAATGTTTAGATACTTAAATAGCAGATTTTTATAAGAAAAATGTCTGAGAATATTGCCTACTAGCACAAAGTTTAAAGTAAAACTCACCTTTGTATCTGTGCATTTATGACAAGGCGAACATCTAAATGTTCTCTAAAAAACTCGCTGGGGCTTCAGATTGATATACATCATTATTGTTACCTTGGCCAAGTCCTGCAAGCTCTGACTGTAAAACAGATTAACAGTTATCTAACAAATATTTTCTTCACTTTAATTATTTATGTGAAAACTTAATAAACTTCCACTACTTTCTCTTCAGACCTGTCAGTTCAGCTGGATCCGCCTGCTGGCATTGAAATATGCAGCTGTCATGTTAAATCTGCTCATTTTTCACAAGAAAAAGAAAATCTGTGAAAAACATAGCAAATGTTTTTTTTTTTTTATTTGTTTTCATACGTTTGAAATAACTTTTGCAGACTCACTCATCAGTTTTGTGAATTGGTTTGTTCTGACTTTATGTTGCACACAGCTTCTATTACAGTGACTACTGCTGGTTGGCTTGGGAACCCAAACTCAACCTTCTGAAAAATGTGGTTAGTCACTGATAAGGTTTTTAAAATGAAATGCTTACTTTTTCAAATAGGTCCTGGTTGGTTTGGATAGCATTTCTTGTTATTATGTGAAATGATCAATTTAAAGTGTGTGCTTATATTTTCTGTTTTCTAAAGTTGATTTTGTCTCATATTTAAAAATGATCTGACAGATGTCAGTGCATCAGAAAAAAGAAAAGAAAAAAAGATAAAAATCATTAAGAGACCAAATACTTTCTCAGAGAACTGCAGAATGAACATGGAAACAGGAGATCTAAGTTTACTGCAGAATATCTGCTTTTAATAATATCTTTGCTTTTGTTCATTCATCTCAATGTGTTTAACATGCTTTTGTATATTATAAACAGAATATGACATAAATACAGTGTGCATGTCAGCTCTTTAAAACGACCACCCTGCGCTTCTATGAGGAGAGTTGAGTATTTTATGAGCCTTTTGCAGCCATGCAGAAAGTTGGCTGTGCTGAAGTGGCTCATTGTGAGCCACGCAGCGGTGTAGCTTTAAGATGGAGGTGGGCAGCGCTTCATGACGCAGGAATATCCCTGAAAGGATGCTTCAAAACTCCAGACTGGAGCCAGGCAGCGTGTGTGTCTGAGCTGCAGCTGAACGGATCCACGAATCTGCCCGGACTAAGCACTGGGCATATTTTGATTGTGCAGAACAAAAGCCAGATCTGAGAAGCGTTTGGTTTTACCTGCTCACTGGAAACATTTAACCGGGGCTGTGTGCAGCTCAGTGCGCCAGTTTGGGGAGGGAAGCGTTGAGAGAGCGCCTCTCCAGAGCTGATTGTTTTTTATCTGAGGCTGAACTTTCAAAGCGGCGCCATGGCACCGGTCATTGAGCCTTTTCTGTTCTTTGTGCTCATCTTCAACCCACTTATCACCAACTCTTTCACGGAAGAAATTGAGGTTTTGGTGTTTTTGCCACAAAATGACTCTTTCCTGTTTTCTCACGCTAGAGTCGCACCAGCGATCCGTTACGCACAGGACAGACTGAAGGCACAACATCCAGATTTCCACTTCAACATTCACTTTGAGAACTCCGACTCGGCCAATCGCGCTTTGTTCACGCTGGCGGACAGGTCGTGCAGCCTGAAGCCGGACCTGATCCTCGGTCCAGTACGTGAGTACGAGGCGGCAGGTGTGGTGAGGCTGGCATCCCACTGGAAAATCCCGGTGATATCTGCAGGTGCTCTGGCCACCGCCTTCAAGAACAAGGAGACGGAGTTCTCTCACCTGACCCGGATCGCCCCGTCCTACGTTAAAATGGCAGAAACCTTCACCGCGATGTTCGAGCATTTCACATGGAAGAGCGCACTGCTGCTCATCGAAGACGACATGAAGGAGCGGGATTGTTACTTCACTTTGGAGGGAGTCTACCATTTAATGGACGACTATAATGTGGAAGTTGAAATAATGCATGAACAGACCCCTTTCAATGTGGAAGAAAAATTCAAGAATAATCAGGACATGGAAGGTAAAGTGGCTTTATTGCTTTATACAAACTGTTTAGAAAAGTGTTTCAAATAATCTGACAATTACTTTAAAAATCACAACATAGAAATTCCAATTTATTACTTTATTTGGAAATATATTTTATAAGTTAAATAGAAATATTGACAACAAATTTTACATTCAAAATCCCCAAAAGGTAAACAAAAAACAAAAATAAACAAAACCTAATTCAGCTGAAGTTAGTTTCTTAAAACGGAGTCAACATGGAGGGAGTGGAAATGTAACAGCAGGTACAATAAACTAAGTGTGACTGAAGACTCACCAGCCTTTGTAACCACTTTAAGCAGCCGTCTGAAAAATCTGTGCTATCTGGATTTATCAGTCTCACATTACTGACAGGGTATTTTAATAGTTTCATTTCTTTGAGAGTTACAGAGATTTATCTCCAAGTTTACTGCTGAGGTTCCAAACTGTTTCAATCAGGGTTTTTATTCAGCCACACTCACATTGATTCTTTTTATTTGGAGCCATTCTGTTGCAGATTTGCCGTTGTGTTCCCGGTCACTGACCTGTTGCTGAGAGAGCTAAAGCCAATATTTAGCTGTTGGACTGCCTTAGAAATACAGGTGGATACAGTGAAAGCTGACTGACTGCAAGGTCCCAGGTTCTGCGGTTGCAAAACGAGACCAAATCATCATCCTTGCAGCAAGTTTCACTGTTGGAATGAGGTGTTTCTGGTTAATTATTAATTATGGCTAAACATCTCAATATTTCTGTCACTTACAAATCCACATTCTTCCAGTTGTTTTGCTGTTACTCTAATCATTCTTTCTCAAACTGTGGTCCATGAGGTACTGCATGTAAACAACCATTTATTTGCCATGATGTGAGCTCATAGTGTGATGCTCAATACTAGACAGTATTTGAGAATAATGATGGAAAACTGGCTTAAAACTGGGTCACTCAAAAGAAAAGCTGCAGGTACCAGTGGAAAGAATACGACTTCAGGACCACATGTATCGTCAAGGAAAGCTAAATCATAGCTGCTGAGTGTTGATGTTGTGGTTCACTAGCGACTGGTTGGCTTTGAATGCTTAGTGGTAGGAATCGCTTCAGTTAGTCAGAACTGTTCTTTATTTTTTACCACTTTGCTTGGTAATGAACGATGCTCTGCTTTCAATTGAACAGCTATTATTGTTTTTATTTAATTCAAAAATATTAAATTAAATTTTTAAAAAAATCAATAAATAAAGGCAACTGATGGAAATGGGGAGGTTGCATGAAATGATGTGCTGTCATGGGGCAGTTTCAGGTTCGGTGGTCCTCAGCCTGAAAACGTTTGAGGAACACTGCTGTAGGACAGTAAGTTTAAATCTCACACTGGATAAGCTGGATAGCAATCAGCTTAAACTGAGGTAATATTTGCTGAAATGAACTACAGCCCCCCTGAAAAGAAAATGAGTGTGTTTCATTCCAAGATGTCAATCTCACAGTAGACCAGCACTGTGTGCAACATCATTAACAAGGAGCAGTGGCACAAAGCCCTGGTAGCACAGATGATGTTTATTTAATAAGACATCATCTCAGCTAACCTCTGCCTGTGTGTGGAGATCAAACAAACTGCTGCCAGCAGAAATCAAATGAGGGGGAACCAGACAGACTCTGTCACGCTCTTCCATGTTTTTAAGCTCAAGGAAACCAGGAATCTATATGAGCCGCTGACTTTTTATAGATTCAAGACATGTTTGTTGAAGTATTATATAATTAAAAGCCCCCAAACTTCCTACTGCCAAGAAAATGCAACAGTTTTGTTTTTGTTTAGTTTTTTTTACACAGCTGTAATATCCTACAGGTGGTCACTTGGTAACCTGGACAACCAATTAATCGCCAACAGGTCATATTCTAAAAATAGAATGTGTTGCCATGGTGCTCTGTGGGAAAAATATTTTATTTGAGATGTATTTGAAGCAATAGTTTTTGTAATAGTAGTACAGCTTATAACATTAGAATATTGTGGGAAAAATTTTAGGTTCATTTCAAAATGTGAAAGTTCTACATGAAATATTTTTAGTCATTGTATTCTGTAATATTGACAATTAAGTTTAAAGATGAAAACAACATTTTCTCAGAAAATCAGAGTATTGTTAAAATTTGATATCATGTTCATATAAAATTGCACAGTGGGTGACGCTGTTGCCTTGCAGCAAGAAGGTCTTGGGTTCGATTCCCGGCCCGGAGTCTTTCTGCATGGACTTTGCATGTTCTCCCTGTGCATGCGTGGGTTCTCTCCGGGTTCTCCGGCTTCCTCCCACAGTCCAAAAACATGACTGTCAGGTTAATTGGCCTTCCCAAATTCTCCCTAGGTGTGAGTGTGTGTGTGCGTGGTTGTTTGCCCTGTTTGTCTCTGTGTTGCCCTGCGACAGACTGGCGACCTGTCCAGGTGACCCCGCCTCTCGCCCGGAACGCAGCTGTAGAGGAACCAGCAACTCCCGACCCCGTTAGGGAGAATGGATGGATGGATGGATGGATGGATGGATGGATGGATGGATGGATGGATGGATGGATGGATGGATGGATGGATGGATGGATGGATGGATGGATGGATGGATGGATGGATGGATGGATGGATGGATGGATGGATGGATGGATGGATGGATGGATGGATGGATTGTCAAGAAAAGGCCATTCAGCTTGGAGGGAGCTTCACCAGGATGGACTGAGGTAGTCAGCGAATCAAAAGACATAATGGGCAACAAATGTCAGATTCCTTGTGTCAAGCCACTCCTGAAGCAGAGTCAACATCAGAAGAAGCTTTTCTGAACTTAGGAGAAAAAGCACTAGACAGTTGCTCAATGGTCCAAAGTCCTCTTTCCAGAAAAGGTTCAATTTGACTTTCATTTGGAATTCAAGGTTCCAAGGTGTGAAGAAAGAGCTCAGAGCACTGAATCCATGTTGCTTTAAGCCCAGAGTGAAGTTTTAACTCTCTTATGACTTGGGGTGGTATGTTACCTGCTGGTGTTGGTCCACCAGGTTTTCTCAAGTTAGCAGTTGATACAGATGAAAACAAAACTGTTGCTGTGTGTTACAGTGAAACCGTTGGTTGCATATTTTAATCCGATATTTTATAGAGTATAGGTACAGCCAGGGCCGCCACCAGGAATCTTGAGGCCCATGACAAAATATTTGATTGGGGCCCTCCCAGTGCAGCTGCTGTTACAATTTTTTGAGTCTATTTGACCCAAGAAATTGTCGCAATTTTAAAGACTTACAACTGCCTTGTTTTCTTTGGTCCAAGACTGATAACTAGCACAATATTTACTGCTCATGAATTTTATATGCAATAGACCACATACAGTATGCAAGTAGGTTGCTTAATTTTTCCTTTTAGTTTTAGATTACTGAAATGTCTCTGCCCACAAGCAACAGTCATAGACAACGTGCAAAATATACATGAAGCAATCCAGACGATCAATCTCCTCCACCTGCTCCCTGCACTTGTAACCGGATCCGATCTGCGTTGTGCTGGTTTTAAATGATCAGGCTGTGGTACGCCTTTAAAAGCATTTATTCTGACAAGAATAACAAATAGAAAATAACTGTGTTACAGGCTGCCGCTCCAAGTCCTACACAAACAGAAGTACATAACAGAAATTAACTTCATAAATCTATAAATAAACTGGATGCATTTAGATAGAAAATAAATAGAACACACCTCTCCCACAGGACAACATGATAAAAGGGGAGGGTCTAAGGGACGCAAACATTTTAAAGACAATACCACAGAAGAAGAAACAAAAAGGGAGGGGCTTCCGTTCTTAAAGTAACACAGTTAAAACAAAAACAGACATTTTCAGTCTGGTAGGAACCCATACAAATAACCAAAGAAAGACATTTTGAGTAATTATAACAGAAGAGAAATTCACCCAGGTTACATACTACTGTTATTGGTTAAAGTAATGCAACGTTCCAGCCTAAACAACCAATCATATCTAGTTTATCTAAACAAAGAAACTACAAATTCCCCCTGCCAGTAGGAACTAGTGGTGCAGTCCAATCAGTACTTAAGCCTGCTGAGCCCTGCACCCCACCTTCTGTCTGGCAACTCCAAGGCAGGTAAGTCCCGACAGGAAAGAACAAAGAATTAATCCTAAGCAAACAAAATTCAATTTCTCACTGTCCTTGCAGTGTGAGAAACCATTTGATAGCATCCAGGCTTACAGAGCCCTCCAGGACACATGGGGAATTATTTTTCTTTTGCGTTATCTTGCAATAATTTTGATTATGAGTCAGTTTTTTTGCACCAAAGAGTTAATGATAAACACGTTTCTTTATTATAAAATACGGTAATCTAATGGTGGCAGAGGGCCAAACGGGGTTAACTCGGGGATCTCATCTGTCCATGTATCAATCAACTCCAAACCATTTCTTTGTTCTGTCACAATTATCGATTTAATCCATTTTGATTATTATGCTTTAAACTTTGCAAGGACTGACCTCCCTCATAGACACAAAGCCAGCATCCCAGTGACCTTTCAATTCATACTTAGTGGCAGTAACACTCACATGGACACATCCACCACTCAAGTGTCAAAGCCTCGTGCTTCTGTCATATGATTAATTACTTGATATGGCTTTTAAAAAGCCTCAGTGAAAATGTGTTTTTTATTAACTCTGGTGCAGACATAACACTGCATGTTTATGTCTGTGTAAGGCTCAGATGAAAATGGCCCTGTAAACCATTCATAACAAAAACACAATTAAAACTGTCAGGTGAATGTTCACCCCATGATAATAACTCAGATAGTCCAAATGGTTTAGATGCATTTTTATTTCTTTCCTACTTGGAGAAAGTTTTTGTTTATGTCATAGGTTTGTGTGCATTTCTATACTAAAGAAAAATCTATAAAACTTCAGATATTCCACAACAAGATATTAGCATTCATGGAAAAACCTTACATAACCTTACATCAAGGCAGAAGAAAGACAATATTCAATTATGCCACATGAACTGATCAGTACAGTGTTGCGAGGGAATGCGAAAGTGAAATAATAACGTTTTATAATAGTAATAATAAAGAATAAAGAGAAACATTAGTGTGGAAAATCCAGGGTGCATTTCCTAGGAAAATGCAAGTGTGAATGCTGAATGCTTCTGGTGAAAATGGCAAAAGCGCTTGAAGCCAACCTGAGACATGAACTGTGAAACAGAACGGACATTTAGTGTGAATGCTGTAGGCACTGTTGAGTTCCACTTTTCTGGTTGCTCTGTAAATTTCACCGCACTTCTTCTCCTGCATGCTTTGTGCTATTTTCACCGTTCAACTTTTCTACTATTCAGCTTGCTCTCCCAGTGCCGGCTCTATCTCTTGGTATTCAGAACCTTCATACTTTTTAGAATATTCAGCTTTTTATCAATTTTTTATCGTGCCATCTTGTGGCAACATTGAGAATTACAATTCTCAATTCTGAATAAAGAGAAACAGGAAAACAAAAGTGTGAATGACTACAGCAAAAAAAAAATGTTCACTACGGGAAAAAAACAATAACTCACATATCATGCAACAATTCAAGGCGCTCCTGCTGTCTATCATAAAAAATGAGTACACAAACTGTGACTGTTGTTTCTACATCATTGGACATGTTTGTTTACTCTGTCTCATTAGCGACCCACTGCATTAATATTCGGCCATTTGGAATGTGGGAAACACTTACCAGGTAAAATCCATTCTCCTGTCTTTTCACAGAGACCTTTCCCCTTTGCAAAGAAACTTTCCAAAGGCATCTGTTTCTTCCTCATTTTGATTTCTTGTAGGCTCGCTGATGGTGTGCAAGTCGAAATCTAAAGAATCCGCTTAAAAGATTTTCAAGATAAAAGATCCTTCAGACTCAGACAATACATAAAGCGGAAATATTAATTATTTCTTGTGCGGCCCGGTACCAATTGGTCCATGGACCGGTACCGGGGGTTGGGGATGACTGCTGTAAATGATAAAGCATCATACGTATGTTGTGGTGATACTCATTGTATGAGCTAAACTAAAGTAAAACATGTAAAGTAAAGGCATCAGTAAAACACGTATAAATGGAACATTAGGTCCAGCAACAACTGAAAGTTTACCGAAATATAACAACTACACTACACTATTGTGGGAAGATAAAAAATTAACAAAAACCAAAAAATAAGTCTTTATTATTGGGAATTTTTAAAAATTTTTTAAAAATATGATATGACATCCAGGCAGCACTGCTTGTAACCAAATCATACTATGAGCTCATAAACAGTTTATTTGGCCAAAAAGGATGGCTAAAATATGGGAACAATAAGTAATTCTTAATTCTAATGGTGTGGCTGTGAGACACAATCAAGTACTTGTCCATGAAACCCATTAAAGTTTATTGAAATTTGTTTAACCTCCTCAGACCCGAGCTTTTGTTTGATGTGCATTTTTTATGTCTCCTTACTATTTGGGATTAGTATGACCTAATTTTAGTTGAAATTAAATTTTAGCTTTCTACGATAAGTGGTTATCGTGTATCTGTGTGACGATAAGACCATTCAATCAATGTTATTATTTACATTTGTGTTTCACAGAATGTACATTTACGCTGCTTTCTGTCCAGACTTTCACAATGAAGATACCATTGGTTAACAAAGTACAAAAGTTTATGTTATACTGTCAACAAACACAAAAGTGCAATAAAAGTGTGCAGCTTTTGCATGGAAAAGTGCAAAGTTTATTAATTTCATCATGAATATGTCATAGCGAACTCAGTCATTAATTCAAGTATTCCTGCTTGCCTCTGTGAAAGGCTTTGCATGGAAAAGTGCAACAATTATGACCATTATTATGAACGTGTCATAGCAAACTCAAACAAAAATGTTACGTTTTTGCACTGAAGCTAGACCTGATGTCCTCATATGAGTACGTCATGTTTACAGACGTTGTAGCTTGCTAATATTACTCAAATATATCAAATAAGCATGCCATGTGAAGCTACATACATTATTGTGCATAAATAAACTAGTTTCAATCATAAAATTCGATTAGGATTTTTGCCTTGTCCATGTTTCTGTCAGGAGCTGCTGTAGAAAACGTTCGCTGTCATCCCCGCCATGTGGTTTTTTTTCAGAAAAGTGTAATTTCATTATGAGACCACTAGGTGGTGCAGGCAGGGCCCCCAGAGGAGGACAATTGGTCAAAATTCTTACAAATTAAGTATCATGGGGCAGAACAGCAAAAATGTAATGTCCTCATATGAGGACGTGGGGTCTGAGGAGGTTAAACATACATTGAGCTGAAATAAAAAAACGTTTGTGTCCGGTTTTACACATTTCTTGGCCAATGAATGTGTATTTGGCTTCATCATGTGGCCAAATAGGATGACTACATGATGGGGGCAGAGTGGTTCTCTTTGGTTAAATGAATTTGTATGTGGAAAAAATTCAAAAGGTTTCTAAAATGTGGTAATTTGCACTAAAAATCTGAAGCTTTTACCAAATAATCAAACTTGCATCTGATTTGGGGCCGAAACAATCTGTTTGTTAACCAACTTTTTAATTGCATATTTATTTGGAGCTCTGGATCTCCAAAAAACACTTTCTGTAAACTAGCTCTAAAAGGTGGATTCCCTTACCAGGTTTCAAACTATGTCTCATTTATCCATTCTGGCATGATGGAAGAAAGGTCCACTCTCATTCGATGGCTCTTGTTCTGCTTGGTTACCTTTGGTTTTCTTATTGTAATATGTCCCTGACTGACCTCCTAACAGTCCGATTAAAGTCAATAAATCACTTTATGGTAATAGTTTTGTCATTGGACAGCAGATATACTGTATATAAAGGCCCCACAGGTTTATTTGATGCTCCTATTTGTGAAAATCACTTTTTTACTCCGGGTTTCAGTGACGCTGTCTTCTGGATGTGGAAAATGAAGGGCATCTGTGTGATAGAAGATTTATATATTGACAGAACCTTTGCATCTTTTGTACAGTTATGCTATGAATTTAATGTTCCCCTATCAAGTTTTTTCTACAGCTCTGGGACTATGTTAGGAAAAATGTATTATTGAAGCTTTAACCAAGCATGGAACTATAGATTCAATAAATAAATTCAAACCTATCAATCAGTGTCATATTTTTATAAGATCTTCAACAATATGCATGTAGATACAACCAAAATAAAGAAAGCATGGGAACAATACAATGGTTTCTGGTTGAGAACCAACCAGGCTCCACTACTTGATGGAGAAGCTGAACACTTTCTATGCAAATACGTGCAACTTGATGCACTCATTTTGGTCATGTGTTCAGCTTCACCCATTTTGGAAGAAAACCTTCCACTATTTTTGAACAGCTTTTGAAAACAGTGGGACCTAGAACCACTTATTACCATTATCGGGCCCTCTAACACTTTGCCGTTAGCCAATAAAAGTGAGAAAATGGATTTTTTGTTGAGCATGGCGATTGCTTCAGGGTTGATTTTCAGATGTTGGAAGAAGAACTCTGCCCACATTTGATCTGTGGTTGGGGAAACTAGTAAATATGCTGGTAAATCAGAACTGGTAAATCTGGAAAGACTGAACTATTACAATGAAGGCAGCAGAGTCGATGTGTGGGAAGACGACTGACGACTGACCTGCCAATGCTTAGTAGTATATGTGCCTTTTTTTCTTGGTATGCTTGTGGAAAGACATGGATCAATTTGGGATGAGTTTATCCCATATTGTGTAACTTGTTTAATGATTTTCTGATTTTGTGTGGATAATGGAGGGGTGGTAATTTGATGTACAATGTTAATGTCTGCTAAAATAAAAACTATACAATAAAAAAGATGGTTGAATATTTGTGTCTGAGTAGCAGTGTGGGTCCTGAATCTGGATACCAAATAACAGTTGTAATACACATATTTCTGCAAAAGCTACATACTGCAGCTTAGCTGCCATAATGACAAGATGTCCTCATGAACCCATTAGCTCACATGTGAGCATTTCAGTTTGGAGGTAAATATTCTAAATAAAGATGTTCCCAAAATATGCATCTCATGTGATGCACATTTGAGAACTGTGTCATCTGGAGAGTCAAGACTCTCCAGCACAAACATCCATTTCAAGACACATTCCATAGACAAACCCCCACACAATTATTCTTCTGTTCTCCACCAGAAGCTCCCTTATCTAAAATCCACGTCATTTGTCTTTGCAGCTGTAAGTTTGAGTAAATGTGTGCACGCATACACACGCGTACAAGAAAATAGAAGTGTTTGGGAGCAACAGCAAGTCAGCCATAAAGTGATATGCCATGTAAACTGATGGAATGGTGTCAGAGGATGCTGAAGAGCACATTGTCCTTCTCTGTTGAAAATCAATCAAAAGGCAGATTAGAAATTGTTTTTGTAAGGTCTTCTTGAGGCTAAAATATTCTTTCATTTTATTCCTTGTGATGAAAAAGCCAAATAAAGGGTTAACACACCTGAAGGTAAACCAGAGGTGGGTAGAGAACCAAAAATGTACTGAAGTAAGAGTAACACTAAATCAACATATTTTTACTCAAGTGAAAATAAAAAGTAGCCTTCTAAGAAATTACTTAAGTAAGAGTAAAGTATTTGGGAAAAAGTCTACTCAAGTACTGAGTAACTGATCAAATTATCAATTGTTTAATATTTAAGAATGACATCATTACATAGACCAAAATGTAAATTTAAGAGGAAATGTTGGTGTTAAAACCAAGATGACCATAATTCATGCAAGTAAAGAAAACAAAAACATCAGGTAAAAGAAAATTTTCCCAAATCAGTTTCTTTCTTTAGGAAATTTAGGTAACTTTAACAAAAACTGCAGGTGTGTGTCTTTGTCTTTTGAATTTTTGGTTGAAACATGTTTTTCATTTACTGGGTAGAGAATCCAGACATTTTACTCAAGTAAGAGTTACAATACTTTGTAATAAAATTCCTGAAGTAAAAGTAAAAAGTACAGTGCAATAAAAAACTCCTAAAAGTATTTTCTTTTTCAAAAGATAATTGAGTAAATATAACTAGATACCAGTGTTGTATAAAGTACTGAAATCTCGGAGTCAAGTAAAAGTATAGGTACCACTTCAAAATATGACTTTGGTAAAAGTCCAAGTCACTGATTGAAATGTTACTTGAGTTAAAGTATTAAAGTATCTGAAACGTCTTGTACTTAAGTATGGAAAGTACTGTAAAAATGGATGAACTCAAGTAATGTAATGAAAAGTATAAGTAAAAAGTAAAACAAGGCAAATGCAGTTTGAATGACATTTTTTTATATTTTGGTAAACTTGTAAAATACACTTAAAATAATGAACACAACCAAGTGCAGGCAAAATGAAACCTGCTAATAGATAAACCTGCAGCATCATTTAGTTAAGAAAATTAGGAGCTTTACCTAAACCACTAGGTTAACTTAACCATTAACTTAACTGTTTGCTGGATTATTTGAGTAGGTGGGTTTCAGCTTCACAGAGGTCTGTTTCGCTTCTCCCATTAAACACCAAGTTAACAAAAAGTTCTCCCTCTTCAGATGCCAATAAGCTGCATTTCCCTCCCAATTCTTTTTTCTTTTGCATAATGACCAGTTGTGGCACCTATAGTTTGTGAAGTAGAGTAATCGTAACGGCTTTTTTACTTCATGTTGGCACATTTTCTGTACTGACTATTTATTTTTCTCATTTTCAGCACTGACCTTACTGAAAGGGAAAACTTAAGGCTTATATAAACTTTGTATTTTCTGTCCTGGAGGGTTTACTAAGAAGCTGGTTCAGTTGTACAGCAGGTTAAGTTAACCTAAAGCAGGTTAGTGCTCCGTTTGTGCAGCTTTGGTTTCCGAGATATTAAAAATGATTTTTTTAGGCCATCCACAATATATACTTTTTAAGATTACAATTACTGAAAATATTGAGTATGACTAAAAATTCACTAGAGAACAGTGTGTCTCGTGTAACAGCATGAATTTTGTGTCAGTTGGTCACAAGGCAAGAAATCTATTTCCATTAGTTTCTCAGGAGAGTTTGGATGTAAAATTTGTTGACTCTCCCTGAGTGAAACTCTGAGGGCTTGAGGAAGGGGAGACCTAGAGAACGGCTGGCCCAAATTAGCGTTCATGAATCGGATCAACCTCGAGCTAGGCGCCACTCACACCGGATGTCGGAATAGCCAAAATCCAAATTGAAAACAACTTTGCTGCGTTTGTTTTAACGGCACAAACCTGCACAAACGGAGCACTAACGAACCACTCCACTTTGGTTTGTTTTGGAGCAAAATGCGCGGATGGTGAACTCTGGATGGCCTAAAAAATAATTTTTAATATCTCGGAAACCAAAGCTGCACAAACAAAAATTTTAACGGCACAAACCTACACAAACGGAGCACTAACTAACCAATCAGACTATTTGCTGGACTTTCTGACGTAGCTGGGGAGGTGCAAAACCTGTGCATCCTATTGGTGGTGATGAACAAGCCCAGGCAAGCAGGCTTTGTTGCAGTCAATCAGTAGGTGGATCAAAACACTGTTTCTCTCTCTCGCTTTTTTGTAACGAGTAACTAAACCACACATTGAAAATGTATCGGAGTAAAAGTATGCAATTAAGTTCGGAAATGTAGTGAAGTAAAAGTGAAAGTTATCAAAAATTTTCATACTCGAGGAAAGTATGAAGTACTCCAAAATATACTAAAGTAAAGTAGTGAAGTATTTTTACTTTGTTACTATACAACACTGCTAGATACTACCCAATGCTGAGGTCAACCATGGTCTTTCTGTCTTTTCCTCCAAGTTTTGGACTTAAGTTACATAATTTTCCAGAGGTTGTAGCTCAGCTTGTAAATAATTCCTTACATTTCCTTCATTAATGATATTTATTCCAGTGAATCAGGAACAGCTGGTAATCAGAAGGGCTAATGATCATTTTCCCAATATTGCAATCCCCAATTGCAATAGTGAGGATTTTATTCTCACTATTGCAATTGGTGAGAATTGCAATAGTGATTTCTTATAGTCTGCATATGCAGACTATATGCATATAGTCTATTGCAGACTATATGCCTTTGCAATAGTCTGCAATGTCAGACTATTGCAAAGGCATATCTTATTGTGCTTACTAGTCTATGATATATGAATAAAAATAGCTAGCATCAAAAGCAAAAATGTGTTTGTGTGAATATGTAAATGACAAAATTGATGTAAAATGTTGACATTGAATTTGGGCTAGATAAGTATGAAGAAGTTACTTTTACAACAAGTACAGAAAGTTGAAAGAATCTCCCTGGTCTAAAAGAGCACCATTTGCCCCACCATTCCTGAATTCATTTCTTACTTTCATCAGAGCAGCAGCAAAAGGATAATTTAAACTTTTTGAAATATTACTGGCTGTAAACACTGCCTCATGGAATGACCTGCAGAGCATACACAAGCTAGTAGTGTGTGCAGAGTCCAGTGTAATTAAAGGGTGCTATAGTGCTGGCAGGACTGAGGTGAAGCTTGTCCCACTCACTTGAGGGATATTTCAGGAGGTATGTTTAAGTGACAGAGTTATGAGGAATGTTCCAGTGAGACTCTGAATCTTTCGTATTAACGGGGACTCTGGTTACGGTTCAATTGCAGTTTAAGTTTGTGCAGTTACTTGTTTGTTGATTTATTTTTAAACTATAAGCAAAGAGATAACATCTATCAATCTACACATCTACTCTATTCACTAACTGAAACACATAGATAAATTTGACAGAAAATGTTTTTCAAGCTTGTAATTCTTTTAATTATGTTTTTTTTTCTGTTTTCAGCTAAAGATAAAGCATTAACTACACTCTTCATATAATATACAGAGATTATTGAACTTAAATGCTTTAACAAATAAACAAAACTCAGCCATTGTAACTTTGGATGCTGAAAAAGCATTTGATTAGGTGAATTGGTCATTTTTGTTTTCAATATTAAGGTTTAGATCTGAAGATTCTTTTATTCACTGGATCAAGTTATTCTATACATCACCAGCAGTGACTGTTACTACCAACAATATAATTTCAAAGAATTTCATCTTACAAAGAGGCACAAGACACGCTTGTCCACTTTCTCCATTCTTGTTTTCCATTTTCATTGAACCCCTTGCAGCAGCAATTTGTCAAAACTCGCATATTAAAAGGTATTCAAATTAATGCAACAGGATATAAAATTTGTTTATATGCTGACAATGTCTTATTACTACTGCAGGATCCATATTCTTCATTGACTGAAATAATCAGAATGATTAATCAATTCTCAAAAATATCTAATTACTCAATAAATTTGAATAAATCTCCAGTTCTTCCGTTAAATAATTAAAATGGGATGAGACAATCCAAACTATACCTATCCCTTTATACACAACTTATATTACATACCTTGGGATTAAATTATCTCCTAAATTGACAGATTTGTTTAATCTTAATTTCATACCACTTCAAGAATCAATACAAAACAACTTCAACAATGGATAAATGTACCACTTTCATTACTGGTACAATAACGACTATTAAAATGAAAATACTTCCCCAAATTAATTATCTATTTTCTATGTTACCCATCCAACATAGAAAAAAGAATGGTTTACAACTTTAGATATTATAATCTTCACATTTTATTGGAAAAACAAGCCACCAAGAATAAAGTTATCAACTTTACAAAAATCAAAACAACTGGAGAGCCAGATGCACCAAATTTTTAAAATTATTATTTAGCCAATCAGCTACACAACATAATTAAGTGGACCCAAAACCGGCAACACAATGATTTAAATGAATTAGAGCAAATGTTTTGTGGGAAAATGCAACTGTCATTCTTTAGTCAAGCGATTAAGAAACATGATTGCTTTAAATCACCAACTTTTAAAGCCATTCTTTCAGTTTGGTGAAAATTCAATATTATCAACTCAAATTTTACCATCTCAAAATACTTTGGAACAATCCAGACCTTACAATAAATTAATAAAAACCTCTTCTTTTCTTTTTTTTTTTTTAGCTTGTGGGTCTCCAAAGGGATTAAACATTTTGAGCAAATTTTTAGATATATTAAATTCCTTTCATTTTCAGAATTAACTAAAAAATATGAACTTGATGATACTCAATTCTCAGAATGTCTTCAATTAAAATATCTAATGCAAAGTAAATATGACCTAGAACAACTCATTTTAGAACCTAATACACAAATTATGGAACTATTTAAAATTGCATCTAGAAAGAAAACTGAATCGATCTACAGAATGTTAAATACGATTGATTCAACAATATCCACAATATACTTTAAAATGGCAAATATATCTGAATATAAACTCAGACTGTGAATCCGGGATTAAAATTTGCAATAACATCTCATAAATGACAAAAAAAAACTTATCATCAACTCATTCAATATAAAGGACTTCACAGAATCCACTATACGACTCAAAGAATGCAAAAAATGGGTTTGGCTCAGTATGAATTGTGCAGAAATTGTTCACAAAATACTCCTGATACATAATTTTATGGTTTACTGTTATGCAAACCTGTTCAACAATTTTGGATAAGAGTAACTACATTTCCTCTCCAGTAGGTTTGACTGTCTCATTCCATTATCAGCTTCTCTTTGTTTATTGGGAGACTCCACCAATTTGGAACATTAACCATGTTCCAAATACTAAACAACTACTCATAGCTTTAACCATTGCTAAGAAAACAATTCTTACGAACTGGAAAACAGGGACCACCATCATTGTGACAATTTGGAAAAATTTACTCATTGGACACATTTCAATGGAAAATAAAATAGATTTTATATGATTCTCATATATACTTTAAATAACGTCATTCATGATCATTGTCTCGACCCTGCTTTGCTCCTATTTCCTTTGCATATAACTATAGGCAATATAACAAATTCCTATGAATTACATGAAATGAGAAGGAAGAAATGAAGCTATGCATCTATATGCATATAGATGCATCTATATGCATATAGATGCATCTATATGCATATATTAATATATCAATTAATATATTAATTTATCAATTTAGAATTGATAAATTAACTCAGTAGAATTAATTTATCAGTTTCATTAATTGATCTGTGATATGTCTAAATTTACCTGTCTTTCATAATTCCTGGATGTGTTATTGTTGTTGTTTTTGTTTTGTTTGTTTGTTCTGCTTTTTTATTGCTCTACATACTGCTGTCATTCATATTATCATTTTTGCTCACAAACTCTCATACACATATGATAGTATTATTACACAGTTAATAATACTCATTCTTTGCAACACAAAAACCTCTGTTTTCTTTTTTGTTAGCTCTGTGATTTTATTTTCCTTTCATTAATGGAATGTATCACACCATATGTTTTCTACTTTGATATTAAATAAAGTAAAAAAAAGAAGAAAGATATCTCCTGCTACTGTTGCATTTTATTATATTGTTACCCTTTTTTTATTTTGATGGAGTCTATATGTAACCGGATCCGATCTGCGTTGTGCTGGTTTTAAATGATCAAGCTGTGGTACGCCTTTAAAAGCATTTATTCTGACAAGAATAACAGATAGAAAATAACTGTGTTACAGGCTGCCCGCTCCAAGCCCTACATAAACAGAAGTACATAACAGAAATTAACTTCATAAATCTATAAATAAACTGGATGCATTTAGATAGAAAATAAATAGTACACACCTCTCCCACAGGACAACATGACAAAAGGGGAAGGTCTAAGGGACGCAAACATTTTAAAGACAATACCACAGAAGAAGAAACAAAAAGGGAGGGGCTTACACAGTAACACAGTTAAAACAAAAACAGACATTTTCAGTCTGGTAGGAACCCATACAAATAACCAAAGAAAGACATTTTGAGTAATTATAACAGAAGAGAAATTCACCCAGGTTACATATAACCTACATGTAATCACATGAAATAAAAAGCTGAAATAGAAGTCTTGTATTTTAAAGATTCATATTTCTTCACCTACACATTGAAAATTTCAGTGAGGGTGCCAGTAATGCGTCTGCATGCAACTCAGAAATTATGTAGTTGCCCCCTTTGCACAGACCAGTAGGCTGGCAATCTTAAGTGTTGTGAGTTTGATTCCAGCTTCCCCACAATAATGATAAAATATTTTGAAGACCAGGTATTAAACTCCAGGGTCTATTGGGTAAATGTGTTTGAGTGAATGATCATTATAATTAGAGGAGAGGTTCAGTTCATGTACTTTCCTTTTCATCATCCAGATGTTATATTTGTGAGCTATTCTGCCACATTCTTCATCTAAACGGTGCATGTACACAAGCGCTTTGTAAATTTTCCATGATAGTGTTCTTGCAAAAGAATGTTTTCTTGTGAGCAATGACTATTTGTGTATTGTAGTGTTTTTGCAAAAATTTTGACTGAATTGTGACTGTAATTTTTCTCCAGTGGTGATCATGTGCGCTGGAGCAGACAGGATTCGAGAAATCATGCTTGCAGCACACAAGCAGCAGCTGACCAATGGCAGTTACATGTTTTTTAATGTTGATCTCTTCAATGCCTCTTCTTATGGTGAGTTCACATCATGTTTCTCATTAAATTAGTTGTTTAAAAAGTTAACAATTAGTATTAATGTTTATGATCTTATAGGAAGATAGAAGGGTAGAGTGTACATGTCTGTACCATGGAATACATTTTGTCTTTTTTTAGATCTACTTCATGTGATCATTTAAAATGACAAATTACATCCAAGAAGTAACATTGACATCACACAAAAAAACTACATAAGTGATATTATGTTATTTCAAACTTTTTTATTATTACAAAGCTTGACTATGTAATACATCAACACCACTTTGCTGACCTGGCTGCACCCTTTAAAAAATAGTTGGTAAAAGAACAATCCAGCTCAGAGTGAATATCAGGATAATTGTCAACAAAACATAAATCCTGCTTATTATCACGCTATGCCATGGAAAAGTGGAAAAGTCTCCATTCCATGAAGGAGAGCGAGAACAACATTGTTACCTTAGAATTTAACAAGTGTTTTCTGTAGAACATCTGCATCTGTTTGACACAGCATCCTCTAGGCTGAGAACATTTAAAATAATTTTCTAAAGTTTTAATCACAATAGAAATTAAAGTTACCAATTTTAACTTTTTTAGTTTGTTAGATCTACACAGATTGCATCATGTCCTGGATCCTTCCATATATTTAATTCTTTATCTCAAGTTTTATAGTACCTCTGGTTCATAGATCTCTTCAGCGATGTTTGGTTGTAATCTCAGAAGGTTGTGTTCACACTGCAGCCAGAAGTGACCCAAGTCTGATGTTTTGTTCTTTTTTGTCTTAATGCAACCTGTATCTGATTGTTCATGACAGTCTGAACAACACAAGTTGAATTTTTTCAACTGATCCTTTTAAATGTGACCTGTATCTGAACATCTAGATCGCTTTCATCCAAGCGGAACATAAATGATACTCGACTAATGTCCCTACTCTACGTCCTTGTCTGGTGAGCTCAATGAAAGGAAATCTACTTATGAAGGATGTTCCACATTATTAAGCAGGCCACAGGTTTCAAGCACTATGGGAAAAGGAAAGCATCTCTGCTGACCAAAATCATCAGATAGTGTAGTGCCGTATGACAAGGTACAAAAATATTAGATATTTAATGAAAACTGAAGTGTTATCAAGCTGTGAAGAGATTTGTGGCTGATTCAGATCAAAGATGGGTTTGTACAGATAAAGACATAATGAGGAAGGTTTCTGTTAGACAAATTCATGGGATTAAGAGAGCAGCTGTTAAAATGTACAAAATTACAGCTAGAAAGGACAAAGTTGTATTTCAGATGCAAATAAAGCAATACTACGCACATTGTTGTCTTTCAAATATAATGGGCTTTTAAGATTTCCACACGATCCTGAATTAAGAAGACGGAGGCTTGTAAATATTCGTCGCTACCAGCAAAGTTTGCATCCTTCACTTCACTCCGGATCAGCTTCTTCAGCCTAAAGACGAAGGTAAAGGACCAGTCCTGTGTTATTTCCATGGAGTCACTTCTGTATTCAGCCTGAAAGAGCGAATGTATGGGAACGAGAGAGCGGATCAGAACCAGACAGCCGAGCAACTGATCCGCCTGTACACAGTGCTGTAAACACCGTCCTGCTTCACAACACGCATGCAAAAATAATAAAACAAAATAACATGGATACCTCAAAGAACACAACCATATTTTTCTAAAAGCAACAACTCTGAACCTGAACAACCAGCTGAACTTGAACTCCGACACCAGAGCTGCTCTACTGTTAAGCTCTGGGCTCGTTGTGCTTCCTCACGCTTTGGAAGCAAAAAGCCTGGACCTAAAATCCCCCATTAGTTGATCTCTGACACTGACGACAATAAATGGACGTAATATAGAAACTTTCCACAAACTCACAAGTTCAATGGATGCAAGAAGCAAGAAGAACATGTAACTTGGTCTGTTAAGATGTTTTTGTACATGTGACCACTTAATGCTGCACATTCAAAGAATGACCATTTGCAGTTCTTCAGAATCCATAAAATGTTTAGAAAATCTGCTGTGCATAATAATTTGGAACAGTGCATTTTGAGTTTTTTATTTTTGAAAAAAAAACCACAAAAAAAAACCCCTACTGTTCTCATGGGGAGTTTTGTTCAGTGAAATTTGAAATATACTGTAATAGTTCATGACTTGAAAATTATACTGACCAAATGATGGTCAGTACAATCCAATTGGAACTAACTACCTACTGCTTGACCATTTAACAAAATCTGAGAAAATATCACTTACATAATAATTTGGAACAAGGAGACAAGGACTTGACAAACAACAAGGCATCAGGGAAATGGGACACAGCTTGGAACAATCAAGGGATAGACAGGACAACATGGAGACTCGATAGACACAGAAAAAACTAAATCCTTACAGAGCACTTTTTTATGCCAGCTGACAAAACACTGAACATTCTGTCCATGTGTGATGTTATTGCGCCCTCTACTGCGCGTGTGGGACACTTTCAGGTCGTTTGCAATTCACACTGGAGATCACGTATAAGTTGCATGTATTTGGAAGTGTGACGACCACACCAAAAAAATTACATTTGTCCAAAAAAAAAAAAAAAAAAAAAGGAACTGGATCACTTCAAGCTGCTTTGTGAATGCAGTGGACTTTCAAATCTCTCTCGTTTTACCATTTTACCATCAGAATTGTTATTTATTAGTTAAAGCTCTGTAGGAATGTTATGTGACAAGAGGTTATGAGTTGAAATACAAAGGGATAGCAGCATCTCCAGCTTACTGCAGTGTTAATGCAATTAGTTGAATTTTTTGGGTGAAAATTGCAGAAGAATTTGAAGTAAACTGCAGAAGACTTGCAGAAATGTACAAAATGTCAGAAGGAGTAGAAGAAAGGAAAAGCCGGCAAATCGCCTAGAAAAACTGTTGAAGAGAAGTAAAAACTTTTAGACAATGCAAAAGTCCCACACAAAGACTGTTAGAAACTGGCGCATAACACTGCTTTCAAAGCTAAACTGTAAGGTCTCTGCAGTTTATGAGGTAAAATGAGTCACAAAGCTAAAGCTAGCTCATATTCTAATACTAGCACGGAGGATATCGCTAGCAAGTTGGCCCATGCAGTGTGAAACAGCCCATGTAAAAACTAAAACTAGCTCAAAAGCTAAAGCTAAAATACTGACAGCAATCACCAGAATCTTGATGTATAATATACTCTATGCATTGTGATAAAACCCATGTAATAAATAAATGTAGCTAAAATGTAATATTAGCTAAATGTTGTGAATTGCATGTGACGTAACACCAGAATGTTGACTAACATTGACCCACTTGCAGGTGAAGGCAATCGGGTCTTCACCTGCCCACTTGCTAAGTTTGGCTCATTATCAAAATTTAATGTGGACTATTCAAAAACCTTAAAGTTACTTCCAATAAAAGGAAACCTGGTAAAAATTTAAATATTCTGAGCTTAATTACCGCAGCTAACATGAGTTATGGAACACAAAACTGATTTATAAAGTTGATTTTGTGCCATGTGCACTCTAAAATACAGCTTCAAATAATGTGCTTCAAGTCATCGTTTTGGGAAGCTGTTTAACCCACATGCAGAATCAAACCAAGACTACAGGAAACTACAAGAAGGGAAACGTGCAATTCAGGAAATGTGGATGTTGAGCAGGATCAGCAGCTTCTGGGAGAAAGGCAGCATTAGATTTGAAGATCATTAGTTGTAAGATAAGTTTTCTTGAACGTTGTTTTGGATGATTGAGCTTGCGTTCTGCTGAAGAAGTAGGGGTCTTGGGAGGTTCTGCAGGAGGACACAGGGGACTTCTTGACTCAGGCTTGAGTAATGAGATGTGAAAAACAGTACAAATCTGCAGACTGTTTGGGAGATTGAGACGAACAGAAACAGGACCAGTGAACCTGAGGGACAGTTTTTTGCAGGGTCCTTTCAGATGTATATCTTTGGTAGAGAGTCAGAACTTCTGACAAGGATTGTATTCTTAGACCGGGACTCTCTTACAGTTAGTTAGTCATTGATTCTGTTCAGACAGAATCAATCAAAGTCGGTTGAGGGCAGCGGAGATGGTTCGAGGTATATTTACATCTGCGGACTGAAACATTGGACTGAAGTGACAACCGTCTCCCTTTCCTCTGAAGGATAGAATGGTGGTTGATATCCCAGGGAGGCCTTGAAAGGGGACAGAGCATTGCATAAAGCCTTCCAGACTCTGGTTGGGAATTTGGGGCCTTTCAGACAGGATTTCCTAGGGGATGCCATGGACCTGGAAAACGTATTTCAAGAGAAGCTGTGCAGTCAGAATGGTAACTTTTTGAGAGGGACAAGATGACAGACCTTGGAAAACCGGTCGCCTATGGCGAGAATGGTGGTAAACCTCTTGAAAAGTGGTAGGCCTGTGTTATTATGGAGCCGTCCACCTCCACAATGAACTGGACTTTGGGGTCTGGTTAAGATAGAATAGGAGCTTTAGAAAACTTCAGTTTGAGGAGTTCAAATGATTTATCTGCCTGGGGTGACCATTGAAACCATTGTTTAGGAGAGGGGAGTTGTGTGAGAGGAGCGACGGTTTGGCTGAAGTTTTTTATAAAGTGGCGGTAGAAATTTGCAAAGCCCAGACTTGCCTTCACTTGTCCACTCTCAAAGGACACTTCCATGTATCAGGAAGTTGATACATGGAACATGAAACTTGCACTTCTCAGCTTTGACAAATAGTTTGTTCTCTAACAGGCATTGGAGTACTTGATGTACATGTCTCTGATGTTCCTCTAACTACCAGAAAAATATCAGAATGTTTCTCAAGGAAGCAGAGAGTTCGAGCAGAGACTAAGTATGAGTGTAAGGAGAAGTTTTGAATACAATGTTTACAAGTTTTAAAAAGAAAGATTTAAAGTCCTGCTTTCAAAAGAAAAACGTAAGCAAAAGTATTTCAAATTTTGAGAACAAAAGGTATGCAGTCCTGCTTTCAGACTGAAAATGTGTGCTCTTAGATTATGACTGAAAAATTCCTCCTTAAAGGGACAGGTGACATCAAGAAAGGGTTACCTGTGCTCCATTACTTTTCCTGGTGGTCAGTGGGCGCCCCCTAGTGGTCCGCGAGGTACTACATGTAAACAAATGTTTATTTACGAGTTTACGAAATGATTGTTTAAAGTAACGATGGAAAACTGGCTTAAAACCAAGTCACTCATAAGAAAAGCTGCAGACACTGATGGGATGAAACAACTCCAGAACTACTGTATTTTCCAGATGCAGTTTTTTTTCATAGTTTGGCCGGGAATGCAACTTATACTCTGGAGCGACTTATGTGTGAAATTATTAACTCATCATTATATCATATCACATGTTATTTTCACACTAAACCACAAGAGGGCGCTCTAGGCCTGTGGTATTCTACCTTTGGAGTTAGCAGAGTTGTTTGCAAGCGACACCCAAGATGAAGATTTCATTGCGTTTAGTGATTTGGAGAGACACGGATGGTTTGGTAAACTTGTCAGCATGTTATTTATGCTATAGCTATCTGAATAACTCTTAATATGTCAACATACCAGGCACGTTCTCAGTTCGTTGTTCATGTGTCGTAACGTTAGCATACCGTACAATTATTCAGCCTGTTGTTGCCTCTATTCTATTTTTATTGCCTTTCAAGATGACATGTCTGTTCTTGGTGTTGGATTTTATCAAATAAATTTTCCCTCAAAAATGGGACTTGTACGCTGGTGTGACTTACAGTCTGGAAAATATGGTACATATATGATCAGAGGAAGCTTAGTCACAGTCACGCCTTTGGATAATAAGATCTCATATAAACAGCAAATATTTTAGTTCTTTAGAAGACACAACCTTTTGCAACTGTTTCTGCCAGCATTCTTGAAAACAACTGGATGAAACACAATGAAATCTTAAACACACATTGGTCTTATTGGCTCTATTAGCCTTTATTTGGAAATGGGAAATGAGAGAGGAAGAAGCAAAGATCACAGGCCGGGACTTGAACCTGTGAAGACTGCGTCAATCACTAAGACCTCCATTCGTGGGTTGTACTTTACCCCTGTGCTATCACGTCACACCATTAAGCACACTTTTAATTTAAAAAAAGAACAAAACATGTTACACCTGTCTATAGCACTCACTGGGTTTGGTGAGGTACAGACACATAAACACAGGACAACAACCATTCACACTTGCACCTAAGGGCAATTTTGGGTAACTTTGGCCTGTAAGAGAAAAGTGGGGTATGCAGAGAAAAACCCTGCAGTATGCAAGAGAACATGCAAATCTTGCACAGAAATTTATTATCCCCACATAACATGATAATTGTCTCTTTATAATTTACTCAGTCATTTTGTCTGATGTTTAATTCAACTGACCTTGAACAGAGATGAGAAAAAGAAACAAAAGAAGAAATCTATATGGGGAAAATAATTTTTAATAGCACTGTGTGTAGGTGTTAACAGACAAGTTTTCTGCTGGTGTTTAATATCAAGTCACAGAAAAATTAAGTAAGAAACTATGAACAATCAACACGTTGGAGAATGGGAAGGTGCAAAACGCTTGTTTATATAAGTAAACAAATATTACTAAGAGACGAATCCTTTACTGCCAGCCGCGGCGGGTCGGGAGATTTATTATCACTTCCACCACTGATGCATTAGTACAAAATCAAAGTTCCAAAAGTCTTCCCCCAAAATCTCACCGTATGCTTGACCACAACCTCTTTTATACTTCCCATTATCCCATTAGTGTGTGTTGGGAAGTCTTGACTGACCACGTATTGCTTCTAGTTTTTATCTCAACATTCTGGAAGCTCTTACACTGAGTGTATTGGACCTTTTAAGACCAATCGACCTCGTGAACCTAAAGACATCCGTTCCATTTCAGATTTGCAAAACAAGTCAATTAATCACAAATTGTTGTTCTTATCCAACTAAACAGCTTACTTCCCAAATCATATTTTGGTCCAACTTTGTGCTTTGCATGCAAGGGAGGAAAGTTATCAGGTCATTACAACCCAGCTCGGCGCCAGAATCTTTCTGCAAAAACAAGTCCATAAAAAGTCTTTTTGCTCTTACAAACACTAAAATGACCTTGTTGTAAAACCTGCTTTATACCCCGACGAGTAAAATGCCTGGAAGTGGCTTGGTGAAAACAATATGGATTGCCCAAGGGTTGGGACTTCGCTGCATTAATTTTGATTAATTAATTACATAGATTTTAACGTGTTAAAAATGTTAATGCAATTAATCACTTTTTTGTCATAAAAAAGCTGGTACATCTATAAATCTGATGCACAAGCTACAACATCAAATATGAAGCAACAGCTGCAGCAGCACAAGACAAAGCCGCTCCTGTTGGCCAACACACCTGTGTAACACACAATGAAACAAATATTAAAGCGTAATGAAAAGAATCATTCTGTCAAAACTATGAGAACGGAATGGAAGATGCAGAATAGAGAACGTGGAAATTTCACACCGGTAACACTGAATAAAGGATCACGGAGATGACCAGGAAGCTGCTGTGCAAACATCCTCCTGAGGAAGGACGCCTCACAGCGCTGTCTCTGAAACGCAACACAGTGCAGACGTGTTCACCATGTAACATGAGAGCGTTCACACAGGCAGGGGAGATGAGATGCAGAATGGCAGATTCTGATTCTGATCAGATTCTGGTTCAGATTCAGATTCTGATTCTATACTGATTCTGGATCCCCTGGAAGGAGAAATGCAGATACTTCCAGTGCTTCAGGATGATGGGGACATGGAAGTATGAGTCGTTTAAATCTATGGTGGTTTCCTGGTCGTCCTGGTGAATGTTTTCCAGCATCTGTCTGATAGTTAGCATGTGGAATGGCCGCTCCATGATCAAACTGTTGAACAGAGATGGATCGAGAATGGATCTTACTCCTCCTGTTTTTTGGGGACCAGAAAATAGCTGGAATAAAACCTCACATTTTCCTCTCCCTGGGGGAACCTTGGAAATGACACCTTTTACCACCCGTTCCCACAGCTCTGACCTGAGGGCATTCTGCTCCGGAGACGATAGACCATTTCCACAATCCCCCTGAGTGGCAGAGAGCTGGCTCCAAACTGCAGTGTGTAACCCCTGTTGATTAGACAATCCATCCACCTTTCCAGGGAACATGTGCACCGCCACTCTGAGTACCATTCTGAAAGTAGGCATGCGTCTCTGTCTGCATGGATTCCAGCCATGTCAGAGCCCCTACTGCCGTCTCCTGTCTCAGAGAATCTCTGGGATGACCCATGGGGGGCTCAGGGAGAAGGGCTGGCTGTTAGCCTCCATGCTCCATGATGTGACTGTGCTCATGTCAGGGCAAGGGCAAACCTATGCGCTTCCTGGGTACTTGAGACGCAGTTTTGGCACAGACCGCTGCCAAACAGATGACGAGCCTTCGCCACTCACAAGGCGAGATGAGTGAGAAGCGGCAGTCGCAATTTCAGTAGGCTCTGACAGTTCAGAGAATGCACCCATAGATACAGAACTGCTCAGAAGAGGCAGACTTATCCACTGCTACTGACAGAAAAATTCTGTGTAGAAACCGCAGAGCTGTGGCACCTCCTAAACAGCTGTTTTGAGGCCGCTGGATCGTGGGGAATGTTTGCGAGGAAGCTGCTGTGAGATCAGCTGATCTGACAGTTAGAACCTGAAGGAATTTTGCTCTAAGTGACATGTTTGAAATGATCACAAATTATTACACATACTCTCCCCAGCTCGTCATTTCCTAGCTTGTCTGCTCTATGGTCCCAGCGGCTGGCCAGTCCAGGATGGACTCCAGGTCCTTCTGGAGCTTCTCAGTCATTGATCCAGGTGGTGTGATGGAGGATGCTGGGCAATGGGAAGCCCCTTAGTGCTAGCCATCTCCTTGATCAAGCTAGGTACCTCGAGGAGGAGTGAACCCAAAGCTGGGAGCGGAGTAGAGCTGGACATACAGAGCCCAGTGTTGACTGAGTCCCCACTTAGCCACCTCTGCTCTGTGGCAGAGTTACCCACCTGGGAAGCAGCATTGGAACAGCTGCTGTTCTCGCTGTCGTCCTCTCCACCGTCCTCACTGCCAGAGTAAGCTTTCAATTCCCGCTCAATGCAGCCAGCATCACCTCATGAAAGGTGACCTGACTCGGTGGGCCTGTCGTCCCGCCTAGCTCCAGCCTTGAGAAAGGCTAGGCTCCGCCTCCTCTCCTTCAGAGGGAGGAGAACGCAAGAGGATTGAAGTGTTAGGACTAGCTCAGTATGCCAGGGACCCAGGCATCCCTCGCAGGGCTAGTGTCCATTGAAGACATGATGTACCCCGTCTGAATAGACGGGCAACAACAGACATAACTTTCATGTTTGTATAATAAAATAATCATCTTAGTCCATTATAATTATCCCATTTATACAATATATTGTCACATTTTTACGATATAGCTGTCACCTTAGTATAACTATTACGTTGTAACATGATAGTGCTCGAACAAAATGTTTCCTCCATGATACATATATGCTTCTGTACGAACCCACTTGGTGGTGAAGCAGAAAGCGAACACTAAGCAGGCAGCACCGGGGCGTTGTGGTGACAGTCGCAGTGCTGTTTCTTTATGTCAGAATATTTGATCCTGACCGACTAACCCTGTAGCGGAAGTCAGAAGTTTTCTCTGCAGCCAAACCACCTCTGTGTTGGGGGGGCAAGGATGGGGTTTTCTCACTATTACAAGGAAAAATACAAAAATAAATTAAACCGATTTTCATAACTTCAACCTCAGATCTACATTATATTTACAAACATAATGTATATGTTGAAAAAAATATATATTTGTGTCCATAATTTGATAGTTAGAGGGCGCAGTTCCAGCTCCCTCCCTGTCTCCCGGGGGCCTGTGTCTTAACAACAACGAGGCAAAGGCAATGAGAATCGGCTCTCATCGTTATTAGACTGAGGAAAGCCAGATTCATTTATTTTGCTCAATTGTTATTGTGGAGGGGTATAAACAGGCCTCATGTTTGTGTCCCTCCAGATTAAAAATAAAATAAAAAAAATAAAATAAAATATTGAAAAAACAAAACAAAAGGAGACTCAATAGAGGGCAGTCCCCCAGCCCCTGCACATGCCTAAATATAATTATCACTCTTATAAAAAATAGTAGGGGTGCACAGATTTACCGGCCAGCTGACTTGTTGACGCCAATTTCCTTATTTTTAAGAGATGGATGATCGACTGAATCTTACACGGCCAAATCTATTCAATTCTTAAATAGTATCTCAATGCTAAATATGTAGCAGCACAGACGTCCCCGATGCTAATCTCAGCATCCACAGTCCACGTTTCTAAGAAGCAGTAGGAGTTCCAGAAATGATCCGGGGTTCCTGAAACACTTTGAAAGCTTCATAGATTATAGTAGCAATTTGTGCCAATCTGATGGTTGAATAACCTAAATAATTCATTAAAAACAAATATTTTTTGCTGTTGAGTGTGTATGTCCATCTGACAATATCCAGTAGCTCATCTTGACATTAAAAAATGAGCTCAGAATTTAATTGAAAATGATTCTTATTATTGCAAATTATCTAATAATTTTTAATAATTTAGAAAATTTTTAATTTTCAATCGAAAATGATGTTTATGTTGTAGATATGTGGCTTTCAATTAAAATGTGATTAATTAAACATTAAACATTCCAGGCAATGGCTCTTGGAAGAGAGAGGATGAGTTTGACGACGATGCCAGGCAAGCCTATGCCTCCCTAAACACAGTGACTCTACTCAGAACAGTCAAGCCAGAGTATGAGAACTTCTCCATGGAGATGAAAAGATCCATAGAGGGACCTGGCCTTTATGACTGCAATGACTGTGGAAATGTATGTATCTCCATCTGTTCCAAATAAAACAAATGTTCACATTTTTGTACATACAACTGATGCTCATGTCATGACCAAATTTGCAAAAATGTATTTTTATTTTAATTATTATTACCCTTTGTCCTCATTTTGGGCAATTGGGTTTCTACTTCTTGAGATACTCATTTAGAAGTTGATTATTGTGATTCATCTTCCTGATATCCTCCAAGATCTATGGTTTTTTTAAATGTTGCATTTAATGTGGCTCACTAGTCCTTAGCCTCTGTTCCATAGCATGGAGTCTCAGGGTGATGAAATTAGGTAGATGGACGAGCAGGAAAAAGGACAGTCGGGAACAAGTTGAACTTAAAAAAAAGGATTCTTTTATTTAACTCTATTATTTAAGTTGTGTGACTGAACATTACTCCATCTGTGTGGCTGATACTGCAGCCATCACAGAGATTCCTTCTCCTGTCATCATTGCCATCTTTCTACTCATTTGTTCGAGTTATTGTAACTCCATGTCATCTTGTGACTGGTAGCACAGATGTATTGATAACTTTGACTTTGTTTCATTGATATACTTGTGTTATTTACGCTGAAACTTGGATGACCTTGGGGTATTATGGGGTAATGTACATTGAAGCTATAATAACAATCATATAGGTTTTATTTAATTATATACTTTAGTATATTTCAAATAATCTTACATTTGTGACAGTATCTTTTAAGTATACTAAGTATTAAGTGTACTACAAAGTATACTAAAGGTATGCATGTACCAATTTTGACATTATAACTTTAAATATTGTTATATCAAAATACACTTTTAAGAAATTTATTAAATAAAAGTAGACTTTAAGTGAACAAAATATGTATTTGCTCGAGTGAAACAATATGGTTTTAAAGAAATTTAGTGTATATTTTAAAATATATTCTTAAAATGACATTTTTTAATATTCAGTTAACGCTTGCTTGAAAAGCAAACCACTAAATTTACTGAAATTTTAGTCTGTTTTAAATTACATCTGAGTGTATAATTTAGGCTAATAAAGTATGCCCTTTTAGGTGCCTTTTACTATTTTCAGTTTTTTGAACTAAAAACACAGAAGCTGTCTTTATCCAATCCATTTTCAGATGTATAATGTAAGATCTATTAGTAAACGGCATTAGCTCCAGTTCACACTCCAGACCAGATGGCAGCAGTAACGCACACTTTCAGTTTTTTTGAAAAGCACCATAAAACAGCCATGAAGCCGGATAAAGGCAACAAATGCTGTTCAAATTCACAATTTTTACTCAGATAATATTGTCTTAAAATTAGAGAGGACCTTGATAGTAGTCAGTAATTTTGGTCAATTCAAGCTCGCGACGTCCTTGTCGGAGTTAGACGACAACACAACTGGACAAGAACTGGATGGAAATGAAGCCAGGGATCTGGAATTAGAAAAGCTAAAGACTTTCCTGTCCAGAAGAGGCCCTGGCTCCTCCAGATCACCAACCAGTTTTGAGGATGAACCTCCACATCTTCTTCATGGTGTAAGTCTTTTTTTTTTAACTGAGCAGCTAGCTACATTTTCAACAACAAAAACTGGTGTGTTAGCAACACTAAGTGCTTAATAAACATGATTTGATTTCAAAATAATTGGACAGAAATGTTTCCCCTTGTTAATCTACCATTTCTCTTTCATGCATTTTATTTGTTGTTAGCTTTCAGGGACCTGAGATGGACCGGTGACCTGTCCAGGGTGAACCCCACCTCTCATCTGATGACTGCTAGAGATGGGCACCACCAGCCCCTCACCACCATGCAAGGATCAGCGTGTTCAGATCATGGATGGAAAGATTTTAAGGTAGTTTGCCTCCTTTAAATCCACACTTAAAACAGCTTCATAGTTGATGCCAGCATCAGCTGATTTTATTACATTGCTGACTAATTCTTTTACTTCTAACAAAAACAGGCAAAGAAGACATGCAGAAATGTTTTTCCACCCCAGGCATCCGGTCCCAATCATCATCAATTCTGATGATGTCACATATATAGCAAGTCCACAACGTCTTAAACTTGTAAGTCTTTTTTTTTTTGCCGTTTTTCTGTACTCATTAAAATACAAGTGCTTTATCTGTTTATTTGTTCTTTTGTTCTTTTTGTAGGTTTCTGTAAAGTGCACTGGTCCAGTGAATGGGAATGTTCTGCTGATCCTCATTGTTCTTAGGAAGGAGAAATGTCAGTTTTTCTGCAGTATTACTGGAATACTGTGACATTAAATTAAAACAATACTCCTTGGTGAAATATTTTTTACATTTTCTCTAATGTATACCTCTTGTTTTATTGTGCTAATTTTCATAAGCATGTTGTCTGTAAACTTTAACTATATTGACAATTTGTACAATTCTGGGATAGTGTATTGTCAATGTACTCTTGAAAAATGTGGCTAACACTTTATGTGATGTGAATAAGACGGACATGATACTGTCATAAACACGTCATAACACCTGTTAGGAACATACTAACAGGTTTCATTCAGTAAATAATGACACTTTTAATAAGAAGTTGCTTTAAAAGTTGGATGGCAGGTGTCATGTTAGTCTTATGCACACTCCATCAAATAAAGTGTTACCAAAATGGTAACACCGTATATTGAAAGCACAATGTTTCACCTGTAAAGTATGTTGTAATTGATCCTTCTGTGTTCTGGTAGCCTAATGTGTTTGCAGCACTGCAGTGTGTATGAAGCATATAATGTACAAAGTGGCAAAGCAGAATAAAATACATTAAGTAACTAAAAAGTGTACTTCATTAGCAATTATAATAAACCAAAAGTCTAATTGTAGCATACTGTAATCACACTACTAATACGTAAAATATGTAATGCCAATATACTGAAAATATATTTTAAATTCAATTCAATCACAAAAATAGTTCACTCAAAAAATACTAATCAAGCATACTTATATTACATAAAAAGCCAAATACTTAAAGTATACTAAGTGCAACTTTAAGTGTTCCAAAAACATATACTTAGTACATTTTAAATGATACTTTAATACAATTTAAATACTATTAAAATACACTAAGCACAAATTAGTTGTTCCAAAATGTCACACTTTAAGTTAACTAATCCTAAGTGAACTTGAAGTATACTCATGATTAGGGTGACTTAAAGTATGCTTAAGTATACTAAAATTTAACATACTTAGTACATTAATTTTTCACCAGCGTATAATGCCCTTTATAACTTTAGATCTCAAAAGGGAGGAAAGAGGATCAAAAAAGCAGTTATAATGGATGAAAGTAGTTAAATAAATGAATAGATACATAAATAAGAGATTATTATCATCATGATATCGTTATTCGAATCACAAAAAAGGTCCATAGTAAAAGAATAAAACAAACAAAATAAGAAAAAGATAAAAATGAACATGACACATTTTATCATTCACTGAGTCACAAATAAATTATGATTCCACAATCATGAAGAAAAACTCACTGTACTAAGTGTAGGGTTTACTAAAATTGCAATTATAATATTACATGACAGATAATCTACACATGCATTTGTAGGTAAGATTCCTGAGCACAGCAACACATGTGGATACAGCATCATGCTCAAATATATGGTAGCACTATTCCATCTAGGCACTTTGAGTAGCAGCCTCATACCATCATTGTACATTGCCACATAAAGTTTCTGAAGGTTGCTTTTTTTTTATCGTTGCCACAGATAGACAACATGTAGCAGAGTACAAAAAGGTTTATTAATAGCTATCTTTACAGAGGATGAACACATACCAAATTTTCTGATCAGAATATTAGCTTGTGCATACATTATATGATACTGACTATGTATGTCATGGTCATCATACAGTCATCATTTATGTAATGTCCAAAATATTTAACTTCCTGACATATATGTATATTGAGAACAGCATCAGATAGATAGAAGTTAGGGGTTATCAGATGCTGCCACCAACTACATAGTCTATTACAGCAATTCAGACACATCTATCTAGTAAAAGTAAGAGTAATAAAGGTAATGGTAATACTTCCCTGCCTTACTCCATTGCCAACATTAAATGGATCAGACATTGTATTACCTCATTTCACATACATTGACTGATGTCCATATCAGTAGACAAGAATTCTAAGTAGGTATTTGGGTACACCTCCCTTTTCTAACTTGCAGAACAATTTTTGATGATTCACACAATCAAATGCTTTAGAGGCATCAATAAAACACATGAATACTGTAGCGTTGTGCATGTTATACAAGTCTCAAATCTCCTTTCGTGCATTGCTTAGGTTTAAAACCAAATTTATCATCAGAGGTCAAGACAAACTCCTCCAGTATATATAACAGGATTCTTTGTAAAACTTTTGACAGACTACTATCTAAAGCTATAGATCAGTTATTCTCTAAAGAGTTAATCTTACCCATGTTGTCCTTAATTATGGGTACCAATAATCGATAGCATCGAGTTAGGTAACAAACCATGTACTTGAAAGCCACTAAAACTCATATGAAGTAATGGACAGAGTTTCTTGCTTGGATTTTTCAGATGCTCAGTAGAAAAACATTTCTATCCATCCCATAGGTCTTGTCTTTCAGACAAGAAAATGAACCAAAGAAATTAGGTCTTTTTTAAAACAGTCAGTGGATTGTGGTGCCCTCCATAAAGGTGGAATGAAGGCCCTGGGTATGTGGAGAAGGTCTTAGTGGGTGGAGCGGAGTGAGCGAGTTGTGTTAGCTTTTTGAGATAGCTGGGGGTAATTCTGTAGAGGAGGGAAATCTTGAATTCAATCCTGGTGGAAATGAGAAGCTAATGGAGAGAGTGGAAGATGGAAATGAAGTGGGGGCGATGCTGCACACGCTACAAAAACTAAAATTAAAATGTTGACTAAATAAAGTCACTTTTACTCACATAACTTCTAATGAAGTTTTTATTAACCAGTTAATTAAATCAATGTTATTTTCATAATCAGTTTCTGGATAAACATAACAAATTATTGTTTAACCTCACAGACAAACACACACAAACACACACATTCATCGTATTTTCTTGCACTGAATTAATCCAACTTATTATGTTTTGTGTTTGTTCTTTGATTATTGTTGAATGTTACTATAATTATTATGGTTGTTACTGTTTTGTATTATTATTATTATTGATAATAATGTCAGCTTGAATAGTTCATCCTTTGGTGATGTCTGCTCTGGTGTAGGCTGCTGCAGAGAAGGAATACAGGGAAATATTGGGGTGAGATACCAGACCTCCATCCTCTGTGCTCTATCATTAATATTAATATCATTAATGAAATAATGATATTTTATTAAGTTTCTTTTTTCTTGTTTTATTTTCTTTTTCTTCAATGACATCATGAAAAAAAAACTTAAGATAAATACAAAAATAAATGAATGAATAAATATATATTTTTAAAAAAACAGAGGCGGACTATATAAATAATAGGGTAAGCATGGTCGAAGCCAGGATCACATCCCATCAGAATATTAGCTGATGGGATGTGTCTCATACCGTCATTGTACATTGTATATTGCCACAATGTAATGTTTTAACTACATTACACAAGACTGGGGATGCATAGAATATCAAAAGGTTTAAAACACATCACACAAGGTGGACTTTTCATTCTGACATGGGCTGAGTGGTGACCTGTGGACTGATGGTTTGGTTTGGTTTGGTTTGCTTGTGGTCTGGGTTCACTGTGATATGCCTTCTGATCTTTGGTTTCAGGGACAGAGAATCTCTATTTATCATATCTAACATTATTACTTTTTTTTCTCTAGTGGTACTAATTGGTCAGTAATTTTAACTGTCTTCCTTGTTCCTTTATCATATCAACAACACTAAAGGTACCTTGGTACCACACTGGACTCTTTTTTGCACACCCATTTCTAACACTTGTATTTGTCATATATTTCACAATAAAAAAAGTTAATTTGAAAAAATAAGACTCAATCAATCAATCAAGTTTATTTTATTTAAGCAGCAAGGCATTTCAAAGTGCTTTGCATCATAACAAACACAAAGTCATGCAACATAGACTCAAGAATCAAAACATTACATGAATCAGTGATGTGGTCATTTTTGTGCTCTCTCATCAGGATCGTAGCAGCAGAGGTTTAAGAGGCTTAAAATGTACTTAAGCCTCTGCAGGCTGTTGCTAGGAATCCCAATGACAAGTGAATTGTAGTCGTCCAGTCTGAAGCAGACAAAGGCATGGAACAGTTTCTCAGTGTCTGAGAAGGAGAGAATGGGACAGATTTTGGAAATGTTTTGTAGGTGATAGAAAGAAGTCTTGCTGAGATTGTTGATATGAGATTCAAAAGAGAACTGGGATCACTTTGATACCAAGATTTGTGACTAGTGATGAAAGAGAAATCCTGGTTTGATGAGAGGTGCCCACTATAATAACTGTTTGCTACTAGCTGCATGACTGTTGTTAATTCTGTCGAAACCAGCCCCTTGTTCAATGTTTTGCTTCAGACTGGATCATTGGCTCTTGAGAAACGATTGCTTATTGGAGGCGTGGACTATGTTCAATCATTAATGTTTACTTGTGAGACATATATATTGCATTGGTTTGATACTATGAAGCTTACCAGAAATTGCCTGTGCTGTAAAGAGCCATCCCCCAAAGTGAGGAGAAAAATGCTGAGCTGAACAAGGCAGGTGTTAATGTTAATCCAATATTTGGAAGTGTGGCCAACACAGACTGAAAGGCATTGTTCATTTCCTCTGCTGGCATTGCTAAAACTACAACAGAAAATCTACATAATCATTCACAACTTCTCCCTCTCTTCGCTGAGAAATTGAGCTGAAAGTGAATCTAGGTGAAAAGTTAGATGAAAGGCAGGGAGGAGAGAGTGGAATCAGAGGGCTTCGGCTTCATGGTTGATCAGATAGTGCAATGAGGCTTGGAGAAGAGTGACAGAAGATGCTGGATGCTTGAAATGAGCATGGACTTGGAATGGGTGCTGGAGTGAAGACAGGTTGCTTGAAGGAAGATAAAGATGACAAAGAGGAGAGCAGAAGCAGACAGAAGTCACATGGATGACAATCATGAAATTGTTGAAAACTTCATCCAAGGATGGACTGGTTTGATCTGAAAAATATGAAACTTTGAGTGAATGCAAATAGCGGCAGGTAGATGTAGATGAGCATCTGTGGAAATGATGGCTTCAATTTCATCGGGCTTGATGAAATGGGGAAGTTTTCTTGGAATGCATTAAAGAGGTAAGTCACGAGCAGAGAGACAAAACAATCATGGTAGATAATTTAACCCAATCATACTAATCCATTGGTTGGAGAGTAAATCAAAATTGCACATAGGAGACTTTATGTCTTGTTCCTGAATACTTCAAGTTTATTTAATTATATATATTTAATTTGTTATTTCTCTAATCATTTTAAAATGCTTAGTGTTTGGTATAAACATATAGGGAATAATACAATATACTGAATACTGGCCATAAAATTAAAATATCATAAAAAAATGTTTATTTAAATCCGTTATTCCATTGAAATTTGTATGTTATATTCATTCATTACACACAGCCTGAGTTATTTCAAATGTTAATTTTGTTTAATGTTGATGATTATTCCTGACAACCAATGAAAAACCCAAATTTGATTTTAGAAAAGTAGAATATTGTGAAAAGGTTTGATTTTGAAGACGCCGGGTGCTAATTAATTCAAAACACCTTCAAACACATTGGACAAGGTGGTCAGTCACAAAAGGGTCATTGCTATAGAGGCTGACTATTCACAGACATTCATAGAGAGTTGAAAGGAAGAAAAAGATGTGATAGGAAAAAAGTGAGATCCAAGGTCAACACACCCATCATTGGGTCCATGAAGTTTTAGAGCACTTCATGCTTCCTGCTGCTGACCAACTTTATGGAGATGGAAATGTCACTTTCCAGCAGGTCTTGGCACTTGCATACAGTGCCAAAGCTACCAGTACCTGGTTTAAGGACCATGGTATTCATGTTCTTAACCCTTTCATGCATTGCGGTCACTACAGTGGACAGCTATCTAAAAGCCACTTTCTTGTGTTTCTTGTGGAGCTTTATGTTATAAATGCATACAGACTACTAAAGAGGACACTAGTGCAGTGACTTCCGCCTCTGAGTTGTTGACGAATGCTAAGTGTTAGCGGCATAACGTCCAATTTTCAAGTTGATTGATGATAATGCCCGTGTTTTCATCGTTTTTGGGGGACGAATAAGCATCCTTGAAATGACTGAGGCGATGCCTGAAGTACGGCAGCCTTTCTCCCCCATTAGCTGCTGGGTCAGGGCGAACGGCAGGAAGAGCGCTGGGGGGTATACAGGTGAGCGGATAGAATGAACACGGCAGACAGCTGAGTAGTTGATGGACCTGGGCTTCCACATGCTGGAACCATGGTTCTGGATTGTGCTGCCAGAACTCTAGAAGCTTGATAACGGCAGCAAAAACAGAAGCGGCGGTTGGAGTAACGATGGTCTGGCAACAAACTGGGTCCAAACCCACAGCTGGCAGAGAAGCAGCGGCAGAATCTGGTGAGTTCTTGTTAAAAACACATGTTCAGATGTTCGCAGATATTCAGGGTCACCAATGTGAAATCAGCAGTAAAAGATGAAAATATAATTTGAGTCTTGTTTTATTCTCAATGTCTTCTAATCCAAACCAAAAATAGAATGAAGTACAACTGTTGGTGTCTTCTAACCTCACCTTCTCCCGTTCATAATAAGAGTATACATTTGGGTGTGAAATATATACATTGTATACGCCACAATATTTACATTTTAATTAAAGCTTTTCACTGACCTGTGAAGTGTGATCTCCTTGGACCTTGTTATCTTGCTGTCCTAGTGTTGACAATTAATATCAAAACTTTGCGTCCCTTTTCAGATCATTCTTTACTTGATTGTGTCATTTTCACCAATATTCCTGATTCAATGCAAAGCATGTGGCGCACTGTCCCGGCGCACACAGTAAGTCACATGATGTCCAATCCACTACATCGCTGAGCGGACCTGCCATTTATGTTTTACAAGGAAATTTTAAAAAGCATTACCTGTCTGTTAGTGCTTTGAATACAGCGAGCAGCTGCTGCCCAACATAGATGCAGGTATATGAAGAAAAAAGGTTCAGGAAATATTGGTGGGGACTGTCCCCTTCATTCCAGAGTTGGTGGGGACATGTCCACACCCGTCCTTCAGGAAGTTATGCCTATGGCTCCGTTTAGGACTTGAGGTCTAAACAAAATAAACATTTGAAATATATCAGTCTGTGTGTATTGAATTAATATAATGTACAAGTTTCACTTTTTAAATGAAATTACCGATCTAAATAAACTTTTTCATGGTTTTCTGATTGTATGGCCAGCACCCATGTGGGCTAAAATAAACCAGTGTGTCTTTATACTATTCATCAGGTTCCTGTCTTCGGTTAGGCTTCCATTAAAAGGAAGGCTAAGGTTATATTTGTTCTTGGTTAAACAAGTTGATCTTTGCTGTTGTCTTACCCAGCAGTAACAACTCTTACACTTTCATACATGGATGACAAATATAAACTCAGAACACAAATGCAGGGGCTCCACTAATTGCATTCATAACGGCTGTATTTTTTATTTTTACTGTATTTACTTACAGTACAGTTAAGTATTTGAAATAAAGTCTTAAACTAATCTATTTAGGTCATCTCCTGTTTTTGACTTAGCACATCTTCTATCCTGTCAGGTTAACATGTTTGTTGAAGGATTCCATGATGCCATGGTGTTATATTCCATTGCGTTACATGAAGGCATGAAGAATGGATACTCAAAGACAAACGGTACTGAGATAACTTCACACATGTGGAACAGAACTTTTGAAGGTAAAGCACACTATTAATAAACTTTCAATAAAGCTGATAAGTTTATACATTATTCTATTTTAACAAAGTGTTCTTCTGATGTTATGCAAGTAACCTGGGATGTAGGAAGTAAAATAAGTATTTAACATGTCCACATTTTCTCAATTTGAATATGCTTTATTTGATGTTCCGGAAACTATTTCTTTGCACACTGATCTGTAACTCTTTCTATAGTTTTTCAGTTAAATATTTGTCAGGCAATTTGATTGGGCAATTCTAGAAATTTTATTTTCTTTCTCTGAAACAAAGTAAGATTGGCTGTGTGTTTGATACTTTTTTCTTACTTGCAAATCCACACTTGTGAATTATGATTGTTATATGATTGAGTTTTTCGTAAGAGCCATGATCAGAAGTGAAAAAGAATTTTACATGTGAGGTTATTTTTCCAGTTGCCTTCTATTTAAGCTACATTGATTATCATGCCCTTAATGACAGGGAATCTACACTAACAGTACTGATCGTCATTGTTTTACTCTCATTTTTGTTTGGAACTTAAATAAAACAACATAACATCTTATGTGATATTTATGACACAGGAGCTGATTTGAATGATTATTTAAGTGCAATCACTATGACGCTATTAAAATGTGTTCATATGGATAAATCCCAATATATTTTAAAAAATTCTATGGAAAGTGAATCATCTTCTAAGATACATCATGTTTCACTTGATGGCAGGTAGTAGACATTGAATGAGTGCACTGGCTCCAGATAGTGTTATCTAAGTAGCATGAGTCTGACCCTCATTAAACACAATAGAAAGAATGATTTTTTTTTTTATTTGCCTTGCTTTGCTTTGCTAAACCAAACCTGTCGTTAACACTATTTCATATTCCACTTCGCTACATAATGATGGAGTGACTTCTGTGTTCTGGCTAATGTGCAAAAAGTGTGAAGACTTATTTAAGGCTCTCCCATCTGCAGTATGGGAGTAACAGTATCATTCGATGCGTGGTCATGTGGCTGGGGGACATTGGTATTTGCACACACTTTACATACACAGGCCACCTGAAATTACCTGAAATCACCTGGTGACACCTATCCTGCTTCAGAATGCATATCAAACCCTTAAGCAAAGGTAACAAAAGAGTCATTGAGAGAGCACAAATGTAAGTTTCGTTTGAGTGAAGTGCACTATGTCGGTCACATCTTTACAAAGGAAGGTCTCAAGGCTGACCATTGCCATCACCAACATGTGTGTGTCAACATGTGTCACCAACATTTCCTTGGCATGGCCAATTACCTTGCCTTGTACATTCTCGGCTTCAGTGACATTGCAGCCCCTCTGTAGATATTGACCCACAAGGACACTGCATGGTGCTGTTTTCCCAACATCAAGCAGCTTTTGACCGTCTCAAATAATGCCTGACCAGCCCACCTGTTCTTGCATATTACAACGTTGCGAGCCTGTCACTTTGACATGCAATGTATCCTGTTTTGGTATAGGAGCTGCCTGCATGCAAAATGAAAAACCTATTGCTTTTGCATCACGTGTTCTGATGGACACAGAGAGACGCTCAGACAGGACTATAAGTCCTATGCGGACTATAAGTCGCACCAGCGTACAAGTCCCATTTTTGAGGGAAATTTATTTGATAAAATCCAACACCAAGAACAGACATGTCATCTTGAAAGGCAATAAAAATAGAATAGAGGCAACAACAGGCTGAATAATTGTACGGTATGCTAACGTTACGACACATGAACAACGAACTGAGAACGTGCCTGGTAAGTTAACACAACCTATTAAGAGTTATTCAGATAACTATAGCATAAATAACATGTTAACAAGTTTACCAAACCATCCGTGTCTCTCCAAATCACTAAACGCAATGAAATCTTCATCTTGGGTGTCGCTTGCAAACAACTCTGCTAACTCCAAAGGTAGAATAGCACAGGCCTAGAGCACCCTCTTGTGGTTTAGAGTGAAAATAATATGTGATATGATATAATGATGTGTTAATAATTTCACACATAAGTCGCTCCAGAGTATAAGTTGCATTCCCGGCCAAACTATGAAAAAAAACTGCGACTTACAGTCCGGAAAATACGGTTCTTGCTGTTGTGTTTCCATGTACTAAGTTCAAAGACTATTTCTATGGAAAGTAAGTCATTGGGGAAACAGACCATCAACCCCTGCTCATCATCCTAAAAAAGCCAATTCACACGTCACCAGTCCATCTCCAGAGAACGCTCCTCAGACTACAGAGTTATGACATCAGGTTAGTGTACAAAAGAGGAAAGCGAATGTACTTAGCTGACACACTATTGAGAGCTCCGAATCCTTACACCCTGGAGTATCCATTTGAAGATGAAACCTTCGATGTCATGTTGCTGAGCTACATTTCAACAGCCCAACTCTAAGAACTCAGGGAACACGTGGCGACTGACAACATGCTTCCAGCACCGAGCCGTCGTCATACAGAAAGGACGGCCAAACAAAGAGAGACAATTTGAGCCTGCTCTTCGCCCATTCTTTCCCTGCAGAGATAAGCTAATTGTGGAAAATGGGATCATAATGAAAGGCCAGAAAGCTGTTATTCCACATTCTCTGCACAAAGATATTTATAAAGGACACCAAGGTGTTGACGCAACAAAGTGGTGTACAAAAAGCATCTTCTGCTGGTTCACATTGTACAACGACATCACAAGAGAGATTCTGTCATGTTCTGTCTGCAATAGCACCAATCCGCACCATCAAAAGGAGCCTCTGCACCTTCACCCAATTCCAGATCTGCCATAGTCTGTGGTTGCTGTTATAAATCCTCTGGCTTCAGTTCCTCATCTGGCAAAGCTGCGCTCCTCTCACTCCTCATCGGCTTCTAGAAACCTGTCCACCCTCCAACAATCGCTCACCCTGCAGCTCCTTGAAGACCACTCCATGGAGCGGTTAACCCCCAGCTTATGGACGTTCCCACTCAAATCGTGCTCACCTCCCTTGGCAGGCCTCTGTCACCAAGAACATTATTCACAAGATTTATTTTCAGACTCCACCTTTTCCCTGCTTCACTTTCAGTGCTCCAGTTACACCATTTCCTGAACCTCAAACAAGATGCACAAGCCATTATTCTTTCCTATTTTATAATGAACTTTATCATTCTTTCCCATGTGGTTTCCTTAAGTGTTCTGTGGGTGGGCAAAAAGTATTCCAAGAACCATGACATATATTTTGAAGTAATTGTAAGTTTTGGCATATCATGAAGAGCAATATTTTAGTTAATAGGAAAACTACAGGAGTATTACACCAACATGTTCAACTAATCGATCAACTAACCAAGTGGTCAGAAACCCAAAATGTTGAAAGGGCCATTTTGTACCAAAAACACAAAAAACAAATCTGTCTGGAGCTGTAAAAAATGTAAAGCCTTATGAGTCTAGTTAATATAATGAAGGCAACACAGGCTTTAAGTGTCTATATTAGCGATATTAGCCTACTATCAAACTGACTAAAAATGTCTTTTCAGCAGTTAAAACTGGTTAATCCATTGTTAACACATCGTAACCTGTTTTCCAAGCCACGTTTGAACATAACATGAACACTAAGACGCTCGCTCTGGGTTTACGCCTGTGCGGCAGCAAGGAGACACACAGATTTGTGTTATAATTATGGCAGCAAACTAGCAAAAGGCAAAGAACTTTGCACAGTTTTTCCCCCAAACTAACCGACTGAGTTGAGTAAAGCAGTTGGATGGAGGTAATGTTAGCTAAAAGATGACGAGCCAATATCAATACTGTACAGCACATTCAGCTTGTTGACAAGTACAGGCTACTGATCTTGTCTGTGTTCAAAAGTGTACTTGTTACATTCACTTGAGTAACTTTTTTTGGAAAAGGAGTACTTATAAGAGTAGTTTTACTGCACAGTACCTTTGCTTTTACTTGAATAATACTATTATTGCTACGTAGACTGATTTTGTCTCCCCAAAATAAGCAGATGCCCCTCTTGTTAAACTCGTCTGGAGCCGGGGCTTCAGGGAGCCACTAGGGCAGCGCTAAAGAGCCACACCCGGCTCGTGGGGCCTGTGTTGCCGACCCCGCCCTAACCCAAGGCCTGTACATTAGGTGCTTCAAAAAATTGATGAAGTGTTGTACTTTGTCAAATTTTAAAACTTCCTTTTCACAGGAAAATGCAAAGATTGTTTATTTTAAAGATTGCTATTATATTTTGAACAGAAATCATTGTGTTTTGTTTAGAAATGTTCAAACCTAATCTACTTAAGGTAAAACTGTCACGATGAGTGTAGAAGTGGACCCAAACGCAGCAGACTGTAGACATAGAATAAGTGGATATTTTAATGAAGAAAATTAATCAACATAAAATCCAAAGTCCAGGGGAAACAAGGAAATCTAAAACACTAAGCAAACTGGAAACAGGAGGTAATAACAGGTAATCCAGGGAGGGTAACAAGGGTAGTGACGAATAAAGTGACAAGCATAGTGATGGTGGGTTGTGACTGACATAGAGGAGCTTAATTACCGAGAGGTAGTAAAAGGAACAATGGGCCTAGTTACATGAGACAACTGATTGCAAGTGATATAAGGTGTATTTAATTTTAACACTAAGGTATTTCATATAATTTTTTTTATGATGATGAATAGGAATTGCTGGCCAGGTATCCATAGATGTCAATGGTGATAGAGTCGGCGATTTCTCTTTGATGGCTATGACCAACATTGAAGCAGGTAGCTATGAGGTAATTAAATTATTAAAAGTTCCCTAAAAAGTAAAGTACCTTGTATCAGTCCTGAGATATAAAAGATTGTAAAGGTTTGTGAAAGTAATATAGATATCTGATTTACAGGTGGTAGTCAACTACTTTGGGGAAAATAAAACTTTTCAGCTGTTGCCTGCCTTCAACAGTGATCATTTCACTCTGAAAAGAAGAAAGGAAGAGCCAAAAAAAGAAAAAGAAGTGGAAAATCATTCATGTAAACATATTTCCCTGTTTGAAGAACTCATAGAACTTTCAGCTTCATTGACTTGATAATGTGTATGTTTGCATTTTTCTCAACTTCTCATGATTAGGTGGACTGGGAGTATCAGCCTTGACTGGAGTCACGGTTGGAGCTGTTCTTGGAGCTCTTATGCTGATAGCATTCTACTTTTTCAGGTAACAATACTTCAGCGCTTCCAGCTCTCCCAGCTTTTTCTTTCTTTTTTTTTTTAATCACTGTAGTAACCGAAGAATATTTGTCTTCCTTCAAATCAACAAGTTAATATGTGACAATAGTTTTGGTTTGGCTATGAATAGCAATTAATACATGCCATCGGCAGTTATTTGTGTCAGACTGGCGACCTGTCCAGGTGACCCGCCTCTCGCCCAGAACGTTAGCTGGAGAGGCACCAGGACCTCCAGACCCCACTAGGGACAAAGCTGTACAGAAAATGGATGGCTGGATGGATGGATAGTTTTCTCGGTTATTGTTTATGAATACCTGCCTGATAAGGATTGGGTATTAAATAACAATAGATAGCGAGTTAAGTTCAGTACTGATGTTGTCAAACTTTATGGTTCTGAGTTCATACGCAGAATAAACAAAGACAACTTTTCTCTAATACACAAGTTTATGAGCAAAATTGCTCCAACCATCCAGGTAAAATACTTTCATTGTTTTTCAGTTTTATTTAGTAGAGTGGTTGACTATTACACACTAAGTGTGTGACTATTACTTTTGCTGATTAAAGTAATAAAGTACCAAAAAGTGAAACAGAAATAAATGAACAAATAAGAATAGATCAAATACAATGATGCAATGATGTCACAGTTCAGTATGAGCTTTGAATTTTGAAAATTTAGTATCAGCTAATTTTTATAGTTGTTTATATGAATGAGTTGTGATAGTTCTAGCTGTGTTTAAGAAAAGCAGGTTTTGCTCAGTGGTATCATGTAGTGATGATTTGTGGTGTGTTTCCAGTCTCAACTGGAAGCAGTTAAGACAGGATAATTTTGTATTTATGCACACCATGTGGCTTTACAGCATTGTATATGTTTGGATGTTCAACACAAGGATCGGTAATACGGTCATCTGCCAATATTATTTTGACAACAATGATGATGTGCGGTTTAAACTTTAACGTGTCACTGTTGGAACTTAGCATAAATTGTCAGTATAAATGTAAATAATTCACAGAGTTAGAAGTTAAATGCTAAATTCAAATAGCATTTAGACATGTTTTAAACTTACCTCTATGTGGTGCTAACCGGACATCTGGTGGTGAATTAATCACTAATTACCCCAGTGAGCCTGTTCTCATTCCCTGAAACTTCAAATCTTCAAGAGCAAAAGACAAAGCAAGTATAGAGAACAGATGGCTTCCTACTCCATCTTCACTAGAGTACAGTGAAATGATCACTGTCACACTAAAGTCCCAAAAGTGTTGAAAGTATGTTGAAAAACAAGATTATCCATAAAATACAATGGAATTATTTGTTTGTAAATATGGTGGATGTATGCACAACCTGGTGTCAAAAAGAGCCAGCCTACATTTAAACTGTCACTAGTTGCCATGATTACCCATCATTTTCTTTGCTGTCTTAACGTTAGCCATCATGCTGTCAACATGCTACAACTGTTTACCAGAACAGAGATTCTGGTAGAGTCCAATATTCTGACTCTACCAGAATCAGAATTCCTTTTGTTGTCATTGTGCACAAACACAATTTTAAAAATAGCAACTCTCGAAGGCAAGTTAAATAATTGAATAAACTAATAAGCAAGACTACAGCAGAAAAACACAGAAACAACTGGGATGTTAAGGAAAACAAACAAATACATCAAATAAATAAATTAGCTGTATTCAGAAGAACAACAGCTCTTGGTTAGAAACTGTGTTTTCGTCTGTTTATCCTTGACTTTATTGCTCTGAAACGCCTCGCTAAGGGCAGGAGTTTGAGGATTTGGTGGCCAGCGTGTGAGGGGTCCTTCATGATGCTGCAGGCTGTCTGGAAGCAGTGAGTCCAGAGATGGAAGAGGGCATCTTCCATCTTCCTCTCTGCTGCAGTGTAACTGAAGAACCACAGCGAGATGCAACGGCTCAACACTGACTAACCAGAGCAGCAACAGATGGACACCAAGAGCTTAGTTCTCATGTGGTAGTGAGGATTCTCAGGAAGTACAGCCTCTGTTTCTGAGGAAGGCACCACAGAGACTGAAGTGGAGTTAGCATTCCAGCTCAGGTCTTCACTTGAAGACTTGAGTCTCATTATTATTTCATCACAATGAATCTGAGAGACGGAGGAAGCCCAGGAGAGGTCTTAAATTAGCTTAGCAAAATATGTATTATTGACCAGTTACATAGTAAATAAGAACAAAACAATTTTATTATGGAAATAACTGGTTTGGGGAAGAAATAAGAGAATCAGGTGGAGCTGTACGGTGTGAGATAATATATAAAAATTATATTGATATTAAGCAGAAAGGAGAACAGGCACGACATGAGCCAGAAAGGATTTCAGGTTGATTTTTTTTTTTTTTTTTACTTTTGAATTTTTTATTATTATTTCCACACTATTTAGTTATGATCTGCGACAGACTGGCGACCTGTCCAGGGTGAACCCCGCCTCTCGCCCGGAACGCAGCTGGAGAGGGGCACCAGCAACTCCCGACCCCGTTAGGGAGAAGGGTGATCAGAAAATGGGGATGGATGGATGGATAAATATCCATTATGATTAGGTTATCAGCTGCCCTTGAAGACACCACTAGTGTCATGTGTAGTGATTTTTGCTTTCTTTGCAAGTGATTATGTTACTATTTATTTAAGAATGCAGAGGTTTCAGTTTAAATATCTGTGACATAGCTGTATGATTTATCTTGTTTAAAGGGGGTTAGGGTTATAGTAAAATATCTTTATAAATACATAGACGCCTCATTGAAAACTGAATCCTACGTTACATCACTGCCATTTTCTACACTGTAAAAAAGTTTACAATGTACTCTAAAATACTGGCACTTGTGGTTGCAAGTATTATTTGGAAATATTGATTGTGGAGTATATTCACAAAAAGACTCTGAGTTGATCAAGGGTAACTCAATTCAATTCAAATTCAAAAATACACGTCAAAGAAGTCACTGAGTACAGATTTGTTTCAGTGCTACATGGCCATGGTCTACCAATCAATCAGATGTTCACTACAAGATCCTCTCTACCGCTGGAAAACAGAAACAAAGCAAAAGTCAGAATGATGCACTGCATGAACATCATGTAAACAGTAGTTTATACAATGTTCAGAATCTCTCTCAGACCTGGATCCAGTTCATGGTTTTAAGCTACTACACCATGAGCTCAGTTAGAAAATACTATGCCATTCCAGTTGGTGGCATTTCACAGATAAAACTAAAATACAATCTCAAAAATGTGGAATACTATGCTGTCCCCCCAGGAGACATGGAGGATGTTTCTGTCTTTTCTATTACCTTGCAAAAGCATTTCCTTCCCTTTCAAAACTTTTACATTACATCAGTCTGGACAGGACGCCAGGTAATCTGAATGGTTGATACAGGACTGTTTTCATGTGCAGTTTCATCTCACACAAACATAAACATGTACTGAATAAATCAGTTTTCAATTAGTTTTTTGTATCAAAGAGTTAAGAAAATAAAAAGTTGTTTTCATTGAGGCTTTTTAATGACCCAGGTGTATTTGCTAATTTATTGCAAGGGAATGCAATACTTTTGTGAGGTAACGCAAAAGAATTTTTTTTTTTCATGTATCTCACATTGCACAAATCAGAAACATTCAAATAAAGGTCAACAGAAATATTTCTGTTTCTAAAGATGTTTTCATGATGCCTGGAGCCATTTGTTCTAAGTTATCTGGATTCCATCCCACAGCCACGTATTTTATAAAGGATAGAGCCACCCTGATCAAGGTTTTTATTGTTTGGCACAAGTACCTTTGGACTTTTCTTTTTAAAAATGTATGTCCCCAAACATAGAGAATCTTTGTAACATGTTAAACAATCTTGCGTCCAAATTTCAATACACAAATCGACTTTAAAAGTTGGGCATTTCTCAAAATAGATACTCACCTTTTATCTGACTGTCAGATAAATGGTGAAGACAAAATGTTGTCTTCACCATTTATTTAAGTTACAATTAAATGCTCTCATTGACTAGAATGAAAGCTGCAACACTTTGAAATGCCGTGGAATTTGAAGCAATATTTACAATTAAAAGCTTATGTGTAGACAGAATGAAAGCACAAGATTTAAACTTTTTAAATTATGTCTTCATATTGTGCTAAAAGCAAAGCAGCCAAGTTACACACCGAGTGTCGAGTTTGTAAAAGCACAGCATTGCACCACTTTGTTTTTAAACACTCTGTGGACAGTGGCCTCTCAAACAAACCCCAACTGAAGCCAAATCTTTTTTTTTACCTTGTGAGTTTAACTTGAATTTTTTTTTTAAACGCATTTCACTACATCATGGTTATATGATGGTTATATAGGGGACATGGGGACATGGGGACATTTTTTTTCTTTTGCATTCCCTCGCAATACTGCATTGATCAGTTCTGTAAGCCTTTCTTACGGTGGCCGCCGTACTTTCTGCTTTAATATAAGGTTATGTGAGGTTTTTCAATTAATGTTAATATTTCTTTGTGAAATATCTGAAGTTTTATATCTTTTTCTTTAGTATGAAAAGGCACCATAAACCTATGATATAAACCTATGATCTGTTTATGATATATAATAGATGTTTTCCTTAAGTAGGAAAGAAATAAAAATACATCCAAACTATTTGGACTATTTCTGAGTTATTGTGGGATAATCAGTCATCTGACAGTTTTAATTGTGTCTCTGTTGTGTTCATAGTCTGAATGGTTTATAGAGCTGCTTTCAGTGCTGTTCCAACTTAAACGTGCAGTAAATGAATTGATTTTCAATCAGTGGTTTGCACCAAAGAGTTAATATTAATCAACATATTTTCACTGAGGCTCCAAAAGAGCTTTATGAATGAAATAAGTAATTATTGATATGACAGGAGCACGCAGCTTTGACTCCTGGTGGTGGATGTGTCGATGTGGACGTGACGTCATCAAGTATGAATTGAAGGTTACTGGCCTGCTGGCTTTGTGTGTGTGAGGAAGCGGTGAGCGGGGAGGTCAGTCCTTGCAAAGTTTGGAGCCTGATTATCAAAATGGATTAAATCGATAATTGTGACAGAACAAAGAAATGGTTTGGAGTTGATTGATACATGGACAGATGAGATTCCCCAAGTTAACCCAGTGTGGCCCTCGACACTGGGCCACACTATTAGTTTACCATGTTTTATAATAATAAAACTTGTTTATTATTATTAACTCTTTGGTGCAAAAAACTGATTGAAAATCAATTCATTTACTGCATATTTATGTCTGTTAAGGTTGATATTAAACTGAACATGAAAACGGCCCTTTAAACCATTCAGACTATGAACACAACAGAGACACAATCAAAACTGATTAGATTGACTATCCCACTCGATAACTCAGAAATAGTCCAAATAGTTTGGATGTATTTTTTATTTATTTCCTACTTACGGAACGTTTCTGTTCATATCATAGGTTTTGTGGTGCCTTTCTATCCTAAAGAAAAAGATATAAAACTTCAGATATTTCACAAAGAAATATTAACATTAATTGAAAAACCTCACATAACCTTATATTAAAGCAGAAAGTACGGCGGCCACCGTAAGAAAGGCTTACAGAACTGATCAATGCAGTATTGTCAGGGAACGCAAAAGGTTTGTGAGGTAATGCAAAAGAATTTTTTTTTTTATTATTATTATTTATTTTTTTATAATAAATAATCAAATTTGTTTTGCCTGGCTCTGCAGAAAAAACTACAGGATAACTATTCAGCGGCGTACACATGTTGAAGAGCCTGAATCCATGAAGCACCATCAGTTACGAGAGGACTCCATAAGATCAAACTTCTCAGCAGCTTAATTCACATTAAGGATGAGTTCCTGACAGAAGATTATACATTTGAATGTGGATAAAGTTTTTACTTTATTTTTCAGTGATTCTGTGTCTGCTGCAATTTGACATTTCTTGTATTTAGTACAGATTTACTTCTTAGAACACGGGACTGTTTTTTCAGGTACACACCACAGTCACCTTAGACTTTCCTTAAACACACAAAGATAAAGTTTGTGAACTGAAGAGTGCTCTATGAAAAAATGTTTTCCTTTTGTGTGTGTGTGTTTTCCATTGCTCAGGTTTTCAGTTTATGATCTTATTAGAATTTCCTTCTCTCTCTTATTCTGGTGTATTGCTCCTGAAATATATTTTATAATACACAGATTTATCCTCTTCAAACTGACTGTTTATTAAATTAAAATTACACTGTCTGTTTGAAAACAACAAAATATCCATATTTATTTATTTATAGTAAAGCTTTGTTGGAACTAACTTGGAAACTTCATTGTCATCACGCAAGAAACAAGTCATTTCTTTTCTTTTTTTTTTTTTTTTTTTTTTGCTTTGCTGATGCAACAGGTAGACAGATGTCCTAGACTACAGATACAGAAGTACAAAAATTGGTATTCTAGAAATAAAAATTTAGGAAATTCTGTTTTGTACAAAGAGAAAATTATGCAGTAGTTGTGCGACCTCACAGTGAGAGCGTTTTTAGCTTCAATTTCAGAGAGTGGCATTTATTGATTCTCCAAAAGCCTGTTTGAGTGTTCTCCAGGTGCTCCTGTAAAACTATGATTCACTTACAGTTAAAATGGCCGCAGTCACCTAAATCCCAGCCTTAACAAATCTCTCTGAAGAGTTATTTTTGAGTCACATAATAAATTTGTGACTCAAAAATGTGGTGAAAAAAGGCTAAATGATGGAGGAATTGTACAAGTAATCAAATATAGCAATTTGCATATAACTGTGTATTGTGTGTAAATTACTGAGTTTTCTTTGTGGTTTGCAAAAGTATTCATACCCCTTGAACCTTTCTATATTTTGTCACATTACAACTACAAACATAAATATAATCCATGAACTTATACATAATTTAAGACATCTTTTTTTACAAATAAAACACTGAAAAGTGTGGTATGCAAAAGTTTTCAGTGCTCCTGAGTCAATACTTTGTGGAATCATGTTTTGCTGCTAATACAGCAGAAGGTCTTAATAGGGTTTGTCTCTACCAGCTTTGCTCATTCTTTTTTTGCAAATAAGTTCCAAGTCAGTCAGATTAAATGAAGAATGTTTGTGTTCAGCAGTTTTAAGAAGTTTCCACAGATTGTCATCACAGATTGAATTTAGGTCTGGACTACGACTGGGCCATTCTAACACAAGCACATGTTTTGTTTTAAATAACCCTAAAGTTGTGGCTTGATGCTTAAGGTGACCCTTCAACCCAGGCTCAAATCTTTTACACAATGTCATGGAATAAATTTCTTTCACAAGAGTCTGGATGAGAAAAAATAAGAACTTTATTAAAACCTTGCAAGGTGACAACAAAAATACAGAGTCAACAGACTGTATTTTTACGAGAGTACATTTTTGTCTGTGGATTTGCTCTTTTACTTAAGTACACTGTTTGAATACTTTCTCCACCACTCACAACTTTACGGACTCATTCATTCCAGTTTCACGTTTATAATTTTCACATTTATTGCGCTGTTCATATGAGCCTCGATGTTTGCGGTTTTCTGGAGCGCAAAGCGAAGCTCGACGTCATTCAGAGGTAAAATATTAACTTGACATGAGCAAAGACACAACAGGACGGATCATCCCGAAAATGACAGGCTGGTGAGTCTGACTAAAATTAACTGAATGTCAGACAAATTCTGAGGTTTATGTCTGCTTATTTCCAAGCCCAAAACCTGCAACCTGAGACTCATTAAATCTGCAAGCGGCGTTAGAAAAAAAAAACAAGCCCAAAGCTGCTTATAATCGGACTTGTTGAGCGAAACTCAAAATAGTTTCTGTTTTTCCAGCAATAAAATGCGCTTCTCCCTCTTCCTCAATTGTATATGTTTCTGTCGCTGCTGAAACTGTCACATGCTGGTGACTTCCCAAGATGTGTAGAGGAAATAAAATTAAATTACAAAAGAAAATAGTATTGCACAGTGATTTGGACAAGTAACTGCCGTCTGACTGCTGGATTTGAAAAAGCAAATCCAGCAGCCACTTTTTTCGTTTCTGAAAAAAGTGGTCCGACGTCAGTAACGTGTTATTGACATCACTGCTGGCGGCAGTGACACATAAACATGATTATGTAAGCTGCAGCGTGTGTGTGGAAGCAGTTAAAAGAGGCTAGAAGGAAAATACATTAATGCTGAGTCGTTGTAGGACATTGGATTCAGATCCAGTGTAGGCCACTGGATCTGCGATCTACAGATAGATCTAGGGCGTCAAGATAACATATCTTACCTGACATATGATTGCTTATCTTTCTAAGTAACTGTCCAATAAAATATCTAAAAATACAATTTAAACAATCTCATCGATACCTGTTAGAAAGTGGGTGCTGCAAACTCTGGCATCATTTTAGATGTAAATTCCTGATCCACTTTTACCCTGTTTTTTTTTGTTTTTGTTTTTTTTAATTAACTCCCTTGTGACCAGCTACTTTTGAAAATCGTTTATCTTTCTCTCTATTAGAACGGTTGGAACAACAGTACATAACAGAGATATCAGGCTATTTTTTTCTCATATTTTTCTCTAAAGACTTTTTGCAGCGCTAGTGGCTCCTATTTTCAACAGTAGGCAGACAGGAAGGAGGGCGAGGAGAGGGGAAGACATACGGCTGGGACCTTGCCAGTCCTTGCCGCAATGTCCGCGGCAAGGACTGAGGCCTCCAAACATGGGGCGTGCTGACCCCTGCGCCACCACAGAATGCCCCGATATTAGGCATTTTGATTCTGAATCAACAAAAGTAAACAGGCTGCATTTACTAATTGCCCTCCGTCTGTACTGAGTGACGTCGATGCCATGTCTTCTGAAGCCAGGGGTGGAAATTGGCACCTACCACTGGCCAAATGCGAGTAAAAGTATGAAGTGGCGTGAAAATTGGAGCAACGCGGGTTGACAATTTGAACAGTGAAAAGGAAAGAAAGAACAAAAGAAAGAAAGAAAGAAAGAAAGAAAGAAAGAAAGAAAGAAAGAAAGAAAGAAAGAAAGAAAGAAAGAAAGAAAGAAAGAAAGAAAGAAAGAATGAAAGAAAGAATGAAAGAAAGAATGAAAGAAAGAAAGAAGCTGCATTCAGTTTAAACTTCTGTCCAGGGTATGAATGGCTGTCCTGTCTGGACTATAGACTAATGCACATACTGTATATACTGTATATGGGATGAAGCTAGGCTGATGATGCACCCACAGTTACTGGAAGGCCTTTACATGCGAATGCCACACAGTCATATTCAATAAATTAGGATTAATGTCCTGATCAGGCTTGTCAGATTAATAGGACCTTTCAAAAGGTCCTATTTTAGCAGGTATCAAACATACTACAAAATATAAACATGCTAAAACATACATAATCTAATTAATCTACATAATGTCTTTCATTTGGTGATGGAACTGCTGATGGAACAAAACTTTTCAGTCATATTCTAATATGTGGAATCAGTCTGTATTTTCTGAATGTTTACCTACAATTTAGCAATATTTTTGTGAAGAATTGACACATAGTTGCCTTTTGTTGTCTGATTTTACCAAGTCCTAAAACGTCAACAACATGAGATTCTGCAGAATCAAAATGTTATTAAACATTTAAAAAGCACAATAAGTAACTTCTGTGTAAACCACATGAATCCTTGTCAGTACAAATTTTGTATTTTTGAATTATGTGATTCTGACTCCTCAGTTGTCCCTCAGTTGGTTGGCAAAACTTTTGTCCTGCTGATTTACACTCATAGCAGATGAGATATGATGTGTCTTTAACATAGCAAATAATAAAGATGCAGATGGTGAGCAGAGTTATTACTGGATTCTATAAAATGTGGCTTAAAGCTGAGATGCTGATGTTTGGATATGTAAAATATATATTCTCTCTACTAATAAATTTATAGTTTGGTTTCTGTCAGTTCTAGAAACAAGAGGGAACAAAGTGAATTTCTCTTTACAATGGCCATAATTTAATTTTATGTAATAGGAGTCATGATTTAAAATTTAACAATCTCTTTATGCTTTATGAAATATTTCATCCTATTTGATGATTGCTCTAAATATTGCCACGAATATATGAATAAATGGCTAATTGGTTGCCATGAACAACAGCAGAGTACAGATTATGTTTTACTGCATCAGGAATTAACACACACACAAAATGATGTTCAGATTTATGTTTTTGAATTTTCATTTTGTGATCATTAGTGATGCCTGAACATTAGCGGTGATTGATTAGCTACTGAAAAACCTGCACTTCCTCATTTATGTGTAAGTTGGACTGAAATACTCTGAAGTGCACAGCAAGAGTCCATGTTAAGGTGATAAAAGTTCAGCTGGCATAACTAACATATTCTCCACTTACTTTCTATGTATTTTGAATTAAAGCTTTTTCTGACCTGTGAAATGTTGATGCCCTTAGACCTTGTTATCTTGCTATCATAGTGTTGACAACCAATCTCAAAACTTTGCGTCCCTTTCTCAGATTCTTTGCTTGATTATGTCATTTCCGGCTTCACGTTCCTGACTCAATGTAAAGCAACGGCTCATGTCCTGCATGATGAGCGGAGCTGCCGTCTACGTTTTACAGAGGGATTTTAAAAAGCATTACCTGTCTGTTAATGCTTTCAATACAACATGCAGCTGCTGCCGAGTTACAAACATGCAGGCACATAAAGAAAAAAAAGGTTCAGGACAGAGTTGGTAGGGACATGTCCACACCAGTCCTTCAGGAAGTTACACCTATGGAGCGGATACAAGACGGGAAGGGCCAGGAAAACTACAACAAAACTGAAAAAGCCATAAACCTATTCAGAAAAATGTGTCAAACTAACCGGTTGTTGCAATCAGTAGCTCACTGATGGCAGGCGTTTATTACCTAAAGCAGGGAGGGAAAGACGTTTTTTATGGGAATACAATAGTTTCCCAGAAAAAATGGGGAGACTTGACACAGGAATGATGATGGCTGGTGGAATAAATAATGAACACGTTTTGAGATGTTTTTATAAGAAGAATAATTATGAATTTCAATAGAGAATATGATCAGTATGTATGTATCCATCCATCATCCATCCATCCATCCATCCATCCATCCATCCATCCATCCATCCATCCATCCATCCATCCATCCATCCATCATCCATCCATCCATCATCCATCATCCATCCATCCATCCATCCATCCATCCATCCATCCATCCATCCATCAATCATCCATCATCCATCATCCATCCATCCATCCATCCAAACATCCATCCATGGATGGATGTTTTTGCTAAGAGCCTGAGAGGGATTATAAACTCTGGAGAAACGGTAAGAGAAACAATATTGGAATAGTTTCTCAAAATATATAATTGGAATGAGTAAATTCGTTTTTTATCTCTGAAAGTTTCTTTGAGCGCAGCTGAGACTGAAGGAAAAACCCGGTAGAGTCAGACACCGGCAGCGCGTTGGTGAGTGGCCGCACGCGCTCGGCAGTTGACACAGTAACTTGGATGTAAAATTGGCAAAACCACGTAATATCTGTAATATCAAATTTAATAAAATTAAAGTAGCACAGTAAGAGTTTTATTATTATTATTGTGTATATTATATTTTTTCTGTGTAGTTGCATTTATTTTTCTTTGAGTATATGTCCTAATAGTCCAACGGTTCTATTTCAGTTATGTGGGGTTTTTTTCCGTTGGTATTACAACATATTAAGCTAATTTCTTTAGTTTTACTCATGTGTAAATAACATTGTGTTTTGATAAACTGCTGATTTTTTTTACATCTTGAAAAGAAAAAATTAGCAATGATGCAAGATCTTTGAATTATAACAATTTATTGATACGTAGGTTTGATTGATATTGGCATCTTGTATTCTGAGATGTTTTGCTTTGGCCTTGTTTCAGGTCAGGTTTTTTTTTATTACGGTGCACCTTTGGCCTGGAGTGCCCTGAGATTTCAAGACCCACTTCTGAACTTGGATGGCGAGCCCCAGACCCAGAACCCAGTGAGATTGTAGACAGTGACCCGACTGGTCACTATCTTTGAGATACTGAGAGGATCGACTGACACACTGGAACAGACTGGACAAAAACTAAATCGACTGACACCTTGAAAGGACAGTTATTTATTTTATTTTCTATTTCAAACAAAAACGCGCGCTATTTTGTTATAATTGTATATGTGGTTCCACAATTGTTGTATTAAATTTTACTCTTCCTTGTTAACACTTTGTGCACTCCTGTGTTGTCATTCACACCTAGGCTCTTTAGAATTTAGAGTCTTTTGATCCGGCCCAACTTCTTTTCATAGCATTGGTGCCAGTCAGAGAAGTAAATTAAACATCCATCCATCCATCATCCATCCATCCATCCGTCATCCATCCATCCATCCATCCATCATTCATCCATCCAGATCTACCACACCAGACAAGACCCAAGGTGTATGTTGTGTAAGGAGGCCCCTGAGACAGTCCAGCACATAACAGCAGGGTGCAAGATACTGGCAGGGAAAGCGTACATGGAACGACATAACCAAGTGGCAGGCATAGTGTACAGAAACATCTGTGCAGAATATGGACTGGAAACCCCGAGATCAAAGTGGGAAACACCACCAAAGGTGTGGAGAATGCCAGAGCTAAGATCCTGTGGGACTTCCAGATCCAGACAGACAGAATGGTAATGGCGAACCAACCAGACATTGTCATAGTGGATAAACAACAGAGGAAAGCCGTTGTGGTAGATGTAGCAATACCAAGCGATTGCAACATCAGGAAAAAGGAGCACGAGAAACTGGAGAAATACCAGGGCCTCAGGGAGGAACTGGAGAGGGCCTGGAAGGTGAAGACCACAGTGGTGCCTGTGGTCATCGGGGCCCTCGGGGCAGTCACCCCCAAACTGGAGCAGTGGCTACAACAGATCCCAGGAACAACATCAGACATCTCAGTCCAGAAATGTGCAGTCCTTGGCACAGCCAAGATACTGCAGGACCCTCAAGCTCCCAGGCCTCTGGTAGAGGATATATAGATCTATAGATCCTCTGGTAGAGGACCCGAGCTCAGAGGATAAGAACCACCCGCGGTGGGTGAGAAGGGAATTTTTTTAAATTTTATATAAACTTATTGTCAGTAAATTAGTTTTCATAGAGTTAAGAATAAATCATGTACTTTATGTCATGTGCTTGTACTGGTGAGGTTTGTAATTGAAAGAAAAAAACAATGGCTAGGTGAAATGTCTGAAACAGCAATACTAAAACAAAGTTCTCTATTGGGGAAGTTTTCTGCCATAATTCAAGAGCACACATTTTCATTTTGAAAGCAGGACTTCATGTCTTTCTTCTCAAAATTTGTAATATTTACTCAAACCTTTCTCTTCGCACTCTTGCAGAACTCTGCTCGCTCACAAAACATTCTCATCTTGCTTTTGGAACCACCTTTTGCCACTGTCACCTGGTAACCTCTCAGCCAACAGCATGAAGAGTTGTATTGGGTGTATTTGTTTCCGTCTAGCGGTGTGCCTATGTGACTACTACATACCATACCAACTTTATTTATAAAGCACTTTAAGACAACCACAGCTGATACAAAGTGCTGTACAAAAAACAAATAAAAACTCTTACAGTTCAAAACAAACAAACATACAATGTCAAACTAGATCTCACTGGAGTTGAAAGCCAAGTAAAACAGATGTGTTTTAAGACGAGCTTAAAACACATCTCACAAGAACACAAGAAGCTCAGTGAGGTAAACTGGGGCAAGATTATGTAGTGATTTAAAAACAAACATAAGAATTTTAAATCGGATCCTAAAATATACAGGCAGCCAGTGAAGTGAGGCCAGGACAGGAGTTACATGCTCTCTGTTTCGAGTTCCCGTTAAAAGTCGTGCAGCTGCATTCTGAACCAGTTGCAGACGTGAGAGCAGTGACTGACTGACTCCCAGATATAGAGAGTTACAGTAATCCAGTCGAGTTGAAATAAAAGCGTGGATCACTGTTTCAAAATGCTGCCTGGAAAGAAAAGATTTCACTGATGCCAATCGCCTCAAATGATAAAAACTGGACTTAACCACAGCTCCAATTTGGCTGTCCAATTTAAAATCACTGTCCACCTTAAAACCAAGGTCTGTAATAACAGGTTTAAAATACACCTTCAAGGGTCAAAGGTCAACAGAGGAGGACTCACAGGAGCCACTGGGTCCGAACATCATCATCTCTGTTTTCTTTTCGTTAAAATTTAAAAAGTTCAAAGCCAACCAAGCTTTAATATCACCTAGACATGCCAGGAGATGTTTGATGGACTGGACATCTTTCTGCTTCAGGGGCAAATAAATCTGGCAATCGTCAGCATAACAGTGAAATGAAATCCCATGTTTCCCTAAGGATAGAACCTAGAGGCAGTAAATAAAGACAGAAGAAGCAGTGGGCCCAGAATTGAGCCCTGTGGTACACCATGTGGCAAATCATCTACACCATGTGTAGATGATTCAGAGTCTCTGATATTTACTGAAATGTTCTATCCTCCAGGTAGGACCTGAACCAATTAAGAACAGTGTCACCAATACCTACAATATGCTGTAATCGCGATATTAAAATGTTGTGGTCGACTGTATCAAAGGCAGCAGTGAGGTCAAGTAAAATCAGAACAACATATTTACCAGAATCACATGCCAGAAGGATGTCATTAAAAACTCTCATTGAAGCAGATTCTGTGCTATGAAGAGTTTAAAAACCTGATTGAAAAACCTCCAGAATACCATTCTCATCTAAAAACTGTTTCAGCTGATGGTATACAATTTTTTCTAAAACCTTGGAAAGAAAAGGCAGCTTCGAAATAGGCCAATAATTTGCCAGAACATTAGGATCAATGCCAGGTTTTTTAAGCAATGGCTGCACTACTGCATGTTTAAAACTAGCAGGGACCACACCTGAGGACAGACTGCTATTTATAATTGCACAAACAGGCTGCACTATGCTAGATAAAACATCTTTGAAAAGTCGTGGAGGGACAGGATCACGGGGAGAACCTGCTGGCTTAATATGGCCAACCACATCCTCTGAAAGTAAGACAGTCACAGGCTCAAACTGAGTGAAAGCAGCAGAGCAAGGGACCGAAACAGAAGGGTCAGAGTCAGGAGCTATGGCAAGAGCCCTGGCACTACCAACCTTCTCAATAAAGAAACCCAGAAAACTATCACACATGTCAGGAGAAGCTTCCAAACAGGCCTTCTGTGGAGTATTAAGCATAGAGTCAATGGTGTTGAATAAGACACGTGGGTTATGGCTGTTTGAGGAGATAACATTAGCCAAATATTCCCTTTTTGCCTCTTTAACTGTGTTCTGGTAGAGTCGCCAACAGTCTTTTAAGATTTGAAAAGTAACCTGCAGTTTATCCTTTTTCCACCTGCATTCAACACGGCGACATTCCTTCCTTACAGCACAACTTCTGTCATTAAACCAAGGCTCAGGTTTAATCTTTGGCTGCCGAGTTTTTAATGGAGCAACCGAGTCCAGGATTGTTTGACAGGAGGAATAGAACCAGGACCAGAGCTCTTCAGTATCAAAGTGAAGAAAGTCAGATGATCCATGAAGTTGAAGAAAAGCAGTAGAGAACTGAGTGGCCGTGGAAGGGTTAATAATCCGACAACGCCGAGCCGCAGCGCGGGTTTTAACTGCAGTAGTTGTCAAACTAACACTAAATAAAACAGGCAGGTGATCTGAGAACACAGAGTCACAGATTTCCAGGTGATCCACCACAATCAGATGCAGGTTGTAAGAATGTTGGGAGTTGGTTGGGTGAACACATGCCTGCCTAATATAGGTCGTTAGCGATCAGTAGCACACTGATGGCAGATGTTTAGTGTAATATGGAGCAAAAAGCTGAGGCCATTGTTTTTTCCTACATCCGCTGGGTGGCGTAGGTTGCTACAATGGATAGTAGCCACACAGGCACACCCGCTAGAAGGAAACAAACGCACCCAGTACAACACTTTCATTCTATTGGCTGAGAGGTTGCCAGGAGATGGTGTGTTTATTTTGTTCCAGAAGCAAGCAGGAAATGTTTCATAAGCGAGCAGAGAATCTGACCAGAGACTATGTCTGAGGGTGAAGAGAAGTTTTGAAAAGAAAGACATGAAGTCCTGCTTTCACAATGACAATGTGTGGTCTTGGATTATGGCAGAAAGATTCCCCCATAGTTCTCTGTAATACTCTGCATTCCTTAACATGCAGCGGAACGCCTGCATGTCGCTTTGTCAATTTTATTTTTCGGAGGTGATGGTTGTTGGGTTAAAAAAACAATTGCATCTCATAAGCTGGATGCAACATACAACCCCTAGTTGCTGCTAATTCATGTACTACTAACTCAGGCTTGCCTGCCGTTTCTTCAAGGATTTTTGCCAAGAGCTGGCACAAAGCGCTGATTATGGTAATTTTTATTTTTATTTAATTCAAAGTTGAGTTCTTTGAATTAAATAAAATCTTCAGCAAAAGCCTGCATGTACCTTTACGATTACCTTTAACCTTTTCACGTAGATTGAAAATCACAAAATAAAATGGCCTTTTCCACAAAATAACAAGCAAATGACAGATCTGTTCACTTCACAATGTTGTTAAATGGAAAAACAGAAAGAGCAAGAGGATGTGAAAGCAGTCACTTGGAGTAACCAGATGTTTTATAACCTTCTACTCTTATTTTTTTGTTTGTTTAGCAATAATTTCTATGAAGCAAATATTTTTTATATAACTTCATGTGTAACATCCCATACATATTATGTTTTGAACCAGATTTCACCAATGACATATTATGCTGGAAAATGCTCCACTGAACTCTCATCATCCAGTAGACCTAAACAATGAAGTAATCCATATGTAAGACAGACATGCAGCCTTAAAAAAGGCATAAATCACACAATTTACATATTTTATTTTTCCAACTTGCCCAACTCTGGAGGATACATACTTGAAAAAGGCTAACACTTTTTCTACTGGTTAAATCCAGTCTAGCACTGGGTTTACTACACATGTAGTAATGTGCATTTTTAGTAATGCACATTACTACAAATTTGATAGTAATGTGCATTCTCAGCATTAGGAATTGCTGCAAAGTGTTCCACTCATACATGCTGATCCAGGAGAAGGAATCCTAAAAGTTAGTAACCCAATCTGTGAGACTTTTTTGCTAATTTGATAGTAATTTGAACTGTACTGCATTGTTTGATAAATAGGCTCAGTTGAAATGCACTTATATTTGAATGTATCTGAGTGATTGAATTGACTACCTTTCTCAAAATTTATTTAAAAAAAACCCCCAACAATTTTATTTGTAGCTGACATTAACTGTCCATTTGCACTATATAAAAAATGAATTGGATTGACAGTGAGGCAGTTCAACTGAGAGTTTTGTATCTAGCCTCAAAGGAGGATGTATTGAAACCCTAATATCATTATTAGACATCTTTAAAACAAATAATAGGAGTAATTGTTTCAATAAGTTCTTTACATCCCTGCTATTATTTGAGGTTTTTCAGTCAGTGCAGGTTTTTTTATGCATAAACAGACATACATATTTTTAATTACCCTACATGGTCACAAATTTATTTTTATCTGTGTATGCTGTTTTTAATAACTGTGTTGTATTTCTTTTTTATGTAGAAAATTCGACCTTGCTTTTTTATATTTTGACCATTGTGTGAATCATGTTTACATTTACCTGTCACTTTGGCGCTGGCACTTATGAATTTCTCCAATACAGTACAATAAAAGATATTTCTGCTTTATTCTACGCTATACTAAATGCTCAGCTATTCACCCAAGACAAATGAAAGACGTGCAGCAGACCTGAAGACCTGCGATAAACATTATAAGTCATACAGGTACAGAATTAAGTAACATGACACAATGTTTTATGTAACTATTACTAAAATATTTTAAATGCACTTTGTCACTCTCTACTTTTATCAATTAACTTCTTTGATTTTTTGAGTCAATATATTGAAAAACCAAAAAAGTTAAGGTGATAAATATACAGCTGTGATTTTTTCCCAAATGTGCTTGTCAGCACTTTTCTGAAACATTTCTTGAAAACAAACCATGTTGAGTTTTGGAGAAATAAATAATAATGTTAAACTTGTACTGTTGCATGAGAGGAAAGCAGCGTCCTCAGAGGATTTGGGGATATCTGATGTAAGACTGTTGTAAACATCACAAAAGGAAGTCACTCAATCTCAGCTTTAACAAAGAAAGCTGAGTACAGTCATTTCCTCACTACCGTGTTATGATGCTGATTTGGACATTATCCACATAGTCATCAACGGCTGATTTGACTGACGTCAAAAACTTATCAGATCTCTTACTGTTCATGGTCAAGCTGCAATGGAATGCATCCTCTTTCAGCTTTGGGAAAAATGTCTTCCTTCCGTCTTTGCTTTACTCTTTCTTGCTTGAAGTCCTTTACATACTTTAGTGTTTCATACCTTCATTCGGCCTATCACAACATGCCCTGATATATTTGTTCATACATTTGTGCATTGATAAGGCAGATGTGACAAATTCTTGTCTTGCTTCTATAGTTATTTAAAACATACTAATATTGCAAGCTCTAATCAGCAAAATAGACCTGTGGTCATTAATCACTGTAGGCGTATGTTCCGACATGTTGCTGTAATCTTTTGTGCTTTGATCAACCCAGCAATCCTGTTTATATTCACCAAATGATGTTAAATCAATTTAAAACAAAGGAAACCTTTGATGCAGCCAAACTAATGGAAAACAGACATCTGCCTCTGCTCGTTGAAATGAGAGGACACTAAGAGGAAAAACAAACCGGATGAAAGAAAAAGAGACAACAAAAACCAATAAACAGTTCTCGGGCCAGTAACTGCAGAGTACACATGCTGCTCCGGAGCCAGAGATACCTGGCAGAAGATACAGAGAAAGACAAACACAAACAAGAGAAAACACTGTCATGCAATCAAAATATCAAAAGGTGCAAGAGACAGCTGGTAAAAAACAGAGTGAAAATATAGAAGAGCAAAATGTTCTGCTGAGCCCTGTGTTTGGCATTCATGAGTTTTCTAATTGTAGAAACCACCATCTCTCTTAGGTTAATTAGCTACTTTAAATTGCTCTCTGATATGCATTCTGTGTTATGAGAGAGCAAGTCTGTGATGAAGTAATGAGCTGTTGCAGGGTGTGCCTCACAGCTCACCCAGTGCATGCTGGATGTATACAACCCTACTGGTCTCGTATCTCATAGCAACAGTGATAAACAAGAAGGAAGGGGATAAAACATGATCATCTGATGAGCAGAATCAGCAAGAGGCTTGGATTTTAGATAATACAGTCAGAGGTCAGAGTTTGATAGGTATTAGTTATTAAACAAAGATCAGTGCTTTATTCAAACATCAGAAAATTTTGATATCTACTGAAATTCCCCCTTCTATAGAAAGCAGTGGCCCCACAATAAAATCATAAGAGAACATACCATACTAGCTGATTTCAGAAGTAATAAAACCTTTTCCCTCTCGACCCTACAGAGATAAGATGGTATAGACAATTGATCATTTTTGTGGCATTTATGGTTATGATATTCCATCCTCCAACAGTTGGCTTTAGGTCATTAGAAAGGAGTTGGGCCTGAAAGTGAGGTAGTTTAATTGATCAAAAAGGTTGTTGATTATCGAGCCCCTGCCCTTTTGATGCTCCAAGTGCCCACTTTAAGTCTCCTTTTTTTTCCTTTTTCAATAAACTCTTGATTTTTATTTTTTATTTCTTCATCTACTAACCAAACAGGCTTCAAAAATAGTATTTAGCTAAAAATAACAATTTATCTAAATGAATGAGTCCCTTGCCTCTGTATGTTGTGAAGACATCAGGGCCATGGCGAGGAGGAGGGGGACGGAACTCTAACTTTCAAATTATGGGCAAGAATATTTTTTTTCTCCAACATACACTGGTTTGTGAATAAAACTGTAGGTCTGGAGTGGAAGCTAGAAAAACTTTTTCTATTTATTTTCGTAATTGTCCTCATAATAGCAGAAAAGCCCCCTCCAAGTTCCGCAACACAGAGATCATTTGGCTGCAGAGAAAACTTCTGACTTTAATTTTATCAGGCTGCCACAGTACTGGACTAAATGCCCAGTTCGCTGCAGGCAGCATGAGTCGGTCCCATTGCTGCAGGTCAGAATCAGATGTCCTGATACAGAGAAACGGTGCACTGCCTGTTACCATGACGCACCTCAAAGCCCCGGTACTGCCTGCTCACTGTTTGCTCTCTGCTTCTCCTTAACCTAACCAGGCGAGTTCGCACCACTGCTGATTGATCAGGGGAAAAAAACAAGAAACTCTGGCAACCAAAACAGCCTCTGTGGCTCAACAGTCACGAAACAGAAAAGCCTCGTAGTCTGTCCCTAATAGTGCCACATAAGTTAACCTCCCTATTGGTCTCTCGCATCCAGGAGATAAGTGCACAGCACAGGGGAGCAGCTCTAACTCAGGGCAGGCCCAAGGTAATATGGGACCTTAGGCAGAATCTGATTTAGAGTCCCCCCTTCCTACTAAGAATATCCGCATCACTAGCAGTGATTAAATATAGATTTAGTGAACTCTGACAGTGGGCTCAGGTTAATTGGCTAGCTTAAAATCAATCATCAGTTATTGGGTATTATTTACTGTGACGTATTTGTGAACAAACCCAGCTCAAATACAAATATTACAGATGGCATCAGATTGTAGCCAAGTTTGATAGATTTTCGAGGCAGATCTATGAAGACACTGTCACAGTAATCAACTGAGCTTAAATGCATGGATTTTTCTCAACATTTTCTAGAATGACAAAATCTAATGAAAAATAATTTATCTCTCAACCTTACAATTCTAAATCTCTCTGAGGTGCTAACATTAAAAAATGATTTGCAGTTAACCCCTCTAAGCTTTTTTGATCTTTAGAGCAATCTGCAGCCAAGTTTCTATGGAGGCTAAACAGTCAGATATTATTAGGGTTTTCCTAACTTCACCGCGGCCTTAAAAAACAAATTTGCTTATTTCATAACTTCATAACCAGCGGCCTTTTCTCCTATGGTTTGTTTAAAAACTACAGTCTCAGATCAACACATATGCTTTGCATTGCCCACACATGATGACAATGATAAAATATGATCCAGTTAAATGTTAGAGTCTAGCTCAATATGGATTGTTGCTATGTTTCTGTACGGTGTTTTAAGATCTTGTTCAATGTGCCCCTTTAGCCCCTGCCTCTTTAAAAGTCTCTGCACTGCCAAAATGGAAGTACAGAAACAATCAAAAATTTAATTTGGAATAATAGTGGACTTTAAAGGGGCATTTATTAAGCTTTTATTTTTAGAACTTATTTTGACTCTTTAAATAATATCAGGCTGTAAAAAAAGAAAAGGTATTGCTAACTTCCTGCACCTTCTTTGCCATCCTCAACATTTGCTCTGATCAGATGATGTAATTAAAAAAAAACCTTTTGCAAAAGACAAACCACTCCATTTCCCTGAAGCATTCAGATGTGCAGACTGAGTAAAGTTCACATCGTCATGCCTACTGGGAATAAAACTTCTTCCAACCCAGTAACTGTTTGAACAAAACTGACTGCATAATGGTGGGCTGTCTTGTTAGGGAGGGGATGTTGAGGATTTGTTGACATTTCCCATACACTTGGTGATGTGTGTTCTGTATGTGTCTCTAATAAGATTGACATTTAAAGTCAGTCATGTGTAACTTGTGCTTGACTGCTCTGCTCATTGTTTTTACATAAACACTCAACTGTTAAAGGGGCAGTATTGTCTATTTTCCAGGCTCAGTCCCATTTTATAGCACAATCTAGTAATTATTCAGTTACTATAAAAATGTTGTATATATCAAACATGACTTAAAAGAAATTTGACTTTGAAGAAAGTACCAAATCTCTGAATCACCTGACAACTATAAGGAAACGAATATAACGGAATTGTGAGCGGCCAGGTTAATAACTTGCTTTGGAAACTACGACAAAAGAATTTTGAGCTTGGAGATAAGCCTGGTAAACTGTTAATGCTACAACGTAAAGATACCCAAGCCACACGATCCATTTATAGCATCAAGTCAAAAACTGGCACTATAATAGCTAGTTTCAGTACTGTACTAGCTTAGTGTTTGTTATGACGCAGTGAGTGACTAACATTGTACCTCTTGATCAAATGTATATTTAATCCCAATATTCTTCTTTCATCTGATGATGCTATAGACAGAAGCATCTATAGCTTCTGGAAGTTTCTATTTATTCCATGCTATACACGGCAACACCATCAACAATGACTCCGCTCTAGCTGTCAAAACTTATATACCCTTCTGAGTTCAACGCATGTCAGCCATTTGTCACCTCACAGTTTATATACTGGAGGCCACAGCCCCACCTAGCGACCAAAACCCCAAAATACACATATTTGGCTTCAATACACCATCCCCTAATTGGCATAATAAACAAATTCTCAACAGTAATAATACAGGAGACAATATGTGACACAAATGTGACACTAACATGTTAAATTAGACACCATACACCAGGGGTTCCCAAAGTGGGTCCTCGAGGGCTGGCATCATGCATGTTTTATTTCTCTCCCTGATTTAACACACCTGGATCAAATGATGGCTCGTTAGAGGCCTAGGAGGAACATTGACATTCTGAAAAGGTTGTCACTACCACCAAGGAGAGAACTAAAACTTGCAGGATGCCAGCCCTTGAGGACCGACTTTGAGGACCCCTGCATTACACCACGCAAAGTTTGGAAATTGGTCTCTCAATAATATTGGACTTATTTTTCAATTTTACTGACCTCACAAATCCATGACCATCTGGAAACACTTCCAAAACCTTCGCAAGAGGCCAGGATCCTCAAGGTGCAGAGGGATCCATTATATGACCACAATATCTCCAAGACTTTTGGAGACGATATGTGACACAAATGTAACACTAACATATTAAATTAGACTTTTCCTATTCTTGTTTCATTTCTGCCTTTTTTGAAGCAAGGGTAAATATTCTCGAACCTTCATCATTCAAGATGGCTTCTGCTTTGCACAATACTGTACTCAGCCCTTCATCATCAAGATTTTGCTGACGCAGCACCTGTGCCAAAAATTACTTTATTGTGCCCTGATCTAGATTAGTAAGAGCTTCTTTCAGTTCTCTCTCAGCACCAACAAAGTTTGTTTCATTGTCAGACCGCAACTGTTTAACTTGTCCTCTTCTGCTGATAAATCTCCTCAATGCACTGATGCAGGAATCTGTATCAAGTGTAGTTGCAAACTCCACATGGATGGATCACCTTGCCAGGAGGGTAAATAAAATACCATATCTCCTGCAGCATGTTCTTTCTCTTTTAACTTCAAACAGCCCAAAATAATCAACCCCAGTATTAAAAAAGGGAGGATGATCTGGGAGAATCCTTGCAACAGGTAAGTCAGCCATTTTTGGATTAAGGGTCGACTGTTGTACCGCCTGCAGGTCCTGCACTCACCAATAACCTTTCTCACTGCAGAATTTCCCTTCGTAATCCAAAACCTTTCTCTTGTCCAAGAACTTGATGAAAATGCCTGAGGATTAACCTCAAAAAAGATGTGTTGTTCTCTGGCCAGAATTATCAGATGTTTTACTTCCTCTGGCATTGCACATCTATGAAGCTGACCTCCAACTCTTACAATTCTAGCTTCCAAAACAGGATCCAACATATAGATAGAAGTCGTATGGCTTACTTTAGAGTTGTTTGACAGAGCTTCAATCTCATGCTGGAAATTTTGCTGTGACAGTACAAAATGATGAAGAACTCTGTTCCCAGTGGTCCTTTTGCGCCCTCTTGTGTTCATCTGATATACCACTGGATTCTTGTCCGTTAAAGGGCCAAGTGTTTTCTCCTACATTTCTCCTTTAAGACACACTTTAGCCTTAGGTACCAGGCCGCTGCTCTTTTAAGTCTTCTCCAATCCGAAAAATGTGCAATAAACTGGTCAGTAGGTGCCGGAATGTCAAAACCAATGATGTTAACTGCAACCTCCTTTTTCAATCTTTGTTGCTGACATCCATTTCTACCATTTAGGCCACCTTTCTTCATCTTTCCACAAGAACTCTCGTCCATTCAACCACGTCCTGGTTTTTAGGAAGTTTGAAACTTTCAATCCACGAGACACATAATCAGCCAAATTTTCTTTTGTGTTGACATGATTCCACTGAGTAGGTACAGACAAATTTTTGATGGTTGCAATTCTATTAGCCACAAATGTGTGGAAGCATCTGTTTTCATTATTGGTGTATTTTAACACAGATGTATATTCAGCTCTGCTTTAGTAATAGCATCCACTTTCACAGCTAAGACAGCAACTGAAAGTTCAAGCCTGGGAATGGTGATAACTTTCAGTGGTGTTACTCTGGCCTTCCCCATTAGGAAAGCAACATGAATGATGTTTTTATAATTTACCATAATTTTACCATAAAATTGTGTAATTGTGCATGCTTTATGTAGGCCGGTCGCGATAAATAATAAATCAATTAATCAATTAAAACAATCAATCTAATTTTAATTGTCGGCTTTATCGTTTCTTCCAGCCTTTTTCTCCCATTAATTTTCATTCAGTGTTGAATGACACGACACAATCTTAGAGCTGTCTGCCGATTGTCGGCTCATTTTCAAAACTTGAGAGACCAGACATTAGCCGACAGAAATCCTAGGTATAACTGTTCGATTGGGTTCAACTGTGTCGTGTGGTGTCCAACAATGGGCACAAAATAATGGCTACAAGTCCAGTTAACTCATTTTAAAACCAGGCATTGATCAATGCTTTACTACAATCTACCTGCAATGCACGTGGCTAGTGTCAGCCACATGCTACATGAATGATATTCATTCAGTCCTCACTGAATGAATATCATTATAACCTATTTATGTCGTTAACGATGAATAGCTGAAGTTGAAGCAAATTGCAACTGTGGTAGCAATTTCGCTCCAACTCTATATTCTATATTATCATTTCTATATTTTTGCACGAAATGTTGAATAAACATTAATGTCGTTTCATCTCCGATGTCCGCTGGACTTCGGGTTGCGCAGTGTCAGCAGTTTGGGATTCCCCTCCATAATTTCCCCACCGAAAACACGGGAATCCGCGCTTTCTGATTGGCTACCTGTCACATTCAACAGGCTGCGTTAACAGTCGGGGAAAACCCTGATTTGGATCGGAGAGGCTACAACGATCTACCTTAACACACCGCACACTACAGGATGATCGGTTATGAAATCGCAAGCGAAAATCTTAGAACGTCCAACGTTCTACGATTATAATACCCTAATATACCCTTCCGAGTTCAACGCATTTCAAGCATCAGTCACCTCGTGGTTTTTATACTGGAAGCCACAGCCCCACCTAGTGACCAAAACCCAAAAATACACATATTTGACTTCAATAGGCACTCTCTTAACCAACCCTACTGACATAAATCGCAGATTCAGAGAGCTTCGCCAAGCTGTAGTCTTCCAAGAATAATGCAACACAATGTAATTTTCACGATTTCTTTGAATCATTAAAATTAGATTGCTGCTCCCTAAATTGAATAGATCTGACAAGGACCATCTTGAGTCCGACTTGACGCTTCAAGAGGTCAGAGACGCTGTAAATTTCCTTCCATCTGGTAAAGTTCCCGGGCCTGACGGCTTTGGCATAAATTTCTATAAGAAATTTTGTGACCTTCTTGCATCACTCTATTTGGAATGAATAAGAGTGAAGTTTTGAAGAAAAATTTCAAAACCTTTTTCAAGTTTTCCATCAAAAAAGGATGGAAAACTGCCCAAAACTCTTTATGATGCTAACATTTCTCTTTTTCCTAAAAAGTGCAGGGATAAAACCAATCCTGCTAGCTTTAGGCCAATTGCACTGCAAAATGTTGATCCCAAGATGATCACAAAAATTTTGGCCACTGGATTGAATAAATGCTTAGCATCCCAATCAAACAGGGTTTATCCCTGGCAGACTGTCTTTTTTCAATGTAAGATGATTACTTAATATTGTATACTTTGACTATAAAAATACCAATGCTTCTATTCTGGCCCTTGATGCACATAAAGCCTGTCCATGTAGGACAACATGCTATTGATATGCCACATGCTACTGACAGCATTCACACTAACATTACCATTTTGGCTAATTTTAGCTGATTCATTCATTTTAACATAGTGAATGGTGCAAGTCCAGGTTAGTTAACATTCTTGTGATTCTCCACATGCTATTTTGTAATTGATAGCTAAACTTAGCATTGATGCTAATTTTTAGCATCACAACGCTGGGTCCAAACTGACACGCACAATTTAGCCTGCCCCAGTTAAATTTCTTCAGGAATTTTTGAGTTTATTACTAATGTGTGCCTTGCCATGCTATTTTCTTTAAATTTTCTATAAAGACTGGAAGAAACAACAAAACATTGCCACTGTATGTGACGTTTTTAACTCAAAATGTCACATGCAGCAATAAATTTTCGGTGACATACTTTGCTGAAATCTGTAAAAATGTGGAATTCGCACAAGGGCGGTATTAGTACCCAAAATGGGCGGGGCGAAGATGTGGAGAATGTGGGACCCACTACGCACTCAAACCAGTGGAAAAGGGGCATTAGTCTCAGTTTTCCAAAGCAATACATCACATTAAAACCACATCTGGCAACTTTTTGCTCTAAGAGAGATGTCAATAGGAACAACAACAAATTAAGCTAGTTGTTGCTTTCATTGTTTTTATTAATCAATACAAAAACATGACTGTAGTCACTGAATTGGTGCACTATTCCCAACAAAGTATAATGATTATCCACCTACTCCACCTCCCCCCACAACTCACAAGAATAGCTCAAAATAACTTTCACACAAAGTCAAGGTTTGCACATAACTAAACCTAAAAGTTACAAATTAGGAAATAAATCCAAAGGCTTTTCAAAACTACCTAATAAACATGCCCAATTAGATCAATAGGTAAAGATGAAAGAAATATTTATAATCTCTTGACTGCGTCATCGATTTCTGAAATTTGTTCTTTTAGTTGGTTCCACTGTTCAGGATTCAAGGAGATGCCTAAAAGCCAAAAACAAAACAAAGGAGAATAACTGCATGCAAAAGCCATACTAACATCCCATGTCAATTCATCTGTAACATAACTGTAACATCTGTAACAAAACTTCCTGATCTGATTACCTTTCTTCCCTGGCTTCATCTCCCCATCTTGGTTCATCCAGTATTCCCTGATGTCAATCAGAACTTTGCCCTTAAAATCTCGAACGCTGACATATCTCATCTTCCCGATCTGCAAGAACAAGAATAATCAATCCAGCTACAGAACTTAAAACCCACTTCCTTTTTTTAAGTCCAGGACCAAAAAAGGGCATTGTATGTTCTGCATGAGCAGTTTGTGATCATGTTAGAGGCCAGGAGTCATAGACATAGACTTCTGTGGAATCATCAGGAAACATCAAAATCAGCAGGAATCAGCCATCCTCCTGACCATCCATCTCCAAGTGTTTGTTCTCTTGTGTTGATCTGCCACAAAAAGTTTGGACTGCATCTCTTCAGGAAAATATCCAAAGCTTTCACTCCACCATACATCTATTAAAACAGGGATAGATGACTCTGGGTCTAACTTATTTGGAGTTGATGTACAGCTCACAAAATACATCATCTCCCCAAGTCAGGGTGTTGTCCTTATTTTGTTTTTTTCTTATGTCTATTTTAGGTGTCTAGCATAAGCCGATGGCCAGACAGAAAACTAAAAAGAATTGTATTATTATTCAGTCAGTCATACACAACACAAATAATAAACAGAGAACCTCAAAGTGTCACTCGCACAAAAAACACTTGCATGATTTAAAACGATGGACTACTGTGTTTTCATTCTATGTACACAAAAGCTGTTAATAAGAAATATTTCACACAGACTGATATAAATTCCACAACATTTCAGACTCGTGTTGTTTCTGTCTGTAGTAATCAGGTCAAACGCTGGTGCCATCTTGTCTTGTAATGAGGGTAAGTCAAAACATGAACAATTAAAGCTGAGTACACAGAAGCGGAGGATGTCATGAGAGTTTCAGCAAAGACTTGAGCGACTTATGTGCAGTTTTGGAGGAAGAGGCTTGATGAAGTGATGGAGAAAAGGAGCTGGTTCTAATGAAGGACTGCAACCTTGTTTATTTGAGCCATATAGTTCAGGAAGAAACAATAACTTGTGATCTTACTGCAGCTCACCTGGAACATGTTATCTCCATCACCACTGCCTTTGGAGGAGCTACCAGGTTTTGAGCTCTCTCCGCTTTTTTGTTTCTTGGCTGGTTTTTCTGGTGCACTTGGCTTCTTTCTTTTTGCCTAGGAACAGATGTTACTTGTCATTATATCCAAACATAGGAACTACACAGAAATTATTTTAAGCTTATGGTTTAACTTGTGCACATTGGCTGGGAAAAGATTTGTCTAAAAAAATAAGAACAGTTAAGGTAATAAAAACTACAAAAACACACTAAACCAAATGTATATAGATGTGCACATCAGTTATATATATATATATATACATATATATATATGTATATATATATATATATATATATATATATATATATATATATATATATATATATTCCATCAGACAAGTTAACAAATAAGTTTGCATTTACGATCAAACCTTAGTCTCTACTTCACTGTCAGAGTCACTTCCAGATGTGGACGACAGCACTTCCTTTGATTTGGGCATTCTGCTGAAATAAATTTTAAAGTTCAGTTAATGTATAAATCATATTTAACCATGAGTTATATTATGATAATAATCATCCTTTTCAGTAGCAGTGGCCTTGTTTTATAGATGAGCCGAGTCCAACTCTGCTCTCTATTGTTGGTTCAAGGTGCTTGGTTTTAATGTGATCTATGCCTGACAAACTGCTAGGATGTACCAACTTATCTGAATTCTGAAAATATTGGAGAATAAAAAAATATGAAGGTAGTTGCGGAAAAGAAACATTGTATTTTTAGACAGGTCAATTTCCCTTTGTTCATCTTGTTCCTGAGGTCAGCCATATCCTCAGCCTAGCTCTGATACATACTACGTTGTGGGGACTGAAGCATGGTTTCGACATGGAGACCATGCTTCGGTTTGATCTTCAGCCTGGGTGTGTGCTCCTGGCTCAGACTGATCATAAGCCTGAGTTTGGCTGCGTGATAATGAGCTCAACCTGGACCTGGCTGGCTGCCTCAAGCCTGTGATTCTGAGATGGTGCTTTGTTGTAGTTCAAACTACATCCGGTGACCGTTTGTCTGTCTTAGATTCGAGTCCTCTTCCGCTTCAGATCCAACAGATACATTAAAGTGACTTCAACGACAAAATGACTGCCGGGCAGAGAGGGCACACGGCTGCCAGTTCCCCCCGTAACAAAACACATGCAACTGCCATTGTGAACAGGTTAGCCCTGGCAGCTAAATTTACAGCTAGCTTATTGGGCATTTCACATTAGCTTTCTATCCTTCTTCCTAGTTTTAGGTATAAAACTGGGAAGCCGTTTATTTATCTGCTAAAAATAAAACAACTCAAAGATATGTGGGGGAGAAAAATCAAAATGTAGAAGCTTACATGATGCGGTGTTGTAGCGCGGATCTTTTAACAGGAAACGGAAGTCTGACTTGTTCTTCTTCTTTGCCTTAGCTGCTTCTGCGCAGCTATGCCGCCCCCAATCTAGATGGTGACGATCATTACATATTCTGCCACGTTTCTCATTTAAACTAAGCCTATATATGTTTACAATCTGTTTTAGTTAGTTTAGATAAATCAAACTTTTACTGATTTAAAATGTCAGGTGTTCCCTATTTGTTTTACTGCATAAAACTAATAAACAAGGGTGGGCCATAATCCTCCCAAACTTGGAAAAGTCTAGAATTGTCCCCACTCAAAGAAATAATAAAAGAAACCTTTATACAATACAATATTAATATGAAGAGCCAAAAGAAACTAAGAGCAAAAATAAATCCAAGTAACCAATCTTAGCTTTTTTTTTTTTTCTTCCATTGAAGGTCGCAAATATTTCAATCATATTTAGCTCTCTAACTCTTAATAAAAAGAGTTTGAAACTGGAGGAACGGGCTGAACGTTACGAATGGCCAACAGCTCGGGGTGTGAGAGCCGAGATCAGATAGAGCAGAGCAGCTGAGAGTAAAAAAAAAAAAAAAGTATGAATGTTTCCCAGATGGCACACAATGGCAATTCAACATTGAATTATAGTCAGAATGGTTGATTTTTGGTTGAGGTCGACAACTGACGGTGGATCAACCATCAAACAATCCAGTTCTAGCCAAGAAACCAATGTTGAAAATATGTAATTGAATCAATGTTGTTTTGTGGTTGAAATCTAACAAATGAAATGCCGATGTCTAATCAACATCTGATCAGTGCTGAATCAACGTAGGCTGTTTGGTGCCACCTTTTCTCCTCCTCATCAGAGCTCTGGGTGAGAGCATTTTATTATTGAGGTGGGGTTATCATGTTTTAAATTAAGCACTGTTGAGCATAGTGGGTTGTGATTCCTTTCTGTATATTTTCACACTTTTAAGAAAATGTACAAGTAAGAAACAGTCATAAAATTATTAAAAATTAACAGTTAATAATTTTTAATAATTAGTAATAAAAATTATTACTGACTGTGCATGATGTGTTGACACAAAAACATCTACAACTTACTACAAGGAGTGGCGTGGTCCTCCCCCACTATTTACATGAGTGGGATGTCCCAACCACACAGCCACTTTGCTGTTGGTTTGTTTGCAAAAGATGTTAATTCAATGTTGAATGATCACAAAGGTTGAATTTATGGTTAAGGATGACAACTGATGATGGATAAACCATCATCCAATTCTACCCAATTAACTGATGTTGAAAAGATATCATTGAATCAATGTTGTTTTGTGGTCAAATTTTAATAGTTGAAACAACAATGTTGAATCCAGTGTTTTTCAACTCTGGTCCTCAAGGCACACTGACCTGCAAGTTTTAGATATTAACCCAATTCAGCACACATAATTTTAATTGATGGCTGATTGACAGGGTTTTGCTGAATTGAAAACATGCAGGTCAGCTTTCCTTGAGGACTAGTGTCTAATCAATTTTGAATCCAAGTATGCTGTTTGTTGCACCCCTCCTCATCTCCTTCTCATCTCCCCCTACTCCTCCCAACCTTTCCCTCTTATTCCCCCCTTCTTCCTCTCTTCCCCATTAGATGTGCCTCTATTCTGGAACAGCTGAGTTAGATGATTGCATGATCTCTTCTGTAGCCATTGAGAACTGCAGAAGGCTGTTAGTCATCCACACCACTTACACACAAATCTGAAGCTGTTGGATATATGGAGTAAAAACAGTCTCAAAATCCTTGTGCCTTTGAAACCTGATATATGCGTAAATGCAGTTTTGTGTGTATCAGGAAACTCGGGCGAACTTGTTGAACATTTGTAGGCGCAGAAAAAGGTTTTCGTTCGTAATTATGAGATTTGTGAGTTTGAAGTTAAAAAAATTTGTGTAGAAATTTTATTTTTATAGATGTAATTTTGTGTTTGTACTTTTATTTCACATTCATAATTTATTCATATTTGTGTAAACATATGCCCACATACTTACAAGTACCCAGAGTTAAAAAAAAAAAAAAGTCTTACAGGTTAAAGTCAGGTTTCAAAGATAAAACTATCCAAATTATTTTGAGACTATTTTCTCTCACCCAGGGTGACATGGAGTCCATCAGTCTGTGGCACTGCCCAGGTGTTATGAGAGTCTGGAGTACTCCATCTCCATGTCTATGGAGGTCAGACAAGTTTGCTGGCAAAGTAAGAACAGGGATGCTGTGGTCCTTCAACCAGGTACTGGTAGCTTTGACACTGTGTGTGGGTGCCAAGTCCTGCCAGAAAATTAAATCTGCATCTACATAAAGTTGGTCAGCAGCAGGAAGAGTGAAGTGCTCTGAAACTTTCTGGAGGGGTAGGATTAGGTGGCTGTGTTGACCTTGAGCCCCAGAAAACAGTCGACCAACACCAGCAGATGACATGGCACCCAAACCGTCACCGACGGGAAACTTTGAATGGACCTCAAGCTGAAGGATCCATACAGGGATTCTGTGCCTCTGCTCTCTTCCTCCAGACTCTGAGACCTTGAGTTCTAAAGAAAATGCAAAATTCATTTTCATCAGAGAACATAATTTTGGACCACTGAGCAGCAGCCTAGTCGTTTCTCTCCAGCTCAGGTGAAACACTGCTGATGCCATCTCTTGTTCAGGAGTGGCTTGACACAAAGAATGCAACAGCTGAAACCCATGTCTTGAAACACTGACTCCAGCCGCATTCCACTTTGTGAATCTTCCCCACATTTTTAAATGGATTTTGTTTCACAATTCTAAAGATGTGGGTATCCCTATAGCTTGTACACTTTTTCTCTACCACATCTTTTCCTTCCTTTGACCTCTCTGTGAATGACTTTGGACACAGAGCTCTGAACAGCCAGCCTCTTTAATAATGACCTTTTGTGACTTGCTCTCCTTGTGCTAATGGTCATCTTTTGGGTAACTGTCAAGTCAACAGTTTTCCCCAGGATTGTGTAGCCTACAGCACTAGACTGAGGGACTATTTAAAGACCTTTGAAGGTGCTTTGAATTAGTTTAATGATTAGAGTGCAGCACCAGGTGTCTTCAATATTGAACATTTCACAATATGCTGAATTTAGGGTTTTCGTTAGTTGTCAGTACTGATCATCCATACCAAAAGAAAAACATTTGAAATATAACAGTTTATCTAATAAATGAATATGATAAAATTGAACATTTTAAATGGAACTACTGATTTAAATAAACTTTTTACTAATATTCTAATTTTGTGGCCAGCAACTATATATTAGGAAGGTCTAAAATACTTAGACTTGCAAGTCATTTTGTATCTGGCTCTATCTGTAAACCAGCTAATGGAAAACCTCTGTGAAGCCAAACATCAGAAAGACCAACTTTCACATGCAGACATAATTTGACAACGTAATTCTGTTAAAGGGCATTTTAAAATAATACCCAACAATGTCGGAATGTAAGATTGTGGAGATTATTTTTAATCAGTGAATTGCAAGATGTAGTACTGGGGAGTAGATGAATTGCTCACCCACCAACTACAGGAATATGCTTCCAACTCTTCGAAGCTCCAAAGAAGGAAAACTGGAAATAAATAGACCAGCAATAAATTTTACAAGTCACCAATAATGTTACAATCTCAGAAGTAAAACCAAAAACATTCTTTTGCTTTGGACACGTTTACATTGAGTGGTAGTTTTCTGCAAACACAGTTCAGACTGATAAACAGGAACATGAGATGGCATCTAAATAAAGAACAAGAATACAAATATGACTGGTCTTTTAAAATGGAAAACCAATCATTCATTTAGAGAAATGAATGAGAAACACTTCAGTTGAAAGAGCTTTAATCAAACCGCTCAGTGTAATGTACAGAATTGCATGCTAGCCAATGGCTTCTGTGCATTCCAACAGTGTCCATTTTTATGATTCATTTGTGGCTCTTCATATAAGGAGTGCTAAACAGCCAGCAATGAACAGAGAGAGGTGCGTCTACTTTCCAGGTCCTAATCCTCTTGCAAGGTTGTCGCTGGTTTCAGCAGCATCCTTTAAGACTTGCATCAGCATGGCATTTCTCTGCCTCGTCTCTTCCATCCTCACTGGGTTCGATTCAGGGAGGTTCTGGTAGGTGGTGGACAGAAAAGAACCCAAGTAATTCATAATAAATTGAGTTCTTTTGATTTGAAAACAAACAAAAAAAACTAAAAAAGTACAATTATAAGAAACAGAACAAAATATTTTTTTCTTCAAAGAAATATTTGCTAATATAAAAGGGGTGTAAAATGTAAGAAAAAAACAATCTGGAAGCAAAAAATAAATAAATTAAATAAATCTTTGTACATGAAACTCATGTTCACTGAGGAAAACTCCAATCTAACATTTTAAAACCCTTACAAATAGTTAGAGATTATTTCACTTCATAAATGTGTGTAGGTGACAGTCATTAAACAAGTAAGTAAGACAGAAACTGATTTACTGTTCTGTATTTGTCCTGAACTAATGTGGTCCACTCTACAGTTGAGCTCAAACTTTTTCACAACCCTGGCAGCTCACGTAAATGATAAAATGAAAACATATAGAATACAAACAAAACATAATGTCAAAAGAGTATCAATGTTTTGTATAATTTCTCTTTGTTTTCTTAAAATGGCAAGACATATGATCAGAACCCATCCCATTAGTTAATAGAAAAAACTTCATAAGCATGAGCACAAATAAACCTTTCCTTTACTTACTGACCACCTTTTTGTATGTTTTCACTGGTATTTTTAAAGATTTTGGTGATCAATCAATCAAATTTACTTGAATAGCACATTTTAGCAATAAGGCACTTCAAATGATGAAAAGCTGCAAGGTGTTGCATTGCTCTCACTCTAATCTTTGACTTCAGTCAGGACTCTGGCTTTGGAACTTCAAAACCTTAAGACTAACTGCAGTCAGAAAAAATACGTTGGTCAAGTTAAAGGATTAGTTTGAACCCAAAGTTGCCAGCAGTATGAATCACACTGGGTTTTTCTGTTTTGATCTCATTGTTTAAATCAAAACTGAACTACCTCAAGGTACATTTATGTCACCTGCTGATATAAGAATGTACATACATTGTACCTTTGCTAAAATAATTTTAAATGCAGCATTTGTAAGCCACCAGACACATAAACTGATTTACTGCTTTCAAAAATATTAAAAAAGCCAATTTTAGAAGAGGGAAGGATTGCCCTGTTTAAATTTCACAGTGATCCAGTATGTCACTTTATGTTTCTTTCTTCTTCTCTTTACGTAAAATAAGAATTTAAGGGATAAGTAATAAATCAGTCTTTTGTTAAAAGGTTTACCTGTAAAGGTAAATGGGACAGAAGCTAAAACAAGTCACTGAATTAAATTGTCTTCTTTCACACTGGTTTTGAGTCAATGGGGCACACAACCTATGAGCCATTAACAAAAACATTATATTATTTAATACTAAAATTATTTAAAATGTTGACAGGAATCATGACTGGCAGCTGTTGGTGTAACTGCAGATTTACAGCCAACACTTTATACAAGGTAAGAAGATCAATGTTCATATACTATACAAGTATGAGTAGAAAGATATAATAATATAGAAAGATTAAATATCGCATTAAGGAGAATGAAGCGTCCAACCATCAGTAACCATGGAAACAATGTCACGCAGTCATGTAGTCTAGAAGAATGTATGGAAAAAATGATAAGCATCTCGTCTTCTGTAGGTTTTTAAGGGGAAACGCTGTTTATGACATCGCGACATAAATCATTTGGTGTGAATTCAGTCAGTCAGTCATTTGATCAACGCGTCATCAGGGATTCGGTTCGGTTCGGTTTCTAAGCGAGCTGTTAACACCGCCGTCTGAACCCAACCAGGTGCGCGACGTTCAGACACATTAATTAGCTGGATTCCAGCAAGAAGAAACCATGAATAAAGTGACAAAAACAACTTTAGCCGCTCAGTTCAATTCTTCCGATCATGGCGCTTCCAATGATTAAGTGACGAAGTTGCAAAGGGTCAATACTTGATATCTCCTTGGTCATGAATGCTGTTTGAACCTAAACAATGTAATATTATCTGGCTAATGGCTCGAGGCTTCATGCTGACGTCTAAGCATCAAATAAATGCAAATCAGTCTGAAAAATAACAATATTAATGCGTGTGTTGATAACTATAGGGGAAAAACGATCCTCAGCTCCCCCTTAGCACCTGCAGATAAAACATTCTGGAGCCGCCACTGTGGAGAACGGCTGGCCGACATTAGCGTTCATAATTCGGATCAACATTGAGCTAAACGCCGCTTCGTCCGCGGAGCGAGAATATCGAATACTGTATTACCATTTTTCCGTAAATAATACCTTGAGATCCTGAGCTCTGAGCTGAGCCTGAAACAGAAACTCCAGATAGGAGAAAGGCAAGGTTGAGTTTACATGAAATCAATCACCTTCAACATCTCTTTCCTTCGCTCTTCTCCTGGAGATATCACAGACCACATTCCATATCCGAGCCCCATAGAAGCAATCGCCGCGGTGGAGGTCAGAATAGTCCGCATCCCGCTCATCCTGAACGGTCACTTTTTGTGGCGTCTGAGCCGCTGAACTCACTTATACTGCGGCTCCCTGTCTGCTCGCTTTCATAATGTCCGAAAGAAGCAGCGGCGCTGGAAACTTGACTTGTTTCTTCCTCTTCTGCTTTCTGTGTCTGATGTCGATAAAAGTCTTGATACAATACTGCCCCCAACGGGAATGGAGTGTAAATTGAATTGACTAAACCTGTAATCCTTATAGCTAATTACAGTCGGTGTACTTGTCATTATTAACGCGGAGGTCATTGTGTTTGTGAACTCTCTAATAACACAGATCGGAGATTTCACAAAGTACAACCATAACGGGAGTATTACTCCAGGTATTATCTGGAGTACACCTTCGCAAAGTACAACCTTTATGTGTGGCGTCAATGCATGGTCAAAAACTACAAATGGCCACCGGTGATGACATCATAAAAGGTAGTCCAGGTGACGCTGATTGTTATGAAGCTCTTGTGCGAAATTCGGTTCCCCTGTGAAAATCTGCCCCCCTGTGTCGGGAGCGCGCATTACAGCCAGAGAGGCGAACGAGGATCTGATCATTTTCGCGTCGCTTCTGATCGATTTGTCGGTAAAACAACTCATATAATCATGTCGAGGTTGTAACATTCAGTTTAATTGGCAGCTGTTGTTTAAAAAATTGTAAAATAAATAAATAAATGACGTCTTCTGACGCTGTTTTGTGTTATTTTAAACGCGAAGAGAATCGCTCTATTTCCAACTTTTCTCACGTAAGCCTGGCAGAAATAAAAATCAGTCACCAAACACAGTTTTCCCAACACGTAGCGTATATGCAAAGATTTTGGAGAATTTGGAAACAGTTGTTCATTATTCCCCAAGGTTATGGGGTAAGGAGAGGAAAGAATGGATAATTCAGCCTGGCTAAAATAATCCGTTCCCCCTCCATAAAATGGGAACAACTTAACTTACCAGCAAGTTTTTTTCTCTGCTTATTCCTCTTATCATCAACAATAAATCCTGTGATTTTGGTGGCATTTGGTCCTTGTTTGCCAGAGATATGCGGGGGGAACCATATATTTTAGCTGGCTAAAATAAAAGCTGCACTGAGGTCCAACAGAAACAGCACCGTGGTTCTCCCACAGTCCGTATTTATATGGATATCATTGAATACTTTGACTAGGCCAGTCTCTGTGCTGTGGTGAGCACAAAAAACAGATTGGAAAGAATCAAAGCAGTTGTATTTATTAATTAGTTGACAATTTCCTGAAATAAATGTTTTCAGATTCCATGTTAATGTTTTAAGTTTGGGCTAAGTACAGATTTTTTTTTAGAGAAACATACAAATAATAGTAATCATGATAACAATTTTCATAAACACTCAAAATAATAACATTAATGTTATCCTCACAAACTAAGGTTCCTGAGTTTGCTGTGATGTGCTAATTTATGTAGGTTGTATAATGGTTAATAAATTACATTTTGATAACTGTATTTGATATGCATCCTTAAAAGATTTGAATATAAGACAGCTATGGAAAGATAGTTTAAATCCCAAGGCCCCTTAACTTTGAGAAATGAAGAGAACATTTTTCTGGTAAATTACTTGGTTCCCATGTTTTGGAGGGGACACGAATTATTTCAGATGGCTAAAATATATGGTTCCCCCTCATATCGCTGGCAAATAAAGAGCAAATGTTTTCAAACTTACCTGATTTGTTGTTGATAATGACAGGAATAAGCAAAATTAAAGACTTGTTGGTAAATAAATTTGTTTCCATGTTTTGGAGGATAAACGGATTATTTCAGGCAGCTAAAACAGCTAAAATATTCTGTTCACCCCTCATAACTCTGGCAAAGAAGGACAAAATGCTACCAAAATCACAGGATGTATTGTTGTTGATGAGAGGAATAAACAGAGAAAAAAATCTTGCTGGTTAGTGAAGTTGTTCTCATATTATGGAGGGGAACAGATTATTTCAGCCTGCTGAATTATCCATTCTTTCCTCTTCTTACCCCATAACCTTGGGGAATAATGAACAACTGTTTCCAAATTCTCCAAAATCTTTGCATATACGCTACGTGTTGGGAAAACTGTGTTTGGTGACTGATTTTTATTTCTGCCAGGCTTACGTGAGAAAAGTTGGAAATAGAGCGATTCTCTTCGCGTTTAAAATAACACAAAACAGCGTCAGAAGACGTCATTTATTTATTTATTTTACAATTTTTTAAACAACAGCTGCCAATTAAACTGAATGTTACAACCTTGACATGATTATATGAGTTGTTTTACCGACAAATCGATCAGAAGCGACGCGAAAATGATCAGATCCTCGTTCGCCTCTCTGGCTGTAATGCGCGCTCCCGACACAGGGGGGCAGATTTTCACAGGGGAACCGAATTTCGCACTAGAAAGCCCATGCTGGAAGTTTGGTAATCCCTAATAAACCGATAACGATGTGACTCGCGCACTCTTCTTAATAATACGACATGGTGTCAGGAGTGATGTAAGTCATCGTGAGGCTGCAACTCTATTTGGCTACCGGAAACATGGCTGATGACAACAGAGTCGCTTCTGCTGGTCCATGTGCAACGTTCAGCATCCAGCCGCCAGAGTCTTTCTTCTTCATAAAGCCGCAGGAGTGGGCCAAGTGGATACGATGATTTGAATGATTTCGTCTGGCAAGTAACTTGAACTCTAGTTCTGAGGACAACCAGGTCAACACGCTCATTTATTGGATGGAAAATGAGGCAGGTGATGTTCTGCGGTGACAAGGTTACCAGATGAGCAAAGAAATACGTATCAAGGAGTTCATGATGGGTTTCAAGCTTTCTTCATTGTCAAGAAAAATGTCAATTATGAGCGAGCCAGGTTTAAAATACGCAAACAAGAGGAGTATGAAACAGTGGATGCCTTTGTTACTTCACTGTATGCGCTTGCAGAACATTGCAGTTATGGAGTGCTACATGATGAACTGATTCGTGACAGACTAGTGGTGGGACTGCAGGATAAAAGGTTATCTGAAAGTATGCAGTGACCCAGATTTGACACTAGAGAAGGCCATCAATTCGGCAAGACATAGTAAAGAGGTGAAACGACAGTATAACAGACAGCAAAGTGTATGTAAATATTCATATTTACCCAAAATAATAATAATTGTATCTATTCTATTGAGATAGCACTTGGAACAGTTGGTAGCACTGTTGCCTTGCAGAAAGAAGGTCCTGGGTTCGATTCCTGGCCCGGGAATCGAACCCAGGAGTTTACATGTTCTCCCTGTGCATGCGTGGGTTCTCTCTGGGTTCTCCGGCTTCCTCCCACAGTCCAAAAACATGACTGTCAGGTTAATTGGTCTCTCTAAATTCTCCCTAGGCATGAGTGTGTGTGTGTGCGTGGTTGTTTGTTCTGTCTGTCTCTATGTTGCCCTGCGACAGACTGGTGACCTGTCCAGGTGACCCCACCTCTCGCCCGGAACGCAGCTGGAGAGGCACCAGCAACTCCCGACCCCACTAGGGACAAGGGTTAACAGAAAATGGATGGATGGCTCTAAAGAGATTTTTAATTGATGCAAATGTTTAGAGCCACCTAGTGGTGTGATGACAGACTGCATGCCACGGGTCCTTCAGGCGCTCTGGCGGCTTCCCCACCACAATTCTGAGGAGTGCTGGTGGAGGTCGGTGCGAGAGAGGCAATTCTTCGTTACTTTTTTTACTTCGGGTCATATTTTTCTAGTTCAACAATTAACCAAATGCTATAAGAACATTTAACATACTACAAATATAATTTGTAAAGTTTTATTGTGGTTGGGCTGGAAAAACATGACCGTGTGAGTTGGTGTTTGTGGCTGATCACTCAGTCACAACACTGTGTCTTTCATTTCTCAGCTGAGGGGCCATTTGCAGGCAGTCACATTGTGAAGAATTGGCATTCTTTATCGTACTAGGTGGGTTCTAATTATAAATTTATGAATGTATGTATATATATTAGGTGTCGCACTCTCCACAGCCAGAGCTTCCATCAAAGGGAAGCTGGAAGGGTGGTGGCCAGGTATGAATTGGACCAACTGTGTGTTGGGTCCACGCTGTTTGCTGGCTGTGGTAGGTCGGGTAAAATCTGTTTTAAAGTGATTCTCTTAAGTAAGTAGTGCTGATGTGGTGTTTTTCTACAGGACTGCATTGTTGATGGTGTTTGTAGGGTTGCACCAGATCGGCTACACCAAGGTTTAATCTGAGAGTGTTGCTTTATGTGATGCAGGTAAGCAGTGTTTTTAATGTGTTTTAGATTGATTTGATTAAATTGATTTAATAAGCATTTAGTAATTTTTGTGTTTTTGTTTTACAATTCTTGCACTGCCTCCTGTTGTCCTTTTAGCATTTAGTTTTTTTTTTTTTTTTTAGTCCGCCCAGTTAGGATTGTTTTCTTCTTGTAGTACTTGTGAGGGCCGGCTAACAACTCTTCATTTATTTGATTTGTTTGAGTTTGTTTTTTTGGGATACTTCCCTGAATTTCTACATCCTGTTTGGTGTGATCCCCATGACAGGTTGACAACTAATGGATAAACTAGTGGGGAATATATATATATATATATATATATATATATATATATATATATATATATATATCTATATATATATATATATATATATAGATATATATATATATCTATATATATATATATATATATATATATCTGATTACTGGCAGGGCAGTAATCAGATATACTGCCCTGCCAGTATATCTGAAATCAAACATTTGTCTTTTCCACTTTTTCTTCTTTTTGAGTAAAGGTGTGCCTGAAATAATTGTGAAAATGAACTTTGATCTTGTCCAGGTCATATTAAAACAATGAAAAATAAAAGACACAGCACTCACAGAGGGAATATAGACAATATAAAACTAAATGGATGAAATTTCTCAAGAGCATCTTTTTAAGCACAGATCTAATTACACTAACAAGACAACATGAACATAATGACAGTTAATGCATACAAATATAAAAAAGAACTATCATGTTTCCCCAACAATGTATCATGTACAGGTTGTTACGAAAAATTTGAAAGTTTTCAAACTACAAAAGAACTTAAATTACAACATATATTTACATATAATTCATATCCTGCAACTTCACAATATTTTTACAGATATAACTGTCCAGGACAAAACAACTAAGATCCATAAATACATCAGGGACAAAGCCTCAACAGACAATGTGCTCAGTGAATGTCTCAGACAACAGGGAACGGAGGTTGAAGTGCCAGAGATACCATCATGGGAGGACAAGCCCCTACATGGGATGTGCCACCAGCAAATAACCCAAGTGGCTGATATCAGTAAATCCTACCAATGGCTGGAAAAAGCTGGGCTCAAGGACAGCACACATCATGGCCGCCCAGGAACAGGCCCTAAACACCAGAGCAATAGAGGCCCAGATCTACCACACCAGACAAGACCCAAGGTGTAGGTTGTGTAAGGAGGCCCCTGAGACAGTCCAGCACATAACAGCAGGGTGCAAGATACTGGCAGGGAAAGCGTACATGGAACGACATAACCAAGTGGCAGGCATAGTGTACAGAAACATCTGTGCAGAATATGGACTGGAAACCCCGAGATCAAAGTGGGAAACACCCCCAAAGGTGGTGGAGAATGCCAGAGCTAAGATCCTGTGGGACTTCCAGATCCAGACAGACAGAATGGTAATGGCGAACCAACCAGACATTGTCATAGTGGATAAACAACAGAGGAAAGCCGTTGTGGTAGATGTAGCAATACCAAGCCACTGCAACATCAGGAAAAAGGAGCACGAGAAACTGGAGAAATACCAGGGCCTCAGGGAGGAACTGGAGAGGGCCTGGAAGGTGAAGACCACAGTGGTGCCTGTGGTCATCGGGGCCCTCGGAGCAGTCACCCCCAAACTGGATCAATGGCTACAACAGATCCCAGGAACAACATCAGACATCTCAGTCCAGAAATGTACAGTCCTTGGCACAGCCAAGATACTGCAGGACCCTCAAGCTCCCAGGCCTCTGGTAGAGGACCCGAGCTCAGAGGATAAGAACCACCCGCTTTGGTGAGAAGGGAATTTTTATATAAATAAAAATAAAGAATTCTGAAGAGTGCTGGTGGAGCTGAAGGGCCACTTGCAGGCAGTCAGTCGCATTGTCAAGAATTGTTGTTCTTTACTGTGCTAGGTGACAAGCAAGCAAACGGGGAAGGTTACACTGGTGCTGTGACTCCATGATCCCTGACCAGCTTGATGCTGTTCGCCTGGGTTGCTGTGTCATCTACCTACAAGCTACCACTTCACTTCAAGATGTGTCAACACACCTGGGTCACAAGGTTAAAGGACTGAAGGGAAAATATTGACTTTATTGCCAATAAGTGACTGATTTTTAATTGAGTGTTTTATTTTCATTATTCCATTTTGAAATGGAAGGAAGATTCCAACCTAATGTTGAAAATGTGAATGGTCAACCCTCCTTTGGGAGAGGTAGAGGTGTAATGGGTCTCACTTTTCAATCAGGAATGGCAGTTGGGTCAGATTTTTGTGCTTCACCCATGTTACCTGCTAGTAATAGGCCTCAGGGATTAGTTTTCTATCCAGCTATGGGGAAGATGAGCCACTCTTCATTTAATGCTGGCCATGACTTACCCCTATTAAGTGACATGATTTATCAGTTAGGTTCACAGATTGGAGAGTCCATTGCAATAAATTGTCTTCAGGTGTTGCTGAGGAAAAGGAAACCCAAAATGCCACCTGTTTGAAACAAAATGGTGCACATATTGAAGACACTTCTGTCTTTGATAGTCAAAAATTCATAAATGGCCTCAGATGGTCCAGTCTCTGACTTTTGAACTGCACAGTTCATGAGACCACTAGCTTTGCACCGATCTATCTAATGTTTGGGAGGATGCCCAGACTGCCTGTTGACCTTGTTTTTCAGAATGTTCTTCATGATGATGCTATTTGTGACTTACCACACTTGCATCAAATCACTGGTTGAAGATTTGCGTTCTGCCATGCTAATGGCTGAGAAGAGCACCAGTTTAGAGCAGAAACATCAATGTGACCAGCATAATGAGAGCAAAGGGTCACCTTCTGTCAGTTGGAGATCAGGTCTTGGTGGCGAACAAGGGAGCCAGAGGAAAGCGGAAGCTTTCTGATAAATGGGAGCCTGTGACGTACATGGTGGTTGCATCCAAACCTGCTCTTCATATTTATCGTATTGGAGACGGTCACGGCAATGAGCGCGTGGTGCATCGCAACCTCCTTCTTGATGTGACCTTTTTAACTGTGGGGATGACCTTGGATGGAAATGTGAATGGCTATACTGACAGTGTGGTTATGGTCCCCCCGGTTCCTGATTTATACGGAACAGAATGTTTTAGTGAGGGTCCTGGTGCTGGTCCCGCTGAGCCTTCCCTACCCGATTCCCTGTCCTGCAGTGATGCGGATGACCGTACTGCTTCATGGGTTCAGGATGTGTCCTTGGCTCCATCAGTTGGAAATAATGACCTGCCTCATGACTGTGGGAACTGGAGTACTAGCAACTGCTGGTTCCTTACCTCATTGTCCAGATGCTGGTTCTGTTCATTGTCCAGACAGTGTGAGAGGGGATGTTGTTCACCGCGTGACTTCATGCTTTGGGAGGGTTATTAAACCAGTTTGTCGGCTGATGGAGTCCATGGCTGTCATTGAGGCGCTTTATGATAAGGATATTGTTCAGCCTGTTATTGATGTGATTTCCAAATTTTTGTTGAATGATTCCTGCTATTTGGTAGGATTGTTCTTTTTTTGGTTTGCATAAGCTTCAGTACCATCTATATGTTTACTCTGTATTGGAGGGTGTAAAAGGAACCTCTTGTTGTCCATGGGATACCATGAGATTTCACTAGGCGTCGAGCGATCTCAAGTCTCCTGACCCTATTGTAGGGTAGCTGTTTTGCTGATGTTACATTATTGCAGAAAAGAAAACTATTTTGTACTGATACTGAGTGTCTTCATCACTGTTTTTCATTTTGTGTAATTCTAAGGGGTGAATATAACCTCTTTTGTTATAATTTCACAAAATGTCTTTTTTTTGGTTATTTGTGTTGTTCCCTACCAGACTGAAAATCTCTATTTTGTTTTAACAGTGTTTCTTTAAGAACGGAAACCCCTCATTTTTGTTTCTTCTTCTGTGGTATTGTCTTTAAAATGTTTGCGTTCCTTAGGCCCTCCCCTTTTGTCATGTTGTCCTGTGGGAGAGGTGTGTACTATTTATTTTCTATCTAAATGCATCCAGTTTATTTATAGATTTATGAAGTTAATTTCTGTTATGTACTCTTGTTTTGTGTAGGACTTGGAGCGACAGCCTATATGACAGTTGTTCTTGCCAGGTATGTTGTATGAAAAGGTTTATTTTGCATATTTAAAAGTTGCGAGATATGGTCCCGCCCCTTTTGTCATGTTGTCCTGGGTAGAGGACTTGAAGTGGCTGCTGTTTTTATATGTTGTTCTTGGCAGAATAAATCAAGGAACCATCCTTTAAAGACAAACCGTGCCACGGCCTGATCTCTTCAAACCAGCACAAAGCAGAAAGGATCCGGTTACATATTCAAAAAAAAAAAATTAAAAATAAAGAATTCTGAAGAGTGCTCCTGGAGCTGAGGGGCCACTCGTAGGCAGGCAGTCACATTGTGAAGAATTGTCATTCTTCATCATACGAGGTGACAAGCAAGCAAACGGGGAAGATTACGACAGCAATCCTATCTGCATAGTGATACCAGATCAGAGACAGAAAATTGAAAATCTGTCGACAGGGTGTACGAAAGCAGTATTAAACATGCAAAGGTTAAATATCAACCCAAGTTGCACACTACTACAAATAATGAGGGAGATTTTTCAGTGTTATAAGTATGGCAGCTCTCCATCCCATCCCAAACATGACTGTCCAGCCAATGGGAAAATGTCATTTATGTGGGAAAGAGGGAGACTGTCAGAGGGTGAATAGAACGCTCAAGACTGTACATGCTGTTGAAAAAGATGAGGATTCTTTGTTTTTAGGCAGCATTACAAATGGAGATGAACCTTGGAGGCTTGTTTCTAAATAACAGAAACATCTCATTCAAGATTGATACTGGTGCTGATGTTACGGTTCTGCCATGCGCCATGTGCAAAGACATCTACAGAGACAAAGAGTCCCCCTCCTTCTGAAAAAAAGCCACCAGGCAGCTGCTGGGACAGGGGAGAAATCCACTGGATATTGTGGGGGTTGCTGAGACGTTGATGAAAAAAGGAGATTCAGGAAAGTGTGTACATTATGAGACACCTGCAAACTGCATTTTTGGGTAGACCAGCCATTCAGAAGCTGGAGCTTGTAGCTAGATTAAATGAGATAATTGCTGAAACATTAAACACTAGCTATCCAAAGCTATGCAGTGGTCTGAGAGAGGTGAGACCAGTGTTGTACAGTAATGAAGTAAAAGGTTTTTTTCTTAAGTAAAAATAGAACAGCTGCAGATAAACAAATGACAATGTGAATAACAGTGTCTATTATAAACAAAAATCACTGGAAATCTATCAGAAATGTCAATTTTCTATTCAGTTTTATAATCCTTGGTTCCATCTATCAAAAACCCGGGTGCGTCTTCTTTTTTTGTCAACACAGGTTCAACCCAGCCGAACTCGCATTTCTCACGGAGTATGCTGCTGTAATGAGCCCTGTCGCCCAGGTAACCAACATACTGCAAGCAGAAACCAATGCACAAATGGGTTGGCTACTTCCGACAATTCACCTGCTACAGATTAAGCTCGACAAAGTCAAGTTGCAGCTGAAGTACTGCAGACCTCTTGTTGATTTTTTACAGTCTGGAATTCAGAACCGATTTGGGCATATGTTCAAGGATGCCGAGCTGGTTGCAGCTACAATTCTTCTTCCCAAATTCCGAACAACATGGACGAAGGACGATGCTGCCATTAAAATGGGTAAGCTTATACATTAATGAGTACACGCATCTGCTTCAACATTCATGTTGACATGCATGTTGACTGCATTCATGCAGCTCAAAACCATGTCAGTACCACTACCGTGCGTTACTGTGAGCATGGGACACTTTTCTTTTTACTAACTTCACCAACACATACTTGACACCATTTAAAACAAATTTGTTTAACTTGGTGTTATCAGACCACATGACACCACCTGAGACCATGATAAACAAATTTGCTTTAGATCAGGGGTGTCAAACTCAAATACACAGTGGGCCAAAATGTAAAACTTGAACAAAGACACCCAGAAGGATTCCACTTCCTTTGATGAACAAAGTCAAGCAAGAATTGTCCCATATGGAAAGTTTGGATGTGATCAGCAGAATTGAGCCAACTGAGTGGTGTTCAGGAATGGTGGTTGTTCCCAAAAAGACAGCGGCTGTACGCATATGTGTTGATCTCACAAAGCTGAACGAGTCTGTTTGCAGAGAGAAGTATATTCTTCCTTCTGTAGATGAAACGCTCAGTAAGCGAGCAGGAGCAAAAATTTTCAGTAAATTAGATGCTAATATGGGGTTCTGGCAGATTCCTTTAACTGAAGATACTGCAAAATATACAACTTTCATTACACCTTTTGGATGTTATTTAAATGGCTACCCTTCGGTATAGCTTCTGCCCTGAGCATTTCCAGAACAGAATGGTAACATAGATGGTGTTATCTAGGGACTAGATGGTGTAGTGTCCCACATGGATGATGTGTTAGTGTGGGGGAGAACACAGGAGGAGCGTGATGCTCGTCTGCATACCGTTCTTGGAAAGATTCAAGAAGCCGGTATTACACTGAACATTGATAAATGTGATCTTTCAAAGCAGAGTGCAACATTTTTGAGCCACATTATCTCCATTAATGGAGTTAGTCCTGATCCAAATAAAACAGAAGCTGTGAGAAAGATGAAGAAACCAAAAAATGTGAGTGAACTAAGATGCTTCCTTGCAATGTTAACCACCTGGGGAAGTTTATTCCACAGTTAGCAGAGCAAGACAAGCCTTTGAGGGATCTTTTGTGAAAGAAAAACTGTTGGATATGGGGAGTTGATCAGGCCAGAGCATTTAAAGAACTGAAAGAGATTCTTTCATCCCTGCCAGTGTTTTTTTCCCCCCAATATATTTTATTGAATTTTTTATTTTTTGACACAACAAATTTACAAATAACAAACTTAACATTTTAACATGTTAGTTTTTCCAGTCTGAACGAATTTGCAATTTCTTTCTTCCAGAGTCCCAGGGAGGGGCCGTCCATGCTCCTCCAGCATAACGCAACAGATCTTCTGGCTCGAAGAAGTCTGTAGTCTATCAATTTAGTTTTCATCTGTGATTGTTTAAATCCCACTGGGTTTATTCCTAGAACACAGATTTTGACCTCCAATGGGACTTTCACCTTAAACAATTCAGATAGACACCCAATAACATCCCTCCAAAACTTCTGAATCTTAAGAAGTTCCCACAAACAATGGAGAAGAGTTCCTTTTTCAAACAAGCATTTAGTGCAAGTATCTGGAAAATCACTGGACATATGATGAAGCTTAACTGGTGTTATATAGATTCTCATAAGCCATTTATACTGCAGAAGTTTAAATCTTGTGTTTTTGTGCTTTTAAAGAGGCCTGATTCCAGTGTTATGTATTTGTGATACTAACCTGGAATGTAAAGTTTCAGCAGATGCGTCAGCTGATGGTCTGGGGAGTGCACTGCTTTCCTCGCCTGTATTCCCTCAGTTTAGACTGGTTTTACTGATAGGAATAAGATTACTTAGTTTAGAAGTTTTTACTTTTTCTTTGGGTTCGATGGGACTGTGAATAACATGGTGAAAAAATAATGTTGAAAAATTAGTTGTCTTATTTATTTATTTATTTAGTTAAATAAGAGAACTAAATAAGTTCTCTTATGACTAACTAATCTTATTTAATAAGAGAACTTATTTAGTTCTCTTATGACTAAATAAGCGAAATTATTGATTTTAATTTTTAACCAGCTCTCTATGTAAATGTCTGTAGCGGTTTGGTGACCAATCAATGGATTAAAACCGAGTTAAAAGTAGGTCCAAAAAGCACACTACTTTTGTTTATTTTCTCTCCATAGTCGCTTTGCTACGTTGATGTATAAATGACAATGTAACAGGTCGTCCCGATGAACTAAAATATGACTGGCGCAGGATCAGCCAAAGGTACTAGACACTAGACCGCACCCTGCCTTCTTGTGGCGCATGTGCGAAGGCAGCATTTCCGGGTACGACATGTAATATGAAGAGGCTGGTGTACTAGTGAGGCATCGTTAGAACGCATAAAACCCCCCAATGATTCCTATATGTCCAGTGGTCTCCTTCACCTATGGTGAGTATCATTAAAAGCTTGGACATTATTTAGACTGATTTCGTCTGACCTTTGGTTGTTTAAAAGCTGCTGAGCATGACGAATAAACAAGCTAATGGCTAGTCCTTGAAATGCGCTCATCAGAGCCTGCTGTGTCTGTCCTCTGCAGTGCCCAGCCGGCTTGGTGAAGATGCCAAAATGGCTACCGGCAATTATTTCGGATTTACGCATGGCGCCGCAGCTCAGTACAGGTAAGGTTCTTGTACATTTTTAGCTGGTTGACACCAGCAGACCTGTTTGTGGTATTAACTACATGATTTATGTAACCTGGGTGATTTATCCCCAGTGCTGCCATTGTTCCAACTGGGGGAGGGGGCGGTTGTCCTTCTGCGAATTTGGATGAAAGCCAAAGTTGAGATTTGAATTGTACTCTACGTTAACTAATATATTGCACCCTCCAATTGAATCCAAAATGCATGTTTCCCGGCCAGAGACTAAATAAACCGGAGAGTCCCGTTTATATAGCTGTTAATTTTTGGAGGTAATGCATTTTATTTTCACACAAAAACAACATTCATTTATGTTGTCAAAACAAATTTGACCTTAGCTTTGTCTGACATGCATAGCCGTCAATAGGAATCCAGCTCATCAAAGCATGTTGGAGTGAAAGATCTGGCTCTGCAAACAGCATCCTGATAAAGATGAATTGCATCTGTATGAGAACATCTCACAAAAGGAAATGTTCTCATACAGATGAGAACATCTAAAACCTAATTCTGCAAAAGTGCAAAGCTTTTAATAATGCTTAGTTAAAAATTGAGAAGGTGATTGAAAAAGGTCTGGACTAGTTTCATGTCCCAAAGTTTTATATTAAAACCATATTCAAAATAACTTTAAAAAGTGGTCATTTCTGAGAAATGATAATGTTGGATAAAGCACAAAATTTGAATACAATATACACAAATCAGTTATATGATTTCTTCAAATAACTGAAGAAATTAAGCTGGGGAATGTCAGCATAATGGTGTTCGATAAATATTCCTTATTTTAAACTATGTAGTAGGTGGATGGTGTCTGTAAAAGCCCTTATCATATTTGAATACACAAGCTTGTGGGTTAATTACAATTTCTTTGGGGAAATCTGAACCCATTCTGTTTTTTATCTCTAGAATCAATCATAGATATTACCATTAAATGTTGAACAGACTGTTTTAGTGTGTAGAATAAGTGTTGGTTCAGCTTGAAGGGCTTTTGTGAGATGTGATTACTACATCTCACAAAAGACCTAATAATCTTAAAAACAGCAACTGAATATTTTGTCTTAATACATTTTCTCCGGGTCGAGGGAGATGTCCTGCCCCAAGTGGAGGAGTTCAAGTATCTCGGGATCTTGCTCACAAATGGGGGAAGAAGGGAGTGGGAGAATGACAGGCGGATAGGCGCAGCATCTGCCATGAAGCGGGCGCTGTACCGGTCCGTTGTGGTGAAGAGAGAGTTGAGTCAAAAAGCGAAGCTCTCGATTTACCGGTCGATCTACGTTCCTACCCTCATCTATGGTCATGAGCCTTGGGTCATGACCGAAAGAACAAGATCGCGGATACAACCGGCCCTAATGATTTTCTCCGTAGGGGGCTGGGCTCTCCCTTAGAGATAGGGTGAGAAGCTCAGTCATCCGGGAGGGACTCAGAGTAGAGCCGCTGCTCCTCCACATCGAGAGGAGCCAGTTGAGGCTCGGGCATCTGGTCAGGATGCCTCCTGGACGCCTCCCTGGTGAGGTGTTTTGGGCACGTCCCACCAGGAGGAGGTCCCGGGGAAGACCCAGGACACGCTGGAGGGACTATGTCTCTTGGCTGGCCTGGGAACGCATCGGGATTCCCCCGGAGGAGCTGGAAGAAGTGGCTGGAGAGAGGGAAGTCTGGGCCTCCCTTCTTCAGCTGCTACCCCCGCGACCCGACCCCGGATAAGCGGCAGAAGACAACGACGACATTCTTGTCCAAATAAAATGTTAAATCAGGGAATGCATTAGTGAAATAAACAGATTAATATTCCTAGTTTTTTAAACCTTAGAGATCAGCAGCCTTTTTCTGAACATGGTTCACTTTTATCACTAGCCTTTACCTTCCTTTCTTCTGAAATGGACCCAGGGGAGGCCTAGGTTAGCATCCTTATTGTGCCTTGTGTAAAGAGATGTTGTAATTCCCAACTAAAAGCATTATGTATACATTTTATTATATGAAATTTCTTTATGTTAATATGAATTTTGTAACATTATAAAATCTTTTGAATCCTTTTTACTTTTACCCATAGAATAAAAGTTTCACAAGTCATAGAATATGTGGTAAGTTTAAAATGATCCAGTTTAACTTGGACAATTACTTCTATGAACTTATTCGGGTTAGAAAGATTTCTTAGAATGACTCATAAACTCTTAGTCAAGCTCATGCCAACATCTGACATGCTTGGCCTAAGAGAGATGGAGAAAAGGCATAGCTAAATATGTGAATTAGAAGAGATCTGGCACTAACTTTAAACAAAGACGGTTCTGCAATTTATTCTTGCATGTGAGAAGTGAGACATCAGCATATTAACATCCTGGTCTGTCAAACACAATCAGACCTATGTTGACCTTAACCATCCAACAAGAGACATCAGTTTCTCACTGAGAAGTTTTTTTAATCACCTTTGTGACCAAATTACTAACAACATTTGTGTCTTGACCTGCTGAAAACTAGACCTTTAGTTAGACCTTTAGCTGGGTGTAGTAAACTACATCGGCCAGAAGAAGGCAGTGAAATTGACGCTTGTCGTGGATTTAGTGTTTTTGGTTCAAGAAAGTCTAAAAGCAACCAAAAAATTGCAAGGTTCAAAATTATGTGAGCCTGATTGGAGAGGAAGACTAAATGTATGAAAGATAGCTGAAAACAGAGGAAATGTTCTCATGCACAAAATGGACATTTGACTGTAGGGACAGGATGGATGTGCTCAGTCATCTAAAAACTGCAGTACCCAGGTACTTCAGTGCCTGACTTGGAAAGCCCAGTTGTTGGAGAAATGAAAGACTGAGAATTTTAATAAGTGTGCAAATAACTCTGAGATGTCTATCAGCTCCATCATGAGCAGTCTGCTTCCTGGTGACACTTAAAGCACCACATGGTCCAAAGTTGGTAACACTTGGACTCTTTTATCTCCCTGTTGTTATGGAACAGCTGAGGTAAACTGGAGATCTCTCTCAGCAATGGCTCTTTTAGCATTACGTGGTTCTCCATTTGAAGCTAACCTTTAATTGTGTTGTCCTTCCAGCCAGCAGCCAGCTGCAGGGGTAGCATACACTCATCCCACCACTGTGGCCAGCTACACAGTTCATCAGGCACCGGTGGCAGCACACACTGTTGCAGCAGCCTATGCACCCACTGCAGCTGCCGTTGCAGTGGCAAGACCTGCGCCTGTTGCCGTGGCAGCTGCAACTGCTGCCGCTTATGGAGGATACCAGCCAACCCACACTACCAATGATTATGGCTACCCACAACGCCAGGCGGAGGTCCCTCCACCCCCTCCACCAGTCACCTCACAGAACTACCAGGTACCCAACACACACGTCCTCTTTCTGGGACGCCTTTGTTGTTGATGTAATGGATACTAGAGGAATGAAATTATTACGCTTTTAAATTTACAAAATACAAGAACTACATTTAAGTTTGATGCACTTGCATAAATGTTTTGTCTTTTATGTTTTCAGATATTCAAATACAGTAGGTTCACCCCCAGATAGGTCACTCTTCCACTGGGTTTCATTTGTCCTTTTTGAAGTTGCTTTAATGCAATCATCAGATTTTCCAGTTAGGAACTTTTTATATTCAGAGTTGGATATGGCTAACAACAACCTATTGGACATTTCTCTGGGAACAAGAAAATAAGCAACCAGACTTAAAATTCAGATTTTCTTTGCAGGACTCTTACTCATATGTCCGTTCCACGGCTTCAGCTGTAGCTTATGACAGTAAGCAGTACTACCAGCAGCCTTCTGTTACAGCAGCTGTTGCTGCTGCACAGCCGCAGCCCAGTGTTGCAGACTCTTACTACCAGACAGGTACGTTTTAAGATGCTCATTATGCACATTTCTCTATATCTAATGATTGTTTGATCACCCCTGAAAATGTACATTCAGCAATTTCTTCATGTTAGCTACACACTTGTTCTCTTTGCTGACCAGAGATGATTGTTTGAGCTTCCATTACTGTAGTTGAATCTAAGTAACAAGACTATAGCATAGCTGGGACAGTTTCTTTCCAATCATTTTGCATATTGTGAGCTTTTATTTCAGTAATACTCTGCAATTTGCTCTTTCTAAAAGAGAAAGCAACAGTCTCTGGTTTTAGTTTTTTACTAGCTGCACTTCCATTACAAAATGTGCACAAATCTTTGTCTCTTTTCTGCCAATGTTGAAAACCACAATTTTGCAATTGTGGTTTTTCTATTAAATAAGACATGGAACTAAAATCACACATGAATAAGTTTTATTTGATAAGTCATTAATAATCATAACAGCGATGAATGTAATCAGTTATATGAAATATATTCATAATTCTGCTATGGGGCTAAAGATTAAAGCTGATCTGATAATCTTGACTTCAGGTATACATTAAACTTGTATTACTTTTTTTGTGTAGCTCCCAAAGCTGTATATAGTCAAGGTGTAACATCCTATACCCAGAGCCAACAGAATCGCCAAGTTACTGTCATCAAGCCAGCTGCTGCCAGTCCAGCTTCATCCACCTTCTCCATCTTCCCGGTGACCTCCACTGTTCAGCCAGTGGCAGCGGCTGCAGCCTCAGTTGTTCCCTCTTACTCCCAAAGCCCAACATACAGCACCAATGCTGTCACCTACTCTGGTAAATGATTGTCAGTTTGGATTTTATGCAATTTGCCTGGGTAAAGATGATTCTCTGACCTGGTTTTCCACAGCCATAAGACCCTAAGAAAAAGACGGTCAGGAACCGTATAGTATAGACTAGTGTACTATAGCTGCACCTCATCAGGAAAACATGCAAGTGGGATATTTAATGACTGTTGCACCGATAATACTGATTCTGATTAACTTGCCTTTTCTTGTCTTATGTTTTCTTTATTTTCCATCAACACAGTTTGATGCTCTCAGTGAGGTCATCATCTCAATCACTAAAGAGGACAACAAATCTGGGTGTCAAACTCAGTGAAAGTTGATTGAAGAAGCCAAACCTAAAATCATTGGCATGATGACAGGACGTCAAGGTGTTAAAAACATAATATGCAATGGGTGTTTTTAATATCTTTGGACAATTGGAATATTTCACATACTGATTTAAACGACAACTGTAATTTGATATACTGTATGACTCTACATTCAGCTTAAGGGAAATGTGTATTGTTTAAATTGAGTAAGCTTTGTCGAGTGCAGTGTATCACAGTGAGTACGCCCCTCACATTTCTGCAGATATTTAATACTATCTTTTCATGGGACAATATTGACACTTGCAACACTTTGTTGCTGGTGGTTAAGACATTAACAGCTGAATATAGAGTTATTTTGAGGGAAGAATAAATTTACACTGTAATATGAACTGCACACAGACTACTTTTCATTGTGTCAAAGTGTTATATTGTCATTGTTTCCTTTGAAAAAATATACTTAAATATCTTCAGAAATGTGAGTAATACAGTACAGTGCATCAGTTTAGTGATGCACTGTATGTCCAGGGCATTGGAGCCTGTTGGTATTAAAAAATGCAAATGCATTGGAAACCATACTGTTTTCCAGTTTTCTTTCAGTAGCCATTTCCAATTTCAGTATAATTAAAAATGTAACTTCTTCTGGATACAAATTTAAATCAAAATCAATGGTAATTGAGGTCTTCATCTCTCCCTACATTAGCTCATAACTTTACATAGCACCCCTTTCACTGAGCATCCAAATAGTGAAGTGCAGCTGGAACTTTAAAAATTGCAAAGATTCTAACAATAAAATCTGAAGCATGGTACTAACTGCTTCAGAGTTTGAGTAACATTACAACCCTGGCAAAGCATCTTAAAGCCAAAAACTCTAAACTATGAGTGAAGCTGCTGTATCAGCAGTGGTGAGGTACTAAACGTGCTAAATGGCATAAGCCCACTTTATTGCAATTACATATTTTTCTGATACCATGCAGCCGTAGATGAGTCTGAGTAGTTTTTGAAATTATCACAACAACTGAATCTCATTTACACACTTCAAACTATGAAATCAATACAACCAACTCTTCCTGTCACCTGAATAGGTGCTGAGATAGCTAATGGACCTTACCACAGTGGCCACTGTGGCTGATGTCTATTCTACGTGGTAGCGCGGCAACCAAGTGTGAGGCCGTCTCACAAAAACAAGCTCATGTACATGCATTAGTAAACACATGCTAATGTAGCGCCAGGCTACATTGCAGACTGGCAGAAAGTTTTCGCATCAACAATGGAAACAGAATGGTTCTCTATTGCCAGTGGGGAATCTGTACTGGTGATGTCGGGTATCCTGACCGTATTTGTGGTAGTAAAATTCACAGATTTCCAAAATCAGAAACAAAATGCCTTGCTTGGATCAAAGCTTGTGCAAAACCGCATGAGCAACCTTTGTACAATCAACAAGAACATAGGAGTGTGTACTGGTGTAAGTATTATTGATTTTCTTTTTTTCTGTCTGAAAAAAAAAATCAATAATAAACACATCCATCATGAACACCTTTTAGCTAAGTACAGCATAACGGCTTGGTAATGTCCATTGGTTCTACCTCTAAGTTTTATAATGATTATTAATTGTCACAATATAAATGTTTTTTTTTTTTATCTTTGTGAAAAAGAACATGAATATCCAAATTTACCTTCAGAATTTTTCTTACTACTGCTTTTCTGAAATTTTACCATCATGATGTTAAGAGGTAGTTTTGGTATAATAAAATGAATTTGACTTCATTGTATCACAATAATAATATTGGAATGAATGTAATTGAATTGGAGTCTGTATTCTAGAATCTGAATTGATGTTATATTTTTCTGTAAATAACTGATGAAATGCTTAGATGTGACATTTTAAGTTAATTTGTGCATTGAAAAACATTGCATCCTACAGCAAATGAAAAGACTTCAAGATTTTTTTTATTTTACTAGGAACATCGTACTCAGGCTATGAAGCAGCTGTGTACTCAGCAGCCTCCAGCTACTACCAGCAGCAGCAGCAACAGAAGCAGGCAGTTGCAGCAGTGGCAGCAACAGCTGCCTGGTCAGGAAACCCTTTCCCTAAGAAACCCACATTCCAGAGTAAGCAGCTTCGACCCAAGCAGCCACCCAAACCCACTCAGATACACTACTGTGATGTCTGCAAGATCAGCTGTGCTGGCCCACAGGTAAGCTCACTGAAAACAGACTCTATGGACCTTACCACAGGGGCTGCGTTTCAATGGCTGATGCCTATTCTACGTAGTAGCTCGGCCACTACGTGTGTGGCTGTCTCACAAACACAAGCTAATGTACAAACTAATGTACACAAGCTAAGGACCGAAAAAAAAAAAACACCCATAAATATCAAAAAACCTTTTTTATCAATATAAAAAGTAATAAGGTTATTCGTTTACATTAGCATTAGTAAACACATGCTAATGTAGCGCCAGGCTACATTGCAGACTGGCAGAAAGTTTTTGCATTAACAATGGAAACAGAATGGTTCTCTATTGCCAGTGGGGAATCTGTACTGGTGATGTCAGGTTTCCTGATTGTATTTGTGGTTGTAAAATTCACAGATTTCCAAAATCAGAAGCAGAATGCCTTGCTTGGATCAAAGCTTGTGCAAAATCGCATGAGCAACTCAACCTTCCTAGAACCAACAAGAACAAAAGAGTGTGTGCTGGTGTAAGTATTATTGATTTGCTTTTTTTCTGTCTGAAAAAAAGAGAATCAATAATAAACACATCCATCATAAACACCTTTCAGCTAAGTGCAGCATAACAGCAGTACTGATACAACTTCTACGCCTTGACGCCTGTCTCCTACACAGTCTTACATTAGCTAAACAGATCAATATGCAATGTGTATCTGACATACAGTAAAGGTTTTATTTTAGCAGAAACTGTTTTTGACTAAACTGTTACCCATGTTAGCCACTCTAGCACAGAGTACAGTGCATCAGGCTGAGACACACTCAAACATTTGCCAACAAACAATAGGAATCACACACTGATTTCAAAAGTAACCTACAAAACGATGAAGCCTGACTTACCCAGCCTTGCAAGAACAATAAGCATCAGTGATCTTGTCCACAGCTATATTGGTGCTCAGGGTGGTGTCCACTTTTAAAGCTCATCTTAAAACACATCTATTTTACTTGGCTTTCAACTCCAGCGAGATCTAGTTTTACGTTGTATGTTTGTTTGTTTTAAACTGTAAGTGTTTTTGTTTTTATTGTGTACAGCACTTTGTATCAGCTGTGGTTGTCTTAAAGTGCTTTATAAATAAAGCTGGTATGGTGTGAGGATCTGCCGTTTTCCTCATCGACTGAAAGCATTTTGCTGTGCCGTGCATAATGATGGAGGCATCGCGGCTCAAACACCTTGATGTCATCCAAAAAAGATGACATGAACTTGTTAGTTCCTCTGTCCATTGTTGTAGCTGATATTTGGTGAAAATCTGGCAGAAATGATACATCAATAGACTCAGAAATACTCTTATCAGTCCAAGTGGAAGACTTCAAGTTTACATAGAAACAAAGCGCCCCGAGGCTTTGTTTGTGAGACTTGCGTCCACGGGGGATTTTCTAGGTCGGTTGTGGGCGGAGCTTGGTGAGAAACTCTCACCGTGACTTTGCGATACAGGTTTCTTTATTCTCTTACAAGCCTCCTTTTATTCCCTTTTTGTGTTGCACAAAAAAACCTACACTAGTTCGAGGAGTGGGCTTGTGTAGCTTGAACAGATTTTGTTCTTATTTTTTTTTTCATTTGTAGCAGTTCACTTCGGGTTCCTAAGTGCCCAAGTAGAAGGCAGTTAGACATTTTAAATTTCACCTCTGATCCAAAAGGTTTCTTCAGTTCTGAATATGATTGGAAGTAACAGGTGTAAAATCAGAATAATCACAATAATAATTACAATGATATTAGTGACTTCGATAGTGACTTCCTAATGAAGCAATTAGGAAATGGGAGTGGATGTTGGTCAATTAAATCTCAACCTCAGACAACATTCTCTGTTTAATATCTGAAGCATTTAGGTGGCTGAGAATCTTCTCCAGCATTCCACTCTGGTAAGATCAGAGTTGATGAAATACTGAATTTAATGTTTGAGTTTAGAAGACTTATTTTATTTAGAACAAAATATATCTATATATTTTTTAAATAATTCTGTTTACGCATGTCTGAATGTCTTTTGTTTATTTTCATAGAAGTTTTATTCATTATTACCTTTGTAACTTGTCGGATTCAAGTTATTTCTGTGACCATTGTGGGTTTTTCTTTCATTAACTGAGGGCTACCAGTAATTTTGTCCACGTGCTAATCCCACAAGGGATTCACTGACATTTATTGAACAAACTGTTGAGAAAGTTGTACATATTAGGCCTGTCACGATAACAAATTCTGCTGAGCGATTGTTTCAAAAATTATTGCGATAAATGATCATATTATTTGAAGACCATTTTAAACTGATTTAATGGAAATGACATGATAATGCATGCGATTTCCTGCCAAAAATAGATGGACTTTATTTTCAAAAGAACATTTTACACTGGAACTGAAACAAAATAAACAAAACAACCAAAAACAAAAATCAAATGGATTCTCAGTCTCCATTAACAAAAAATTTAGTTGAATAAAACCTAAACAACATAAAGCCAAAGAGGAAATAAATACTGCACTCAATCAACCAAAAGAATGCAGATTTTGAAGTCTATATACCAGGGGTCACCAACACGTCGCCCGTGGAGCTGCTTCTAAAAATAGCCATTATCATTAGGGAGCACTACCAAAAAATAATTTAATTAAATGTTTTTACATTGAAGTAATGACGTTTGTTTATTTAGAGTTCAAAAGAGGGAAATGATAAAAACGTTTAAAATAAATTGCTTTATGTCTCTTTCCTGCTGTTAAAGTTCAGAACTGCGCGGAGGCGCATGCAGGAAACTATCAGAGCGCAGCAGCGCCTGCAGCTGCACTCCGCGTACCGTCACATTTTTCTTTAAGTAAAGAAAGAAAAGAATAACTTCTGGAGTTTTTATTATTTAGCCCTATTTACTATTGACAAAATTGTGAAGAAAAAATAAATAAATTGTGCCAAAACATCTTATTTGTAGCGCACATCGCAACACCTGAACCTGGGAATCAACACCGTCCTCTGGGCAGGCTTCGCTTCATGTCTTTATTATTTAGCATCGTCTGGAAAAACAGTCGCTGCTCTTGTGGTTTAGGTTTGTGCTGATTTTTGCGCATTGTAGAGGTGCTTGTGCTCTTGCAGGTCAGGTGCAGTGATAGTTTTATTTTTTCGACATCTGCTGGTGTCAGCCAGCGGGTGACCCGTCAACTATTCGGTTCGCGAAACCACAAAAAAAAAAGCTAATAAACCGGCGACCCGCCAGAACCGCGCAGACTGTCAGAAGCTCAGGCTGATCTTAGAACAACGGGAGGTTCAAACCAACTCGTTCATTTTTAGCTGACAGAAAAACGCAAAGCCTGAAATGAACAAAAGCAAACTGACCAATAAGACTTGGGCTTTGGGGTTCCCCGCCATCAGACTGACACAGCTGTGTGTGTATGATATCTTTTTGCACAAAAGATATTTTATTTTCCACAATTTTGCTAATAGAACAGATTTGGATAATAAAACAATAACTATTCTTTTTTATTTAAAGGAACATTTCAAGGTACTCAGTGCTGCAGTGCTGTTCAGCTGCAGGTGTTGCTGCAACAATCCATCAGTTTGCTTTTGTTTATTTCAGTCACTTGTGGCCATTTTAGAATCACAGAGAAAAACTCCAAAAGGGAATCAAACTTAAAACTCTATGAGCTAAGAACTTCTAATCACATAATAGCAATTAACCATAGCTGGCATAGTAAATTATTATATATATATTTATATACATATACTTATAAAGACTGTATCAAACAAGTAGCCCTTCGTGTTGCTCTGTACCCATGAAGTAGCTCCCAGTCTCAAAAAGGTTGGTGACCACTGCTATATACTATATTGCCCTTCAGTAATCATTAGATTTAAATAGAGAAGACGGGCATATCTGACCACCTGATGCAACAGTTCACATGACACAATTTTTTGCCCTGATTTTCCCCTTAGGACAATCTTGGAATGTTGGGCATTCTCTAAGATTGTCGCTTGCGATTTCATAACCGATCATCCTGTAGTGTGTGGTGTATTTCGGTAGATCGTCGTGGTCGCTCCGATATAAATCAGGGATTTTCCCCAACAGGGAGCGTTAACGCAGCCTGTTGAATGTGACGGGTAGCCAATCAGAAAGCGCGAATTCTCCATGGTTTCTGAGGGGAAATTACGGAGGCAAATCCCAAACAGCTGATATGGTGCAATCCAAGTCCAGCGGACATCGGTGATGATATGTGGAAACAACATGACTGTTTACACATTCTTTGTGCACAAAATGTTGAATAAACAAGGGGAGAAGTTGGAGCAAAATTGCTACCGCAGTTGATAAACTCGGTAACTTTTCAGCTCTTCTTCATTCATTCAGTCAGGACTTTACGCTGACACTAGCCACATGCATTGCAGGTAGATTGTAGTAAAGCATTGATCAATGCCTGGTTTTAAAATGAGTTAACTGGACTTGTAGCCATTATTTTGTGCCCATTGATGGACACCACACGACACAGTTGAACCCAATCGAACAGTTATACCTAGGATTTCTGTCGGCTAATGTCTGGTCTCTCAAGTTTTGAAAATGAGCCGACAATCGGCAGACAGCTCTAAGATTGTGTCGTGTGCGCTGGGCATCACAGTAAGGAAATGAGGGTCACCGGAGTTTTTTTCATTCAATGTCATCAATAGAAAGAGAAAAAGTCCAGAAGAAACGATAAAGCCGATAATTAAATAAGGTCAATAGTTTTAATTTATTGTTTATCGTGACAGGCCTAGTAAATATAACATTTTTGGTAATATTTTGAGTCTTGTTATTTACATTAATTGAAATTTATTGATACATTGATAAATCTCTGATCACAACTAAAAACTTTTAACCATATGTGCACACACCTAGTTAACAGTGTTGACAATGTGCTAATATTAAAAAAACAACAACAAAAAAAAAACCTTCCCAGTCATTTTCTCCATACCACCATTAGACTTATAAAGAGCATTTGGAAGGCCAGAAGCATAAGAAGAAGGAAGCAGCACTGAAAGTGTCGCAGGGGAGCAGCAGCAGCACTGCAGGAGGGGCACTGGCCCGGAACGCTCAGAACCAGCTTCGCTGTGAACTTTGTGATGTTTCGTGCACTGGAGCTGACGCTTATGCCGCCCATATTCGAGGAGCCAAGCACCAGAAGGTTTGGATGTTGGGACATTAACCAACACTTTGTCTACTTGGAACTTGGAAAAGGTTTCACACAGAGCTTAATTTCTCTTTTCAAATGCTGAATTCTTCTTGCAGGTGGTGAAACTTCATACCAAACTTGGAAAGCCCATTCCTTCCACAGAGCCCAGTATGATCGCTCAGACATCAGCCTCAGGTGCTTCTGCTACTGGCAAGACCTCTCTTAGCAGTTCCAGCACTTCCAGCGCTTTGTGTCTGTCTTCCAACTCTTCCTCCAGCTCTAGCGCCCCCTATCTGAAAGCTGTCAACATAACCAGCAGCAGTGTGCTTACCAAGAATCCACTGGCCAGCAGTCTCTCTGTTGCCAGTTCTGCAGCACCTGGCAAGAAAGTCAACACTCCAAAGATTAATTTTGTTGGTAGGTAAACTTTCTTCATTTTGCCTTTAATTATAAAATATTTACACTTCAGGAGAACCAATGAATATAGATTCTATTGCCTTTAAAACTGTGTTTCTCAACCTTGTTTGGGCCAGTGCTCCCTGTCCATTATCCAGGTCCCTCACCAACCCCCATCAAAAAATTTGTAGGATTCTTTGTACTGAATATTATTTTATTATTAATATCACTATTAATAAATGTTTTGATTTTTATGGTTGTTTCTGTATTTATCATCAAAAATAATTTTCCAGACAGCAAAAAATCCATGTGAATAGAAATTATTTTTACAGGCGTCTGTGAAAAATGCAATGAATGGATATTCAGGTTAAAGTAGGTAGGGTTAGGGTCCTTTTAATTCCATACAGATATGGGATAGCAATATGGATTATGTCTTCATATAGACCTGACTTTTGATTTATATATTAATAGTTTTGCTGGACAGAAATTACAAAGAACAAGGCTGGTTCTTAATGAAATCCTAATGAGTGAACTTGAAAGTGTCATGGAGTCATCAGCCTCATGACATTAAAACCGACATGAAATAAATATATCAAATAAATTCTAATTAAAAACATAAATAAGTGATAAGGTCCTTACTGTTATCGTCTGTAAAATATATTTCTTTTTAGTAATAGATGTGGTCTCAAAAACTCATGGAAGAATATTATTTTACCTTTTATCTGAAAATAGTGTCTGTTTTTGCCATACTGTCCTCTCTGTACTAATTATTGCACGAAAGGCCTTACCATACCAGCTTTTTCCAGTCTTTACTTTAGTTTCTTAGTTTATTCTTCAATTTTGTTCTTCATTCATTTCCATTGATTACTAATATCCTCTCTTGGTTTATTGTGATGTCCTCTTTAGTTTCTTTTCTGTTGCTAATTTTATCGGTTTTTTATTAATGCTCACCACCAGTAAACTTGACTCATTAAGCCATTCATCTGCTACGCCGCCTCATCAACATGCGTTTCAGATCATGTTTTGATTTTCCACTCATATTGACTCTTCACTGTTTAGCGTCAGATTCTGTGTTTATGTCCTGATTCACATCTAGTTCGTTGCTCCACTCTACGTTCTTGTTCTGATGTTTCAGAATTTTGCGCAATGTGCGCAATACTTGAGAATCAGACACCACACAAGTGAATCACAGCAACATCATTAGCCGGTGTAACGTTGAACTGATGTGGTTACGCCAGCAGGAGCGCCGAGATGCGCCAAGAAGCTAACAGAAACACTGAAGAGAAGAAGAGCTGCATCAATATATTTGCAGCCAAACATGTTTTAGTATTACACATACATTTTCAGCAAGTTGCTCAAAGTCTACACTGGTATTGTTGGGCATATAAGGTGTAAAGTTTATCTTCGAGCAATTGTGCTCCAAAGGAATCCAAGTGCTCTGCTTTTGTAAAAAGTTTTCCGCCAGCACCCCTGCCGCCCCCATTGAGAAACTTTAAAACGATATTTGTGTGGAGAAGTTAGATGTAAAACAATGTAAAACTAGAAAAACGCTGTTCCTTGCAAAAAACCTATGTGAATTTAAATCTGTTTCATAAACACACTAGAAGATGCTGAAGAGTATGGAGCCCTCACGAGACAAAGAAAATTATTTTTCTTTTGGATTCCCCCGCAAAACGTTTGCGTTCCTTTGCAATAATCTGCTGATCAGTTATGTGGCATAATTGAATACTGTAAGCCTTTCTTATGGGGCCACTGTACTTTCTGCCTTAAAACTAGGCAGAAAGGTATTGTGATATAATAGGAACTATGATAATACCCCCTTGTGAAATATCTGAAGTTTTATATCTTTTTCTTTAGTATGAAAAGGCACCATAAACCTATGATATAAACCTATGATCTGTTTATGATATATAATAGATGTTTTCCTTAAGTAGGAAAGAAATAAAAATACATCCAAACTATTTGGACTATTTCTGAGTTATTGTGGGATAATCAGTCATCTGACAGTTTTAATTGTGTCTCTGTTGTGTTCATAGTCTGAATGGTTTATAGAGCTTCTTTCAGTGCTGTTCCAACTTAAACGTGCAGTAAATGAATTGATTTTCAATCAGTGGTTTGCACCAAAGAGTTAATATTAATCAACATATTTTCACTGAGGCTCCAAAAGAGCTTTATGAATGAAATAAGTAATTATTGATATGACAGAGCACGCAGCTTTGACTCCTGGTGGTGGATGTGTCGATGTGGACGTGACGTCATCAAGTATGAATTGAAGGTTACTGGCCTGCTGGCTTTGTGTGTGTGAGGAAGCGGTGAGCGGGGAGGTCAGTCCTTGCAAAGTTTGGAGCCTGATGATCAAAATGGATTAAATCGATAATTGTGACAGAACAAAGAAATGGTTTGGAGTTGATTGATACATGGACAGATGAGATTCCCCCAAGTTAACCCAGTGTGGCCCTCGACACTGGGCCACACATTAGTTTACTATGTTTTTATAATAATAAAACTTGTTTATTATTATTAACTCTTTGGTGCAAAAAACTGATTGAAAATCAATTCATTTACTGCATATTTATGTCTGTTAAGGTTGATATTAAACTGAACATGAAAACGGCCCTTTAAACCATTCAGACTATGAACACAACAGAGACACAATCAAAACTGTCAGATGACTATTTACCCCTTGATAATTACTCAGAAATAGTCCAAAGTAGGATGTATTCTCATTTATGGCTCCCAGAGATTCTCAAAGTCCCATTGTTTACCCTTGGCGATGTATGTTAGTTTTTCCAGTCTGAGCGAATTTGCAATTTCTTTCTTCCAGAGTCCCAGGGAGGGGCCGTCCATGCTCCTCCAGCATAACGCAACAGATCTTCTGGCTCGAAGAAGTCTGTAGTCTATCAATTTAGTTTTCATCTGTGATTGTTTAAATCCCACTGGGTTTATTCCTAGAACACAGATTTTGACCTCCAATGGGACTTTCACCTTAAACAATTCAGATAGACACCCAATAACATCCCTCCAAAACTTCTGAATCTTAAGAAGTTCCCACAAACAATGGAGAAGAGTTCCTTTTTCAAACAAGCATTTAGTCAATCAATCAATCAAATTTTATTTGTATAGCACATTTCAGCTACAAGGCATTTCAAAGTGCTTTACATCATAAACATAAAATACAAAGTCATGTAACATAGAATAAAATGAAATAAAATAAAATATTTCATTTTATTGTGCAAGTATCTGGAAAATCACTGGACATATGATGAAGCTTAACTGGTGTTATATAGGTTCTCATAAGCCATTTATACTGCAGAAGTTTAAATTGTGTGTTTATTGTTTGTTGTGCTTTTAAACAGGCCTGATTCCAGTCTTCCTCATCTATATCTTCCAGAGTATCTCTTCTCCAAGCATCTAACTTGTCAATTGCTGAATCCTTAGAGCAGTGGTGCCCAAAGTCAGTCCTGGAGGGCTGGCATCCTGCATGTTTTAGTTCTCTCCCTGGTTTAATGCACCTGGATCCAATGATAGCTTGTTAGAAGGCCTAAGAAGAACATTGACATACTGAAAAGGTTGTTACTACCACCAGGGAGAGAACTAAAAAATGCAGGATGCCGGCCCTCGAGGACTGACTTTGGGCACCACTGCCTTAGAGGAAAGCATCAACAAATTATAGAACACCGAAAGGAAACCTTCCCCTTTTAAGTCCCCAACACATACCTCTTCTATTTTAAACAGTGGAATGTCAACTATTCGTTTCAGTTTTGATGACATGATTTTTCAACTGTAAGTATTTTAAAAAAATGTTTTGAGGGTTTTAAATACTTCTTATATAACTGATCAAATGTAAGCATCATGCCATGGGCATATAAATCTTTAAATATCTGAATGCCTTTGGTTTTCCATAGTTTAAATCCTCCATAATTTTTCCCTGGGTTGAACCTTTCATTACCCCAAGCAAGGGTAAATTGTGATAGCTCTGGGTGTCACGCATATGTTTATGTGCTGCATGCCAAGTTATAATTGTATTTTTTAAGAAAGGGTTGTTTGTGGGGGTTTTTTCGTGTCTTTATATCCAAAGAATATAGGAAGGTGTTTAAGGAGAAATCTGGAACAGATTGCTGTTCAATGTCTACCCAGGCTGGAGGCGCCAATGGACAAAAGTAATGAGTAGCTGATGTTAGCCGGGCAGCCATATAATACCATCTGGGATTAGGGACTTGAAGTCCACCTCTACCATAGGGCAAATAAAGTAGCTTCAGACAGAGTCTTGCTGACAGAGTCAGAGTCTTACTCCAAATAAATTGATTAAACAGTTTGTTAAGACTGTCTTATAATGAATCTGGCAGTGGCACTGGAATTGTTTGAAAATAGTACAAACATTTGGGCAAGATTGTCATTTTTAATAAATTTATTCGGCCTATCATGGATATAGGCAAATTTAACCATCGATTTAACATTTCTGTGACTCTTTCCACAAGGAAATTATAATTTGCTGCGCTTATTTCATTGAGGGATGGGGTGATCTTAATATCCAAGTATGTAAAACCTTTTGCAGTTTTAAATGGTGTAACCACAATAAACATTAACTCTGATTTAGAATTATTAATTTTATATCCTGAAAATTCACTGAATTCTTTTATTAGATTTAGGAAATTGGGAATACAGATCTTCAAATTACTTATGAAAAATATGATGTCATCCGCAAACAAGGAAATGGGATGATCTCTTCCTCCAATTCTAATACCTGATATTCCTGTATTTGCTCTAATAGCCATCGCCAGAGGTTCTATTGCTTCTGGTCTAGTTGACCGTTGTAAATTAAAAGGTTTTGACATTATTGGTTAAAACTTGTGCTGTGGGATCAGTACGCAGTAGTCGTATGCATTTTAGAAAGATTTCACCAAGTCCATATTTGGGGAACACTTCAAACAGATTGTTCCACTCTATTCTATCAAAAACTTGATGTGCATCCAATAATAACATCGCTGTGTCCTTACAATTATGTTTTTCACGCAATACATTAAGAACCCGTCTTATATTATGGTAACTTTGTCTTGTTTTAAGAAATTCTTGTTGATAATCTATTATTAAATCGGGCAGGTATTTATGTAATCTCCGACAGAGTGCTTTACACAAAATCTTTGTATCACATCCCATAAGACAGATTCCTCTATAAGAGGAGCATTTAGTCGGGGGTTTGTTTGGTTTTAGCAAAATAGTTATTCTAGCTAACCTCGGTGAGTCTGGGAGTATTCCAGCTTTATATGATTCCTCATACATGTTGAAGTGGTGGGATTAATTTATTTTTAAATGTTTTATAAAATTCTAGTGGAAGTCCATCAGGACCTAGCGTTTTACCGCTATTCGTGCTGTCTATTGCGTCAGATAGATCTTTTATTGTGAAAGGACTATCAAGAGTTGTTTTCTTCTCCTCTAAAAGGGTTTTGAATTTTAATTGATTAAAGAAACTCAGATTGTGCTTCTTCGTTTCCAGAATATTCGGATTCATACAAGGTTTTGTAGAATTCTCTTAAATTTTCATTTATTTTTGAAGGTCTGTGGTTAAAATGTCCAATTTTGATTTTATGCTATTAATTGTTCTTTCCGCTTGCATCTGTTTTATTCTCCAAGCCAGTAATTTACTGGTCTTTTATCCTGGATCATAGAATGCTTATTTAGTCCACATTAAGCTTTTTGGCACTTTCTGTGTTGTTAATTTATCATATCTGGTTCTTAAAACAGTAAGATTGTGTAATTTTGTTTGATCATTGCTCTGATAAAGTTTTGCTTCGCTGGATTTAATTTGTCTCTCTAATAATTTTAATTCTTGGTTATATTGTTTATCTTTATTACTGGTACAGCTGTTAATTTCTCCTCCAATATAAGCTTAAAAAACTTCCCATCTAATGCTAGCTGTAGTTTCATCTTTATTCATTTCAAAGTATTTGTCACTGCAAGTTTGTATAAATGTAATAAATTTTGAGTCTTTTAGCAGAAAGACTCAAAATTGATCAACCTTGATCAATCTTATTCATTTTCATTTCCAGGAACACTGCAGCATGATCGCTAATTACGATACTATTATACCAGCAGTTCCCCACATGAGGCAATAACTCCACAGAAATGAGAAAATAATCAATACGCGAAAGGGATTGGTGTGAGCTTGAATAACAAGAAAATTCCCTGTTACTTGGATTCTTTGTTCTCCATACTTCATTTGTTCTTAAATCTTTTATATAGTTAAGGCATATTTTCCTGGTTTGTGTTTGACTGGTATCAATTTGAGTAGATTTATCCAGACTTGGGTTTAGGGTGCAATTAAAGTCCCCTCCTATTATATAAAGTCCCTCTAGGATTGACAAGATTAATAATACATTTTCATCAAAGGATGGGCTATCATTGTTAGGCCCGTAAATATTTTGTCAAGTTTAGTTTTAATTTTGAAATGTGTCCCTGTACAATGATATATCTCCCATATTGGTATTTGATTGACTTTATAGTTTGAAATGGTATTAACTCATGTACAAGAATAACTCCTCAGGCGTGACTGGTAAAGGAAGAGTGATGGACCTGACCCTGCCATCTTTTGGTTATCTGATGCATTTCTGGCACAATCAAATGAGAGTCTTGTAGAAAAACTATTTTAGATTTCAAATATTTTAATCGGTCTAACACTTGTTTAGTCAGCTTCCTTATTCCTCTGACACTCCAGCTTGTAATTTTGATATTCAAAATATTTCCTTTGGTTGTCTTCCCCATACCAGATTTTTTAATTTACTGCTAAACTAAAATCAAGTAAGTGTGAATGACTTGTCCAGTGCAAGCTTCAGCCACTTCGGTAGGATGTTGCTAATAAAGTCAAAAAGTGGTTGTCTTCCATCTGCTCCTTCTTGAATGCCAAAGACACACAGGTTCTTTCGCCTTCCTTGGTTTTCCAGGTCATTTGTTTTGGCCTCAAGGAGCAGGATTCGTTTCATAACTAAAGTCAATGTTTCTGCTTTTTCGAGCGAGCTTTCTGTTTCGGCAATGCGAGCCGCAGCCTCCTCCTGAGCCGTCTGGTTTAATAGATCTTGTTTTACCTCTGACACTTTAGCCTTCAGCTAGCCGTAGCGCTCACTGTTGCAGTCAGTCTTTCCTATCCTATACTATCCAGCTTGACTCTGAAATCCGACCAGAGTGACTGTAGCTCTTCCAACACGTCAGCTATGCTAGCCATATTAGCATCCTCACCACACGTTGGACTGTGTTGTTTTGGTGGTTGTCTTGTGTTGTCTTGAAAAAATGTCTTACTGTTTCACACACGAAGCTTTAGACATATCAGTGTCATATCTTTTGTGCCTTACTTATAGCTTTTACAAGGATTTTAAAAGGAAATTTCGAACACTGTCCAAGGAGTTATTCACTGTGCTGCCATTCGGGATTTCGGTTACGTGATCCCTCCAGAAGAGGCATGAATATTTTGATAAATGAATTGTTGAAATAGGTTGGAGAATGTCAAAGTATTTAAGAAATGAAAAATGTAGCGAGAATTTTCAGAAGTGAGAATGCATTCTTTGTAAGGCAAAGTACTGAAATCGGCTTTCATTGATGTAGTTGTGTGACGAAAACTGAGTCATTTTGTTCGCAGAGAGCCGACACCATGCCTGGGTCAAACTATTTGCAACACAGCTCTGTGCAAAATGTTCTGTGATTAGTTAGAAGTTTGTTGCTGTGCTTTATGCAGAAGTGTGCTCAGCCAGCAATGTTTATTTATTTTCTACTAGTTCTCTCTTCCACTATCTGGTTTTTGTATCTGCAGGAGAAATGAATTTCTTTGAGGAACTTTTATCTGACTTGTTAAGGAATTATGTACATTTGTACAGTTCTTTCCTAAATAACTCCTATAAAAAAAACACTGCTGAATGTGTAATATTTGCTGGACAGAAACTGTAACGTTGTTGTTCATAGAGGAGGCTGTCTGTAGAAAAGTTGCGCTTTCTCTGTGAATGTTTCATAACAGCAAAACAGAGGAAGGTAGAGGTCTGACACATACAGAACCGGGAGCGGTGCCACCCAGTTCTGCAGAACAAACCACAGCCACATTACCGATTGTCAACTGTTGGGCTTTGGAAGGAGTATTTCGTGTCCTCTAAGAAGAATGCGCTTCATTGGCTTTCAAATAAAAAGAATGCAGTGAAAATGCATTCAATCAGTGTGAAGACATTATGCATTCTCACTGATTAAAAAAATAATAATGCACACTTGTCCTGCGTCCTAATTATTTGCAATAATCCAGAAAAGGTCTGACTGAGCTGGTTCAAAATGTCCTGCTTCCCAATATATGCATCTTTCATTGTTTCAGTACATTCATAATTTATGGAAATTCCATTTCTGACAACTCGGTATAAACATAACTAAAATAAAGAAGTGTAATAAAATACATTTTGAAAATGTTTCTTATGTTTTTGCATTGTATTCAGGTTTGGATATTCAATTTCATATTTGATGTTTTGTAAATTTCAGCTGGAAGTAAATTACAGACAACAGGAAAGATGGAGGAGATGAGAGAAGAAATCAAAGGCGATACTTGTAAGCCGGCCGCACCCTCTTCTGCTTCCCCAGATGCTAAGGCTGATCTCTGTGACTCTCTATCCACATCGGCACTTATTGCTTTGCAGAGTGACGTCCAGCCTGTTGGTCATGACTATGTGGAAGAAGTAGGTTTTTATAAAGAAATGCTGTAGATTGGTTATGGATAACCTGCACTTGTGGTTTTTATCTGGGTTGGCTTTGAGTGGATATTGTGAATGGTTTTTTGCAGGTCAGAAACGATGAAGGCAAAGTCATTCGCTTTCACTGCAAGCTGTGTGAATGTAGCTTCAACGATCCCAATGCAAAGGAAATGCATCTGAAAGGACGGAGGCATCGCCTCCAGTATAAGGTTGGTGGCTGGCTAACTTTGCTGCAGTGAAATTTTCCTTCAATCTGTGCAAAATCCTGGAGAATTAAAATTGAACTCAATGTCTGAAGATGATTAAGGACTACAAAAGCATTACCTATTGATAGTTTGAAATTATTTTGTTCACATCAAACAAATTACAAGAACAGTAACTTAAGTTATTGGAGCAGCTGAGCAATACCTCCCAAAACATTGAGTGACATGCCTGCCTCAAGGTATGGTCAGATCTCAGCAGGGTTTCCACCAGAAAACGTAAGCCTGGTGGTCGGGGTGCCGAAGCAGGGCATGCGGGACGCCAAGGTCGTCCATCATGTTTTTGTATTAAAAGATGTTAAGTAGACAAGAAAAGTAAAAATATTACAGGGTACTTGTATGTTACTGGAAAACATCACAAGTGAAATGCCATCTAAACCCACAACTAGTCTTAAAAACATCAAATCAAAAAATACGATTAAAATTAATATGAATTATTTGCAGTTATGTTTAATCCAAATTAAGTCAGCTGCTCCATCAGGCACCCCAGGGCTTCAGGGCCCCAGTCCTGATATTTTAACGCAGACCACAGATCCAAATGAAACATTTCTTTATTGAGGTTATCAGTGCTGCTAAATTTGATGTAATTGTTTCAGCATACATAAATTAAAATATTTAAAATTAACATTTAAATATAAGATTTTAAGGAGCAGGCATGTTTACTTTGTATAAGTTCAAAGAACAATATTCATAGTTACACTGTTTGGTTACCATAGCTCCATTCTGATGCTATGAGTTTAATCTTTGAGTTTGAGCTCTGTTTGTTCACAAATACAAATTAGTAAACTGAAATTATAACTCGTTTCTTCTTAGGTTGGCCAATTAAACTACTCCCCCTCTTCCAGATTTCACTAAATCGAACACAGAAGCTGTTAGAGGCACTGATGTTTTTAGCAGTAAGAGGAGCCCGAGAATCAAATTCTGCTCAAGGCCTCCCACAGTCTTGGACTGGCCCTGCTTGACAAGTTAAAATCTACTGCTGTGCAAACAGGGGATTTAATTTAATGCTGCAAATCTGGCTTTAGTAGCTCTTCCATTTTGCGTCTGTTGAGTTTTTAATAAACTACCTTGAGCAACTTAATTATTAGTTGCTCAAGGTGACATTTCACTATTAGTTTAATCATGAGTTTAAACTAACTAGTTTTTCTGATCTCCGCACAGCCGCGCACATGAACTCTGGCTGACTAAGTGGACAAAGCATTTGATACAGTTTCATGCATTGTGTAACCAGAAAAAAAAATCAGAAAAAAAACAAACAAAGTATAAAACCAGCATGAAGGCAAGCGCGAAAGCTCCTCACCGGGCAGAATCTGTGTGATGAGGTTAGTGCTGGTTCGTTAATCACTAATGCGCCGGCCAAACGGGAACATACTTAAACTTTACAGTGAAAACAGAACTACACAGTGGGCAGTGTGTTCAGATGTAACTCCCCACATAATTCTTTGTGGGGCGTTGACATTCTCACATCATTCTCACTGCTCCCTCAGCGCGCACCTCTGAAAGCGCGTCTAAGTTAAGCAACCAGAGGTAACACGGTGGGGTTTAAACTCCGACCTTGATTTCTTTAAAGAGTCATAATTCCACACAGGGGTTGACGTAAATACCCATACAGGTCAGCCTGTGTCCAGTTTGAATGAAAGGAGGAGCGCACGATCCGTACTGAGGTAAAAATTTCAAGCAGCGGCAGCTTGCAAGGCGGCTCGCAAAGGCGCCAGCTGTGTGATTGGTCTGCCCTCCGGCTTGATATGCATAAACTATAAACTTATTCATAAACTATCATTTGCTCTGCCAGTGAAACGCTCTGAGCAATTCAATCCGGATTTAATTTGGAGAAAAATCTATATGTTTTTTCATCATTATTCATGTTTCTAAAAACAAGCAGTGCTTGGCCTGGCAGGGGGCCATGGCGAGCTGCACTGGGGGAAACTCTGCACAACATTAAGCTCTTTTTATTTATTTATTTATTTATGTTTTGTAGAAGAAGGTAAATCCCGATCTGCAGGTAGAAGTCAAGCCCAGCATCCGAGCCCGAAAGATTCAGGAAGAAAAGATGAGAAAACAGATGCAGAAAGAAGAGTACTGGAGAAGAAGAGAAGAGGAGGAGCGCTGGAGGATGGAAATGAGGTATGGATTTGTTCTGTATTGGCTGTGAAACTTACTACCTGCACATCATTGCACTTCACTTAGGTCTGAGCATTATAGCCTAATGTCATGCCTAGATGTCATGACATCTTTAGTTGTTCACCTCAGTGATGATGAATGGATGATAAAACAAACCTTGAGTTGACAGAGTAACAAAATTATGACAGCCCCACAACAGCTGATCCAGATCATCTGTTGTGGTATGGATCGTTTACCATATACATCGGTAAATGCTGAAAGCTGTAAACGGTGCATTCCACCTCACTGGTTTGGGCAGCACCATAAGATGAGTGCTATGACACGAGATTCTCCAGGCTGTTGCTATACCATAGTGATGGTGCCAAATACACTGCAGTGTGATCCGATCAGTCCATATCTCCTATTGCTGGGTTGCAGATGACATAGTACCGATGTCATGCAATGAAGATGGGGGTCAGAAAGTAAACGCAGCCTGTTTACTTCTGCTGTTCCAGCTTCAAAATTCCTAAGGTCTGTGTCATGTACGGAAGTTTCAACCATTCTAATAGAAAGATTAACTTTATTTTCGTGTTCTGAAAGTAGTTGGTCACAAGGGAGTTGATTTTAAAGACAAGACTTGCAGAAAAAATTTGGAAAAAAGACCACTTTCTAATAGGTAAGGTTCATACTGTTTAAATTGTATTTTCAAGTACTCTTATGTAAGGTAAGATATATTATTTTCACACCCTAGCTTGGTTGAACCATGTTTTTAACCAGCATGCACCAATCATATCTTGTGATTGGTGCATGCTGGTTAAATCTTTGGAGTTTACAACGGCGCAGATCGCACGCCTCACTTTTTCTTCAAAATGGACACAGGCTGTCCTGTATGGACATTTATATGAACTCCCTGTGAGGAATTATGTTTGGAAAATTCTTCATTACGATACAAGTCAAGTTCAAAGGCCACAGCGTTGTTTTGGTTAGCTCAATGTGAAGCACATTTATAGCCTGTAGTTGCGCTTTTAGAGGGGTGCTTTGAGCATGCAGTGAGAATGATTTATCTTTGTGAACAAAGAACTATGTGTGGTGTCTGTAGGTACATCTCACACAGCTGCCCAGGGCATGGCCATGTGTCTGTGCTGATGAAGTTTATGTGTTCCTGGTTGACCAGTGCATTAGTGTTTAACGAACTAGCACTAATCACTCATCATGCAGGTTCAGCCCGGTGAGGAGCTTTCGCGCTCACCTGGTAGTCACGCGTCACGCTGGTTTTATATTATTTTATTGAATCTTTTTGTATTCTTTTTCCAGTTACACGATGCACCAAATCATATCAAATGCCAGTCAGCCAGAGTTCATGCGCACAGACCCCGGAAATCTAAAAATCTCGTCCAGTTTTATGGTGCGTTCACACCGAAAGCGTTTTGAGTGTCAGGCGCGTCTGATTTACTTAAAAGTCTATATGGAGGCACATAGGCACGTGTAGGCATGTCATTGTCCATTGTGGCTCGATTTGAACCATTTTGAAAGTTTAACACAGCGATCGCGTATGACGAACCACATAGACTTTGAATGTAAACCTGACGCACCTGATGCTCAAAACGTGTTTGGTGTGAACAACAAACACGTTTTGGTGTTCACAAAACGTGTTTGGCAGCGGCCAAACAAATTATGTTTTGTTCACCAAACAAATTATACACGTTTGGCAGCGGCAGGTCCAAAGTATATAAAATCGCGCAAGTGCGTTTTGCCCTGCCCTGGCACGTAGCTAAAATCCAGTCATCACAGAATAAGTGTTTTGACCATTTTTGGCTGTCTGACAATCTGAGCTTGGTAAAGAAATAAACCTGAAAATTAGAGAAAGACATGGCTGATAAAAATTAAGAGTTGAGACAGATAAAAAAGACAGATTTGGAGGATAACATTGTCAAGGTTTTCTTTCTTATGAATATTCTGTCAAATATATATAAATAAAGGAAACTCATTGAATGAAAAGGTGTGTCCAAACTTTTGGTCTGTACTGTATATATTGACTACAGTAATCAACCGTTTAGCAGACAAATCTAAAAGAAAGCAGCAGTGCACCAATTGCAATTTTCTGATCACCGATCTTTAAAAAACCGGACTTGCTGATTTATTGTATGTGTGCACAAAATATTGTGAAACAGTCATTAGCTTGGAGTGGCGATTGTAAACTGTGCACAGAGAGAATTGACCTGGTTAGCCCTCTCTCAAAGCAGAGCCATAGGAGGCAGTGGCTGATTACTGTATAGGGCCAGCACATTGGCTCAATCTCAGGGGTCCACGCCCTCCCAAGTCCGGCCCTGTTTCGCATGTACAACAATACTGTGACTCAAGTCTGCAATATAGTGATGTGACACTCGCGAACGAGCTGATACTTCTGAGTGGCTCTTTACTATGAGAAATAGTAAAGAGCCGGTTCTCAGTGAGAACCGTTTTTTTGTTTTGCTCTGCGCACTCTGCATTTGCTATTATTATTCTATTTTATGAACAATATATATTTATTTAATCATCAAATAAGCCTCCAATTAAAAACTAGTGGTGTTGCGGTGTGTGTGTTCTCTGTTCTGAACTTTTGTAGAAGCAGTTAGTTCTATATACATGTACAATCTTATTTGCATTACTGCTAATGTTTTTGTTTATGACATTATCATTATATGATTCCTCAATTAATTTACACTTTTCAATTCATACTTATCTGTGTGGGCTTTGTTTTCAGATTTTTGTCATTTGTATTTCCTTCCTATCTGCCTGCACTTTTACATGATCACTACAGTTTAACTTGGTGGGGTTCGGTCTTTCAATCGTAACCTGTTGTACCTGGGTCATGGAAAAATATACTGAAGTGTCATGGAGAGTCATGGAAAAGTTATGGAATTTTTTTTTTTTTAAATACCAGTAGTAACCCAATAAGGTAGGGATGCTCCGATCAGGCTTTTTGCTACTGATTCCAATACTAATCATCCATGAGGCTGATCTTTACCGATCAATGCCGATCGCCTGGATTGGCTGTTAATTTTTCGCTTTAGGTACAAATGATACTATGTTACCTGGCAAAATGGGAAAATGATTTAGCTATGTGCGTGCGTGCGTATGTTCTATATACATACATATGTGCACCTACACAACCTGGGACAAGCAACAGGCTGTGTAGGTGCAGGTCAATCAGAGTAACATAGAATCACAAAAATTAACAGTTACAAGTCTTTGGGAAAAAATGGGATTGTTTTATAGCCAAAGTCTCTCCTTCTGTAGACATAACATAAGTCTGGCTCATGTCCTCAAACTTTAATAACTCCCATTGTTAGTTATTTGACGGAATGCGGTGATTCCCTTTTTTGCCCATCTTCTGTATTTGTGGTCTATCGATGCTGGAAGGAAACTCGGGTGGTACGCAAGCCAACTCAATACTTCTATCTGTTTGATGAGATTAAACTTTTTAGTGACTTTTGCCCACTTTTTCAAACACAAACCTAAACACAGAGTTTGTAATTGGTATGCCTGGGGCAGCCCAAAACAGACTTTATAGGGAAGTCCTACCAGGAAAGATAAATGTCCTTCCATTTAGCCTCACATCCTGGGTTACACCAGCACACTTGAGGTCTACGTTGGGCAGATGAAGAATTTTTGTGGGCGATTCAGGATGCTCTTTTATAAAGCTTAATGGTGTTTGTCTGAACGAATGTGAATGCAGTCAAATAAATACAAACAACATATCATCATTTACAGGCGATATGAAGAAGACATGTATTGGAGACGTATGGAGGAGGAGCAGCATCACTGGGACGATCGGCGTCGGATGTCTGATGGGGGTTACATACAGGGGCCCCCGGGCCCTCCTGGTCTTCTAGGAGTCCGACCAGGTCTGCCAGGTCTGCAGCCACAAGGTCCCATGGTGGGTCTCCATAAATTGTTCTGCTTTGTATTTTACACTAAACCACAATGCAACATTTGCTTTACTGTCCAGTTGAACCATCGGAGCAAAGTGAAATCACATAAGCGAATTTATGAAAACACAGCATCTTTCAGATTCCATCTATTTGCTCAATGAACCTCTTAAATACAAGCTCTCTGGCTGAAAGATTGCAAAAAGCGACACATTATAGGAGAAACCTCCTCACCTCCACGTAATGCACGAATCAATAGCTGACTCCAAACCAGCCCCGTGTGGCCAGCCCGATTGGAACCACAGCTCCCGGGACTCCAGGGATCAGAGTGTGACTGGGGTGGAAGTGCTAACGCCGGTTCTGAGTTCGAAGCCAGACCAGGCCCTGCAGTTCGAAAGGGGCTAAAATATGTTGTTTTGGAGTGGTCTAGCCAAAGCCTAGACTTGTGTGCAATTCAGTGAAGGAATATTTTCACTGAGTATGAATATGTCTTTTTGCTGAATGTTGGAGAAATATGTTTGCAAATCAAGGGTGTACTCACTCTCTCCAGGAAAATCCAAAAGCAATTAATTGTTTTAGCCCTACTTTATTGCACTTAAATGGATGAGAATAAACATTTATTTTGTCTAGCTTTTTTTTTTTTGCAATTTAAATAACTGAATCTACTTTAAAATCTGTTCCTTTCAGCCGCCCCGTCGTCCAGATTCTTCTGATGACCGATACATCATGACCAAGCATGCAGCCATTTACCCATCTGAAGAGGAGCTCCAGTCCATTCAGAAAATTGTGTCAATTACAGAGCGAGCCCTGAAACTTGTCTCTGACATAATCACAGATCAGGAACACGACAAAGAGGATGATAAGGAGAAGAAGGAACCGGTCAAAGACAGGTGCGGCATTTGTCTTAGACACAAGTGTTGTTCTTTGTCAGCCTGTTGAGACTAGATCTCTTGGTCAACTCTCACTGTCATTGTCTAAAACTGGAGATGAGTTTTTACCCCGCACTTTCATTGTTACTCTCAATAAATGCTCAGGTAACAGTTAAGAGCTACTTGTTTGTTTTTTTTGTGCACATTTCCATTGTCCATGGTTTTTCTCCCCCAACTCTCCAGAGTCCTAAAGGGTGTGATGAGGGTTGGTGTCCTAGCTAAAGGCCTGCTGCTCCGTGGAGACAAGAATGTCAACCTAGTGCTGCTCTGCTCTGACAAGCCCACAGAAAGTCTGCTGGCCTGCATTGTGGAACACCTCCCCAAACAGCTAACGGTACTGTTTATATACATGTCTCCCAAATGAGTGTGCTAAATCTTACAGAAATAATAGATTTTATTTGTAGGTGCCATTCTCGACACTCCAGGTCACCTTACATAATCGGGGTTTCTGCACGGTAGCCGAGGTAGTAAAAGGCAATAAATTAAATAAGCTCAAATTAAAGCCAGTGAAAGGTAGTAAAAATGCAGGCCTGTAACTAAAGGTAGTAGAAGGTAGTACATTTTTAATCATCCCTTCAGAATATTTTTAATTTTCCATTGATGCTCACTTATTGTTTTAAGTTCGTTTTACTAAAATCTGTGTAAATTATAACTAGCGTACTGGCAGGACTTGAGCTGTCACTGATAGACTCCAAGCTGCTGTGCTTATGCATACTGTTGAGACGAGCTAGTCATTTTGTGTTTCGCCATAGAATATTAGTTTTCATAATTTTGGCTTGATGATCCAAGATTCAAAGACTTGGAATGACCAAAAGACATTTTGTAAAGTCCGCCAGTCCAAACTGGAAATGTATGACGAGGCCTGTCGTGATAAACAATAAATCAATTAATCGCACAATAAATTAAAACTATTGACCTTATTTAATTATCGGCTTTATCGTTTCTTCTGGACTTTTTCTCTTTCTATTGATGACATTGAATGAAAAAAACTCCGGTGACCCTCATTTCCTAACTGTGATGCCCAGCGCACACGACACAATCTTAGAGCTGTCTGCCGATTGTCGGCTCATTTTCAAAACTTGAGAGACCAGACATTAGCCGACAGAAATCCTAGGTATAACTGTTCGATTGGGTTCAACTGTGTCGTGTGGTGTCCATCAATGGGCACAAAATAATGGCTACAAGTCCAGTTAACTCATTTTAAAACCAGGCATTGATCAATGCTTTACTACAATCTACCTGCAATGCACGTGGCTAGTGTCAGCGTAAAGTCCTGACTGAATGAATGAAGAAGAGCTGAAAAGTTACCGAGTTTATCAACTGCGGTAGCAATTTTGCTCCAACTTCTCCCCTTGTTTACATATTCTTTGCACAAAATGTTGAATAAACAGTCATGTTGTTTCCACATATCATCACCGATGTCCGCTGGACTTGGGTTGCACCATATCAGCTGTTTGGGATTTGCCTCCGTAATTTCCCCTCAGAAACCATGGAGAATTCGCGCTTTCTGATTGGCTACCCGTCACATTCAACAGGCTGCGTTAACGCTCCCTGTTGGGGAAAACCCCTGATTTATATCGGAGCGACCACGACGATCTACCGAAATACACCACACACTACAGGATGATCGGTTATGAAATCGCAAGCGACAATCTTAGAGAATGCCCAACATTCCAAGATTGTCCTAAGGGGAAAATCAGGGCAAAAAATTGTGTCATGTGAACTGTTGCATCAGGTGGTCAGATATGCCCGTCTTCTCTATTTAAATCTAATGATTACTGAAGGGCAATATAGTATATAGACTTTATGATCTGCATTTTTTGGTTGAGTGCAGTATTTATTCCCTCTTTGGCTTTATATTGTTTAGGTTTTATTCAACTAAATTTTTTGTTAATGTAGACTGAGAATCCATTTTATTTTTGTTTTTGGTTGTTTTGTTTGTTTCAGTTCCAGTGTAAAATGTTCTTTTGAAAATAATGTGTATCTATTTTTGGCAGGAAATCGCATGCATGATTATGTCATTTCCATTAAATCAGTTTAAAATGGTCTTCAAACAATATTATTATTTAGCATAATCATTTCTGAGAATTAATTGCGCAGCAAAATTTGTTACTGTGACAAGCCTATGTATGACCTTTGTTCACCTCTAAAGAGCTCAATAGAACTGAATTGTAATTTGACTCAACTGTGCCCTGTAGGTCATGCCATCACCTATATCTCCTTACCACAGCAGCTGACCTACACCTGATTTTTTTTATGCATCATCAGGGAGCACTAGTGGACAGGTGCAGGAACAGCACGAGGTAGTGATCAGGTAGTTTTGGTGGAGCTGTTGTTAGACTGTTATATCTCCTACACAAAACACTCACTGTGGAACCAAGCTAATTGATTGATCATCATCGGGTGCCCTATAATACCCCATGGTCAAACGATGACATCACTTAAGCCGTGCTCACTGAGAACAGCAAGTGTCATGGTTTACTATGAATGCGCTCGGGACTGCCTTTCGTAAATTAAGCTGGACCAGCAAGGTTTTGAAAATCACACTAGAACTCCCCCTGGCTAAAATATTTTGGTGACCCTAAAAAAGAAAATTTTTTAGAGATCCAATATGGTGGAATGTAACACCAAAGAGTTCGTAAAATTAAGCGGATTACCTTGATATGTTGTGTTTCAGACAAGATTTGTTTGTAAGTATTGTATTGTTTAATAGTAAAAATAATAGTCGCTTTGTTTTGTGTAACAGTGGTTGAATAATTTGTACGTTTGTCATTTATGGAAATTTTTTTTGTTTTTCTTTTTAAGCTCTCAGTTAGCATGGCTAATTTGGAATGTTTGTCAGCTAATACTAAGCCTTGTAGGTTACATTTTACAATGGCCAAAGTCAAGAAAGAAGTTTGAAAAATTCACGGCGAGGACAACATAATAAAAAAACATTGAAGTGGGCCACAACCACAAGGGGATATTCAGCACATCAGTCATGAGCCTGTGGTCAGGTAAAGCAGATGACATGGACAGCAAGGATATTGCAAGCAATACAGACAAGTTATAAGTCTATAAACATGTACATCCAAACTTCTGTCCACAAGTTCCGCAGCATTAAAAGCACAAGCAAAAGCAGAGGCTGCACATGCACAGGATATGTTGGATGTGTTGGATATGTTCGACTCTTCTTTCGAAAGTCGAACATATCCAACTTGCACATGAAGTGTTAACTACATCAGTGGCAAAAGTAATGGCAATAATGAATGCAAGACCATTTGTACCAATTTCAACAAATCCAGACAAACCAAATCGCCTCACTTCAGCAATGCTCCTCACAAAAAAGAACAATGCGCCATCTGCACCAATAGAAAACTTTGCACCTCCAGACTTCTAATCAAAGCAGTGGAAGCAAGTAGTGTCAAAGTCAACCATCAACCTCACAGAAACTGAGAAAATATGCTGATGACAAAACAGAACATTAGAGTTGGTGACATTGTGTAATTGAAAGACGCTCTCACTCACAAACAACTGATCCATGGGAAAGGTTGTGAGAACATGTGAGAGTAAGGACAACAAGGTTCGAAAAGCAGAAGCAAAAACTGTAAAAGACGAAAAAGTGTTTTTGAGACCCATTACTGATACGGTTTTGTTTTCATCAGATGAAAATTTAAATGTTATAGCCCTAAACAGATCAAAATGTTTATTGGAAAAGATTGTTGGTAGTGGTAAAGTTAACAACAGAATATGAAGTTCGTTCATCTAAGGCAGGTGTGTCAAACTCATTTTAGTTTTGGGCCAAATCAAGATCATGAAGGCTCTTAAAGGGCCGGTTGTGCCAGAATGTGTTGATAAAACCTGTTCACAAACTGTTAATATGTCAATGAATTCTTAAAATTACATAATATTATTGAAGATCTTTTCAGTCCCTTCAGGAACTAATAATAAATGCGACTGTTTATTTACTCACTGTATAAATCATGGACTATAATCATACATCAACTAAATTCTCAAGAAACTGGAGGGATTGATTGATATAAATTGGCAGTAAGCAGATAAAAACTGCATTGATATGATCAATAATATAATATTTAATCACACTTAGTGTTTAGTCTAGTCTGAGGAGGGCCACATAAAAAGCTTCGGCGGGCCGGATTTGGCCCCCTGGCCTTGAGTTTGACACATGTGATCTAAGGCATCCAGCTGTGCATCCAAACTGAATTAAATGAACTCCTACGTGACGTCACACAGAGGTGAAGATTTGTTTGCTCAGCAGCAGTCAAATAGTCCTTTCCCAACTTTCTTTTAACTTTTCTTGTGAAGTCAGAACAAAGTAGCAATGGAAAAAATAAATTCAAAAGCTTTTCATTATATTTTGTCAGTTGAGAACAATATTTTACACGCAAAAATTCTCATGAAGGGAGAAAAAGGTTTTTATTTTCTGGATAATCATGTTTCACTGGTACCAGAAATGTGAAAATATTTATTTAGATAAGCATTTTATAATTTATAATGTTAGCTCATTATTTCAAACATTTCCTAGGTAGATTTGGGGAATAGCTGAATTTTATTTTATGGAATAACCATGAATACATACTTTTCTGTATGCTTATAATTGACAGAATGTGTTACAATTGGTAGACTGCTACTTAAAGAAAAACTTACAGTAAAAAAAAAAAAAAAAAACTACCACAATATTCTAGTCAGGGTTAGAGCAGTTTTGAACCCTCGTCCCCTAAATCAGTTGTCCCCAACCCCCGGGCCACGGACCAATTGGTATCGGGCCGCGCAAGAAATAATTAAATATTTCCGTTTCATGTATTGTTTGAGTCTGGAGGATCTTCTATTTTGAAAATTCTTTAACTGGATTCTCTCGGTTACATATTGTGCCACAACTAAGCCCACAAGCAGCAAAATGAGCAAGAAACAAATCGCATGGCTTTGGAAAGTTTCTTTGCGAAGGGAAAAGGCCCAGAGCAGAGACAGGAAAATGGATTTATCCCGGACCGGTTGGTGATTCCCACATTCCAAGCTGCTCTGCATGATATGATGACCGGCTGTTAATGAGGCAATGAAGCTTCAAACTGCTTCTCCACGTAGAGACCAAGCACCCTGTGCATAAGCATAAGCTTCAGGTCATTGTCTCTCATCACTCCCAGATGGCAGAAACAAGCTCAGGGCTCCCATTAGTCGTTATCATGAGTTAAAATTTTCCCAAAAGTAAAATGTTAGTTTTTGTGGCGCATCTGTATCTTATTTTGAAGGGATATGTAAACGTTACCATAACGACCAGAGTTGGAGAGCGTTAGGAGCGTTAGTTCCACCGAATTCTCAGTTGCGCCATGTCAACTGTTTGGGATTCCCTCGGTTCTTATATGACTGTGCTTTCTGACTGGCTACTTGTCACATTCAACAGGCCTGTGAGGTTTCCCTGGTCCGGGAAAACCCCACAGGCTGCGATCATTGGGCCAAGACGATGTTAAATATGCCCGATTTTAGAGAGGGCATATTCAACACACCACCACGTAACACACCAAAGTCCTGTAAACACCGTTATGCATGAGGGCTCTCATAGCCTGACTTTGTAATGCATTACACGTGGTTACGCATGCAGAATTCATGTCAAAACAAACCCCAAAATGCCTTATATACTTATGACAGGACACATGTTGGCTGCACATCGATGGCTTTAGATTTAGTCTCCCAGTTAACCAGTCAGAAACATTCCAGAAAAAATACAGGCATGTCAAAAGGAGCTCAAGTCACTCTCTGGATATTGGCTCGGGAAAAGCCATTTTATAACATTACTGGTCGAATATGGTGTCATTCAAAAAGGGGGTACTAATGGTTTTAATTAATACTATTTGTGCCATTTGAACTTCAGGGTCTTTGCAGACATTGCCTGAACTTGGCTCCGGTTACCATTTTAGCCCTTTTTACGGATTACTGTTGTTCAGAATTCCCAACATCAACTGCCAAAATCAGAATGAGCAGGTCAGATTGTTTAAAGATCAATGACTGGGCAAAACACTGCAGTCTGTGCACCTGTAGATGTAAACCCTGGCTCCTATGATCACAAACTGGCTGCTTAGCTGTTGTGTGTTCACATAGCCAAAGTGAGACGGATAGTTACCTGTCCCACCGATCGAGCTAAGAATTGAACCCCAGCACCACATATAGTCATAACCACTCTTTACCACAGTTACAGGGAAACTAAATATGAATATGATATGCAAATATCATATCTGGAGCAAAACCAGCTGGCCAGAATGTAAAATTGAATTGTTTTGTGCATTTAGTGCTGTTTATGTCTACACCTTTCTCTTTGTCCTTGCAGCTAGTAACACCAGACAAATATGAGGTCAAGGGATCGATGGACGAAGCGGCTATCATCCTAACATCTTGCATTGAGCCGAAGATGCAAGTGACAATCACTTTAACTTCACCGGTCATAAGAGAGGAGCCGGGCCGGGAAGGAGGTTGGGAAACGCATCACAGACTTCCCATTGCACTTTTTTCTGGTCTTTCTGTTCTCTCCATGCAAACAGTTTCAGTATGTTGGTTGATATTCCCAAAGAGCATTGTTCTGCTGGCACTACTCAAAGATTCACATGTTGGATCAATTTCCTTCCTTCTATAGACTTTTTTTTTATTTGGATTGTGAGAGCTCTTTCTTCTCTGGGGTTTGGAGGACAGCTTGTTTTCCCTCTTTGTTCTTTAAACAGATCATTTTTTTCAATGACATGCATGACCTCTATTACTGGTCTGAAGTTAAGAGCCTCTGAGAGATCCATAACTTGGTTAATTTACCTGTAATCCCATTGTGATTTTATGGGTCACATTAGCTTGTTTATCAAATGGAAAGTGCCAGCAGTGTTGCTCTTCCATCTTCTGCTCTGTGATTCCTACCTCTCAAATGCTTTCTTTTATCCTTGGAACAAAGCATGATCAGTGTTTGCCTTGTGTTAAGTCTAGTTATTCCAAGGTGAGATTCTATTTTGTTTCCTGTGTTCCAGGGGATTGTTTCCATGTGTATTGTTGGCTATACTCAATGGAAGACATGATTACATCTTTTCCCTATATTTAGTTTGAGATCAGTTTAAGAGAATTGTTTCTTGACAAAGAAGTAGACGAGCTGAATTTGTTTAAATGCTGCAGTGAAACCAGAATTGTGTAAGAGCAGAGGAAATTGATGTAATTTTCCCACAGGAAACAAATCTTCTTTTTGTGTGCTGGTGAATGGTTCACCATGCTTACGTCCCCTGTTCTGAAGTGCTCCCCTGAGTTGACCTCTTTTTATCCCAAACACTCAAATTTGAGATTGATTCCTCTCTAAGACAACTCTTTGCCATTTTAGATTCAACTGGCAATAAAAGATGAGGATAAATTATTTTAACACTGATGATTCAATTCAAATATAGAAATTGATCAAGCCAAGGAGTGGAAAATGTATTTTTTTATTATTCTTAGGGGAGTATTGTATAAAGTTCAGGAAAGAAGGTTTCTGTAGAGGAATCTATGGTTGCATCGGAGCGCAAGCTTTAATGACCGCTGGTGTCTTATTCCAGCCTACTGATGTTAGGTATGCATGCAGTGATATCTAACCCCTTTGTTTTTGGCTAATCGTCATTTGTTCTTCTTTGGCAACCATTGCTTCCTCCTTTTTTTAAATTTTGTAGTTATGCACAGTTTTGCATAATATTGAATTATCCTTCATAAACACACCACACCCACCCTCAGAGGATTGTGTCCCACTAGTGAATCTCATATGGCCCAACAGTCTCGGAAGGATTTTTGACCAAGGTTTTCTCACATCCCAAAAACTTTGCCACACCTGCTATTCCCATGCCACTTTTTATCAGGTCATTTCTTCTTAGCACTTTCTTACTGTTAAATTTTTTAGTTCATATAACTGATTGGTAGACATTCAAACCTTACTGTGAATAAATACTATCAACAAAAAAAAGTTTTATTGAAGTTTCAGATTTTTACCTGATAAAATGGTTTTGGCCTAAATAGTTCTTATTCAAACCTCTCAAGTTTTTTTACTAAACACATAAGTGAGTTTGTTGAATCAGTAATTGCATACCCATTTGAAAATTAGTTGAAGGACACAGCCAGCTGCCATCAGGTTTGTTCCTCGGCAGGGTAATTTTTTGTTAGACTGTATTTATTTTTTAAATTACCAAGCGCAGAATAAGTACAAAGTTTTTTTAGAAAGAAACATTGGTATGTGTGGCAATGTGTTTGTTCTATGCCAGCCTCGCTGACCTGGTCAAACACCCATTCCTCATCATCGTTTTGACACTTGAAATCCATTTTTAGATGTAACCTCGGGTATGGTGAAAGACCCAGCGGACGTCTTGGACAGGCAAAAATGCCTTGACGCTCTGGCTGCTCTGCGCCACGCTAAGTGGTTCCAGGTTCGGAACATCATTTTACTTTCTCATTGTAGCCTTATGAGATGTATTTTTTAAATTGAGTTTTAAAACCTTTTTTTCTTTTTTTTTCAATAAACAGGACAGTTCATATTTGAACCAAGAAAAATAGTATATTCAAGGATGCCAGTCTGATAATCTGATTTATGTTCTTTGTACATATTATAAATCTCAGCCCATCTGAATCCTTCATATAAAACTTGAATAATCTTGTTGAATTGGCATCCTTGTATTATTTTCAACATTTTTCGACTACTACATAAAATTCCATAAGGCTGCAACATAACTTGCACAAATGCCTTTATGTCCAACGTTTGTATTTTCATTCTTAACTTTTTATAGAATAGGGATTGAGAGAAAAGGGAACATCTGAGTACTTTCCTGTGATTTTGCTACCTGAGCAAATAACATGGGCAAAGAAACTCTGATTTATTTGCCTCTTTCAGTCCCTATACTTTTCTCTCAGGTGGACTGTTGTACTTCTCAGTCCCTGTTTGTGAGAAACTACAATCAGTATGGGGTCAGGGTTTAGAAGATGGCAAGAAAAATCCTAATTCTTGTGCATCTTGTAAACTCACAACTCCTTTACTAACTGTGAGGAACAAGACTACTGGGAATGGCAGCTAAATGCAAATGTTTGGCTTAAATACATCAAACTGTATTAAAGCTTCCATTATGCACAGTAGTGATTGGACCTCTATAATGTAACTGATTCACTTGTTTGGTCCATTTATCTCTTGCCAATCTTGGTCACGCCATAAATTTAACTGTATTGCCTCAAAAGGCTAGAGCCAATGGTCTTCAGTCCTGTGTGATCATCATCCGAATCCTGAGAGACCTTTGTCAGCGAGTCCCCACATGGTCACCTTTCCCAGGATGGGTAAGTTCACGATAATGCTGATTGCTGATTCATACGCTTAACTCATTTAGTTGTTGTTAGGTTTTTTTGTCTAGTTTGTAGTTTCTTTGTTTTTCTTCATTATCATAATTCAGCATCTGAAGGTCCCAGTAGGTTTTGCTGATAAATGTGGCTTAAATATTCAGATTTCACTTTATGGAAACTCCTTATGTTGCCTTTGTTTTTTTTCCTGTATTTTGCATTTTTCCCCAATTAACATTTGTCATGATAATAATATAACATAACTATTGAAAATATTCTCCAGTGTTATTTGCTTCTGGTGATATTAAAATTACTATTGCATTTTCTTCTAGTTTAAAGTGTAACTAACTACCAAATAAATTTTTTTTGCTGAAAAACTGTCTAAATAGGTGTGATGGAGACCTGGGGTTCCATCGCTAATAAATGATTATTGCTATTACGTAAAATATATTTACAGAAAAATTGCTTTTTGTTTCAGTTCTTTGTTTCAGTTACGTTGTGACATTTAGTTAAATATTCTTTCAGGCAGAGGGACTGACCATCCTTCCTGTAGAGGGAGAATGTGTCCCTGTACTGAATGTCAGTTTTTCAATTTGAGGTTAATTGAGTGAGTCTTACCTTTTCAGGTGTGTCTCTTCAGCAGGGTGGAGCAGCAAAAGCTCCCGGTGCTGCTAAAAAGCCTCTGGAGCATAACATTTTCAGTTAGGAGTTATATTAAGTTAAATTTATTCTTTGATTGATCTTGGTTTTGAAACTAAGATTAAGACCAGAACTAACAGAGGGTGGTGTTGGTGCAGCCAGTGGTGAAGTGAAGCCAGTTTAGTCGATTGTGAAATGCAGCATAAAAGTCCAGGAGAATCAGGATGGAGAGAGAATCAGCATCAGATGACATCATTCTCTGTGCTGAGAGTGGGATGGAAATTGGACTGAATATTATTGAGGTTTAGATCATTTTGAAGGTGGATGGCAACTGCTTTTGGTTATGAGGGGCTGATTGGAGATGTATGTAATTGGAAAGGACTTCTTGGTCAAAAGTGGGGCTTATGTAGCTTGGTAAAAACTAGCCCCTCGTCCTACATGATTTGTTTCAGAGGTTATTGGCTCTTGGTTATTGAAAAATGATACATCCTGGAGGTTTAACAGTGTTGAAGTTTTAAATTTCACCCAGTTGCTAATGACAGATGAAATGTGCCAGTTCAACAGTATGAATTTTACGGCAAGCTATCCACAAATGTCTCCCACTGTGAAGACAGAAGAGCAAATCTGAACAAGGCTTCAGTTAATTATTTATTCTAACCCAACACAGACTGAAGAGCTTCATTCACTTCCTTTTTGAGCAGAATTGTACAGGATTGCAATGGCCAGGCTAAGTTTTATGAGGATAATGGCTTTCTTTAGATTCTGTGATTTAAAAACAAAACACTTGCATGATTTAAAACGATGGACTACTGTGTTTTCATTCTATGTACACAAAAGCTGTTAAGAAATATTTCACACAGACTGATATAAATTCCACAACATTTCATACTCGTGTTGTTTCTGTCTGTAGTAATCAGGTCAAACGCTGGTGCCATCTTGTCTTGTAATGAGGGTAAGTCAAAACATGAACAATTAAAGCTGAGTACACAGAAGCGGAGGATGTCATGAGAGTTTCAGCAAAGACTTGAGCGACTTATGTGCAGTTTTGGAGGAAGAGGCTTGATGAAGTGATGGAGAAAAGGAGCTGGTTCTAATGAAGGACTGCAACCTTGTTTATTTGAGCCATATAGTTCAGGAAGAAACAATAACTCTGTTTCTGGGGAGGAAGGGTTGGAGCTGGGCATCTGTCGTCTCCAAATCACCGAAGAGTAATAAACAGATCTGTGTATAAAATGATTATTCATACTTAATTCTGGTTTAATTCAAGTAATCCAGTTACTCTAAAGTAACTGGTACAAGTTCTGCATGTGTTCCAACATATATCTGTTCTGAGCATGGCGTTCAGTGACCAGCCCTGTAATTCCTCTTATTTCCAAATTTGGAAATAAGAGGAATCTTGTACGGTATGGAGGGATTATCAGTTGACGTCACCCAGCATCATCACCCAGTGTACTGTGTATTCTGCCTGTAGAAAGAAAGCAAAAATATTGTATTCTACTATTTACAATTGGGAAGAAAAAAATATATATATTTCCAACTCTGAGCCTGCACAGACCATGCAGCGTGGGGCTATCTGATATAGACGTCGTCAGGTTTTATTTTTAGTACACTGCCTCTCATTCAGGCTGCTGCACTTTTAGTTTCTGATGACTTAGTTTGATATATGCAACATTTTTATAACAGAAGGTGACACAGTTACTTGATTGTACTACAGAGTGGAATCATGTACCCTATATAATACTGTCCCTTTAAAGGTGCCAGTGAGTCCTACATTGTTTAGATGATCTTCAGTGGATCAGTCTTCAATAAGCTCTTAGATTCTATTTGGTAGACTGACCTCTGCTTGGAAGGTTCTTCACTGTTTAATCTTTATTCCCTGTGTAATGGTGCATACTGTGATTGTGTCAACGTCAGCGACTTTTTTTGTGTATTTTCGTTTTTGTAACTTAGATTGGGATATGATGCGTTCTATAATATGCAGGAAGGCTAAAAGAAGCAAAAGACAAACAGGTTCTATTGTTGTGACTTGACTTTTTGTATCTTCAGGTCAGGAAATGGTCAATTAGTTTGTTCGTAACTTAACCAGGCGGATCACTGGTCAAATCTTTATGACCTTAAAACTTAGTGACCTTAATTTAGGCTACATAATGGGTTTTTATGAGACAATAACATCTTATAACATAAAAACAAAATATTAATGAATTATTTTATGTCAATAATGTTTGTTGTGGCACTACTTTCCTGAATTCTGTTCAGCTTTCCTGTCTTCTCTAATACAGTATGAGTTATAATCTTGAATGAATGAAGCTGGGGTAGTAGACTATGCCCATAAATCTACAGATTTCAACTGAATTGTTTTTATTTCAATTTGATTGTTTTTATTTCAATTGGATCCTAGTTATTAAATAATGCAGTAAAATTCCGTTTATTATGCTAAAAAGTTGAAGGAAATGCTGCCCATTGCATGCAGTTGCTCACTGGCAGCTTTCACTGCCACAGGGGCCAATTACGGACAGGAGGCCCTCTCAAAAAATTTTTGTAACTTCTTCATGGAAATAGAAAAAAAAGAAAGACTGTGGCAGTTACTGTGCCTCCAAGAAAAAGTAATAAAGTTAGGTACACAAAAAAGAGAGCGCGAAAAAGACAAGAGTGTCAATTTGCAGTCCAGTTTTTCTTCGAGATGGTTAGACTGTGTGAGAATATCCAACCATTTAGCGGTTAGCTTAGTTACAGACTGTTTGCTTCCATTTCAGTAGCATTTAAAGAACGAAGTAAAAAAAAAATCTACCAACATATTCATACATTTAAGTTGTCCCTGTACCTTTTACCACACTTAACAACAGATGAGTCAGACAGCAGCAGCTCTAAGCCCCATATCAGAATAATCCCTTCCTCCCTGTCCCAGTGAAAACAGTGAGCAAAACTGTGTTCAGTGACAACCAAGTTGGCATCATTCCAGGGAATCTATGCAGCGTTTTAATGTCTCACTGCTCTTTTACCATTACACAACAAAACAATACATTTATTAGTGACACAAATTCAGATAATCTTTCTAAAATTATAATAAAAAACAGCCTCTTGTCAGTCCAGATAGTTCTGCCTTAGCTTGCATTTAAATGACAGATATCTGTTGCCACGTCCCTCCTGACCCGTCCACTCTTAAGTGAAATTGAAGCTGTAGGATATACTTTTTATTAACAAAAGGTACATATGGGTTAAGACTGCCAATATGTTGAGAGATTATCTGAAAATAATTAATTTCCTCTGCCTTCTCCCAGTGCTCTACCCTACCCTAGAAACAATCAATCACAGGCATGAGGTGGGTTTTAGCGCTGTAAATCTCAATATTTAACCGTCAGTAGTAGGTCAGGGAGGAGATGCAGGAAATGAATCTTTTCACAGATTATCTGTCTCATAACAAACTGTCATGAAAAGAAAGCAAGGCAGTTGCATGTCTTTAAAATTGTGCTGCTTTTTATGGGTCAAATAGACTCAAGAAATTGTAACAGCAGAGCTGCCCAATTACATTTTTTGTCGTGGGCCCAAGTTTTCTGGCACCGCCCCTGTCCACGGCTGAGTACTTTCTATAAATCCAACAAATACACGTTCTCCTTCCAATCCCATAAGTTGTTTTCGTTGTTGTCTTCATGCAGGCAATGGAACTGCTAGTGGAGAAGGCCATAAACAGCGCCTCAGCCCCTCTCAGCCCTGGTGATGCACTGAGACGTGTCTTTGAATGCATTTCTTCTGGAATTTTGCTTCCTGGTGAGATGTCCTTGAATGTTTTCTGCAGTTCTGCAGACGTGACAACTTTAGTGTTTTTTATGTGGGAGTCAAGTGAAGCACTACATGGAACATTTCAGAGAAAATTTCTTGTTAATTAAAACAACATGCATATTTGAGATCAATTTTATTGATCAAGTTTGATTAATTTTTATCTTATCCAGTCAAGTGCTACTAGGAATGCGTGGAGTACAATAAGAAACGAGAGAAATTTGGCCTATGTCAGCGATCTGCAGTGTAAACAACAAACCACAGTAATGCTTGATCTACATCAAAACAGCCAGCGGGAGGCAGCAGGGCAAAGACACAAGGGAAGATCTCACTAAAAAGGCAGGTCCAAAACCATCACTTATCTGGACCTGGATCAGGTCTAACCTCCCACAGTCTTAGCGTGGTGGCATGTGTCACTGTCAGACAACGGGAAACCGAGGGAAAAACGTCCACATGAGGTCTGCATGACCTCTGCTGGGATGCACATGGGGTAAAACACTCCAAGTCCAGTGGACCCCGTTTCTTAAGCCTCCCACTTCCTGCAAACCTTAGAGCAGGGGTCACCAACATGTCGCCCGCAGGGACCTTGTCAGTCGCCCGCGGAGCTGCTTCTAAAAATAGCCATTATTATTAGGGAGCACTACCAAAAAATAATTTAATTAAATGTTTTTACATTGAAGTGATGACGTTTGTTTATATTTAGAGTTCAAAAGAGGGAAATGATAAAAACGTTTAAAATAAATTGCTTTATGTATAAAACTCTTTCCTGCTGTTAAAGTTCAGAACTGTGCGCAGGCGCATGCAGGAAACTATCAGAGCGCAGCAGCACAAGAGATATTTTATTTTCCACAATTTTGCTAATAGAACAGATTTGGATAATAAAACAATAACTACTCTTTTCTTTTTTATTTAAAGGAACATTTCAAGGTACTCAGTGCTGCAGTGCTGTTCAGCTGCAGGTGTTGCTGCAACAATCCATCAGTTTGCTTTTGTTTATTTCAGTCACTTGTGGCCAGTTTAGAATCACAGAGAAAAACTCCAAAAGGGAATCAAAGTTAAAACTCTATGAGCTAAGAACTTCTAATAACTTAATAGCAATTAATCATAGCTGCTATATGGTAAATTATTACTGATAACTATTGTCAGTAGTCCCTAACATTAATATGACAAGGCAGCATGTAATCATATTTAGAGATATATATACTATCGTTATAAAGGCTGAGCCAAGAAAATGTATGTCTGTATCAAACAAGTAGCCCATCATGATGCTCTGTACTGTGAAGTAGCTCCCAGTCTCAAAAAGGTTGGTGACCCCTGCCTTAGAGCAATGCTTAGGAAGTATGGCAGATGTCGCGGTCAGTCAAGGCAGGATTTTATGCAGGCATCCATTAAAGTTATTGTTTATTTTTCATTTATTTATTTAACTTTGATTTAACCAGGTAGTCACCATTAAGATTTCCACCATTCCACACATAGATTACATTTCTCTGCTCCTGGTCAACTGTTTTCTTTTTTTTCTTTTTTCATATTTTCCTCTGAAGAGTTTTTTTGGCGCTAGTGATTTTTGACAGTAGGCAGACAGGAAAGAGGGCGAGGAGATGGGGGAAGACACACGGCAAAGGTCGCCAGGACCGGGAGTCGAACCTGCGACGTCCGCGGCAAGAACTGAGTCCTCTAAACGTGGGTTCTCCGGGAGTATGGGGTACCGGGCCCTTTGATACGGGCAGTCAGGTCTCTGTATGACCGGTGTCAGAGTCTGGTCCGCATTGCCGGCAATAAGTCGGGCTCGTTCCCAGTGAGGGTTGGACTCCGCCAGGGCTGCCCTTTGTCACCGATTCTGTTCATTACTTTTATGGACAGAATTTCTAGGCGCAGCCAGGGTGTTGAGGGGATCCGTTTTGGTGGCCTTAGGATTGCATCTCTGCTTTTTGCGGACGATGTGGTCCTATTGGCTTCATCGGGACGTGATCTGCAGCTCTCACTGGAGCGGTTCGCAGCCGAGTGTGAAGCGGCCGGGATGAGGATCAGCGCCTCCAAGTCTGAGACCATGGTCTTGAGTCGGAAAAGGGTAGAGTGCCTTCTCCGGGTCGAGGGAGATGTCCTGCCTCTAGTGGAGGAGTTCAAGTATCTCGGGATCTTGTTCACGAATGAGGGAAAAAGGGAGCGTGAGATCGACAGGCGGATTGGTGCAGCGTCCGCCGTGAAGTGGCGCTGTACCGGTCCGTCGTGGTGAAGAGAGAGCTGAGTCAAAAGGCGAAGCTCTCGATTTACCGGTCGATCTACGTTCCTACCCTCATCTATGGTCATGAACTTTGGGTAATGACCGAAAGAACAAGATCGCGGATACAAGCGGCCGAAATGGGTTTTCTCCGTAGGGTGGCTGGGCTCTCCCTTAGAGATAGGGTGAGAAGCTCAGTCATCCGGGAGGGACTCAGAGTAGAGCCGCTGCTCCTCCACATCGAGAGGAGCCAGTTGAGGCTCGGGCATCTGGTCAGGATGCCTCCTGGACGCCTCCCTGGTGAGGTGTTTAGGGTTAGGTGCTGTGGTGACCCCTGAGCCACCACAGCACAACCCTCCCATGGTTTCAAGTGATGGGGTTATTGTTCTACCCTGTGCACTGTCCAGCAGGATCATACTGTGTGCTTTTCCAAGTTTTTTTTTGTCTTTGTGGTTTCACCCCAAGCCACGGTGCTTCCTCGCTGTCTGATTGTGCTATTTGCTGTGCTCCTCCTGAGCATTGTGCTAAGGGTACAAGAACTGCATTGGACTCAGCTAGCTTTACACTGTGCGCATCGTGACAGGGTCCCACTGACCTTGCATGTGCCTTTACCCCTCACTTTCCCACTGTGTGACAGTGACATCTGCCTTGCTCCTCCTGAGCGTCATGCTAGGATCCTGGGAGGTTAAACCTGACCCATGTCCAGATAAATAACGTTTTTATTCATCCATCCATCCGTCCATCTTCTGCCGCTTATCCGGAGTCGGGTCGCGGGGGTAGCAGCTTAAGAAGGGAGGCCCAGACTTCCCTCTCTCCAGCCACTTCCTCCAGCTCCTCCGGGGGAATCCCGATGCGTTCCCAGGCCAGCCGAGAGACGTAGTCCCTCCAGCGTGTCCTGGGTCTTCCCCGGGGCCTCCTCCTGGTGGGACGTGCCCTAACCCCCCACAGGGCACCCCGAGGGACACGGTCGAACGCCTTCTCCAAGTCCTCAAAACACATGTAGACCGGTTGGGCGAACTCCCATGCACCCTCCAGGACCCTGCTGAGGGTGTAGAGCTGGTCCAGTGTTCCACGACCAGGACGAAAACCACACTGCTCCTCCAAAATCCGAGGTTCGACTATCCGACGGACCCTCCTCTCCAGGCCCGGCCACCTCGTCCCCAGAGATTGGAGAGCCCAACCCAGAGTCCTCAGGCTCAGCTTCCTCAATGGAAGGCATGTTGGTGGGATTGAGGAGGTCTTCGAAGTATTCCACCCACCGACCCACAACGTCCCGAGTCGAGGTCAGCAGCACACCACCCCCACTGTAAACAGTGTTGGTGCTGCACTGCTTCCCCCTCCTGAGACGCCGGATGGTGGACCAGAATCGCCCCGAAGCCATACGGAAGTCTTTCTCCATGGTCTCCTGGAGAAAGACTTACACCTGCTTTTTTAATGAGCTCTTGCTTTACACTCCGTCACGCTGCTTCCTGCTTGCTCTGTTTTGGTGCCAGCAGGCTACGTCAACAAGAATTACCGCTTTTAGCCAGTAGACTGAAGATCTCGATCATAGGAACAATTTCTATTGTTTCTATCATATATTGGGTGTATCGCACATTCCTATTGCGATATGGATTTTATGCCACGTTGCACATCCTTAGCTGCTCCTATGCATAATGGGCATGTTAACAAAAAGAGCCGGTCCAATTGGAGTTTTATTGACCTTGCGCTCATGAATGTAGGATTCCATCCAGCAACACAACTGGTTTCGCTTCCCTGTGCAGGTGGACCAGGGTTGTTAGATCCGTGTGAGAAGAAGCCTGTGGATACCCTCACTGCCATGGGAGAGCAGCAGAGAGAGGACATAACCTCTAGTGCTCAGGTACATTCATTTTGATAGTTTGCTTCAGATATTTGGCTCTTTGAATATTCATTTTTAACATACAGTTGTAAATACTTATACTAAATAATGACAGTAGATTCAAATGTTTGCCTTAATGAACTGCTCTAATTTCATCACATGTGAAATACCAGGGATTTATAAATGATTTAATTCTTTCTAACTCACAGGTTGTCCCTTTTTTCCAATTGATACGAGACAGACTGAAGCAAAGTTAGGCATTTTTACTGCATTCCAAAACAAATCCCTGTTCCTCTTTAATAAATTTTCACTTGAAATAATCAGTTCTGCTGTAAATTAGATTGTTAGAAGCAACTGATTTAGAGAAGTTCTGAAATGTTTATGTAACAGTAAGACTACGCCTCCCAGGAAGCTTCATTTTGCTTTTACCTGCTGGAGGAGTTAAGTAATGTAAAGCTGCAGTAGAGTTTGAAAACAGAAACAATCAACTTCACTTTCTTCAGAAGTAAAGAAGTGAATCACCAACATTCTTAAACTGCAGCACAGGCCTCAGGTCAGACCTACAACACATTAACTCCACCACCGTTTTACTTTGACTCGTCGTCTTTCTTTCCAAACCCTGATGGAGCGACATTTGTTTGAACACATTGTCATTGTTTTGCAGTTTGCTCTGAGGCTTCTGGCGTTCCGTCAAATTCACAAAGTTCTGGGTATGGATCCCTTGCCGCAGATGAACCCTCGCTTCAACGTTCGCAACAGCCGGAAACGCCGTCATGACAACAGTGATGGAACAGACAGCTGTGAAGGGGAAGGCAAAAAAGACAAAAAAGATTTTGATAATTAAAGTTTTTCTGTTGTCACTTAAGGGAAACCCTAGAAAAATGTCCTAAAACTGTTGTTCGCCTGTTTTGTGTGTGCTGTTTTTTTTTCTCCCTACAAAACAGTGTATCTGAACCGAACTCTGTATTACAAACACAAACGTTAAGCTCTGTGTTCTTTCAGTTGTAGATTTTCAGAATGCTGGTGCTTGGCAAAGTAAACGAGCTGCTGTGCTTGTTGTGTAGAAACATTGAAGGACAGTAGCTCTGCTGCTCTCACCTCACCTGACGACATGAGCCGAAGCTCAAAGGATCACTGTATCCACGTTTGGACCATCAGCTCAGAGGAATACTGACTGTCAATGACTTTATTCATCTGTATAGTTCTATCCAGAGTTTTGTGTTGTTGCTATTGTGACACAGATGGGCCAATTGAAAGTTTTTCTAAATGAATAACTCATCTAAATGCAAGTGTTGTTTAATGCTGTGGTCTTGTTATGTTTCGGTGCTTAACATCACTTAACCAACAAAGCAGTGCATACCAGAATTTTAGCTCTTCATTTATCTTTGTAGTTAGTGGAATTGTTGTTTGATTTTTGCATATGTATCTGAGAGTATTTCTAATCTATTAATAGAAAAAAAATAGCTTTAATTTGTGATTTTTCTTTTCTTAAAGGAACGAGCATTTCACATCCTATACTGTCTGTTTTTATATTAGGTTTTTAGTTAAATGCAACATTAATGGCTTGCCTGTCAATTGTTAGAAGCTGAATTATTTCAAGGCAAGAAATATGACTAGAGCGCATGACTGGTTGTGGAAGCAGTGATGACGTAAACGCCCTCCATCATGGCTTCTTTTGTGAATGTTTGCTGTATCTTGTTCTGCTTCCCAGTTCAAGTGGCAGAATAAAAGCATTTTTAGATGGCTGAATATTTGTAATAAGCTATTTTTTCTTGTTTCCTTTTCTAGTTTTCATTTTTGAATAATCATATAAAGGGGGTTCAGGTGTTCAGGGATACTGGCCTAATGCAACTTGGGCAGTAATGATTATTTTAGTAAATAAGTGGACACAAAATTGGCTTATTCTCCAGCCTTTTATACTAAATTAGAAATACATGAAAAAATACTTTAATTTTTTTTTTTGTTCAATCACATATGCATTTCTGTTGATGCTTGTTATTAAACAGTACAATAAGCTCAGTTATTCAAAGTATTTTAAAACGTTCCCAAGGAAACCCAACAGATTGCATCAAGTCAATGATGTAGTGACAGCAGAAAATTTAGTCTTATTGTCTAATGGCATTCTTTTAGTGAACTCTTGATCATTTAAGAAAAGGTTCCATTTTCAGCTAAAATATCCTAATGTGAAAAGCTCAGTCCTTTCTGCTTCACTCAACATTAGTACAGTGTAGAACTGATGTGTTGCTCATTCTCGGGCTGAAAAGATTTGCTGTAGCATTCTGTAGCACATCTGGGCTGCAGTGATCTTTCACTCTGCTCCTCAGGCTGGCAATCACAATATAGAGGTGATGAAAGGCATCATCAACCTTTGATCACCAGGATGCTGGTGAGAGATGGCATTCTCTTTCACCATATCTTACAGTGGAGCCACTTACTCATGCTTTGATCATTTATCACTCATGGAGGTTGCTGTTTCTTCACTGATGGGTTGATGGTGCCTAATGGTCCATTATATACTGGAATCTACAGAGTAAACTCAGGAGGCTAATTTTACCTGAGAAGTTTATCATTTTGCATTTGACTGGTGGAGCAGTGTTTCTCAATCTTTTCTGGGCCAGCGCCCCCTGTCCATTATCCAGGTCCCTCACCAACCCCCATCAAAAACTTTGTAGGCTTTTTTGCACTAAATATTATTTTATTAATAATTCTACCATCACTGTTGATGTTTTGATTTTTATGGTTGTTTCTGTATTTATCATCCAAAATAATTTCCCAGAGAACAAAGTCCATGTGAATAGAAATTTGTTTTACAGGCATCTGTGAAAAATTCAGTGAATGGACATTCAAGGTAAAATCAGTAGGCTTAATAGCAGCATATAAAAGTTATATAGCTACTCCAGCTTTAAATTCACTGAGGGGAGGATTAGAGCTGCTACTGACTGACTCATCTGTTAAGTGGAAAAGGTGCAGGTACATGTTCAGTATATGAATGTGTTGGTAATTTCTTTCCTTAATTCATTAAATGCTTGTGAAAAGGAAGCAAACAGTCTGTAGCTAAGCTAACTATGCTGAATGGTTGATAATCTCACACAGTCTATCCAGCTCTCAGAGAAAAACTGGGTTACAAATGGACACTTTTACCTTCTTCTCTCTTTCTTTCTACTTTTTGAACACATAACTTTATTATTTTTCTTAGCAGCATAGTAACAGTCACAATCGTTCTTGTCTGCCACTGCTGAACACCGTCACTGTCAAGCACTCCAAGCAGGAATGAACCATTTCATGCAGATTCAGGGTGTTCAGGGCAAATGTCTGCTTTTTGGTCTGGGAGGGGTAAAATTCATTTTTTTACGGCTAAAAACAATTTTAGAAAACACAGTATAATTAATTTTGTAATTGACAGGGCTGCATTTTTTAAATTTCTATGAACAAAAAAAGAAAAAAAAAAAGTTTTTCAAATTGTGGTCAGGGGCCCTTGAAATTGTCATAACTCCCCCCCCATACGGCGCCCCTGTGAGGATATAACAGCTTTTGACATGAAAAAGTAATTGATCCTGGACCAAGTATTATAGTGGGGATAATAAGGATTTCATTTTCTAGTAGTGTAGAAAATGAAATCCCTCATTGTTGGAATAAGTAGTCTCCAAATATCAATTAAACCTAAGCCTTGCAGATTTTTAGAAGAACTGAAGCCAAACAAGAATGATGCTATGCAGGTATGCTTTGGTCCAATATTATATCCAGAAGGAAATTTTTAAGGCTTCTGAATTTAAGAAATGTATGGAAAAGGGAAAAAAGTAAAAATAACTTTATCTTTAGTATACTTCATAGAGAACTTACTATTTCTCAAATATTCTCTCAACTGGACCTAATAATGCAATCTAATCATAGGGCCATTGGGGTTCTTCCAGCCATCTTAGAGCAGAACCATAGATTCTGAGTTGCAAACATCTGATGACTTCATCCACAGAGCTACTTTGCTCACATAATCAGGATTCATCTGAAATTTTGCTCAACAACTCTTTGTGGAAATGTTGTTCGGACTTTTGACAGCTACAGAAATCTTCTGGGGGTGTATAAAGCAAAACACAGTCCGGCCAATAGCATCACTTCTTTCTGGTGGGGAAGTGGCTTTGTTTCCAAAGTCGCAGCTGCCAGATCACACACAGTGAGCGTGGGACTCCCACAGATGACTCATCACACGTATCTGTGACCACTGACAGCTTTATAGAGGTCAAGTACAGAGGGAACAAATTGTAGCAACAACAACAAAAATGAAAACAGATTGCATATAGGTGTAGGAAATATTGTGTGTGTTGTTGAGGTGGGTCTTGCTGCATATTGTGAACTTACTGTTTCTTCTGCAGGATACATTTTTTTCACCTCTGATATTTTCAGTTATATTTCAGTCCTTTGTGCTTCAGTTTGATCTCTTGGAAAGGATGTCATAAGTTTGATGTTGCCAGAATACGTCACCATGGAGGCGGCCATGAGCAACCAGATGCATGAGCCACTCGGTCACCACTAGAGCTTCAGAACGTAGATGACACTTCATAACTTTGGTGAAGAACCAACTGATGTTTTTTAATACAGATAAGACAACATATTCAGGGCTTATGAGTTTCTTTTTTTCATAGAATTGCATAGAATTGCCATAAAAGAAACATTGAAGGTACAAGTAAAACTCATTTGGATCTATTTTTCTTGTCATTAGGTTGAAACCTATATGTTTTACATTTTCCACAAAAACGTTTAGTTACAGTACTAGGTCTTTTACTTCATTTTTAAGCCCTACCACATTAAGACACAATACTCATTCCTCCCAACTACTTGAAATGAAAAAACATAAAACCAAATCTTCATGTGGCCTCATGTTGTTCTGTGTCAAGAAAACTCGAGATCATCCCACTTCCCCATGCTGGAGATTTTAGTTTAACAGTAACAATAAATAAAATTACCTTTAAAATAAGTCACACAAGTCACATCTAGACCCAACAGTTGACCCAGACTGCAATAAAATAAATCTGGTTGTGTGTTGTTTTTGTCTCCTGCAAACTTTGCTTTAATTAAACTTATTTTTTCTATCTAATCATAAGAAATCATAGTCAGAGAGAGAGATGAGACAGGAAGAGCAGGTTTCCTGAAAAAAGAGGAAGTAAGCTTCCAGCTTGCAGCTGTATAAAAATAGCTGAGACCAGTCCTTATTTAAAAGCATGAAAGTTTAAAGGATGAAATCTAAACACTTTGAGTAATTAGATAAGATTGAAAGTAAAGTACTTATATTAATATTGGTTTACTTATAACAATACTTACTTACACTCGTGGGAAAACATACAAGTAAAGCAAATAAATGTAACTTTGGTATCAAATAATTACAGTAATAGATTATTCCTGGTTTCTTTTCAGAACATGTGAAATAACTCACATTATGATTATAATAAGAGTAATAAGTTATGGTTACCATAAAATTATAAATGAATGCTAAATCAAAGAAACTAAAAGATTTATGAATGTGATTCTAACATTGAACTTGAAATGGTGTAAAACATGTAACTGCTATGAAAGATCACTGATGATGTGTTGGAGATAGATAGTAGGTGAAAGGTTAGGGGTAAAATGGGGATTAACGGGAGAGCAGATGACCAATGCCTGACTTGGAAACAGGTAGTTGAACAACTTTGACTTTTCAAAGAAAAGGTTGTGCAGGCAACAGACGTAGGAGGACCATTGAGCCATCTGGGTCAGTAGAAAAGACATCAGGATGGAATGTCTCTAAGACATCCAAGCAGTCAGCCAATGAAACAAGCACAGCAACAGTGTTAGCCAATGCAAATGCACCAAAAGGATGGATAAACCCTATAAAAGGGGAGAGCAAAAGAGACATCTTTGGTTGGATCCTCCAGGCAGCTTCAAACCAACACCGAGAAGGACAAAGAACTCTGCAGCTGAAGAAGAGCCGGGGCCACAGAGCAGCTGCATTCGATTAACAAAAGCCCCTCCTTACTGGAATAAATGAGGCCTATTAAGCAGGAGAGTCACAACATTTTTAGTGAGGAAATTGAAAAAAAACTGAATTGTATGAGACAAAGGTATTAGACGCAGGGCCAAAAGCTGCTAAGATGCTTTTGTGGAGGCTTAGGAAGCAACAGGAGTAAAACGCAATCTATAAAGTTCGGAACTAAAAAACTAACAAGAAAACTAATAAACTTGATGAATTTCAGAGGTATTATGCAGTTCTGTTCACACAGCCAGACAAAATAGATAATTAAACAATTTAAAAAATTCTTAACTCCTTGGATCTTCCATCTCTAGAAAAAAAACAAAATGACAAGTTAATGGCAGAAACATCAGCTGAGGAAGTTGACTATGGGATATCAAATCTTAAGACCAAATCAATGGGCTGTGATGGGTTCCCTCCTGAGTGGTATGGCCATGAAGGAATCTGTTCTCCCACTGATAGAGGCTTCTTTCAACTACACCCTGGGAGGGGGCGCTCTCCCACCATCATGGCGAGAGGCGTTTATATTGGTCATGAAGGACAAAACGGATCCTAAAGGGTATAGACCAATTAGTTTATTAAATATAGACTTAAACTATATGTTGCCATATTAGCTGAGGGATTGAGTAACCCTGATAGATGGGGACCAGACAGGTTTCATTGGTAATAGATAAACGCATGATAGTATAAGGAGGACCTTTCATAATCTTTCTAATTAAAGAAAAATCAACTGCAGTCCTTCTCAGCTTAGATGACGAGAAGACGTGATACTGTAGGATGGGAGTTTTTGTTTCAAGTAATGAGGAGATTTGAGTTCTGTGATAAATTTAGTCAATGTATAAAAACTATGTATTCCTCACCAAAAGCAAATCAAATAACATTACAATGAGGGTGTAGGCAGGGCTGCCCATAAAGCCCACTGCTCTTTAATCTTTTTATCGAACCACTGGCTCAGGTTATTAGAGAGGAGTCTGGGCTGGAAGGGGTGACAATAGGAAATGTGGAAAACAAAATATGCTTGTTTGTGGATGAAGTTTAGTGGTAATTAAAACCCCTAAAACTGGTATTCCATTGCTTATGAACATCTTGGAAACATATGGCAGACTCTCAGGTTATAAACTCAATGTTTAAAAAAAACTAAAATTTTGACCCTCCATTTCAATTTAATTGGGGTCAATAACAGAGTATTTGGGTGATAGGGTTAGGGTTAGGGTTAACCTACCCTAACCCTAACCCTATTTTGGCTCAATTATATGAGGTTAATTACAAATGACTAAATAAAAAATTATATGAGGACCTGGACAGGTGGAGCTTGCTTCCCCTTGGCCTTGGCAACAGAATCCAAACAATAAAGATAAATGTTCTTCTAAGACTATTGTACATATTTGCAGCACTTCCAGCAAAACATGAGGTTCCAGCAAAACAACTTAGAGAGTGGGATAAGCATTTTTCAAGGTTCATATGGGGCAATAAAAGGCCAAGAGTAAGATACTCGACCCTGCAGCTGCCTGGGGATCAGGATGGGAAATGGGTCTGCCTTACCTGGTGGATTATTTCTTGTCTGCCCAGATTAGACCTCTGGTGCTGATGTAACCCAACCTATGACGCTAAGTGGAAGGACATTGAGCTTTCTTTGATGGACTTCCCTATGCAGTCTGTTCTGGGATGCCTAGATGGGCTACCCCAGATATGTCAATTATAAAATTTGTGTTTGAGTTTGTTTAGTCTTTTCATTTCCTGCTATGGACCTTGGAATACTTCCTGAGGGACTCAGTAATGGGGATACATAGCTGTTGAAGTTATTTATCATTGCAAGCAAGAAGGCTATTAGTAATTGTTGGCTCCAACCTAGACCCCCTTCTCTGAAGATTCTTGTGAATATTATAAACCTGGTCCACAATATGACTTTTACATGTCTCCAGAAGGAAAAAGGAGAGACACTTGTTATAGCCAAAGGTATGTAACAGTTCATTTTTGTGATTCCACATCACGCGGACAGACACCTGAGAGTTTTCCTTATTTTTTGTGACTCCATACACTAAAATGACTGTAAAATTGTAGTGGTCTTTAGTGTGACAGTCTGCCATAACCCTCATGTTTGATTGTATGTACTTCTATGTTTAAAAACAAATTAAAATAAAGTATATAAAAAAATAAAGAAAATAAAAAAATTGAAGGAGACCTGCTGCTGAGAAAGTATTAATCTATACATTTTTCATGCCAACACTATTTCTAGGTTTCAGGGCTCCTGCTGCCATCTTCCAGATGTGGGTGACTGGCAGGATATTCACTGGAAAAGGCAGGTCACACACTATTAACACATATAACAAGGGTAAGCTAGAATGGCCAAGTAACCCTGTTAGGAGGTTTTACATAAACATGTTAACAAAATCTACATTTTACTAATTCTATTTTATAACAGCTTTGCACAGTATTAATTTGAATAACCAGGCAGAGGTTAGTTGCAGTAATATTTTTATTTTTCACTGGTGGTAAAGCAGTGAAACAAGGACTAATTCTTTTGGACAACAGGACCAGAATGTATTTCTTGCTAAAGAGTTTGGTATTACATGATGAGGCATGGAATCACTGAGCCAGTATCACATCATACATACCATGAGTGGGAATAATGAATGTTGAGCATGTTGTACCAGTATGTCATTTATATCTAACAAGAATTCTGGCCGTGTTAGCCAAGGGTGTAGGAATAGTGAAGTGTGCCGCCTTTTTTAAGAAAGCAGTCATGTTGATGGGTTCCAGGCTGGAGCTGACGCTGGCAGACCCCCACCGGGTCATCAAAGAGCAGGTCATTGTCATGCACTTCAAGCTTCAACTCATCATTTTCCAGAGCATGGAAGTAGTTGAACTCCTCTTCCCACCAGGGGTTGACTGTGTCTTTACGAACAGCAGTCTTACCCAGGCTTGTTGCTCCACAGAATACCTTGACATAACCATCTGCTGATCCAAGCAGGTCAGAGGGAAGATTGCTGGCCCGAAGATCGAAAAGCCTGAGCTGGGCCTGAGCCAAGCTGAGAGCACACAGGACCAGCAGCACAACAGGAAGGTTGGAGACCATGACTCAAAGGAGGCTGAGGAGGATAAGCACATTTTGACTTGCAAATTCAATTTAAATGAAAATTATACATGAGATTGATGAAAGATACAATCTGGAAAATTATGACCCAAAATTTTGAGAATAAGATTGAAAAAAAAATTCTGTCATCAGATGTCTATTGTTTTGGTTCAAACTTTGAGTTACAAAGATCAACTAAACATAATACTTGTACTTTTCAGAGTATATAAGCATGCTCTTTTTATGCTGTCATTGCTTTTGTATCTAAATGACTTGTAACCTAAATAAGTATAAGTGATATTCAAGGCTTATTTTCATCATCATAATCATGATTTCACTCCTACGCATTTGTGTGCACTTTCTCTGTTCATTTGATTTAGTCCAGGATCCAAAGTAAAATTATTTTGAGAGCTAACAAAAACTACATTAATAGGGATATCTTACCTTCAGGTGGAACACCTTGTTTCACATTTCTACATATGATGCTCTTATATTTAAAGACCAGTGGAGCTTCAATGTGGTTTATAAAACCCCTCCCATTACACAGGCGGCTATTTTCCCAGAATTATGCAACCTGACAAAAATAACTCAGACTGGTGGGATTTTCAAATGATTTAGCAGATGGATTAGCTATCTAAAGGACATTTAGTGAGCTGTAGATTTGCACAGGTGTTAACAGGTACAAGTAAAGTGTAACCTTACAAGAAAAGCCACAATGCTTTTTGTTGGGAAGTGAATAAAATCCTGCTACACCTTCTGGTTGCCATGGCCTGCCACACAGTACAATTTACTATCAGCAGCATCTAACCAACTTTGGTGACATTGTCAACAGGTGCATCCCATCAGTTTTTAGTTTTTTTCCCATGTTGGGGAAAAAAAATAAAAATAAATAAAAAACAGGTGATGGGATGCAGTAAGGTAATTATATATGTAATTACATTGCACATATGAAATGTTCAATGTAATGAACAATGTACATTCCATAGTCAAAACTCATCAACCTTCTGTCAAACAAAAGAAGGAAAAGCCTTCTTTAATTAACTGGGTTCATATGATGTCAGCCTTACATTTGCAGCTATAACATCTTCATCTCCATCATGTTTGGGAGAGTGATTATGAGAATTCCTGATCATTCTTTGACAGGTGCATTAATGATGTCAGACACTGGCATTGGAAGGTATTGGTGGGTGTTAGAATGGCCCTTAGCAGCTGGTTTAAAGAGAGTCTTGAGACAGAGAAATAGTGCAGACCAACCGGGTGTTTATTCTCCAACATTTAACACAGACATTCCTGCTTATAACATTGCAACCACACTGCAATGTGAGCTACATGCAGCCTTTTATAGTCCCTGGCTGCTCCAATTAACAAACCCACCAAGAAACAAGGTAAGACAAAATACATGACTAGATGGCAGTTTCAAGGAGGAGCAGCGTTTGTGAGAGCAAGCGTTTAGGTATCCCCCGAATGGTTGCCATGGGTGATTCTATGATGTCTCAAGCAAGGATAAAAACTCAAAGCAACAATACAGATATGTTTTTGATGAGAAAATAATATAATAGAAAGATGTAAAGCTCAATAAAGTTGATTTTACACAATACCCCCCTTTAAAGTCTAATTCCATGCAATCCAACTCTTTCCAGTTTAATTCGTATGCAATTACATATCGTCCAATCATATAAGGATCAAACTTAGTGAAATCAGATTTAGAAAAATATTGACAACTTTTACAAAAACATTTTGCTTTGTGTTTAATCTAATCTACATCCAAAAACAATGTGTTTAGACTGCGGTCTTGTGTAAATGTGGTCTCGGTCCAGGGTTCCGAAGAACGGCTGAAAATGTACGTGTGCATGTGTGTGTGTGTGCGTGCGTGTGTGTGCGTGCGTGTGTGTGTGTGTGTGTGTGTGTGTGTGTGTGTGTGTGTGTGTGTGTGTGTGTGTGTGTGTGTGTGTGGATGGATGTGAATTTGCAGATTCATGCATACTATTGCGGTGTGTATTATTAAATTGCCTCTGAGATCATTGATGACCAAACTCTCTGGTAGGTGGCGGTAAATGCACGTTAAGTTGGCTGCTATCCGGCAGTAAAAACAAAGAAGAAGAATGTCTTCATTTTGGAAACCGTATAGAAAGACTGATATTCCGTTTTTCTTTTACCTTCTCGGTTTTTCTTCGGTTTTAATCTGTTTAGCGGTTTATGTGTTGCAGAATTCAAACAGAGAGCTGAGACGAGGTATTCTGCAGTCTCCAGAGTTTATCAATCGCGCAGTGACACTTTACTGACGAAGGAGGTTGATGTCTCTGCAGGAATCATGTGGGACACAACACTGCAGTACTTCAGGAGCCGCAGCCTGCTGACAGGAAACGACGCCGTCCAGATCCAGTGGTCGCACGCGGTCAACAGTAGGAACGCGCTCGCTCAGGCTCTCAGCGGTACGTCATCACGCTCCATTCACTAACACTAGAGCTAAGCTGGCAACCGAGTACAACAGTTTGATGGAAACAATTTACGGAGCGTGAGTAGCCGTCAGGCCTGAACTACTGGGACTGTCAAGAGACGCGGAGAATTTACAAAAAGCCCAGTCACTGGGTCACTGGGTCACTGGGTCACTGGGTCACTGGTCCTGGAGGAAAACAAGTCTTTTCTGTCTGATCACTTATGGAAAGAGACAATGTTATAATCACTGGCCTGCATCTACAGGCCAGACCAGTAGCTTAATAGCAGAAAGTTAAAGTCATCCAGGTTCTTATGTTTTCAAGACACCCATGACCTTAATAACCTCCATCTCTAACGTTTCCATCTCTCTTTTATTGGCTATAAAAGGCAATGCTGATACAAACTGAAGGTTCAAAGGTTCAAACTGAAGTTCTGTGGGCTGCACAGTGGCCTTGATAACACTGTTCCCTTGCAGCAGTTACAAACCGCTGCAAGGGAACCTGGGGTCTGCCTTGGAGTTTGCATGTTCTCCCTGTGCGTGCGTGGCTTCTCTCTGGGTACTCCGGCTTCCTCCCACAGCCCAAAAACATGCCTGCCAGATTAATTGGTCTCTTTAAATTCTCCTTGGGAGTGTGTGTGTCAGCTGGAGATAGTGACTCTGAAAGAATAAGCATGACAAGTGTGATAATGGATGACGTGGTGTGGGCTGTGATTGTACCCTCAGGTCCCTCTCATATGATTGAAGCTGATGTCATCATGAGAGATCATGATCCCATGGAGCCAATCATGGCTCACCCCCCTGACACAGATAGTGACATCACACTGAAAGAGTGGCTAGAGAAAGTGAAGATAAACGGCAAAGGAATAAAACTGGACTTTAAGAGGTGAGAGCTGTTTTCCTTGGATTCTCCTCAATATTGTGCATGTGTATATGTGTATGACGCTAATCCTGAGGGCTGCCTCCATCCAGCTTGGAGGCTGTGTCTCCATCCCTGGCTCTGCTGGAGGACCTGCTGGCTGAGCCAAACCGTCCACTGTGGATCAATGCAGACGTCCTCAGGGGACCCAGTGGACGAACTGCACCTTTGGACTTCCAGGCTTTCCTCTCTCTTGTTTCAGGTCTTCCTGCTCAGACTGTGCTGTCTCTTGGCTGGACAACAGGATGGACTGTGGGAACTAATAACCCAGGTAAAATTAGTAGGAGACTGTGTGTGTCTCTGTCTATGTTTACATGGAAACTAAAAGAAAGATCATTCTAATCATGCAATAGGCCTACAATATTTCTGGGGCAGTATGAAAATAGAAATCATAGCAGGTATGGCAGGTAAAGGGTTATCAAAGGTCAAACATGACTCTGTTCAGGTGTTACCTAAGAGAAGGTGAAAACAGTTTTTTGTTCTGAGTTTGGTGTTCTGGTGGACTTTCTTTATTATAGATAGAAACTGTAAGGTAAATGAACAGTGTCGATGTGAAGGGGAATAAAGACATTACTATAAGGGAAAATGAAGGCTGTCATGGTGAACTTTAAATGAGTGCTACCAAGAAGCGTCATCAAACTAGCAAAACGTAAAAGGTTTTCGTCTCTATATTTTGATAATTATCTTATAAATTCCTAGTCATTGTGGCTACAGGATGATGCAGATAAACACACTTATTCTAAAAATGTAATTGTATGGCTTCTGGATTTTAAACTGGACCCAACTGGGTTTGGTTAAGATGATCTTCACAGTATTAAAATTCTGATTTTTTTTTTATCATGAATTTTGTGTAATGAAGATGTTATCACAACCTGTGATTTAAATGAACTGCATATATTCTAATACAGTACAGATTTTTTAGGAGATTATAAAACAAAACAGTGAAAGCTCTAGAAGCTTAAGCCAGGAAATTGAAGGAGGTTTGAAACGGAAGTATAATGGGTACACTGTGGTCAGGAAGTAAAGGTTGAGATGAGTTTAGACACTTTTTTACTAACAGAAACTAAATAGAAACTTTATTTAAAGCAAAGCTACATGGAGGAGATGTTTGAGCTGAAATCAGAGATACCACAATGTTTATTGTCCCATTGTACAGACAGTTTAAGGCCTGTACTGGTTCCTGATCGAAATTTGGATTTAACTGTGTGATGTTGTTCATTATTCCAAAATGTTTCCATCGTTTCATGACTCTGGCAGACTCTATTTTCTCTCTCTTGAAGGAAGAGATTTGGTCACCATTTAACATGGAAAGAATGAGAATTACAAACTGCAGGCCATGTTGATGTTATGACAGCTTAGTTAAGTAGAAAATCCATTGAATTGTTGTGTTATTAGTGTGCTTAACATTAATTGTGGCTTTGATTAGATGTTAGAAAAACAATAAGCTCAGAAGGTGTTGTTTGTGCTGGGATTGCTCAGGTTACAGCTGGGACATGGTGCATGCCATGGAGGAGAAGAGCAGGGATCTGAAACATCCTGTCACCTTCCCGGTTCGTGCTGTGCTGCTGGCTCAGTCCTTCTCCCAGCTATCATGGCTGCTGCAACAGTCAGACAGGTTACCACACACACACACACACACACACACACACACACACACACACACACACACACACACACACACACACACGTGCACGCAGACACACACACCCACAAAGAACATGGTAAGCTGGTGGTTAGTCTGGCCGGTACATAAGTCGCTGTCTGCCTGAAAGCAGAGACTGGAGTCCTGCTCTGAGGAGTTGGAGGAAAAGGGGCTAAGTTCATCTGACAACATTTTCTAAACATCATCATCCTTTGCATATCATCAGAAACCCTGCCAGCTACTCTTCACCTGATGTTGCTAAAACCTGTCTTTCCTGCACAGGTACACGCTTACAGTGTGGACGGGCCAACATGATGAATTTGCTCCTCAGGACTTAAAGCTTTACAGAAAACATTTTGATGTGAGCAGAATCTATTATGATCTGCCGAAATCTCAAACAGCAGAGCTCTTGGTGATGTCATGACTGAAGATGACCAACTGCCGTTTCCTAAACCTCACGACAGACTGCCTGCTGCTCTGTACAGACTGGGAGAGGGAAGATAAATTTGTCTTTGCTCACATTATATGAAATAAAAATTACAGATGTCACTGTAGTCTTGAAGGGCAATCTACAAAAGAAGCATTATTAAACTAGTTACACAATGTAATCCCTTTTTGCTCTGGAAAAGGTAATCCACATAAACTGGATGCTTTTTATTAAAACTTTAAAATGAAACAAAGTTTCCTGGAGCACAAAGGAAGAACTATTGCTGCTTATACTGGTTGCATTCCCATAACTGACATGAAGATGCTCCTCTTATTCTAAGCATAAGATTTTCCTAAGCACTAACTCGGCCTCTACATCTGCTGAGTAATTTTGGGGTTTTTTTGTTCTTTTTTGTACTTTAAAATTCCTTGTTGCTGAAACGTATTTACAAATAAACGTTACTGATATGGATGACGTCTGTAAAAGTGTTTATCCTAAACTTTTTTTATTCTTGTGAATAAAACGTTTTTGAATAGTGTCAGTTCTCCATTTCTCTGGCTGAACAAAACCTTCTCATAGTGAGTCTGGCTGCCAGAATGTGAAGGTCACCAGAAAACATAACAGTTTTCAGAGAGCATATATTCTAATTAGAATATTTGATCGAAAGATTTATCTGGTTTGTGTCTGTTAACATAGATGGTTTTTTCTCCACATATGTTATTGCAAGATAAACAGACTACTTTTTAAAACTTGCGTTTGAAGTTTTGAATGTCCTTAAAAGTCTTGACATGCTTCAGTCAAAACTTTATCCAAGTCTGCAGTAGATTAACTAGGATCATGGAGAAAATATGGTTTATTTTAGAGAAGACTATTTTAATTGCAGATACTCATAAGAGAAATTTTCTTCATTTTGAGATTGTTTTGATTACTTTCAGTATTTAATAATTTTATTGCATCTTTCAGCCTACTAGAATAATAGATCTCCAGGTACCTTATTGGGGCCTGCCCATAGCAATGCATAGGGAGAGCATGCATTTCATGGCAGGCACCTATTGTTCTTCACCTCAAAATAACTGCAGCTTCCTACTACCAAACTCTGGGTCCTGCATCTTACCTTGTTGTTATTGTGCTCCAGTTTTTTTTGTTTTGTTTGTTACCGCCGGTACGGACCGCATTAACCCGGCCGGCCCGTACCGCTGCGTGACCCCTCACATTATATACATCAAAACGTGCGGCTCGATCCTGTGAGGGGAGCGATTACTTTTGTTGGCATTTTGAGTAACCATGACGACATAATTAACAAAAAAACGAGCCAAATTCAAGTCAAAACAAAAGACTGACACAAAACAGTGTCAATTACAAAATAGACATAGAATTTAGTCTCTCCCTCTGAGCTGCTCTTTAGAACTACAATGATGGCAGAATGTCAGAATTACAAAGATGGTGGAACAACTGTTATAAACTCATTACATCTCTGAATAGTGCTGTTTGTTATATCTTATATGCATATCATCTAGTGGTGGCAAAAGCAACAAAAAAACTAGTATGCTCTGGACTTAAGATGGAGTACATACACACATATTCATGACATACTTTGATTAAATTAATAAATGTAATTCTAGTATCGAAACATTTGCTTTATACTAGGCAAGCCTCTAACCTGAGAACGTGAACCTGTACTGGGCTGATTCTGTGCCTTCAAATCATTTTAACAATGCTCCTGCAGAAGATTCATAACTTATAAATCTAAAACATGAAGAGGTTTGAAAAAACAGTCTGTGTGCTACACTCAAGAGAGATTCATTTGATGCATTAAAGCGTGATGTCATCACTGCATTAGGTCAGTGCTTCGCTCTGCATGTTTCAGATGCGTCTCTATTTCAGAAGAGCTGATCCAAATGATCGCATGGCCTTTTTTCATACAAACTGACTGAGTGTCTCACAAACATAGAATTCTTTCTCCACCTCTGTCTCACACAAGTCCATGTTAGTCAACATGCTTGTGATTCTCCACAGGCTACTTAGTAATTTTTAAGCACTGATGCTAATTTTTAGCATCAGAACGCTGGATCAAACCGACGAGCACACTTTGACAGGCCCTGGTTAAATTTCTTTGGGAATTTTCTAGTATAGAACTACATTATTCACACCTGGTAGTATGCTCTTGTTAGCAGAATCAGTTTGATTGGGCACAGCGTTCAACGTGACAAGAGACTGACAAGGTTTTGGCTTTCGTGTTGCTCCTTTGTTTGGAGGACACACCCTTTTATTATACACATGTGTTAAATTAGACAGGTCACGTGACACCAATAATCCAATAACGAGAAAAAAAAAAAAAAAAGCAAATGAGAGCACAAAAACATTCATAATGTCAACACCCCCACTTGCTCACATTTGGGTAACTTCCTCACATTCATGATATGCCAAACATAAATATTTCATACTTCTTCAACTTAATCTTTGTTGCTGGTTTAGTTAGTACATCTGCAACCATTTCATTAGTTGGACAGCACTCAAGAAAGACTTTTCCTTCATTCACAACTGTTCTGACAAAATGATATTTAATATCAATATGTTTACATCTTTGTCTATACACAGGATTTTTGGCTAAGGATATGGTACCCTGATTGTCCTCATAAATCTTCGCTAAATAATCCAGACCATCCATGTTGAACAACAGTTGTTTCAAGTATAAGCATTCTTGTATAGTAGCAGCTAGAGCCATGTACTCTGCTTCACATGTAGATAGAGCTACTGTAGGCTGTCTTTTGGTCTTCCATGAAACTAATGGACCATCTTTACTTAGACTTGTACAGTAACCTGTTGTAGTCCTTCGATCGGATACATCACCTGCCCAATCGGCATCACTGTATGCATATATAAGGTTATCACAGGCACCCTTTTTAAAACATAGTTCTTTATCTTGTGTGCCTCTTAGATACTTAAAAACATGCTTTACAGTATTCCACTGCTCTGTGGTTGGGTTTGCAAAGTACTGTGCCACTTTACTTACTACATAGCTTAAATCTGGTCTTGTACATGTTGACAAATAGATTAAGCTTCCTACTGCTTCCCTGTATTTTCTGACATCACTCATTACTTCAGCATCATCAGCATAATTAAGTTTCTGCTCACAGGGGGTAGTTCGTGGCTTACAGTTCTGCATGTCGAACTTTTCCAGTATTTTCCTCACATATTTCGACTGTGACATTTTAACCTGTCAGCCTCTCTTTCAAAGTCAATGCCAAGAAAATGTGTCAACTTTCCCAAGTCCTTCATCCTAAATTTGGATGCAAGTTTCTCTTTTATATCTTCAAGGATATTCATATCACTGGCAGCAATAATCAAATCATCAACCCATAAAATGATAAACACAGTTTCAGTATCATTCATCTTTGTGTAAACACAATTATCAGCAGGGTTTTGAACAAACTTGATTTCACATAGGTAGTCATGCAACATTTTGTTCCAGTTTCTGCCTGACTGTTTAAGTCCATGAAGAGATTTTTGCAGTTTATACACCAGTCTTTCATTTTCTTGAGATTCCTTCTTGTAGCCCTCTGGTTGTTCAATAAAGTTCACATTCAATTGGGGCATGTAAATATGCTGTCTTTACATCCATCTGGTGAACAAACATGTTCTCCTGTGCTACCTTCTGCATCAACACTCTAATGCTTGTCATTTGGTGAAAAGGTTTCATCATAGTTCAACCTTTCTTTTGACTGAATCCTCTCTTCATCATCAATGCTACATACATAGTCATCTAAATAATCTGGTTTCTTTCTTTCTCTGACAGGGTATCGCCTCTCAGGTTCTTCATGTTCTGTTGTGTGAGTGGCACTCGCCATTGGTTCTTTTTCTATGCTCAGTTTATGATTTACTGGATCAGCATCTGAAGTTTTGGTTGCTTTGGGACTAATTCTAATCATATCATCATCATCATCCGAAGTTACATCCATCTCATTTTTCTCTCTGGATATGATTTCCACAAGCCTGTGTTTCTGGATTTTCCCGCTGTTTGGATAATAATAAGCTGGGCTATTCTTGTCATACACTATAAAAATGCCTTTTTCACACCTTGAATCCAGCTTCCCTTTTTCTCGTTTGTAAGTGTAACAAACACATCCAAACTTGTGCATCCTAGAAATGTTAGGCTGTCTGCCCGTCAACATGAAGTAAGGTGTTTGTTTTGTGCGATTGTTAAAACATATGTTTCGCACTACAGCAGCTGTCTGAACTGCATATGGCCAGAACATTTTTGGTAACTCACCATCGATTGACATACATCTAGCCATGTCAAATAAAGTTCTCCAGTTTCGTTCTGCCGTACCATTTTGATGTGGAGAATATGGTGCAGAGGTCTCATGTCTGATACCATTTCTGCTCAGTAATGCCTGATACTCTTTTCCTGTGAATTCTGTACCATTATCTGACCTCATACATTTAATCTTTCCATGTGGAGTCATGTCAGCAATAAACTTTTCAGTAGCTTGGACTGTATCACTCTTGTTTTTCAAAAAGTACACAAAGACTGCACTGGAATAATCATCTGTGAAGGATAATGCATATCTGTGAGCATCTTTGGACATTGGGTCTATAGGTCCTGCTAAATCTGTGTGGACCATTGCTAGTGGTTCTTTAGCTCTTGCATCTGGCTCCTTGTTCCTAGTTTGAACAAATTTTCCTTTTGTGCAGACTTCACAATATGGCATTGGTTCACCTCTCCCCTTAATTTCCATGCCTGAACAACATTTTCTAGCTTCAGTACTATCTGTAATTGCAATGTCCAAGAATCTCATGCCAACCTTGTAAGTCATAACATTTTTTACACTGATCACCACATTCATTGTCCACCGTTTGTAAGAAATACAATTTGTTACATAGGTGAATGGGGAACTTGGTATTGTCTCTGAGAAGAACGTTCTTTCCTTCTTTGAAGATCACTGTTGCTCCGCTGGATGTTGCAGCTTTCACTGAGAAGATGTCCTGCGGATATGAAGGGATGTACAATGCTTTCCTCAGCACTGTTTTAAGACGTCGACCTCTGTTGTCGATCAAACACACTTCCGCGTCTCCTCGTTGCTTAGCAACCCCAAAACACCTGGATCCATCAGCCAATTCCACGCAGTGCGTCTCGGCCTGGAAACTTTCATCAAGCTTCCGAAACTTCCTGATGTCGGTGATTATATGCAACGTCGCACCAGCGTCCACCATCAAACCTCTCCTCCTGATGTCGTCCACTCGCGTCTCATCGGCTGCTTTCCGTGCGTTGTCTCGTTGTTTTCTCCGTCTGCAGGCTGCGTTGCTGTGACTGTTATTCTTACAGTAACTGCATCACTGCTTCCGCTGGCAGGTTCTGCTTATGTGGCCTTTCATTCCACATTTAAAGCACACGACCTCAGAACTTCCTGCTCCAGGATCATTTGCCCTCTTTGTGCGCATTTCGTGCCAGAATGTGCTTTAGCTTTCATCATATTGTCCTCAGATATTGTGGCACGCATATTTTCAATGTCTTCAAAACTTCTGAGTTTAGTCTTAAACTCTGTAAAAGTCAACTTATCACCATCTTCGCTTTGAGTAATATAAACAGCAAATGGCTTAAATGTGCCTGGAAGTCCTTTCAGGACCATGGCGATCAGAAGTCCGTCGCTCAGCTCCTCACCTGCATTCATTAAAGCGGTGATCGCTGCCTCAGCTCTGATGATGAACTCGGTAACCGACTCACTGGGTGATTTCTGCAGTGAAGTCAGATCAGTATACAAATTAATCACTCTGGGCTTTCCTTTGCCGGCGTAATGGGCCCGTAGGATTCCAAGTGCCGCACGTCCGTCGTCTGCCGCGTCATGCATGATAAGTGATAGACTCTTGTCATCCAAAAACTGAATGAGCTCGGCATAAACCTCAGCATTTTTCTTCGCGTCCTCCTCTCCATCGTCATCATCAGAGGGGCTCGTCAAAATTGTCTCTTTCAACCCTTGCAGTCGTAGATGTCCTAAAAACTTGGTTTCCCATAGTTCATCATTTCTCTGGTCTCCATCAAAGAGAAGTCTTGACCAGCGGCTGTGTGTCATGTCTTTTTCTCTTTTGCTCATTTTCCTTGTTTACTTACACAGCAGCTGTTCACTATCTGTCGAGGCATTCACCTGTTTCTTCATTCATCCTGTTTCTTCATTCATCCTGTTTCTTCATTCATCCTGTTTCTTCATTGATCCTGTTTCTTCATTGATCCTGTTTCTTCATTCATCCTGTTTCTTCATTGATCCTGTTTCTTCATTGATCCTGTTTCTTCATTGATCCTGTTTCTTCATTGATCCTGTTTCTTCATTGATCCTGGGCCCATAACCTGTTAGCAGAATCAGTTTGATTGGGCACAGCGTTCAACGTGACAAGAGACTGACAAGGTTTTGGCTTTCGTGTTGCTCCTGTGTTTGGAGGACACACCCTTTTATTATACACGTGTGTTAAATTAGACAGGTCACGTGACACCAATAATCCAATAACGAGAAAAAAAAAACAAAAAACAAATGAGAGCACAAAAACATTCATAATGTCAACAGCTCTCCTCATATACCTGTGTAATAACAATTTCTATTTAGGCATCTGAGCTGATCTGATCAGCACTGAAAGATTAAGGTCACGGCCTTTGCAAGTGCAGATTTGTTGGCGTGAACCTCATCAGTCTTTAGTATTTCCCCACACAACAAAACAACAAGCGAGCCTGGTTGAACATCCAGCTCATAGTGAGGTCAAAACATTTATTTATATGTTTTTATCCAATCTTATTTTGGCAAATGAAAAGCTTACAAGATCCAGAAAGCGTATTGTAGCTCACTAATTTCAGTAAAACAATTCCATAAAGAACATATGTTTAATCAATTCCACACTAGTAGAAATGTTTGGGAATGAACCTTGCAGGCCTGACATTCATGTTGGTGTCGTTGCTGGTAAAGCTATGCTTAACATGTCACTAGATAGTACAGTTTCTTATTTTTGTAGTTTACGTTTTGACTTTGTAAAATTTAACTCAACAGAAGCTTTAGAGGTTGTTGTTTTTTTTTAATAGACTGTAGTTCATTTGGATACCAGATTATTTTCAGCTAGTTTGCATGACAATGATGAGCAAATTAAACCATGCAATGCTTGTAACATGTGGGAATAAAACATAAGAACCAAACATATTTTAGAAAAGAAGTTTGGACACAGGTCCACAATTTTCTCTCCATTTTTCACAGTTTGTTTAACTGGACTCAGCTTTTGGATATTTAGCCTGCACTGTAAAATAGCAGTGCAGGCTTCACACATTGAGTCTGTCTTTCTAATTTAATCACTTGACTTTGACTTTTATTTAACTGGAATAGTGACATATGCAGTGTTGTAAATACATGCATTTACTCCTGACAGGTACAACAGTTTTCAGTTTCCAAGAGTTTCCCTAAAGCTAACAAGCTGTTTTATTTGTTCACTTTGCATTGAGTGGCGTCTCCACAACATTTTTTTAATTTTTAGATCCTGAGGACAAGCAGCGACACTGGGCAAAACAGACTTTTGCCCAGAACTGGAGGAAAAGCTAGGGCTCGCCCCAAATATGTGGAATAGGAGCACGAGGATTCAAAGGAGGAAGGAACCCAGGGCGAGTGTGGGCAATACGATCCAGAAGTAGGGCCCCGGAGCCTCTTCTCTCCAGACCAGCAGCACCTGGCCTTGGAACAAAACTCTCCAAAGAATCCTTAGTTTCAGACAAAGTAAAATGTCTGCTGTTCAATGGTTTGTGCCTTTCTGATGCACCTCCTCCACCACTTTTGAGAATTTTTTCCCAACTACCAACTTGCAACAACTGTGAGTCAGAACTGTAGTGATCCATCCCAATGTTCCTGCGGTTCACTACATTTTGTAGACTGGAGATATTCAGCTGCTTAAGACAGTCAGATGAATCTTCGTCCACTGGACTGGATTCACTGGAAAAATGGAGGCTATCCCGATGCAGGTTTGGGTATGATAAGGCAGGCAAAGAACTTGCAGCACTATCATATGATGTCTTTCTGCCAAGGCCTCTCCATCTTCTCTCAGCATTCTCATTTCCTGATATGTGGTCCAGAGACTTTGGGAAGAGTGTTCCATCTTTAACATCAGAGGCGTGGTGCCTTGAAATAGCTGGAGGTCTTTGTATGCCAAGAGCCTCTAATCTGATTGATAGCTCCTCTTTGTCAAGAGTATTTTCCACTGGTTCCTCTATCAAAGAACTGGAATCAAGCCAATCAAGAGAATCAATCCTTGCTGCTCCTTGTTGGAGCAGCAAGTAGGGACTCTTAGATTGCTGTTCAGTGTATACTTTGTAAGGATAAGGTTGTTTTTCCAAGTCAGAAATATGCACAGGACTCTGTGGTTGGGCTGAAGAACCTGGTTGAAACATAAGAAGAGAGCTGCAGGTTTGAAGAGAAGGAGTAGCTGAGGAACCATGTGGAAGAGTTTCAGTCTGGGACTCAGGCACTGAAGGAGAAGACAGACATCCTGAAAGAGAAAAAGGTGGGATGTTGAGGTACTGTTTTGTCATCTGATGGTCAGAAGCCATTTTGCTGGTAGTGATAATGATAACCTCCTTCCCCTTTGCTTTACAAGCACCCAGAAGCACGCTAATAATTATTCTGTTTCCTGAATTCACTGCATAAACTAATGCTGATAATCCTGCATGATCTTCCAGAGTTGGATCAGCTCCACTGTCCAGCAGAAGGGATAGAACTTCAGGTTCAGTTTGTTCAAGGCACGAATGCATCAAAGCCGTTTTTCCCGTCTTGTCTTGAATGTTTGGATCAGCCCCATTTTCTAGAAGGTACCTTTGGGGAATAAATGTCACCACATTTGTCAATAAACACTCAAATATTTTAGAAATTAAAATATTGAAGAGTTTCCAGATAACTTACCGAACCATCTTAGGCTTAGGTACACTTTGTGGATTTGTGCGTTGTGTCTTACAAGCTACCATAAGGGGTGTCTCTCCATATTCATTACTCTCATTTATATAAGCACCTCCTTCTAGGAGCAACCGAGTCAGACGCAGTCGACTATGGTAGACTGCCTTGAGCAGGGAACTACCATCCATAACCGCTTCAGTTGATTCATTCATTGCAGCAACCCTTTATGCAGAATTGTTTCTTGTTTGGTGAAAGGCGCAAACCATTCAGCTCCTACAAAAATGACAAAACAAGAAACAGTCTAATGATTTTTTAAAAATGAACTTTATTTAAAAAGGGACAATGTACAACTAAAACATAAACGTCACCATTTGATGCACTGATAATAGCGTACAGGGGCGGTGCCAGAAAACTTGGGCCCACGACAAAAAATGTAATTGGGCAGCTCTGCTGTTACAATTTCTTGAGTCTATTTGACCCATAAAAAGCAGCACAATTTTAAAGACATGCAACTGCCTTGCTTTCTTTTCATGACAGTTTGTTATGAGACAGATAATCTGTGAAAAGATTCATTTCCTGCATCTCCTCCCTGACCTACTACTGACGGTTAAATATTGAGATTTACAGCGCTAAAACCCACCTCATGCCTGTGATTGATTGTTTCTAGGGTAGGGTAGAGCACTGGGAGAAGGCAGAGGAAATTAATTATTTTCAGATAATCTCTCAACATATTGGCAGTCTTAACCCATATGTACCTTTTGTTAATAAAAGTATATCCTACAGCTTCAATTTCACTTAAGAGTGGACGGGTCAGGAGGGACGTGGCAACAGATATCTGTCATTTAAATGCAAGCTAAGGCAGAACTATCTGGACTGACAAGAGGCTGTTTTTTATTATAATTTTAGAAAGATTATCTGAATTTGTGTCACTAATAAATGTATTGTTTTGTTGTGTAATGGTAAAAAGAGCAGTGAGACATTAAAACGCTGCATAGATTCCCTGGAATGATGCCAACTTGGTTGTCACTGAACACAGTTTTGCTCACTGTTTTCACTGGGACAGGGAGGAAGGGATTATTCTGATATGGGGCTTAGAGCTGCTGCTGTCTGACTCATCTGTTGTTAAGTGTGGTAAAAGGTACAGGGACAACTTAAATGTATGAATATGTTGGTAGATTTTTTTTTACTTCGTTCTTTAAATGCTACTGAAATGGAAGCAAACAGTCTGTAACTAAGCTAACCGCTAAATGGTTGGATATTCTCACACAGTCTAACCATCTCGAAGAAAAACTGGACTGCAAATTGACACTTGTCTTTTTCGCGCTCTCTTTTTTGTGTACCTAACTTTATTACTTTTTCTTGGAGGCACAGTAACTGCCACAGTCTTTCTTTTTTTTCTATTTCCATGAAGAAGTTACAAAAATTTTTTGAGAGGGCCTCCTGTCCGTAATTGGCCCCTGTGGCAGTGAAAGCTGCCAGTGAGCAACTGCATGCAATGGGCAGCATTTCCTTCAACTTTTTAGCATAATAAACGGAATTTTACTGCATTATTTAATAACTAGGATCCAATTGAAATAAAAACAATCCAGTTGAAATCTGTAGATTTATGGGCATAGTCTACTACATTTATTGTGAAAAGGCCCCATGAAAAAAAAAAAATTGAATTGAAATTGACAAAACACCCAGCTTCATTCATTCAAGATTATAACTCATACTGTATTAGAGAAGACAGGAAAGCTGAACAGAATTCAGGAAAGTAGTGCCACAACAAACATTATTGACATAAAATAATTCATTAATATTTTGTTTTTATGTTATAAGATGTTATTGTCTCATAAAAACCCATTATGTAGCCTAAATTAAGGTCACTAAGTTTTAAGGTCATAAAGATTTGACCAGTGATCCGCCTGGTTAAGTTACGAACAAACTAATTGACCATTTCCTGACCTGAAGATACAAAAAGTCAAGTCACAACAATAGAACCTGTTTGTCTTTTGCTTCTTTTAGCCTTCCTGCATATTATAGAACGCATCATATCCCAATCTAAGTTACAAAAATGAAAATACACAAAAAAAAGTCGCTGACGTTGACACAATCACAGTATGCACCATTACACAGGGAATAAAGATTAAACAGTGAAGAACCTTCCAAGCAGAGGTCAGTCTACCAAATAGAATCTAAGAGCTTATTGAAGACTGATCCACTGAAGATCATCTAAACAATGTAGGACTCACTGGCACCTTTAAAGGGACAGTATTATATAGGGTACATGATTCCACTCTGTAGTACAATCAAGTAACTGTGTCACCTTCTGTTATAAAAATGTTGCATATATCAAACTAAGTCATCAGAAACTAAAAGTGCAGCAGCCTGAATGAGAGGCAGTGTACTAAAAATAAAACCTGACGACGTCTATATCAGATAGCCCCACGCTGCATGGTCTGTGCAGGCTCAGAGTTGGAAATATATATATTTTTTTCTTCCCAATTGTAAATAGTAGAATACAATATTTTTGCTTTCTTTCTACAGGCAGAATACACAGTACACTGGGTGATGATGCTGGGTGACGTCAACTGATGTGTGCTTTTTGTTCTGGGAATAGTAACATTTATTTTTTCGCTGATAAAACCAATTTTAAAAACACAATATAATTAATTTTGTAATTAATAGGGCCCCAACATTTTTTATATTTCTATGAAGAAAAATAAATGATTTTGTGGAAGCCCTCTTGTCGATAATTGGCCCTTGGAATTGTTACACAAGTGGATATACTGTATAATACAATAATAAAACAAGACTGAAAACTCAAGTGAAATATTTATTTATATATATATGTATATATATATATAAAAACTAAATTTTTTTAAGTATACTAAGTAATAAGTGTACTACCTATAAATATATACAAAGGATGCTTAAATATAATCAGGCCAAAATACACTTTTAAGAAATGTATTAAATAAAAGTAGACTTTCAGTGAACAAAATCCAGGTGAAAATATACACTTACTCAAGTGTATATTGAAAAGGTTTTTTAAATATCTTTAAAATATCTGATAGTTTGTGTATATTTTAAAATATATTCTCAAAATAGATTTTTTAAAAATTCACTTAAAATGTACTTAACACTTACTTTAAATTATTAATTTCAGTTTGTTTTAAATTACACATGACTGTATAACTTAGGCTAATAAAAGTATGCCTTTTTTAGGTTCCTTAATAATCTTTTTCTATTATTGTTAATGGCAAATAAATAATAAATGATAATCGTTATAATGGAACTTGATGTAATGTTGTTTAACCAAATAAATAATGTGTTCATACCTGAAAATATCAAACATATTTTTAGAGACAGTTTAGTGACAGAAATTCTACAACAAAAACAATACTTATCCTTAACACTAAATGTAGCAGGTATCTTCAGTTTTACATCTCTCAGAATATGATCTGTTGTTTTCAGTTTTTTGAACTAAAACACAGAAGCTGTCTTTATCCAATCCATTTTCAGATGTATAATGTAAGATCTATTAGTAAACGGCATTAGCTCCAGTTCACACTCCAGACCAGATGGCAGCAGTAACGCACACTTTCAGGTTTTTTGAAAAGCACCATAAAACAGCCATGAAGCCGGATAAAGGCAACAAATGCTGTTCAAATTCACAATTTTTACTCAGATAATATTGTCTTAAAATTAGAGAGGACCTTGATAGTAGTCAGTAATTTTGGTCAATTCAAGCTCGCGACGTCCTTGTCGGAGTTAGACGACAACACAACTGGACAAGAACTGGATGGAAATGAAGCCAGGGATCTGGAATTAGAAAAGCTAAAGACTTTCCTGTCCAGAAGAGGCCCTGGCTCCTCCAGATCACCAACCAGTTTTGAGGATGAACCTCCACATCTTCTTCATGGTGTAAGTCTTTTTTTTTTTTTTTTTTTAACTGAGCAGTTGGTCACATTTTTAACAACAAAAACTGGTGTGTCAGCAACACTAAGTGCTTAATAAACATGATTTGATTTCAAAATAATTGGACAGAAATGTTTCCCCTTGTTAATCTACCATTTCTCTTTCATGCATTTTATTTGTTGTTAGCTTTCAGGGACCTGAGATGGACCGGTGACCTGTCCAGGGTGAACCCCACCTCTCATCTGATGACTGCTAGAGATGGGCACCACCAGCCCCCCTCACCACCATGCAAGGATCAGCGTGTTCAGATTATGGATGGAAAGATTTTAAGGTAGTTTGCCTCCTTTAAATCCACACTTAAAACAGCTTCATAGTTGATGCCAGCATCAGCTGATTTTATTACATTGCTGACTAATTCTTTTACTTCTAACAAAAACAGGCAAAGAAGACATGCAGAAATGTTTTTCCACCCCAGGCATCCGGTCCCAATCATCATCAATTCTGATGATGTCACATATATAGCAAGTCCACAACGTCTTAAACTTGTAAGTCTTTTTTTTTTTGCCGTTTTTCTGTACTCATTAAAATACAAGTGCTTTATCTGTTTATTTGTTCTTTTGTTCTTTTTGTAGGTTTCTGTAAAGTGCACTGGTCCAGTGAATGGGAATGTTCTGCTGATCCTCATTGTTCTTAGGAAGGAGAAATGTCAGTTTTTTCTGCAGTATTACTGGAATACTGTGACATTAAATTAAAACAATACTCCTTGGTGAAATATTTTTTACATTTTCTCTAATGTATACCTCTTGTTTTATTGTGCTAATTTTCATAAGCATGTTGTCTGTAAACTTTAACTATATTGACAATTTGTACAATTCTGGGATAGTGTATTGTCAATGTACTCTTGAAAAATGTGGCTAACACTTTATGTGATGTGAATAAGACGGACATGATACTGTCATAAACACGTCATAACACCTGTTAGGAACATACTAACAGGTTTCATTCAGTAAATAATGACACTTTTAATAAGAAGTTGCTTTAAAAGTTGGATGGCAGGTGTCATGTTAGTCTTATGCACACTCCATCAAATAAAGTGTTACCAAAATGGTAACACCGTATATTGAAAGCACAATGTTTCACCTGTAAAGTATGTTGTAATTGATCCTTCTGTGTTCTGGTAGCCTAATGTGTTTGCAGCACTGCAGTGTGTATGAAGCATATAATGTACAAAGTGGCAAAGCAGAATAAAATACATTAAGTAACTAAAAAGTGTACTTCATTAGCAATTATAATAAACCAAAAGTCTAATTGTAGCATACTGTAATCACACTGCTAATATGTAAAATATGTAATGCCAATATACTGAAAATATATTTTAAATTCAATTCAATCACAAAAATAGTTCACTCAAAAAATACTAATCAAGCATACTTATATTACATAAAAAGCCAAATACTTAAAGTATACTAAGTGCAACTTTAAGTGTTCCAAAAACATATACTTAGTACATTTTAAATGATACTTTAATACAATTTAAATACTATTAAAATACACTAAGCACAACATTAGTTGTTCCAAAATGTCACACTTTAAGTTAACTAATCCTAAGTGAACTTGAAGTATACTCATGATTAGGGTGACTTAAAGTATGCTTAAGTATACTAAAATTTAACGTATACTTAAGAACACTACAAGTTGCTTTCTAATCACAGTACATAAACACACATGTACAGACTTAATCGCTGGCACACACCCACAGTCACACAGTTAATCTTTACAAACCTGAAAAGGTGCACACACACACACACACACACACACACACACACACACACACACACACACACACACACACCACACACACACACACACACACACACACACACACACACACACACAACACACACACACACACACACACACACACACACACACACGCAAACACACGCACACACACACACACACACACACGCACACACATAAATGTAAATATATAAGAATAAAATAGAAAAGAAAAAAGAATTTGCACTTTTTTGTCTCTATAGGCAAATTTTGCTCAGTGTCATTTGATCTAATGACTTTGGTTTTTCACACATTAACTTCTGAAGAAACGAAGCTTGGTGTTCATCACCATTCATGGTTGATGTGAGGCTACAGTAACATGTAGCTCAGTATTTGAAAAGAGGCTCAAATGATAGTTGGACATTGAATTCACAAGAGCATTGTGGCTTTGCTCATTGTGTGCTCATCATGTTGGTATTAACATTTTTGACTTCAACATGGGGCAACCTGTTTTTCCTGAGTAAGTAGAAAAACATGAGATACATGGCATTGAACTGAGAGATGACAAATTGTTTCTTGTGTTGACAGACAAGTTAAATTTACAAAATGTTTTGTGTTTCTAGATTGAGAGTCAGCTTTATTCAAGCCCCACATGAGCAATTCATGTTACAGCAAGTATACATAAAAAAACAAAAAAATTAAAAAGCAAAAAAAAAAAGAAATAAAATGTACCAAAAAAAATCCCCCAAAAAGCTATAAATTATGAATCAATACATGATTGAAAGAGTACAGCAGTGTATATCATTGTCGATCAACAGTTACATCAGTAATAAAATATATGGAACAAATGGCAACAGAGGTCAACAAACAGTCAGATATTAGTCCCTCTTTTCTACCCCGGATTAAAAAGAGAAATTGCCGTAGGAACGAAAGAATGCTTGACGTTTATTCACTGTTAGACCCGACATCTTCTCTGACTTTTAAGCTTGTAAGTCCAGGCATAGAACAAAGCAGAGCAGATTCCTCCGTTGGTGTTTATTCAGCACCAAAGTTTCCCTAAAACTTGATCATTTTCACAGAAAATCTATTATCTATTACTGTACATAGTTATAGATTCCATGTTTCCTTTTTTAGTTCTTGTCATTATATTTATTTTACATGTAGTTTAAAAATGTATCCTTTCAGTACCTAATTAGAATATAACCATTTAGGTTACAATTAAAGCACTAAATGTTAGGGGTTCATTGTTGTTTTTTTTTCAAATACATATATTTTTTTTATTATTTATTCCTCACATTCCTTTTGTTGTATTCTCCGTAGGCTCCCTCACAGTGTTTCCCATGTGCCACACATAGACCAGTGTGTGGCACATGGGAAACATTAGAAACATCATCAGATGAGTCAAAAACCTTTTGACCTTCATGCAAAATACTATATGTGGTGGAAAACTAAAACTGTCACAGCTGTGCACTACTTTGTGCTGATTTATCACATTGTATCACTAGTCCAAATAAAATTCACCAAAGTTTTTGACGTAACAAAATAAAAATAACTTATGGTGGTATGAACATTTTTGCCAGCCTCTGCATCTGCGTGTTACTAACTTATTTTTTTCATGTCGTGAATGCTGGGACAGACTTCAGCCCACACCTGGCCCTGAACAGGGTAAGCACCTCAGATATTGTATCCATAGTAACATCTGATTACCAAACAAGATGACTGTAGCACTCTCACAGCTTTGTAAATGAAGTTCACAGCTCTGAAATACTGAAATGAATACAAAGTGAAGGCTGACACAGCAGAGATCTTGTTTGTACTGTTTAGTTACTCTGAATAGCCCCAGTGATTCTCTGACATTTATGAATGATCCAAATTTCACACATTTCTGCTTTGACAGATAATATCCTTGAGAAGCCCTGGAGTTCAAGAACGGTGGCAACAATTCTAAACATCATCTAGTTTCTTTATGTCCTGAAGAAGTAACATGCAGAACGTAAACAGATCTGATTAGTAATAATTTATAAGAGCCCTGCTGCACTGCTCTGATTCCCTTCTGCTAGTTCTGTGATTTTGTTTATAGGATCTTGTGTATATAACCCTTTTAAACTCCTTGCCTGCCTGGTGAATCAGAGCTGCTGTCACATTGAGACTGTGAAACACTAGAGCTCCACCTTACAGGGGTGTCAGGGAAATAAATGATTATGTCATTTATTTTTACAGCTTGTGTTTACACTCAGCACTTGCATCATGCAAATAAAGCTACCACTGCCTCTGCAGACCAGGTTTTACAGAGTTTTTAAACTATGTCCTGTGGATGTCCTGAACATAGTATCCAAAGGATCAGAACCTTTCACTTATTTTGCAGGGCTGTGATGCTTTGTTCCCCAGCATGTGTGTGGTTTCAAATTTTACATAGAAATGTGTGTTGTTTTTTGGGTTTTTTTTATATTTTTTAAAGCCATCACTATTTTGTGATGGTAGCCATGCTGTCACAAAAACAAGACGAGACAGATAATCTGTTAAAACAATCAAACTCCTCCACCTCCTCCCAGTACCACTTTTGGTGTCTACAGAAATGTACAGCTCCCAATAAGAACAAGCAGGAGGGCCTTAGCGCTGCCAATCAAGCTCATTTGTACATCCTGCTCAGTGCTCAGTATGCTAAAGGGGGAGAAATAATTGACTGGCTCTGTCCCAATATTCAAACTTCCACCCATGGGTCCTTCAAATGTGCGTTCTTGATGAAGGGAGCAAGGGAATTAAGGTGCTTTTCCACTGGTAATTCACGCACTAACTGGTTAATGTGTGGTTCGGTTCTATCCCAAGTAATGAACTTTTCTATAGTTCCTCACTATTGTGTGTGTGGGACTTGAGCAGCAGCAGCTGTGTTCAACTCTCTGCTGAGTTTTGCAGTATTGGAAAACCTCGAGGTTCTGGTTCTGATAACTAAAATAATCCCAGATATTTAACTTTGTCTTATAGAAATACATAATGATGAAGGCCCATATCAGCTAATTATTTCGTTATGCATGTAAACTCAGCTGTTCTGGAGTAGAGGTACATATAATATCAGTAAGCACATCATAATAAAAATGAAAAACAAGTGATTTAGCTCCAGCAGCCAGTCCTAACCTTCCTTGTCCACCACATTGTCTCCCAGACCAAACAATAGGCCCCGCCTTACTTTTAAAAACTGAAATCCCACAAAATCTGACAGGATTTCATACCTTGGCCTAGAGTGGTAGGCAGGATAAAAAAAAATACAAAGGGAGACATGACCTCAATTATTGAAAATATCTGGTTTACACCAAAAATAACCTGGGTTACAATAGGGACAAAACAATGCAGTTACTTTTCAATAAATACATTTAAGACAAAAGTAATATTGTCAAACTTACCACAAAAGAGTTCAGAGTAGAATTAAATTCAGAAGCAGACTGCAAACAAGCCAGCAGCAAAGTGCCTTTTTGGTTGGGACACACCACTAGTGCAAACAGGGGGAGGAGGACCATTTCACTCCTTGTAGGAATTTGTAGATGTTTTTGTGTCAACACATTATGTACAAGTAATAATATTTACAGACAAGTAAGAAATTGTACAGAAAGGAACCCACTATTCTTAACATGTAGTGCTTAATTTAAAACATGATAAACTCCCATCCAGTAATAATATGCTCTCACCCACAGCTCAAGGAGGAAGAGTGGAATAGAAGGGATGGAAGGAAGGAAAGAAAGTGGGTGGGGAGGCATGTGACAAACAGCATATTTTAATTCAAAATTGATTACCAGTTTTTCACAACCCTGGTCATTAAGTCAAAATGATTTGCATGTTTTCAATTCAGCAAAACCCTGTTAATCAGCCATCATTTGAAATCCTGTGTTCTGAATTAGGGAAATACCTAAAACCTGCAGGTCAGTTTTTAGGAGTTGAAAAACTCTGGATTAGATGTTGGCATTTCAGTCATTAGATTTCAACCACAAAACAACATTGATTCAATGACATCTCTTCAACATTTGTTGATCTCAACCAAACATCAACCATTCTGACTAGAATTCAACATTGCATTCCCATCATGTGCTATTTAGGGAGTGTCCAATTCTCTGGAGGGGTCTTTCACGCAGCCCCTTTCACACCTTTGATCCACACTTTGGCTAAGCTCACATCCAAGTGGACTTCATCGAAATATATTGTCCACAGTTCATCGCTGCATATGCAATTAAATGGCAGAAATATGGCAATGTTCACAGAGCAAGCTGTCCATCACAAAAAAGATGTCTTCAAATGTTAACGTTTATTTCTACTATATTGTACTGTAGGATACTATCAAATTTTGCTCTGTATTCAACAAGTCATACCAAAACATATTTGAACAGCCAAATATATCCTGCAGTGACTTTGGAAAGCATAAATATTCTATATTTAAATTCATACTGCCACCTAAAGCATATACAGCAGTTATTAATTATTTCAGTATTTTCTGTCACTTTGGATGTTGCAGGTACTGAAATCCGTACTGTCCATATTCTTCAATTTTTGCACTTTGAATACATAATTCATTAGAGGGGCAAAAGGTGTACTGCAAAATGGGACAACTACAGGAAAACTGTTTATCCATTGTCATCAGTAGTCATGCTAAGTGTCATTAGCATTCATGACAAACTCTGCTGTCAGGAAGAAGCTGTACACTAGAGGGTTAGTGAGGGTGGAAGGTGTGAGCAAGTGTGCACACCTGCATGATTGACAGTGCTAACACCTGCCACTTGGCTCTGATTGGTATTTTCTTACTGACCATTGTATTTCTGCAATTTGTATGTAGAGTACTGGGAGAACAGAGGGGAGCTAGATTTATTTCACAGATTATCTCTTATTATTCTGTCACAACTCAGTGGTAGTTTTTACACAAATACATATATTTTTTTATAAAAGTTACATGCAACTTTAAGGCTCCATTTATATTTTTTAAATTAGTTTCTTTATTGTAATAGTATCATTTTAATGTCGGAAAATCAGTCTAATTAACAGAAATAAAGGTTTCCATCTGTGTGTAATTTAGAGTGTTTCATTTAGTAATAGTTCTTTAATTAGACAGGATTTTCTATTAATTTATTGAATAGATCAGTACAGACACATGGAAAAGAGCTATCTAACCCTATCTATGCAGACAGATAGACTGTATAAATTAATAATGAAAAATCAAGCAGAAAAAAGTAACACAGAAATTCAAATTAAATTATTTGATAAAAGTTTAAAAACATTCACAAATTCTAAGCTTGACTTTTTTTGTTTGGTCTCAAATGAAAAAACGCAAAAGTCTAATAAAACATTCTGTTTTTGGCATAAGCGCTAAATGAAGAAAATAAAAATAACAATGACGTAATTTTTAATACTCATTACACCTGCATGTAATGAGGTGCCACTTTCCATCAAGATTAAGTCAAAACTTTCACAAAGAAAAAGTAAAAATCCAAAACTTATCAGAGAACATGTTTCATTTAGATAAAACTAGTAAAAATGTGAACCAATAAAATTTCTGCATGAACTTACGTGAAAGCGTTTCATTCCTTCTCATAAAAATCCTGAAAGTGCCATTTACTCTGGTTGATAGGCCACTGGCAGGCTGCAGGTCAAATGGAGCCTGGAGGGAGAGCAGACAGGCTGACGAGTGAAAAGAAGTACTGAAGATACTGAAGTTTAAAGTACCTCAGACGAGAACAGAAAGCCTAGCCTATGGCATCAAAGAGGCAGGAGGTGCCGAACCAATGACAGCACGTTCTTTTATGAGCACCCACTATCCAGATGATGGATTCAGTCAAGCACTTGCGCAGGTAAGACTAATTTCTTTTCACCTTCATGCATTCAGTCTGCTGATGTGTGGAATGACAATAGTACCGCCAACGTCAGTGGATGGTTCAAGGTTGCAGGCACATTTATCTTGGTGAAGACTGCACAACAAAAAGCTTCACTCATTACATGGACACAACAATGTTCCCAGAAGTCATTGATATAGAAAGTCAGAAAGCCCCTGTGGCTAACACACAGGGATGTGCTTCAGTGTTGTTAGGCGGCATCTGAGGATCCAAAATATATTAAAATTTTGGTAACACTTTATTTGAAGGGGTGTGCATAAGACTGACATGACACTGTCATGAACATGAAGGAGTCTTCATGAATGTTTATGGCTGTTGTCATTAAGTGTCATTCATTAAATAATGACTCTTAATGCAAAATTGATGTTGTTTAAAATGTCTTTGTTATGACAACTTGACATTCATGAAGACTAAATGTTCATGGCAGGTGTAACGTCATGTTTGACAGTGCCACATTTGTCATAATAATGTACCAATTCCAGATAAGCTGTGTCTCCACAAGTTTATAGACAGGATGGCTGAGATGTGAGCATCACTTCCTCTGCTTCTCTTCTTACCCTTGTGTATCCACGGACATGAACACATAGTCAGCTCATTGATTGGGTCAGCCCGTTACTGCAATACATCACAGGTTCCGCCTTACTGTCTGTGGCATGTCTTTCACTGAGCTAATACAAGTAAAAGGACTGAACTTCCTAAGGTGCTGTTCTACAAGTTAATACCTGTCACTGATACATTCTCTCTCACACTAATATATTTGAGAATCAAAGAAAGCACTAAATACAACGTTTCTAACTTTTTGATGCGATTGTTTTGGAAGCTTTTTGGAAAAAGAGCACAAAGTTTATATTTGATACAACATATTCTGACCAATCGCTATTATATTGGCATTGATGAACAGACGCACAACTTTACAGAGGTGTGTTCATGAACACATTTTCACGATTCCATAATTTAATGTTCATTTGTCATTTCAAATATAAGGAAAAAAAATTCTCCTTTTAATTTTTAGGTATTTTATTATAAAAACATTAAACTTTGATAAATCAGTCATTGTTAATCATCAGCTACATACTTCTCTTTCTTTTACATCTTAATGTCTTTCATATACAAGTATTTTATTGTGTTTGTCAATGTTTCACAATGAAGTGATTTTTAATACATTGTAAAATAAAGTCCTGTGTATGCAGGTCATTTGGGGGACCTGGTTTGCAGGTTTTTTTTCTGGAAAGTAGAAAAAGGAAGTAATACAAGAAATCTTTTCCCAAGTGGGAAATGAAGATCCTTTTCTCCAAATAAAACACTGTTTGCGCCTTTATATCCCTTCGAATGCCAATGAGGATCTCAGTTGTATAAGATTGAAAGACATTATAGTCATTGTACACTGCCTGGCCAAAATAAAAGTCGCCACCAAAAAATGGTCACACTCTCTAGTATTTTGTTGGACCGCCTTTAGCTTTGATTACAGCCTGCATTCGCGGTGGCATTGTTTCAATAAGCTTCTGAAGTGTCACAAGATTTATTTCCATCCAGTGTTGCATTAATTTTTCACCAAGATCTTGTATTGATGATGGGAGAGTCTGACCACTGCTCACAGCCTTCTCCAGAACATCCCAAAGATTCTCAATGGGGTTAAGGTCTGGACTCTGTGGTGGCCAATCCATGTGTGAAAAAGATGTCTCATGCTCCCTGAACCACTCTTTCACAATTTGAGCCCGATGAATCCTGGCATTGCCATCTTGGAATATGCCCGTTCCATTTGGGAAGAAAAAATCCATTGATGGAATAACTTGGTCATTCAGTATATTCAGGTAGTCAGCTGACCTCATTCTTTGGGCACACAATGTTGCTGAACCCAGACCTGACCAACTGCAGCAACCCCAGATCATAATACTGCCCCCACAGACTTGTACAGTAAGCACTAGGCATGATGGGTGCATCACTTCACCTGCCTCTCTTCTTACCCTGATGCTCTCATCACTCTGGAACAGGGTAAATCTGGACTCATCAGACCACATGACCCTCTTCCATTCCTCCAGAGTCCAATCTTTATGCTCCCTAGCAAACTGAACATGGCAATGATTTGACCCTTCTTGAACAGACTAACATCTTTTCCACCACCACAGGATGTCTTTTGCCATGGTTGTTTGAGAAATGAGGAGTTACTCATTGCATCAGCTGGGGTTAAATAACTTGTTGCCAGCTGAAAGATAATCACCTATGCAGGAATTATCCAATAGGAGGCTTGTACCTATTTGCTTAGTTAAATCCAGGTGGCGACTTTTATTTTGGCCAGGCAGTGTATTTGGCTGGATGCACTGTGTATTGGGTCATATTATGATTTGAATACATGCTGTTCTGTCTGAATGTATTATAATATAAGAAATTATTATGATTCTTCTCCATACATTTGTTTACAATGTTCTTGACTTGTTGATATTGTTTTGTATTGAAAGATACAATTTTTCAAAAGGTGAGAAACATCTCCCTACCATAGTGTAGTAATCCTCTTTGGCCACATGATGGCGCCAAATCCACATTATCTGGCCGCTATGAACTATTTAAGCCTTCAAATCTATATACACCGTTTATTAGGCCAAAGTATGATTCAGGTTACATGCAATACTGCCTGCATGTATGATATTAACATTATGATTTGTTGACTTCTTTTTTTTCTTGGGGTGCACGTAGGAAGACGGATGAAAAGGGGGAAGGAGGCTGTTGGGTCGGGCAAGGAAGCCATTATAACTGCTTGCAGTTCTAGCTTCATTTTGGCTTCACAGCTGTTCAATCCTTGAGTTTCCTCCCCATGTGCATGTGGAAATGCTCAACAGCTCTGAGACCTGCTGTTGCTTTTTCTCCAGGGTTAGGGTTAGGGTTCAATCAATCAATTTCACAAAAATTAGCCTGTTTGGCTAATTGGTCTATCACATGAAATCAAACACTGACATTCATGGTTGTCACTGGACAGTGTTAAAGATCCAGAATGTCATCACAAGCTAAGACCTCTTTTCTATTAATTTTCTTAAAAACCTTTAGTCACTAAAAGTTAACTCCTGAAATAATGGATCATTGCTAAGATACTGTTCATTTGAATCACCAAGACTCTAGTTTCCTTTCTTTAGACACAAAAATCAGCTTTCTACCATGTGCTACATGTCCCCTAATCTGCCCTGATAGAAAACTGACCTGAACAGAGCAGAACATCTACATTGTGAAAAGAGGAATAATTGAAGATCCATTTCTTCCATTCCTGTTCTATTGGTTCTGAGTATGGCCTACTTCCCAACATTGACATTACCAGGAGCACCACAACATGAAAAGACTCAAAGCAATCAGGACTTAATGATTTAAAAGATAAGCATTTTATTTCAAATTAAACATTTCTAACATTGATATGCTTCAGCTTGGTCAATTAGTTTTTCTAAGTTATATAAGTGAGAGAACTAATACATGTATTTGTATTTAATAGAGAAGCTTAACTTACAATAATAATTACACTTATTTATCGTGGTCAATCAACACACAACACTGAGCAGGAAAATGGGAGTTTTGATGAAATTCTCCTATCTCCTCCTGCATTCCCAAGAGATGCTGATCAAATTGATGGTAACACTCTTTGTTTAACCTACAGGAGCCAGGACAGACTCTGAAATGCGCTGCCACAGTAAAACAAAATTATGTGTCAATATTTACAGTGCATTGTCTCATGATCTTATTTTTTCATAGTATGTTATTTGTTAAATATTTTCATACACTTCAAATCTGTATTGGATTCCATCCTCCTCCTGAAGCTCTTTCGGGACTCCTGGAAACCTGAAGAAGAAAAATAAATATGATGTAATGCACAAGAGTAGAGAAAACCCTTCAATGTCAGTTTTCCCCAGCTGTGTTATACAGCCAAAGCCTCCATGTATGGCCCAGTGGGGCTGCACCACATCAGAAAATCTAATGATGCCAATAAATATCAATAAACATTGCAATGATGAGCTCAGTTGCAATCCATTCCTAGTTTATTTCTCATCAGTGCTTCCATCAGTCAGTTACCTTTAGCATTTAGCAGTCAGTGATTTGCGTCCTTAGGGAGAGGCCGTCCAATTGGCTAAGTATGACATTAACAAGTAGAATGCATCTTTAACTCTTAGAATACATTAATCTACCATTTTTATTACTGTCATTATTAGGCCTGGGCAATATAGCTTAAAAAATAAAATCTCACATTTTTTCACATATCTGATTTTTTTCAGTTTAATTTACAATTTAGTTTGTTTATATAGTGCCAATTCACAGCACTCATCTCAAGGCACTTTACAAAAGAAAAATGAGCAATTCAATCCCACATACATACCAATTGAGCCTATTATCAACTAATTATCCAAAGTAGGTTAATAAGTTTCTATCTAAGGAAAGCCAACATCGACTAGCAGCATTCACTCCTCTTGCATGAACAAGTAGCGCTTGTGTTGCCTTGTTGACTTAACAGGAATCACTGTAAAGTCAACAATTACAAACGACATAACTTAATTTTATCTAATTCATCTACATATGGATCTGGTCAGCTGGTCTCTCAATGCAATTGATCAAATTTTCTCAACGAGAAGATTTGGCAAAGGCGAGCCGGCGTGTCCTGTGAGAACTCACCCAGAGGGATACATTTTGGACTCTTGGGATGTCTACAAAAAATTTTGTCTGTCTAGGTTATACTACCTGGTATTTATTTCACAACGGGATTTCATATTGACAAATTCAGAAGATGTTGGCAGATGTTTGACCCTTGTCGAGCTGCCTGAGCAGTGTGATGAATTGTAGCGGCCTTCTGGTGAACACTGTGAATGCTGTGGGACACAGGAAACCGGAGGCAATTCTTGCTGAGATTTGCAGCCCGGCTGCAGGTACTGGAGTTCACCAGCGGGTTAGAATTGATCTGGGAGAATTTGCAAGTCCGGCACGGTAGGAAAGGCCATTTTAATCTTAACAATTGGAATAAACAGAGATACACAGACTTTAGGACAGATTTAAAATTTTAAGTATGTCCGAACTAAAGAATATTCTTATCTCAATTGGCTCCGCCGTGTCTGCTCCACCTGGCTGGCTATCCCTAATCCCCTGGAGGATATGTAAACAAGCCACTCTTTCCTCTCTTTCCCCCTTCAAATGACATCCATGGAATGGCTGGACTCAAGGACTTGCTCTGAGATAATATCATCTTTATCAGAAACTGTTTGCATGGGAGAGCAGGCTCTAATGGAATTCACAGTCAAACCTCATGCACATCCTCATGGTTACAGATACACGCTGTCGATGTCAATTTAATTTATAAAGCACTTTAAAAACAGATATTAACCACACCAAAATGTTGCACAGTGCCGCAGACAAAACATAAGAATAAAACACAAATTAAAACAGACAGGGCAAGTAAATTACAATGTCAGGCCTTATGGAAAAGCTAAAGAATAAAAATGAGTTTTAAGGAGTGATGTAAAGTGTTCCAGACTGTGGGCAGATTTAATGTGAAAAAGCAAGTTGTTCCACAGATCAGGAGCAGTGACAGCGAACGCCCGGTCTCCTCTTCAGTCTGGTTCTGGGAATATGTAAGAGACATTGATCACTTGATCAAAGGGTTCTAGAAATAGAAGAAGATCTGGAAGATAAGCTGAGGCTAAGCCATGTAAAGCGTTAAAATCCAATAAAAGAATTTCTAAATCAATCTGATAAGAAACTGGCAGCCAAAGAAGACAAGCCAATACTGGGGTTACGTGCTCCTTAAGAAAATGAAAAAAATATGGTGTTTTATGAGATAATTTATCTTTTGCGTTGCCAGTAATGCCTAAATTAATAGTAAATAATAAAGACTTGGTGGTATTCTGATTTAGTAATGTAATTAAGTGAGTTGTGTTACCACCCCACACCACTAGAGGCAGTACCAGGCCCGAAAAGATGCAACTAAGGAGCAGATTTAGAAGTACACCGGAAGCTACAGAAAAACTGTGAGCTGCGCTGAAGTAAATAAAAGAGAGAAGTTCAAACACTGAAACTCCTTCCAGAAGGTGAAAATATATCACAGATTTCAAAAGAAAATAAAAATGGGAGACTGCGGATAATATAGGAAATAGCGCCCCCTTCACTCCTGGAGTGCAATGGTCCCATTTCCAAATAAGGTATGAGACCGACAGTGGTCCGTCCCGCCCCTTTCTGTTTACTGCATCGAGGTGTACTTGCACTGGGAGGCTCCCTAAGTGGAATTGATTTTTTTTGTAATAATTTCTATAAGATTATGTTAAAAACACACAATCTTATGATAAAGTTGTGATTTTTTTAAACATTAATATATATTTGATTATGTAAAAATCCTTCATTATACATGCAAAAAGAGAAAAGTTGTTCTTGGAGCCCCTCTGGTGGCAGTGGTAGGTCACACTTATGAGCTGCCAGCCAATGTGCAGTGCATAAGTTAGCAAAACTAAATCACAAAACAAGAAAAAGAAAAGAGGAAGAACAGGAAAAAGCCAAGATGAAGGTATGATTTCATGTCTCTTGCTAATGTAATGTTTAGCAAAAAGATTTGTGGAGCTGCTAATAGAAAATTAGCATCATAGTGACCTTCAACAGTCCAGTTCAACAGCCAAACATTTATGGTAGGATGTTTGCATTTGTGTGAAACTGAGTTTTAACCTTAGATGGGTTGATTCTCGTGGTTGGTCCCGTATACTTGAGGGTTTTTTTGGCTTCAAAACAGCATGTTTATAGCAGGTGCGCAAATTATCTAATTGTCTGACTGTTGATTGCAGCAGTTCACATTATTAGCAGAAATAGTGGGCCCCAAAAACAGATTTTGTTCATGGCCCCACACAGGCTTCGGTCAGCCCTGCTAGCAACCTCTGGTCTCATTTCACTCTGTTGAACCCACAATTATAACCTCTGCCTAGTTCACACTCAGCTCCACACAGGATTACAGACACTGTGCATTAGATATTCAACTCTATTCCAACTACAAATCAGCCAGAAATAATCCTTAACCTTTAACTCTACATTAATTAAAGGGATGTTTCACATCTAAATACATTTTACCAAAGATTATGACGCCCTTACTCTGGCAGCAGTTGATATTTGTCTGGGAGGATTTCAGGAAGGAAAGTGTCACAGTCAAACTGCTGCAGGACTTGTGTGACAAACAGTCTCCTGGTTCCCGGGCTTTCCATCAACTCCTGTGCAGCCCAAAACAAAACAAAAAGTGGGAGAGTTATAGGTAGTTGAAGCTAATTTGCTTCATAAAAAACAAATTAACTGAAGCAGTGAGCAGAAGAGCAATTAGAGTACAAAAAATGTGTAGTTTAGACAGGTCAAATGTTCTACCTCGGGGTGGAATTTAAGACGAAACAGAAAAAAATAATGACCTTGTACAAAGAGCTTCCTCCTATAACCCAGACCTGGTCAGCTTGTTCTGCCAGTTCTGTGTCAACTAATGTTAGAGCTGAGCTGAAGTCTGACGCCACATAGTGTGCTCCTGCAGGTGGCACCCTAGAGCAAATTGGATCAGATAAGGTTTGCTTTAACACTGCAGGTCACTTGGCATCAAGGTACATTGCATTAATCCAGTATATACACACATACATATATACACGTGTACACGCATATGCATGCGTGGATACACATATTCTTTTTATCCTAATTATTTAGACATTTCTATGGAACTACAGCCCTTTTAAATTTTCCATCTGTTCCTGTTTCAGCTTTTTTGGTCCAGGTTGCTGGTTCTCATTCGTTCTCTTTTTCTTGATCTAAAGGTTGGATTAAAAGTCCATTAAAAGTACCAACTTTACATTAAAGCAGGGGTGGGCAATTCCAGGCACTGAGGGCTGGTGTGCTGCAAGTTTTAGATGTCTCCCTGGTCCAACACAGATTCAGACAGCTAAATCACTTCCTAAGTGCAGTCAAGTTGTCCAGAGTCCTGCTAATAACCTCATTATTTGACTCAGGAGTGTTAAAGTAGAGATGCATCTAAAAGTTGGGCCTGGAATTACCCACCCCTGCATTAAAGTGTCATTATTTAAAAAATAATGCAAAGTTGGCACTTTTAAAAGGACTTCTAATATAACTTTTAAGGCAACTTCTTATTAAAATGTCATTATTTACTGAATGACACCTGTTAGTATGTTCCTAACAGGTGTTATGACGTGTTTATGACAGTATCATCTCAGTCTTATTCACACCCCATCAAATAAAATGTTACCCACATTTTCAAGAGTACATTGACAATACACTATCACAGAATTGTACAAATTGTCAATATATTCAAAGTTTACAAAGTTTAAAATTAGCACAATGCTGAATGAAAATCCTTCCTAAAGGTGACAATATATCACAGATTTAAAAAGAAAATAAAAACAGGAGACGGCAGATAATATAGGAAATAGCGTCCCCTTCACTTCTGGAGTGCAATGGTTCCATTTCCAAATAAGGTAAAATAAGGTATGAGACTGACAGTGGTCCATCCCCTCCCCTTTCTGTTTGATGCAGCAAGGTGTACTTGTTTTTTTTAAAAAACATCATAGAAAGAAGAAAAGCAATGAACCCATGAAGGTATCAGACGCTGTCCAAATTCGCCATTTTTACTCGCATAATATTGAACTAAAATTAGAGAGGACCTTGATAATAGTTAGTAGTTTTGGTACATTCAAGCTGGTGACATCACAGTCTGAGTGAAACAACATAACAGGACAAGAACCGATGGAAATGAAATGTGGGTCATGAAAGGAGCCTGAAGGAAGGAAGGCTGCTAAGGTGTTGCTAGCTGGTGATAAGTTTGCTTAAAAATGCTAATTATCTTTGTTTAATTGGAAACAGTGCAGTACATTCATAAAGGAATTTATGTTGGTTTCAGAAATAGTTTTTTTGTCAGTTTTATTGTGATTTTTATGATTATTGTGATAACAATCATTCAACTTTATGTTATAACTACATGGAAGCTCTGTTTGTTGCAACTTGATATAGTTTTCATAAACTCAACCAAAGCAAATTCAGATGAAAGAGGAAGCCAGGGATCTGGAATTAGAAAAGCTAAAGACTTTCCTGTCCAGAAGAGGCCCTGGCTCCTCCAGATCACCAACCAGTTTTGAGGATGAACCTCCACATCTTCTTCATGGTGTAAGTCTTTTTTTTTTCTTTTTTTTTAACTGAGCAGTTGGTCACATTTTTAACAACAAAAACTGGTGTGTCAGCAACACTAAGTGCTTAATAAACATGATTTGATTTCAAAATAATTGGACAGAAATGTTTCCCCTTGTTAATCTACCATTTCTCTTTCATGCATTTTATTTGTTGTTAGCTTTCAGGGACCTGAGATGGACCGGTGACCTGTCCAGGGTGAACCCCACCTCTCATCTGATGACTGCTAGAGATGGGCACCACCAGCCCCCCTCACCACCATGCAAGGATCAGCGTGTTCAGATCATGGATGGAAAGATTTTAAGGTAGTTTGCCTCCTTTAAATCCACACTTAAAACAGCTTCATAGTTGATGCCAGCATCAGCTGATTTTATTACATTGCTGACTAATTCTTTTACTTCTAACAAAAACAGGCAAAGAAGACATGCAGAAATGTTTTTCCACCCCAGGCATCCGGTCCCAATCATCATCAATTCTGATGATGTCACATATATAGCAAGTCCACAACGTCTTAAACTTGTAAGTCTTTTTTTTTTTTTGTTTTTTTTTTGCCGTTTTTCTGTACTCATTAAAATACAAGTGCTTTATCTGTTTATTTGTTCTTTTGTTCTTTTTGTAGGTTTCTGTAAAGTGCACTGGTCCAGTGAATGGGAATGTTCTGCTGATCCTCATTGTTCTTAGGAAGGAGAAATGTCAGTTTTTCTGCAGTATTACTGGAATACTGTGACATTAAATTAAAACAATACTCCTTGGTGAAATATTTTTTACATTTTCTCTAATGTATACCTCTTGTTTTATTGTGCTAATTTTCATAAGCATGTTGTCTGTAAACTTTAACTATATTGACAATTTGTACAATTCTGGGATAGTGTATTGTCAATGTACTCTTAAAAAATGTGGCTAACACTTTATGTGATGTGAATAAGACGGACATGATACTGTCATAAACACGTCATAACACCTGTTAGGAACATACTAACAGGTTTCATTCAGTAAATAATGACACTTTTAATAAGAAGTTGCTTTAAAAGTTGGATGGCAGGTGTCATGTTAGTCTTATGCACACTCCATCAAATAAAGTGTTACCAAAATGGTAACACCGTATATTGAAAGCACAATGTTTCACCTGTAAAGTATGTTGTAATTGATCCTTCTGTGTTCTGGTAGCCTAATGTGTTTGCAGCACTGCAGTGTGTATTGAAGCATATAATGTACAAAGTGGCAAAGCAGAATAAAATACATTAAGTAACTAAAAAGTGTACTTCATTAGCAATTATAATAAACCAAAAGTCTAATTGTAGCATACTGTAATCACACTGCTAATATGTAAAATATATATATATATATATATATAAAATACACTAAGCACAACATTAGTTGTTCCAAAATGTCACACTTTAAGTTAACTAATCCTAAGTGAACTTGAAGTATACTCATGATTAGGGTGACCTAAAGTATGCTTAAGTATACTAAAATTTAACGTACTTAGTACATTAATTTTTCACCAGGGATGTGTTCGACTGAATAGAACTTGTTTTTAAAAAATTATTTTGTGTTCAAACCAGCGAGTGAAATATTACGGAGCCCCCTAAGGGACATGGGAATTTTTTTTCTTTTGCGTCCCCTCGCAAGGGAATGCAAAACCTTTGGCTAGGGGACGCAAAAAAATTCCCCATGTCCCCTCGGGGACTCCGTATCGTAAAATATAAACTATATATAGAAACCTGAAACAAAATGCTGACGAGTAGTTCCTGAACGGTGGGTCACGTGCACTGTGTTTGTGTGCGTCATACTTGTACTTCCTGCTGAGGACGATGTTGATCCTGCCTTTCAGTGGCCTGTTCTTCTCTGGGATTGAGAACCAGGTCTTCCTTCCCATGATGACCACATTCTTCCTGCCTACAGGAGCAGTTTCAGTGGCTTACTAATACAACTGATTAACAATTTCTCTGTGTACCCATCACACAGAGAAATTGATGGTTTAAGAAGCAACAATTAAATCAGCAGCATAACCTCCATAACCCATGTTTATGGAGGCTCTGACATCTAAGGAGGATTAAGTTACCTGCTACAGACGGTGTGGCAGTCATCTTTCGGAAATGAGCGAATTCGTTGCTGAAAATTTGAAAATTCAAATTACTTTATAGATCCCAGAGGGGTTCAGCACAGCTTCATTCCTTCCTGAGCAACTGCCATGGTAACTGACCTGAGTCGAATAGGATGCCAGGGCAGCTTCCCATCCTTCCCGATGCCCAGGTTGGGGCACACCGCCACAATTCCGTTCAGGACCCGCGACATGGAGAACGTAGTCCGTCTCTTCTCAAAACTGCTGACAGCCAGCGTTTCCCGCCAACGCAACAACAGAACCGGAAATTACGATGTTGTCCTGGATAACCGTTTCCATATATTTTATCCACTGCCCCCCTGTGTACATAGGTGGTATTGATTGAATTTAAACAACTATTCTGTACACTTAAATAAAAATCTTATAAAGGATATTTTCTAGTTTCCCAAAGATATTGACAAAATTATATTTTTTCAAGATTTAGGCATATGACAAAGTGAGAATAGGAAGTGGTTCAGAGGTCACCAGTGCCACATGTAGCACTAGGGACATGTGGCACTGAAACTCAAGCAAAACATTGCAAGAGAAAGAGAGAACAAGAAACCAATTGAAAACATGAGAAAGAAAAGGAGAGAAGCTGCACTCTACCAAGTCATAGTGACAAGTACCATGGATTGTTTGCCTGAGCTGAACACTAACCAAGGTGCCAATTCACAAGAAATATTGTTTCATGGCACAAGTGGTTTAAAAAGTTTGTACCCAAGAAAACCCAGCAGATTGCATCGAGTCATTGACTTGCAGAATTAATTCCTCCTGTAGTGACAACAGCTTGCATTGTACTGTTGACTTTACAGCAATCCCTTGTACAGAGCATGGATGTAGCAACAGTGGAGAGAAAAAAACTCCCCTTTAACTGCAAAAAACCTATAGCAGAACTAGAACCTGACTCAATACAAGTGGCCATCTGTCATGACCAACTTAATTGGTGGTAGCATTATCTCAGCTGATGTCCTCCTCCAAGAAGAAATCACAGTCAGAAAGACTGCCTCACAAAATATAGCTTCTATGGAGATGAGGTATAAAAGGAGAGATGTAGATTGACATTATGGTCTTTGGGGTAAAAGGTGTGATTTTGTGAACCATTTGTTTTCACAAAACCACACCACCCAGCAGATAGGTGTTCAAGTCCGATGAATTCCCTCACCAACAGTCATTCAGCTCTGAACAGGCCTGGTAGTGATCCATTAATTTGATTCAGGTGTGTTGGAGCAGGGTGCATCTCAGACACAGGATGGTAGCTCTTGAGGACTGGACTCGAGTACCTCTGATCTATATTTAAAAAAAATAATTCACAAAGTTCAAGTGTGTTTGTCACTCATGTCAGTAAAATTATGTAAATTTATTACAGAGTGAAATACAAGCCTTTACTTTTTTGGATGTGTCTCACAAAATTTTAATATTACAGGAAATAAATAAAAATGGATATTCTTCACAGAAATTCAAAAATACTTTATTGACCCCAAAGGGAAATTAAATATAACTCATATTGATTTAAATTCCTCAAAGAGTTGATGTTGGTAGAAAAGAAATGATGGGGGGTAAATAATTCTTCAGTCTTCCATTTTTGACTTAAGTGGCAGTGTGGTTTATAATTTCTATATTCAACCATAGAAGAGACAGTTTTTTAATATTTAATAGTAAACAGCAAGATAAAAGAGTAGGGACGCATGATATAGTGGTACCAACATCAGTATCGACTGATTGGTAAATTTTTAGAATATTGGTATCAGTCCAATAAATAAAACTGGGCCGATATTAACTACTAATATTTATTTTTTTGTTGCGGTTTGTTTTTAGAGCGGGAGGAAAAAGGTTAGTCATGTGGTCTTAGTTTGTTCTTGTGACTAATGCAACACAGAATTGTGGGAAGTTTAACTGAAGGAGAGAAATGGTGGAGAAGTCAATGTTGTGGAGAAATAATAAAATAATATTGGTACAGGTAAAACATGTAGTACAACTTTGGAAACTCAACCAAGAAACATAAATTATTCAAAGCATTTGAGTAAGTGCAAAGATCTGCTTCATTGAACATTGAAACACAGACTTTCAAACTATATACTTCAAATCTGGGTTCAGATGATGTAAAAACCCACATCAGGCACTTTGTACTTCAAACCAGTTTTTTTTATTTAGAGACACAGCAGTTTTATCCTTAATGTTTCGATGGAAGGGAAGGATGAATGAAAAACACAACCTTTTGCTCTTCAAAACAAAACATTTCAAGCATTGTTAGTTGGATAATCTTCATGCAGCCTGAAAAACAAAATTGTGAGTTGTGAGAGCCAATTCTTCAGACAGAGGGATCAGAGGTGATGGGTTGATACAGGGCAGGAAGACTGATTCTTTGGTTTCTGATATGGGCAACCACCCAGGGTGTTATCTTGTGGGGTGACATGAGTGCCCTCAGCCTCTCACATTGTGTATATTCTCCTTTCCTTCCTCCCCCCACCGCTTTCAACCGGAGGATCGGATTGTCAATAGTGCACCCAATCCACCCCACTCCCTTTGTAGAGTGCTTTGCCCAGAGTGCCAAATTGGCTAGGACCGCCTCAGTTTGGGCCTCATGTAGCAGTCCGACTGTGAATGCAGCAGGGACAGCAGTGCAGTGATTCATGGATGAAGAGATCACACTCCCCACAGAACACACTGCGGCACAAAGGACAGGTGAAGACCTGGAAGCCAGCAGAGAGAGGGAGAAGGGAGAAACATTCCAGATGTTGAGGAATGATTGGTCCAACAAAGCTGGTCAGTAGCTAGCATACCTGGCCTGGAATGTGAGAGCAAATCATTCCCCAGTTTTAGTTAAATGAGTTCATTCTGGGTTCCCTAGAAACATAATTTGTGTATGTTTTAAACTCAACTGACTGTAAAGGCTTTAGTACAATGGTTGTAAGTAATGGAGAGAAAACTCATTCTAAAGATTACAAATTTCAAAGAAATGCCAGGGTCTTTAGGAGCTCAACATTTAACACTATTACAAACACACAGCTGCTTTCATGTTAATAAACATATGCTATAACTTTTTATACAAACCAAACATTCTCATTTCTGTAATAATTTCCAGAAAGAAATAGAGCTGGTGCTCTTCTTCCTTAAAGATCTAAAGAGAAACCAATTTTCTGGAATTCTACTTACATTTTTATCTTTCAGCTGCCCTTGACAGGCCTGACAGAACCTGAAAGAAATGACACTTTAGGTCACACATCACGGCAATAATGACACAGGTAAGTGAAAATAATCTTTACCTATTCTGTTGATAATTCTCAGCAGGACTCTCAATAAATGCTTGGAGGGGAAACAGATGATGAAAGGATCTGGCCAGATGTGGAGCAGACACCAGCGTCAAACCTGAGAGGTTTGATGCACACAGTTAAAGCTTTGTCAACTTAAAGACATTAACAGAGAAAAATGAGCATCAGCTTTATAAAACATTCCACACACAATGAATGCCTGCATCACACATACCACAGACTTTACACTCCACAGGAAGCTCTGTGTATTTTGCTTGACACTGTGGACAGAAGTATCCTCCTAGAGTCAGAGCCGGGCTGCCACTGCTGTCCAGATGACTAGGAACGAAAACACACACACACACACACACACCCACACACACACACCCACACACACACACACACACACACACACACACACACACACACACACACACACACACACACACACACACGAGCACACACACACGCACGCACACAAAACTCATTGTGGGAACCAGCTGTTAAAATGGTGGAGTTTAATTTTTTCTTTACTCACGACATGCTGAATGACGGTTTAACATCTTGATCACTCAGAGAGGCTACAGTGTGCTGAGGAAAACCTAAGCAAAAATGGGTTCCTGTTAGTATCAACAATCCAAACAAAGCACAGACAAAGGAGCTGACTCCAGCTACACTGCTTGGATACAAGTACATCTTTTTAATGCCATTTTACTCATTAGAACCAAGTGCATTTCAAGGGCCTTGGAAACTTGATTTTCAAACAAAATACAGAATTTACTTTAATGTGAAAACAGGACTCAACAGTCTAGGTAAGACACCTGAGCTGTTGTCTCTGGCTTGTCATGCTTTTCTGGAATGGGTTTAGCTTGACAAGCCTTTCAAGGCTGCAGATCTCCCTATTGATTATGCATCTTTTTCTTCCATACTTCTTCTTTCCACTTAATATGCTTGGATACAGAGCTCTCTGAACAGCCACACTCTTCAGCAATGATGTTTTGTGGCTTCCCCTGCTTGTGAAGAGTGTCAATAACTCTGTTTTGGATATCTGTCCAGTTAGCAGTATTCCCCATGATGTTGACCCACTGACCTGGAGTGAGAGAAACCTCTGCAGGTGTCTTGAGTTAATTAGCTGATTAGGATGCAACATCATGACATTCCACTAATTACCTTTTATACAGTAACACAGTATTTTAATAATTTTTGGCATGTATTTAATGCCTAACTGGTCATAACACTAATCAGTGTTTGCCTTGACAACAGACTGGACTGGAGATGCAGCAGTGAAGCATCTATAAGAAGGAGCAGAGTGGACAGGACTTCTTGAGGAAGCTAAGATCCTTCAAGGTTTGCACCAAGATGCTGCAGATCTTCTATAAGTCTGTTGTTGAGAGTGTCTTCTCTTCTGCTGTCATCTGCTGGGCCAGCAGCATCAGAACCAGGGACCTAAAAAGGCTCAACAGCCTGAAAAAGAAAGCTGGTTCTGTTCTGGGGGCGACTGTGGAACCTTGTGAGATCATAGCGCAAGGAAGGATTCTTCATAGAATCAAGAAAATTAGGGACAACCCAGTGGACCGCCAGTGGACCACCTCAAGCAAATTTTCTGGGGGAAACCCTGATTCCCCATCCAGTGCCAGAATACTTTTAATCTATGACATAACCTGAAGGAAACAACAAGAAACATTTCAAAAAACCAAACATCTCTTTCAGGAGAGGAAACAACTTTTATCATGCCAGCAGCAAAATATGTTGCAATTCTGGTTAATTTAGAGAATATGAATGTCAAACATTCTAGTACTGACCCATTCGTATTAAAGAGCTTTCCGATGAGAAGCTTGCTGGCGGAGGTTTGACATGAAGCATGAGCAGCTCTTTGAAGTGACTCTCATCTAGGATGACATTGTAGGATCCACCCGTGTCTCTGGTCAGAACTGTGCACACTCGAACTTCCGCTGAGAGTCCAATTACTGACACTCGCACCTTAAGAGACTTAAGGGTCTGAAAGCAAAGAAAAACATGCAATTTGTGCTCCTTGCTGCCAAATAAGTTGGAGAAACAGAATATTACAAAACATAAAAGTTTTGTTCAGATAAAACAGTGTAACTAAACAAAGTGATAATAAACCAGTATGTGAACCTCAGCACAAGTTAAGAGCCGTGTTTAAATTACTTTAAACAGTCACATCAAACAAAATATGCTTTTAAGATGTTTTTATTTCTATCTATATTCTATAAATATTGATGGACATAAAATCAAAATATCCATATTTCAGATCTTTTGATGATATACAATGAACCCTCGCTATAATGCTGTTCACCTTTCTCGGTCTCGCGGATTTTTTGCGCAGTTTTTTTCACAGTGCATTGTGAGTGCGTCCTGATTGGCTAAACGCTTCTTCTCTACCTGTGTGCCAATAACGTTACAGTATTTAAATATAAGTCAGACAGCTTGGCAAATTTTGGCAAATATTTTTTGCCCAGAAGAAAAAAGAGCAACAACAACAACTACCGATAACTATGTTTTTCTTTTGAAAAACCACACATACACCACAGGCTTCAGAAGAAAAAGACACTGCAGAGTGGAGTCAGGCTGCAGCGTCACAGTCAGAGGCACAGTGAAATACACCAGTCACGATTTGTCCAACTACACTTCGTATTGATGATTAAAATGATTATTTTACTGTAGTTATTTGTAAGAAAGCGTTATATTTGTTAAAAAAAAATGCTTGGGCCTGAAAACAGGCAACATTTGGCTTCAATGTAGAATATTTAATTATGCTGTATAATAATTGTAAAAAATAAAGGTTACTACTTCATGGATTTCGTCTTAACACAGGTTCTTTTTGGAACGCAACCCCCGCAAAAAACGAGGGTTCACTGTATCTGAAATGTAGTCAGATAGATCACAAAAAAACCACTCTCTTTATAACAATGAATGCCTTCTTGGCAAATGACACTACATTATAACATTATGAACATTGTCTTTAATGATTTTCTTTAATGACTTCAGCCTTGTCTGCATGTATCCCAAATTGAAGCATACTGTTAGTGTCATCTTTATAACGATCAACTGATATTTTTTCATTGGCCAGTACACTATCCAGAGTCGACACAATAGTCGACTATACTGAAACAGAAGACAAAACATAGGATTGTCTCTGGGTGTTGTGCCTAGAGTCTAGGGCCTAGACGGTTTCTGGACACATAACTCTTCTAAATACCTGTCTGGGATTAGAAGTCTGGAATTAAACATGTCTTCACCTTGATTAGCTCATAGATGTTAGCTGGGTCACATGTGGTCAGACTGCTGAGGATGATAAGGATTTCTCTGCTGGTGTGTCCAGGCATGTGCCTTTAGAGAGAAAGAATCGTAAGTGTTGCTGTTTCACTCAAAAAGCCTCTGTGGAACAGCATCTGTCGTGAACCCACTTGAGGGTCTGTATAGCCAAGCTGAGAGAGTTGTACAGAGAAGGCTCTCCGATACATGAGCTGTCAACTGCTTTCTTCAGAGCAGCAATGTGCTTCTTTGGATTTCCTGTTGGAGAAACAAAATACAGGATGGGCAGGTTTAACTGGCACAGCATAGACTGAGCACCGGAGGAGTGAGCAGGAGAAACCCATGCAATCAACCCATTTACTCTCTCTGGTGATGCACAATATTAGGAAAACATGTAAACTGTTGGAAAGACAACGTGGTATATAATAAACACATAGTTAGCTGAACAATATGAATGTGTTTCTGCCTTGGATTCACTGGAAACTTGGATCCCAGACAAGAAGCAGTCTATCTAGCCACTGTGAAGAACTGGACATCACTATTTCTGGTAACACAGTTTCATTGGAAAAGTTTCACCTGGTTACATCTGCTGCTTCAGAAGAGAAACAGCTAATCTGTAATTTATTTTCATCTTTTCCAGAACATGCTATTGGCTCCTGAAACACTTTGTTTCATTAGAAAATCAGGCCACATCAAACAAATGACGAGCTGAGAGACTGAATGCATTGCACTTCTATAACTAGATAATATTTGTTGCAGTCCAAGTTGTTCATTGGCTCCAAGGAATATTTGACTTAGAGTTACAAGCTGCTCTCTATACACTATATATTGTCGGGGATAAATTAAAAGTTTGCTAAAAAATATGCTGCTCATATGTCCCTTCAGTCACATTAAAGGTGTGGTCCATCTGAATCTCAAATATTTAGACCTGAGTTATTTATTTGTTATGAAATAATAGATTACTATGGTAGGCATGTCACAATAACAAATTTTGCTGGACAACAAATTGTTCTAGAAGTTAATACAATAAGGATTGTTTTGAGACCATATTCAAGTAAAATAATGGCTAATGACATAATAACACAAGATCTTTGAGATCTTTCGATTCAATAAACTGTCAAATCATTGAACATTTAACACTTGAGCAGGAAAACATTTTAATTGTATCCAAAATAAGCAAACAACATCAGATACAACAAATAAGTTAATTATGAAGTCTCTGTAAACAAAATTGTCCTTCCAAAAAAAGGGTTAGTTGATGTCAATGCACCAGACTGAAGACTTTAGTAATCCAATATTGGTAGAAAGAAAAGAAAAAAAAAACAGTAAATCAAGTAAATGGAAATTACTGAGTTTGTTTTATTATGCAATTACTTAATTTATTGCAACAGGCCTAAACTATAGTTGATACCATACAATTGTAGAGGTTTTTGTTTTCAACTGGCAAGCTCGTCTCTGCTTAGTGAACGAGGAACCATCAGAAGATTTCTGTCATCTGTGCAGATAACTGTGCAACACCCTGAGGCAATTCTATGTTGATGGACTTACCCTCTGAAAGGGTATAGTTGACTCTGGTACAGTACACTGGCTAATGAAAAAATATTTGATCCTTAAAAAAAAAAGAAAAAGGACACTAACATTATGGATCAATTCAGGATATGTGCAGAAGAGGCTGAAGTCATTGAAGAAAATCAGTGTGTAAGCATAACTCTTAAATCCTCCTAAAATAGCATTCTAAATTTTGCACAAATTTTCACGATTGCAATATGAAATATATTGAGCTCTTTTATGCTTATTTATTAGGACCCCATTAGTCTCCATTCAAGTGGTCATTATTCTTCCTGGGTTCCAACTGATAAAATACAAAAATATTCATATAAAATGTAGGACAATGTTGTGTATGTAATGCAGAAGTACCCATTTGTATACACAAAATTATACATAATGTTTTACAAATTCCATATGTGAACATGGGATTTTTTAAAAGAGAAATTCCAAGTGTGCCTTTTAAATCTCTGATGTTCTTAGGAAATTATTTCCATTCCTTAATTTCTACGTTGACAGATTTTTTATGACAAATTGTTTTAGCACAGTTTAGGATTAAATTTGTCTCCCTACAGTATCTGGTAAAATGATTAAATATCAGAATAAAAAACTTTTCATAAAATGATTTGTGTTTCCTGTTAGTATGACTTCCTTTATAAATATGAGTAAATCATGCGCAAACCTAACAGTCAATAGAACCCACTAAAGTGTGGTGCATTTCAGTAACACTTGTAGAGGATGGACATTTTATCACTAAGTGAGCAGCCTTAATCTGGACTTCCTGCAGCCTTGACTAACCTTGCTGGCAGCAGACCTCATAACTGAGGCTGGTCCTCATAAAACAGGTCAAACATGGTTGATTTGTGCATATGAACCACTCATGGTGGTTGGGCTGACAAATACATATTCAGCAAATAGCTAATGAACTTTGATCCTCACCTGCAAGTTCTGTAAGCTTCTCCGCCCTTTTGTTTTTGGTGGTGATAATGCCAACCTGGAATTAAACACAACCCATTTAATAGCTTAGCTATATAATCAGAGGAGCTTTAGAACCACCCCTATTTACCTGAAACAATGGCTGTCATCCTGTTTACATTCACTTAAACATTTATTACCCACAACATCACTACTATTGAAACTGAGTGAAATAAAAAGAATTAGACAATCAATAGAAATTTGTACTGCTGTTTAGTGCTTCATATTCTACCAGTGTTAACACTGAGCAGTTTTGAAATCACAGAGCAATTGTTTGTTTTTTCTTAAAGTAATATTTGAAACACTACTTTTTGTTAGAAACCTGTTAAATGTTACTGAAACTGACAGAATGTAATCTACACATAAATGGAAATATTATTAATATTTACACTTACACTCCTGTGTGTTGGGACAGTGAGGCTGCAAAGTGCAAACATTTATCTCTCACATCACAACATAACTGAATCAAGAGCTCAACATATACAGATCTGATCCACAGTTCAGAGGACAGCAATAATGTTCTGAAGTCAAAAGACACATCAAACAACACATTTACATCAGCGGTTACATTTTGGCAGCAGCGATTGCACTTTCAGCCAAACTCTGGAAGATCCTTCATCATGCAGCAGCAGCTAAACAACACAAAACACACTGCCAAAAAAACATGAGAATTCATCGGGTGGAAAAGGCAGAGGCTGTTGGACAGGAAAAGTGTTTCTCCAGAAGCCCTTAATAGTAGCTAAATATTAGTAGTGAAATATTATTCATGCTAATCTTTTTCAACTAAAAAGATTAGCTTGGGTGCTAAAAGTGTTAGTTGAAATACTTTGATGTTCTGTTCCAGATAATTTTTCTACAGTCTTCTGAGTGTAGGTGGAAGACAAAAACTAATGTAGTTTATTTCAGAAAATTCCAGATGCCCTACAGCCACCAACACTGAACATGTTGTCCGTCTCCTCCGTTCTTTGAGTGTAAATCATACCTGGCTGATGGGATTCTGGTCAAAGTATTCATCGATGAATCCCTCCATCAGCTGAAGATGAAGAAAGGGAATATGGCTTAGAGAGAATCACCAATTGCAGTAACTGGTGGCAGGTGAGTTCTGTCTCACCTTCAGGGTAGAGGTGAGACGGTTGGGTTTTAAGTCCTGGTCCTCCATACTGCGTGAACAGTCAATAACAACATATAGGTGGCGCATCTAGAGCACAAGACAATGATAATCTCCTCTGGGTTTCAAAATGACTTTTATGATAACAACATGGGTGTGAGGTTGTTTCTGATAATCCCATCAGACACTGGTCTCACTCAGGGCAACGCTGGAGCCTGGTTCCTGACTTAATTCAAAAATATATTAGCACTAACACGGCTGTCGGTGGCTATTTTTCTATTAACTAGGCTGATGTTAGCAAGTGAGATTTATTTTTATCTTGTTACCACTTGACAGCTGGAGGAAGACTGATCATGTGGCATTTGTTTGGTCCTGTGACTGTGATAGTGATGCAAAACAGGATTGTTGCGAAGTCAACAGTGTGGTCATTTGTTTTTTTTTCGAGGCATCAAAAGTGCAAGGAAATGAATATAACATTAGTAAAAATCAGTTATTGGCCATGACAGAAATATTAATATTGCATGTCAATATCAGCCCAAATTTTTCATATATGTGTATCCCTAATTCAAAAAAAAAAAAAAATGCTGACAATAAGCTTGGCTTATTTGCTTTGGTTCTTTTCATTAACATTAATTCCATAGGCTAAACTTATACAATGTCTAAAGCTGGTTGTCTCTGTACAAGGCCTTTATTCTAAAGATACAATATTAGCTGTGAGAACATAGGATCTATTAGAGCTGTAGCTCATATGAGATCTGCCAGCTGTAGTTTCACAGTATGAACTGAAAAACCCAGTGGAGAAGCAAAGACCCAGACTTCACTCACCATCCCAAGCCTCACTTGTGCATGGCTTTGTGTCACCCTATGAGGTAAGCAGAGCAGGGAAGTAAAAACCAGGCTGAAAAAGCACATGCAACTAAAGACTGAAATACATCACATTCAATAAATTACAACATATGCCTTTTGAAAATAACTTTTAAGCAGGTATTAAACATATTTTTCATTAAATCCAGGTTTCTGTTTTAAATTTTTTTTGTTGAACTGATGTAAAATTCTAATTGTGTCATATCTTTGACACAACATACACAAGTTTCCCTTTTCACATGGTAGTGCCAGCTTGTGAATGATAGGAGCTCACTCTGCTTGACCTCACTGTGTGAAAAGATAATTTTATTACTTTTATCTATGGAAAATAATCAGTTAATCAAAAAAAAAAAGGCTTTCCATCAATCTGTGCAATTAATCACTTAATGATAATTGTTTCTATAATACACCAGCTTTTCCAATAATATTGAAATTGCTGTCTAACGCACCTTTTTCTTTTGGACTCGTACAGGATCTCCTCCACTGTGGCTTTAAGGGACCCAGACTCATCCTCCTTAAGCACCTCCCTGTAGAAAGTCAGGAATATCCCATGTAGTTGCATCAAATACGAGCACATGCCCTAACCTGAGAATATTCTCACATTACACATCTTACCATGTCCTTTCATAGCCTCCTTCCCAGCGCTTGGCTCTCTCTGGCTCTTCATCCATCGTGTCTGCCAGTCAAACACAGTAAAACAATGATCAAGTCCAAACTATTTAACTGGAACTGCCAAATATAAACTCGACTGTGAACAGGTAGCACACCTCAAGAACAACAAAGCTTGAAGAAAAGCAAAAATATATTTCACTTATTGTTGTTGATCAGTTTGTCATTGTCGCTCTTTTTAACTAACTGTTAAAATGCTTCCTCAAACAATAACCGGGGTCATGACCATCTAACATTTCATTTCTAAGGTCAAAAGCTGGAAAGTTTTGGAACTTCTCCTGAAAATTAGTAACAGTGGTTGCTGATTAACCAGATTTGTGGTCAAATGTTGGATTAGTGATCATTACATATTTATGTCATTTTTGTGTTTATTTTTTTAGTATTTTGCAATTCAATTATAGATTCACCACCAGTAAGAGGCTAAAAATTAATCTCCATGACTAAATCTTGTACAGTTACATGACAGACTGAAAATCTACTAATTAATGTGGATAAAGCTTCATCATCCATCACTACTCTGAGTCCAAAACACACTGAACTGAAACGAAGCTGTTTTAGGAACAACCACCAGAATGAGGGTCCAAACGGTACAACAACAAAACCCGACTGAGCCCAGTTCATAGATTTTTACATAAGGCCAAGTGAGTTTGAACAATTTTTTTCTAAATAAATAAAATCTGCATTGTTTTTTACCAAGGTGGAAAATAAAGTAAAATATTAATGAGAAAAGGACACTAGATGAAAAACAAACTGACATTGGACAGAAGTGTCCCTCATTGTCCCTCACAGGGGAAACCGACTCATTTCAGCAGGACGACGATCTTCTTCTCCAGCTTCTGCTCACAAAGCTCAGCTCTCGTTGTCTCCACGTAGAATTAATTACGCTAAATTAGAGGATTAACTTTCGCTCCCTTCACTTACCAGAAGTTTATGTGTTATTGTCTTGAAACCAGAGATTTAACTCGCAGTCCATCTGCCAGTTGGTGCACCAGAAAATTCTTTCCGGAAGGAAACACGCTGCAGCGACGATCCGTGACAGACCATTAATGACATTTTTAATTAAAACTCCCAGTACAAATTAATACAACGTTTTATTGTGCACAGTGCCGTTTACGTTGCAGTGATGAAAATCCTACAGATATGTCAATTAAAGAACGGCCCAGCAAAACAAAATCAAAAGTATATGATTGTTGTTAAAATGTGACTCAATTTAGTACAGTAAGAAAAACACTTGATAGGCCAGACATGCATCAATCAAAAACTTCATTTTCCAGAAAGCTGCTGCTCCATTATTGACATGTACCCAAGAAAAATACTGTAAAAACTTATGAAAAGATTTCATCTCAAATTCCAAAACAGTCATATGATATGGATACCACAGGTTCTTGCATTAAAACTTGAATGTATACAAAAGCTAGCTTTAGCATGTTATGTAGAAAAAAACATGGCATTAGAGTGAATAAAATAAGCCAATGTATGGAGGCAGATTAATAGCTAGATACAACAGATTTTATACACAGCAACTGAATTTGGAAAGTATTCTTAATGCAAAAATACAAAACTATACTCTTTTAGTCATCTCTTGTGAGAATAGAGTGAGAGGCTTGATTAAGACATTCTTTGTACAGAGATTAAATAAGATGTTTCAACCGAATCAAGTCACAGGAGAATGCTCAGGGGCGGCGGTCGTATTCACTGATTTTGGCCTTGATGTGTGACAGTTTGGATTTCAGATATTTACATCTCCTCTTCTTCATCTGGTAATCTGGGGACTGACAAGAAAAGAACATACAAACTTTTCATCAACGTGGGTAGACACATCCAAGACAAAGCCAAGTTCAACTTTGAAACATCTCTGACTTAAAAACAATAAACTGAACCGCCCGCCCTGCAACAACATTTATAAAACAGATTTAGGTGTTTGGGTTGTGCCCAGTGCTTTATAATCAGCTGCTGATTCATACTCCTGCTGATACAGTGCTTGTCCTCGGCTAAATGAAGAGCAGCTCTTCTTTGATCGCAGGAGTAGGTCATATCTTGACCCTCCCAAATGCAAAGGTTCAGCGTTGTGTTTATTAGGCCCAAGCCTCAAAGCGCTGCGAAGGCCTATTGTTTTTTTTTTTATTAAAATTTTATTCTAGTTGATGTCTTATATCAACTACAATATCTGGTTTATATCAACTAGTATAATTCAAAGGATTTTAGTCAATTGTTTTTTTGTAAATGTTACATATATAAATAAACATAACATTGACTATCATCTCGCCCCTGTGTTATCCTCTCTGACCTTCCCCACCATTCAAATTAAGACCAAAGGATTTAGAGTCTGAACTAATTAAACCAAGACATTGTTTACAAAGACGAACTACTGTGACTTCATTCTGTGTTTGTCCTTACATGCTAAATATGAATTCCATTTTTCATGAAAATGTCCAATTTTAGGAAAACGCTATTAAGGTTTTACACCTGCAACCTTCCTCACCATAGTTATGTTCATCTTATTTTTAGAGGCTAAAAGTTAATCTCCATGGTCAAACAAAACTAGGACGTAATGTCCTTGGAATATTAAAGTGGGTGGAAGTGATGTCCACCCACTGAAGGTTGGGGCATTTTCTGTCATTTATCTACTCATCTGGATGTGACGTTTCTGGGTCATCAAGATATATCTCATTAACTAATGTCACTTTGGTTACATAACTTATTTCATCATGCTGATAAACAGTTGTAGTGTGCTGACAACATGCTGGCTAATATTAAAACAGTCAGTCCTTGGGGGTTACCATGTCAACTGGTGACAGTTTAAAGGCAGGGTGGCTCTTTCTGCAGTCAGGTTGCATGTGCATCCACTGTATTTAAAAACAAATAATCCCTCTATTTTTATTATTGTGGATAATCTTGTTTTTAAAAATATTTTTAACATTTTTGTGACTTTTGTGCAGTGAAATAGTTGCTACACAGTGAGGTAGATGGAATGGGAAGCCATCTGTTCTCTGTACCTGCTTTGTCCACTGATCCTTTAGATTGTATCTTTTGGGAATACTTATGGGAGGCTGTTGGGAGGCTTACGTGTTGACTGGAGTAATTAGAACGTCCAGCTGCTGAGCATCTTTTTAACATTTATCCCAGGATACTACAATAAACAGAGATAATGAAAACTAACATGTTAACGTCAGTAGCATGCTGGATGCTACCTTCATGTAGGGTTGAACCTTTCAGAAAAGAAAATAAGGGTTGCCTTCCACAATGGACACACCACAACCTTTTTATGGCTGCTTTTGGTAAAAATGAAAGAAATTTAAAAAATCAGTTGTGCAATCATTTATTTACAGAGATTGGTTAGAGTACCCAAAAATTATACACAAATCAGAGTAGTTTAAAGTCAACATGTTAAGTAGAAGCTTTAAATAAGCAAGTGTAAAACGTATTTAGTAAAGTGTCTACTCAAATACTGTTTAATTGATCATAAGACATGATTTAATGTTTTAAATGTGTCATTAGACAGCCAAAAATAAAATATTCTGTGCAAGATCCGGTATTTTAAAGTAGGCTACTTTTTAAAGTAGTGACTTACTTTAACACAAGCTGTTAAAGTAAGTTACTTTAACTCATGGTGGTCCAAAGTAGTGTTTAGTGGTGGAAAAGTCCTTTGTCCACTTCAGATTTATCATTAGAGTTCACAGCTTGGCTAACCTTACCTTCTTGAAGCTTTTGACTTGAGTGTATTCATTCAAGGCATCCTGTAGTAAGACCAATTCATTGTTAGTGTCACAATATAGAAACATATTCAAGATTCATGCACAACTGCTCCAGCACTACTCCACTTTAATTCTTATTATTTATTATCGCAGCTCTGAAACCTTTTGATGACAAAAGAAATATACAATAAACACAAACACAAGCTTCTAGTTCCCCACCTAACTCACTCCAGCATATTACGAAACTAACAACAAAGAAAAAAAATCAAATAAACCCAAACCAGAAAGCCAGGAATGTGTGTTGTAATTAGTACTGGTATTCGGTACCAGTACAGCATACCAGTATGCAGAATGGTTTTGTATTCAGCTCCATCCATCTTCCCATAAGGTAACAGCACTTATTCCAGTAACAGCACTGAAATTTGCACTCTGATGAGACCCACTTGTCAGATTAAAAGTATGTTTAAAAAAAGATTCTGTATGAGAATGACTTTCATTGGTCTGATGTGATATTCTAGCCATAGATAAAAAGTTTTCAGTAGCTGTAAGCACAAATGTGTTTCACTTTATGAATTGAGTCAATGAAATTAATTCACATTTCAATATTTTGATTTATTTAATGCCCTCACCAGATATTGTGAACTCCCCTCAGGGAGCCTGTCCAAGTCTCCTTCCAGGTCAGCTAGGTTCTGGTTTAAGTCATCCATCCCAGCCTGTAGATTCTTGTATTCAAGATGGTCTCGGTCAAATTCTCTTTTGTAGTTTAGACGCTCTTGCTCATCCATAATGGGTGGAAATAAACTGTAAACAACAGTGAGATACAATCTCATATATGTCTCCATATCCATCCATACTGATGGATGGATACATGTACAGTGCATCACAAAAGTGAGTACACCCTCACATTTTTGCAGATATTTAAGTATATTTTTTCATGGGACAACACTGACAAAAGGATCTAAAATGTTTATTATTTTGTGAAGAATTAACAAGTAGGACACACTTGTGAGGTGCAATGAAATTTTTTAAATTAAGGTGCAATATTATTCAGCCCCCTTGCATTAATACTTTGTAGCGCCACCTTTTGCTGCGATTACAGCTGCAAGTTGTTTGGTTTTGTCTCTATCAGCTTTGCACATTGAGAGCCTGAAATTCTTGCCCAAATTTGAGCTCAGTGAGGTTGGATGGAGAGCGCTTGCAAACAGCAGTTTTCAGCTCTTTCCACAGATTCTCAATTGGATTCACGTCTGGACTTTGACTTGTCCACACCTGGATATGTTTATTTGTGAACCATTCCTTTATAGGTTTTGCTTTATGTTTGGGATCATTGTCTTGGCAGATAAATATCCGTCACAGTGTCAGATCTTTTGCAGACTCCACCAGGTTTTCTTCCAGAATGGTTTTGTATTCAGCTCCATTCATCTTCCCATAAATTTTAACTATTTTCCCTGACCCTGCTGAAGAAAAGCAGGCCCAAACCATGATGCTTCCACCACCATGTTTGACATTGGGGTTGGTGTGTTGAGAGTGATGAATTGTGTTGCTTTTATGTCAAATGTATCATTTTGCCAAAAAGATGACAGTTTTAACAAATATGTAAAAAAATATTTTTTATTTTCACTTAGGAGAGGGCAGGTCAGGAGGGATGTGGGTCAGAGCTGCTGACCCACATCCCTGACTGACTCATCTGTTGACTGACTCATCTGTTGTTAAATGTGATAAGAGGTACACGGTACACGTACAAGTTAAATATGTGACTATGTCAGTAATTTTTTTTTCCATTGTTAATAGAATGCTAGTGAAATGGAGATAAACAGTAGTCTGAAGTCTGAATGGTTGATAATCTCACACAGTCTATCCACCTATCTTGGAGAAAAACTGGGTTATAAATTGACACTCTTATTTCTTTTTCTTTCTATTTCTCTGTTTTTTTGAAAACCTGACTTTATTACTTTTCTTAGCACATAGTAACAGCCATAGTTGTTCTTGTCTTCCACTGACTGCTGCAGAACACCATCACTGTCAAGCACTCCAAGCAGGAATGAGCCATTTCATGCAGATCCAGGGGGTTCAGGGCAAATATGGATGTCTGCTTTTAGATCTGGAAGTGGCAACATTTAATTTTTACTGCTAAAAACTATTTTATTAAACACAATATGACTTAGTCATATTGTGTTTAATTGTGATTAATTTTGTAATTAATCACAATTAATTACAATTGTTTCTTATTTAGGGCTGCACAGTGGCGCAGTGGGTAGCGCTGTTGCCTTGCAGCAAGAAGGTCCTGGGTTCGATTCCCGGCCCGGGGTCTTTCTGCACAGAGTTTGCATGTTCTCCCTGTGCATGCGTGGGTTCTCTCCGGGTTCTCCGGCTTCCTCCCACAGTCCAAAAACATGACTGTCAGGTTAATTGGCCTTCCCAAATTCTCCCTAGGTGTGTGTGTGTGTGTGTGTGTGTGTGCATGGTTGTTTGTCCTGTTTGTCTCTCTGTGTTGCCCGGCGACAGACTGGCGACCTGTCCAGGTGACCCCGCCTCTCGCCCGGAACGCAGCTGGAGAGGCACCAGCAACTCCCGACCCCGTTAGGGAGAAGGGTGACGGAAAATGGATGGATGGATGGATGTTTCTTATTTATATAAAAAAAATAAAATAAAATAAATTGCGGGATGGTGGGTTAGGGTTATGTCATGCCGGTTGCCCTGTCATACAAGGGGCATGACAGGGCTCCTGGTCATGCAGGGGCCCTTGGAATTGTCATAACTTTCCCCCCCTATATGACACCCCTGTACATACATACGTATATGTATACTGTATATATAAATCACTCACACACTGAAATCTTCTTCTTCCAAGTCATCTCCGGACTCAAACCCAGCATCGTATTCCTTCAGCCTGGATTTATAGCCTCCTGCAAAGCTGCTTATGTCAGAGTCTCTGAAAATAAGAGTGAGGATCTTTAGGTTTTTGTATGAGCCAAACCTGTTTCATGTTGCTGCAACATACTCAGTGGCAGTTTTTCAATCTATAGTCCTCTGTATTCCACAGAGAATGCAGAGGACTATATGCTAGCCCTCTGCACCTTTTCCACGTAGATCTAATTGGAAAAGGGATTAAAAGCAGTGATCTCCCCAGGCAGAAGTGGACTTGAATCACTAAGTTACCCTGGTAGGTAGAGAGGCTTGTTGTAGTCCAGCTTGTCCAGATACTCTCTTGAACCCCCAACTCTATCATTAGGGTCTCGGACCAACATCTCTGGTTCACCTGACACATTCTTCACCTGAAGTGGGGTAATTTAGTTCATGTCAATTTAAAATCAGAAGCTCAAACAAATAACTCATTTAATCTAAACAGAATTCCATTCCCCCTCACAAAAACCGTCAAGTGATTATTTCATCATCATACTGAATGTTTCTACTTTCATTAAATGTGTTTTTAAATCTGTTGATCATCTTCTTGCAAGAGAAGAAAATACAGGAAGACAAATAGAGACAGTGACAGACAAACATCTTTTTTTTTTTTCTTCTTTTTTTTCTTCTTTGAGTCTCTTATTCCAGAAGTCTGCTTCTTGAGTTCTATTGAGGTTCTTTTTACCCTGAGGTAACCTGTTTTCTCTTATGACAAACTGTGTGGGTGGAAGAGCCATGCACCGAGTCTGACCGGTTCGTCCACTCTTTCCTGCATGCCTGAATGCCACAGATACCATCACTGCCGTCAGCAGGAAGTCTGACAGGACTGTCTTTTAATCTCTAGAACTGTCTATACCATAGAATGCTCTTCTGGATTACTTGAGTGAATTGAAAACTTCAATTTTTATTAATTTTTAAAGGCTGCTCTGACATAGTTACTAAAGTTCCTAATTTCCCATCATTGGAATCAAACTTTAACATAAAAGCTCATTCCAGTTCTGCTTTGTGCTCAACGCCTCTCCTGAGTTTCAGGACATCATCCTGAAACCAACAATGGCCCAACAGACCACACCCAGAAACTGCAAATGAAACCATCCAACCCTTTCTCACAGTTCACTGAGAAAGGGTTGAAAAACTTACAAAACAGTTTGCTGTGCATAAAACAAAACGTGTAGCCTCTGCCACAATAAATCTAACCCACTAACCTCTTCTTCTCCACCTTCCATAAAAACGTAATCATTTTTGACACTTGGAGCCCTTGGATGTATAAGATCAATAAATAGGAGTAATGTGTTATGAAACAACTTAAGGGATTACATGATTCCGTTCAAATTCAAATAAATGTAGACTTATTCAGGACCAACATTATTACCAGCACAGTATTGGTTCCCTTTGCTACATCAAGACTTGGAGGGTTCTAGACCTCCTAAGTTGTGCTGTAAAATCTTGCAATGAGATGTTAGCAGCAGATCATTTGAATTGGTGCCTCCAAGGACTAAACTTGACAAACAAAAACTTGTATTGCACTTGGGTGCTGTGGTGCCACAGTGGTGGAGCACAACCCACAAAAGCCTTCATCCTCAACACATCCACTGCTTTCTTTACCTACTTTACTGTATAACTACTCTCCTGTCTGTCTCCGGCTGTCTGAGCCAAACCAAATATATATTGAGGGCACTATGGTTTTTCACTATCAGAGTCAATGTCTTCAGGCTTCACAAACTAAATCTGTTTATCACTTTTCCTTGCTTGGATCACCTTTGATAGATATCAATAAAGACTGGGAACACCACAGCAGTATGTAGACTATTACTAAAGCTTTACTCAGCTCTGTTGAGTAAATACAACTGAGTAACGCTCTATTTATGGCAGCAGTATGTGAAAAAAAAACAGCTTAAGTTTTCCAAGCTGAAACTTGTGTGTTTTGACTGATGATGTCTAAACTTTTGTCAAAATAAATATATTCTAAAAAAAAAAAAAATAAATAAAAAATTTAGAAAAAGGAAATATCCCTTGACAGGTAGGTTCAGGAGTCTAAATGTTTTTCAGATAAATTCTGCAATTTCATCTATGTGTAGTTTTAATGTTGAAGTTGTCTATTAATCCTGATCACTATATAAGAGTCACACATATCAACATCATATTACAACATCAATACACAAAGAAATAAAGCCAGCAGGTTACAATTAAAACTTCTCTAACCTTTCACCGTTTTAATTTTTTTCCCCAAAGAGTTTGCAGTTCAAATTGAGCAGAAAATAACATTTTAGGTAAAGTGATCTGTTTTTAGATTGACAGACTCTGTCCCATTCCTACTTACCCACTCTCCAACACTGTTGTGGGGATGAGAGTTAATAATCTTCACTTCCTCCCAGAGAATTCGGTCTTGGCCCCAGCGCTGGATCAGTGAGCGAGTCTTGACAGCAAACACCAGCAAGATGATGAGGCCAACAACGACCAGAAAGCCCAAGACAATTGCTATGGCCTGCAGGACAAAAGCTTCCAATATCAGTGATCTGAAATTACATCTAGCTACAAGCATAGTAAATTCTTCAATCCCCCAAGTAAACAATGTCTCTCACTGCATACTTAAAGGGTTAGTTGAAAAAATGTTTTCAACATAAAATCCTCACACCTTTTACAAAATAAAGAATTCTGAATGTAGCTTGGATTTGTTCATAACTAGATTAACATGTTAACGAAATGCTTCATTTACTTGTACTGGCAAAGAAATTAGTTACTGTAGGCAAACATAATGTAACATACAATGGACAATTGTCCATCACATTTAGCATATTGGTCAAACTCATGTAGTCTATTGTAAGGGATCACATAAAATTCCAACAACAGCCAATGAATCTAATCGATTGTGTTTACCATCAACATACTAAATGTACCATTTATTAAAGCTAAAATAAACCCCCACACAAGATGTAAATAAAAATAGCATCTTCTGACCAGAAAAGTCAAATATTGCCTGGATTACAAAATCAAACTACTACCAACATCAAGGATAAATAATATAAATTAAGAGCCCTAAAAGTTTATCATAATATTGTGAAACAGGAATAAATTTGCTAATAACCAATGGTTGGAAATAGAAGAGAAATAATTCTTCATTTATACAAATGTTGCTTCACCTGAGACTTAATAATCCTGTATTCATCCTAAAATTAGAATTATTTAACCTTTAATTATTTAAGATTTGTGCTGAATTTAAGATACAGGGATTCTTCTTGACAACATATAGCACTTTAGACAAAAAAAAAATTGCCTGGACACAAAACACACTCATACACTGCCTGGCCAAAATAAAAGTTGCCACCAGGTACCAGCCTCCTATTGGATAATTCCTGCATAGGTGATTATCTTTCAGCTGGCAACAAGTTATTTAACCCCAGCTGATGCAATGAGTAACTCCTCATTTCTCAAACAACCATGGCAAAAGACACTGTGGTTGTGGAAAAGATGTTAGTCTGTTCAAGAAGGGTCAAATCATTGGCATGCATCAAGCAGAGAAAACATCGAAGGAAATTGCAGAAACTACTGGAATTGGGTTAAGATTTGTCCAACGCATCATAAAAAACTGGAAGGATGGTGGGGAACCATCGTCTTCCAGGAAGAAATGTGGTCGGAAAAAAATCCTGAATGATCGTGATCGGCGATTACTTAAACGTTTGGTCAAATCAAATCGAAGAAAAACAACAGCAGAACTCAGGAGTATGTTTAATTGTGAACCCAAAAGCATTTCCACACGCACAATGCGAAGGGAACTCAAGGGGTTGGGCTTGAACAGCTGTGTAGCCATAAGAAAACCTCTAATCAGTAGAGTTTGCTAGGGAGCATAAAGATTGGACTCTGGAGGAATGGAAGAGGGTCATGTGGTCTGATGAGTCCAGATTTACCCTGTTCCAGAGTGATGGGCGCATCAGGGTAAGAAGAGAGGCAGGTGAAGTGATGCACCCATCATGCCTAGTGCCTACTGTACAAGCCTGTGGGGGCAGTGTTATGATCTGGGATTGCTGCAGTTGGTCAGGTCTAGGATCAGCAACATTGTGCCCAAAGAATGAGGTCAGCTGACTTCCTGAATATACTGAATGACCAGGTTATTCCATCAATGGATTTTTTCTTCCCAAATGGAACGGGCATATTCCAAGATGACAATGCCAGGATTCATCAGGCTCAAACTGTGAAAGAGTGGTTCAGGGAGCATGAGACATCTTTTTCACACATGGATTGGTCACCACAGAGTCCAGACCTTAACCCCATTGAGAATCTTTGGGATGTGCTGGAGAAGGCTTTGGGCAGTGGTCAGACTCTCCCATCATCAATACAAGATCTTGGTGAAAAATTAATGCAACACTGGATGGAAATAAATCTTGTGACACTTCAGAAGCTTATTGAAACGATGCCACAGCGAATGCAGGCTGTAATCAAAGCTAAAGCCGGTCCAACAAAATATTACAGAGTGTGACCATTTTTTGGTGGCGACTTTTTTTTTTGGCCAGGCAGTGTACATTTTCAAAATAAAAACAGTTTCACAAAGCTTGTGGTCTGCTCTCACAGTCTCAAAAGTAATTGCATTAAAATAATTTAACTCACCTCTTGGGGCTCCACCACACAGTAATGGTAAAGGTATTGGTTGATGAAGATACCCTGGGCCTGAGTCTGTGTCTGGTATTGTGCACATAACTGGATCATCTGGTTGTATAACATAGACCCTGAGGATTGTGCAGTTGGGTTCACTGACACCAGGTAGACGATGGTGGAAATAAGCATCAAAAATGCTAAAATGGCACAGATAATAATGGATGCTAGGTAGAACTTTGAAGAACGGGCTGCATTTTGCCTTGAAATCACCAAGATGAATATGATGAGCGAGGCTATGAAAGTAATGGCAGCAATGGCAATGATGAAGCCTTTGCCAGATATGGGGTCAATTTGTGTTCCTCCATAGCCATAGCCATAGCTGCCGGAACTGCCGCCCAGACCAGCACCGTAAGTACCGCTGTATGTGCCACTGTAGCCGCTGCCATAGCTGCTGCTGTATCCACCGGTTAAACCTGGCATCATGCCAGTTGCACCCCCCATGACACTCATGTCATAGTCCCATGCCAGAGTTGAGGCCACACATGCAAAGATGGCCACACACATGATGACAATGATGATGCACAGTATCTTCATCACACCTGGGGGGGAAGTCCAGTGATAGAATTGAATGTTCTTGTCTGCTTTATAGTAGGAGAAGGTTGGGTTTGACATGGGCTCACTGTGCCTATGTTTGCTGTCAACAGAAGAGAGTGGACAAGCTTTTGTCAATATATGAATGTCACAGTAGGTCAGATTCAAACAATAAGGCCAAATAGTAAGAGCAGTACAGAGAATGTTTGCAGTAAATGTATCTCCAATAGCAAACTTTGATTACCTCTCAAAAGCAACATCCCAATAGTTGGTTTTGACATGTTGGAAGCAACACTAACAGGAAACATATTTACCATAGTTCTGCTTTAGCCATGGCAGAATTACATGAAAGAGTAATTCTGCCATGTCTTAACATGTGAAAATGTATACTGGAAGAAGTATAGTTTAACATTCCTATGATTTTAAGAGCTTGTGTTTAGCTCACTTTAATATGTTGTTTTATTATTATTTACCTTGAGAGATTTTTGAAGCCTGTCTGGATACAACATAATAACATTGTGTTGGAAGCCCAGTCAGTGGTTGAAAGAAGTGCAAAGCACTGCAGCATAAAAGTGTGATGCAGGGGATTTATATGCCATATTAAAGTAAACAGCAGTGAGTCATACAGCAACATAACATCCTACAGCTCCAGTGTGTAAGTAAGCACCCATATAAATGGCTGTTATGTTATTAACCTCTCATACGGTTTCATAAAGACTCCATCAATTTGATTGATAAAAGTTATAGAAAGTCATATCTGAATTAAATATTCTCAATAGTTTACTAAATATCATAGTTAATTCAAATTTGTTTTGTTTGTTTTTTTGCAACAATTTTACATTTATGTTTAGCTGAGAAAACAAGAGGGAGAAACATTTTCCAGAAAAATATACTGTATATCGATGTTTTTCTGCATGTTTTACATGCAGAAATAAAGAATGTCACTGGAGTGAACAGCTGATGCGATGTCATTTAACATTTATCTGGATGCTTCAGAGCTAAGCTGTAGCTGTCTCTTGAATTGGTCACCAACTTAAGATCAGATTTTTGATGCTGGTGGGATGTAGTTGAAATTCTGCTTGGAGGTAAACTGGGATTCACCTGCAGTGGTGGAAAAAGAGTTTTTGAGCCCTTCTTGGTTTCTTTTTTTTTCTTTTTGCACGATTGACACTTAGGTGTTATCGGGATAGCTCTTAGGATAAGATGAATGCCAGGACTGCTCCGATCTAAAATTGGGGATATTCAACTTGTTGGATTGTCTTGGCCTAATCTCACAGCATGTGATGTTGAACTCACATTTGATCTTGAGAAGTTTTGTGTGATTTACTGTCTGCATTCTGAATGCTGGTGAGTGAAATCAGTTTGTGTGTGGTTGTTTCTGATGTGTGACTGGACACCACACATTCCACAACCCAAGTCATTTTAGTTAAGATTTTCTATTGTTATGTGTGTGGTATTAGATTTTGAAAAGAAAATCAATCATGAAGTTAAAAATTTGGGTGCAGATTGGTCTTCCAAAAGAAAAATAACCCCATAACATTCAGACAAAATAGCTGTACAGTGGCTTCAGGACAAGAAAGTTCATGTTTTAGTGCAGCCCTAATCTCAGTCGTATGGAGAATTTGTAGGTAAATATGTGCTAGTGAGGCAGCCTACAAACATGAGTAAAGTATATCAGTTCTATGAGGACGAATGGACCAAAATTCGAGTAAACTGTGAGATGCTAGCGAAAGGGAACTCAAAAGGTTTGACCCAAGTCATTCAGTTTAAAAGACATTTATTTCTGTCATTGACCAAATTCATATAAACTTGTGAATTCAAAAGAAAGAGACAAAAAAAATCTACAAAAAATTTCAAAGTTGCTGGCATTTAGGAAAAAATTCTGGTAATTCTAACCAACCTAAATCTTTTTCATGTGTGTAGGTAAACGTCTGATTTCAACTGTAAGCTAAAAAGATATTAAAAGTTAACCAATTTACAATGGGAAAGTAATGTGTTATGCATGATGCTCAGACCTAAAAAATCAAAGAAGTAGGATGAGGTAAAAGTGTGACCACTCACTGTTTACTTCCACTTGGTGGGTACAGATGGTTGCTGTGCCGGTGGCTTGGCATCCTGGAATATTTCTGGAGCTCAAACTTCTTAGAAAAAAGAACAACAGAGAAAATGTTTGAATAAGACCTGAGACAACCTTTAGCCATTCATAAGAACTGTGACATTCAATGCTACAAGGCACTAACCATTAAGGGTTTATGTTGAGGGCATTTTATTCAACTTCTCTTTTGATTTATTTGTTTATTTTTGTCTATTAAAATACACTAGCTGTTCATCTTTATGGGATGATAATTAAAAATAATAAGCACTATAGTTTATTCAGAAACTATGCAGTGCTTTACTCTTTTCAAATTCTCTTTGTCTTCTTCTACTCCAATTTGAATTATTTACAATTATTTCAATTGTTAACTTTTGTTTATGTAGTAGCTTGTGATTCTTTACAGGAGAATGGGATAATCCTGCCATTAACTAATCATTTTCCCTCTCCTGCTGTTAACTTTGTACTTTTAAAATCATTTCCAACGTTCATCAATCAGTTCATCTGTTTCTTGTGCATCCTGCTCTGTCTTCTCAAACCCCAGTCTGTCATGGCAGATGGGCACTTGAACTGAGCCGGGTTCTGGTTCTGCTGGAGGTTTCTTCCTATTAGAAACTTTATAATCTATTCTGAATAATTAATTAAACACACTGTATTGTTTGATAACATTCATTTCTAATGTATGTTATTGAATTGAAGTGGGATTTTTTGTGCAGCGTCTTGAGACAACATTTATTGTGACTTGGCAATCAATGAATTATTCTTAAGTTATTTTGAGTAGAGTTTTCTATAAAAACAGACAATGTACATAAAAAAAAATTACTTTTCAGAATAACGGGTACATAAACATTTTTTTATTGGTCATCGTTCAGCTGTTTGTACAATGTCACTCTTGTACACCGGTTGTTATATCACAGCAGAAACTAAACAATGAAGTCAAAGTCATTATCTGTAGACATATGAGAGCATATTTGTCAGAGGACCAGTGTTGTATAAAGTACTGAAATCTCGGAGTCAAGTAAAAGTATCGGTACGTCTCCAAAATATGACTTTGGTAAAAGTAAAAGTCACTGATTGAAATGTTACTTGAGTTAAAGTATTAAAGTATCTGAAACGTCTTGTACTTAAGTATGGAAAGTACTGTAAAAATGGATGAACTCAAGTAATGTAATGAAAAGTATAAGTAAAAAGTAAAACAAGGCAAATGCAGTTTGAAAGACATTTTTTATATTTTGGTAAACTTGTTAAATATACTTAAAATAATGTACACAACCAATGCAGGCAAAATGAAACCTGCTAATAGATAAACCTGCAGCATCATTTAGTTAAGAAAATTAGGAGCTTTACCTAAACCACTAGGTTAACTTAACCATTAACTTAACTGTTTGCTGGATTATTTGAGTAGGTGGGTTTCAGCTTCACAGAGGTCTGTTTCGCTTCTCCCATTAAACACCAAGTTAACAAAAAGTTCTCCCTCTTCAGATGCCAATAAGCTGCATTTCCCTCCCAATTCTTTTTTCTTTTGCATAATGACCAGTTGTGTGCACCTATAGTTTGTGAAGTAGAGTAATCGTAACGGCTTTTTTACTTCATGTTGGCCTCATTTTCTGTACTGACTTTTTTTTTTTTTTTCCATTTTCAGCACTGACCTTACTTAAAGGGAAAACTTAAGGCTTACAAAAACTTTATTTTCTGTCCTGGAGGGTTTACTAAGAAGCTGGTTCAGTTGTAAAGCAGGTTAGTGCTCCGTTTGTGTAGGTTTGTGCCGTTAAAATGTTCGTTTGTGCAGCTTTGGTTTCCGAGATATTAAAAATTATTTTTTAGGCCATCCAGAGTTCACCATCCCCGCATTTTGCTCCAAAACAAACCAAAGTGGAGTGGTTCGTTAGTGCTCCGTTTGTGCAGGTTTGTGCCGTTAAAACAAACGCAGCAAAGTTGTTTTCAATTTGGATTTTGGCTCTTCCGATATCCGGTGTGAGTGGCGCCTAGCTCGAGGTTGATCCGATTCATGAACGCTAATTTGGGCCAGCCGTTCTCTAGGTCTCCCCTTCCTCAAGCCCTCAGAGTTTCACTCAGGGAGAGTCAACAAATTTTACATCCAAACTCTCCTGAGAAACTAATGGAAATAGATTTCTTGTCTTGTGACCAACTGACACAAAATTCATTTTACTTACTCTTTAAGTAAGTAATGGATGGCCTAAAAAATAATTTTTAATATCTCGGAAACCAAAGCTGCACAAACGGAGCACTAACCAGTCAGACTGTTTTCTGGACTTTCTGACGTAGTGGGGAGGTGAAACCTGTGCATCCTATTGGTGGTGATGAACAAGCCCAGCAGGCTTTGTTGCAGTCAATCAGTAGGTGGATCAAAACATTTGCGTTTCTCTCTCTCTTTTTTGTAACGAGTAACTAAACCACACATTGAAAATGTATCAGAGTAAAGGTATGCAATTAAGTTCGGAAATGTAGTGAAGTAAAAGTGAAAGTTATCAAAAATTTTCTTACTCGAGGAAAGTATGAAGTACTCCAAAATATACTTAAGTAAAGTAGTGAAGTATTTTTACTTTGTTACTATACAACACTGCAGAGGACAAATATGTAGAAGGATACAGAAGATCTTGGAAGCATTAAGCATCCCAAAAAGCCTGCAAATGTGAGATATGACTGCCTGACCAAACTAAGTATTCAAGGAAGAAGGGTTTTGGTCAGAGTTGGCCAAAAACTCAATGGCAACATATGATGTCAACATGTGGAGAGAACAAAAAAATTGAAAACCGGCTGGTCGACCTCCAGTCCTTGAGATATTTTGTCCTGCAACTTTTAGATGTGTCCCATTATCCAATCAAGTTCTGCAGAGTCCTGTTAATCATCTAATTATTTGATTTAAGCATGTTGAAGCAGAGACACATCTAATAGTTTCAGGACGCAAGCCGTCTAAAACTAGAGTTTGACAGCCCAGACCTGTAAGGTCAAACATTGCTAACCCAGTCCACTAATGTTGCATCTATGATTCCTCTGAAAACACACTTCAGAAATTGTTATACCTGAAAAAAGTAAATTCTCTGATCTGATGAAAGCAAACTAGATCTAGTTTTTCTGCTACCCTGTAACAAAGTCGCATTAAAAAGTGTGGATAACAATGGACAGGCTTCAGGGAAAAATTCACAGGCCTCAATAAAATATTTTTTTAAGAAAGCCATTGAAATAAGTTATGCTTTAATTAGAATACTTTTGGTCATCAAATGATCACGGTAAGATCAAAAAAGGACCCACCTTGTGATGAAGCTGATCCTGAACAACAGAGTGTCATCGTCCAGGAAGAACAAGCCAAATATGCACACGCACGAAGCAATATCCATCCACGCCCCGTGCGCAGGAACTCCAAACCTGGCCTCTGCAGGAGTGCTTGCATCACGTGATCTGTTCCCCAGCCCACACAGGACTGTCCTGTCCTCACTCCATAACAGGTGTTAAAACACATAGTCGTAACACTGTCACTCCAAATAAAAAGAAAAGGTGTGCTCCTCTGCAGTTCCCAGAAGCTGAGACAGGAAGCTTCTTCTTTCTCAGCTTTTATTTTTCTGACTACTTTCATAAAAACTAGTCAGACTTGGAAAACCAGTCTTAATTTTAGCTCGCTGAAATGAACAGCACTATCGCTACTTCACATTGCATTATGTCCACAGTTATGAAGACCTTTAGAACAGACAAGGTCACACAACAGTTTTACTCTGAATATGTAGGAATTTTTATTTTTAGTCATGATTTTTTAATTTACCATAAGTATGGAGCTACTGTATTCATTCCAGAATTAATGAACGCTATAGGTGATTTAAATGCTAAAACGAGTATTTATAGAGCCTTAAATAGAGACACCTTATTACTGGGGAAAAAGACCTTCTGTGTCTGAGGGGGTCAGCGAAATTAAGCATTGCGAAACCTACAAGGACAATTACTGTCCCCAACTGACAAAACCAGCCGCTCAGGTTTTTATGAAAAGAAAAAAGAAACTTAAACCGCCATTTTGAGAAAACAGTTCAGAGACACATTGTTTGACAACATCTACAACTTTTATAGAGTCCATACACCATGAGCCACACATTTTTAACAGAAAAAAACCTACAAAATAATTTTCTGCTAGTTATGCACAGCACATTTCCAAAAATCTGTTTCACAGAAAGAAAGAAATTCTCCTGCTGAAGTCTCAATGTCAAATAATTTTATTCCTACCAGAAATACTTTTTAGACCTTTTAAAATTGTAAAAACATAAAAATAAAAAGATGAGATTTAAATAAGACAAAGAAGAAGAAGCAAAGGCATTTATAATATTTCCTGTGGACAATCACTGCTTTTTTCAAAAAATCTCAGATCACTATGATCCCTTTAATGCACATGTGTCAAACTCAAGGCCCGGGGGCCAAATCGGGCCCGCCATAGCTTTTTTTGTGCCTCTCTACAGTGTAGACTAAACACTAAGTGTGATTAAATATTATATTATTGATCATATCAATGCAGTTTTTATCTGTTTACTGCCAATTTATATCAATCAATCCCTCCAGTTTCTTGAGAATTTAGTTGATGTATGATTATAGTCCATGATTTATACAGCGAGTAAATAAACAGTCGCATTTATTATTAGTTCCTGAAGGGACTGAAAAGATCTTCAATAATATTATGTAATTTTAAGTATTTATTGACATATTAACAGTTTGTGAACAGGTTTTATCAACACATTCTGGCACAACCGGCCCTTTAAGAGCCTTCATGATCTTGATTTGGCCCAAAACTAAAATGAGTTTGACACACCTGCTTTAATGCATAAATAAAATTATTTTTAAGATGCTTACAACACTAGGCTGGTGGGCATTTCTTGTGAACCAAGAAATGTAGCTTTTTAATTATTTATTTAACTTTTATTTTTACAAGATAAATCCCATTAAGACATAAAATCTTTTGTTCAAAAGAGGCATAAAACAATATTATATAGAATGAAATATAGTCTCAAGCCTTAACAAATCTGAGAAAGATAAAAGCATCAGATATTTAATATAATATTTTAATTAAAATTTTATTTTTTGGTGCAAAAAACAAGGTCAGAGAGAAAAACTGTGTACAGTAATCTATGAACCATTGTTGTGATCTCCAGCCAAATTTCTATCTATTATTTATATTCTATCAAGTGACAGAATATAAATCAAGAAAAATACCATTAGGTTTTGAACAACCATGCAATCTTGGAAGTCAATTGTTAGTGGGAGCTTTATTTTCAACTTGACAAGAATCCCAATGGCAATGCTGATGCAATGGAAAACCCCACAACTGGAAAATGATCAGTTAGAGGTCAATTTCCTAGAACTCTGTATGTTTTGAGTGGCATTGAAGCAGCTCCACATAGAGAACAGGCAGGTAAATTACAGAGAGAAGTTTGGAATGCACTTTAAAAATAAAGAAATTTTGTTTCTTTATTAAAGAATTTAAAGTTACCATTTTACGACATATCTTCCTATATTTGTGTTTGTACATATTAAATAAATTGACCAGTTAATAGTTGCCTTCTGATGGCCTTACAATGTTTGTACAATATTAATGTTTTCTGAGTTCTACCTTACAAAATCCCGTCATAACTTAGTGAAGCAAATACATCAGACTCCTCCAGAACACACATCTGTTATAGGAAAATATTCTAGAGCTCTTATAAAAACAATAGGTTATAAAACAAAACCACATCTGACACAAAATACACACATAAAACACAGCTGCAAAAACAGTCAATGTTGTAAGAAATTATAGGAATGTACCTAATTTTTTGTAATCTTTGTTCTGTTTGCTTTTTTCCCCATTTTTTTTCTCCGAAGAGTTTTTGCGGCGCTAGTGGCTCATATTTTTGCGACAGTAGGCAGACAGGGAGGAGGGCAAGGAGAGGGGAGAGGTCATGTTTATGTCTATTTTACATCCATATAAAATGTTTCCCTCAGTGTAATCTTGCCCACATTTTGCTGAATACACCTTTCCATGTGTTAGTACAGACACAGGCTCAAATGAAATCAATCCATGTTCCATGCCTGACTCACACAGATATATGACGGGACTTCTTTCAAACATAGGCTAATCCAATGAAGGCACAGCAATGAGCAGATACAAGTCATTAACTTTAATTGTTCCTTTATACAAAAAAGTATTTTTAAAGAAAGTGATTACAGACATGAATGTTTCTAACACCCTAGTCCATGGTATTGTTGTACTCCTGAATCTTCAGTTTGATGTGGGACAGCTTGCTTTTTAAGTACTCACAACGTTCCCTTTTTTCCAAATAGGTTGGGTCCTGACAAGAAAATGAGTAGAAGAGAAAATTAATCAGTGTCAGAAACAACTCTTAATTTAATTAAAAAATAAAACGCTTATGATGTTGCAGCTAAGTATGGTTTGTACACTATAGAAATGTTAACATTGATAAGTTAAATCAAATCTTTATTTGTCTTATTATGTCCCCTCATATGGAATTTATTGAGAATTAAAGCCACATAAATATTGGAGTGTGAAAAGACTTGATCATAATGAATGGGACAACAAATCAGCTGTAAATCTCTGTTTTTACATGTACTCACAGCTTTTTTCCTTTGATATTCTGATAAGATGCTACTAATCCGTTCTTTCTCCTGAAAGAAAATGAAAGGATTAATGGGTAGAAGCATTTGGTCTATGTCCAGTTTTGTCTGTAGGTGACTGAGTGGGAGGTGTACCATTTGACTTGAGGGCCTCGAGGGGAGATTCTGCATCATCTCATCCATCTCTTCAAATGTCTTAGCCATGATCTGGACTTCAGCATGAAGCTCTCTGTATTCAGCATACTGGTCATTGAAGACGGCCTTATACTGGTCCCTCTCCTCATCCGAGAGGATGCTGGGATACTTTCTGAAAAGGTATCACACATCAATTGCAAACAGAGGCAAATTAATTTTGTTTCAGGTTCAATAATTCCATTAGTATAGATTCCAATAAAAACATATAACATCAGCAGGTTTGTGGTTTTAAAAAAATATGAAGAGGAAAACATTTTAAAGTAAATATATTTTTAATTTGTATTTATTACACATTTGTTCCTTAAACAGCTACTAGAGAATGCTGATCTTGAGCATGATGATTATGGCTAATTCCCGTTCTAAGAGAATCACAAGTAAAGCACTTTTCAGATAGTGCTGTCATAGTGAGCCCTGAACCTACACTGTGGAAGTTCATGTTCTGTTATAACAATGCAGGGAGCGCTTTTAGAACGTACAGCAGATACTGTGGAATAAATGGCACAGTGTCAGCAGTTCAAACGTGAATGTCATGATATGTGGTGTGAGGTGGTGAGGCAGACGTGGTGGACCCAGCTTGAAGTGAAGGAAATGATGATTTAATGATGAAATAACCAAAATCCAAAGTCCAAAATCCCAAATACCAGGCAGCACAGATGAGCAGAAGGCAAAGGCTCAATTCTGGTAGCAACAGGAGGAAAACACCTGAGACACGTGCAAACAGCAAGACAGATACAACAAAGACCCAACAAACAAGAAACACAGGTGGGTATAAATACACAGAGGGTAATCAGGGAATGGGACACACCTTGGAACAATCAAGGGGCAGCAAGGAGGACACAGAAACTTCAAATAAACACTCAGAAAAGCTCAAACTCTTCCAGTGAACATATGGAAGATTTATTTGTTTGGATTTCTAAAGGCTATTATTAGTGATGGGACTCAATAAAAAAAACTTTAATCAAGTGAATTGCAAGGTCTGTAATTAAATGACTCACATTTTAATTAAAAATTATATGTTGACAATATATTTTAGAATTCAAAAACCCTTTTGGCTGCTAAGTGTTAGAATAATAGGCATGTGCATTTAGAATAAAGATATTGCTTTTATTTTGTTATTTAGGTTATTCATTTATTATTGACTGTCAAGAAAAGTGCCAAAAAATTATTTATTTATTTATTTATTATTATTGTTGTTTAGATATGTGCAAAGTTTTATTATGTCTATTCAGCTTTCAGATGTTTCAAGAATTCCTGATCATTCAAGAAACTTTTTTGAAAAACATCTTTCTTTAGAAATGTGACTGGTGAACAGTCTTTTCCTGCGTCCCATCAGATCATTTTTGAAACAAAAATTAACCCAGCGGACCAAGAGAAGCTTCTTTGTCATTTTTGTTGTTTGTAAATGTCGATTGTGCATCTGATTTTCAGGTGTACCAGAAACACACAAATACAAAGGTTCTAGCTTGGAACTTTTGCATGTGTTAAATTCTTCAATGCCTTAAAAATTACCAACATTTAGGTGTTAATGTTCTGGGTCTATTATTGATTCTTGGTGACACAGCAATGCCATTTTATGTTGCAGTTTTCTATTGTTGAGCTTTAGAAATAAATTAGCATCCTCTTCACTGCTTCAGTTATTGTCTATTTTTATTTTATTTTCATTTTTACTGTATGCATAGTCTGGTAAGCAAAACAACAATTCAATTGTATCCGTTTCATAATACAGGACACCTCTGCCTTAATTAGTATGTTATCTTAGCTTTCCCAATAAAAGATTTCATAAAGAAATGGGCTCATGTCAAATGTATATATACCCCAGGAAAGGAAAAATTATATTTAATGATGTACAAAATCTGGTCAACTCCTCCAAAGTTTTACTTCAAATGGTTCTTTTAACTCAGGAATATTGAAACAGAAGAACTTAGAGGCTTATTTGTTTTTAAGCTTTTCAAATATACATAAGAAATGCCAAAGGGAGACTGCAAAAAGATAACAGAAAATTGTATCATAAAAAGATTCCAACAGATGAAAGAACACATATTGGAAAGTGGAATAGATCACTCACGCAACATAATCTGCTATGATGACAGGTTTGGGGGTATATCCAGATGGTATGTGACCTCGAAGAATCTCTGGTTCTGCTGCCATGAGAGAAGCAGATCCAGCATTGTTTGGAGCATTCATGATGTCAGGCTGAATGGTAGGAAGAGGTGTCGTCTCTGAGGCTCTTGAGGCTGAATCCAACTACAGCAGTAAACATTTAGAACAACATACTGTGAAGATGTCGATGCAGCACGGTGGGGAAAAAATAAAACTCTTTATACTTACTAGATACAGTGGGATGGAAGATCCAGTGGTTTTCATCTAAAATTGTTGAAATGGATTGAAAACATTACAGGACATTAGCTATGTTAACAACATAAACCGCTATGACCATATATATATTTTTGCAAAAGAAATATGTGTGTGTGTGTGTGTGTGTGTGTGTGTGCGTGTGCGTGGGTGTGTGTGTGTGTGTGTGCGTGTGTGTGTGTGTGTGTGGTGTGTGGTGTGTGTGGTGGTGGTGGGTGTGTGTGGGTGTGTGGGTGTGTGTGTGCGTGGGTGTGTGAGTGTGTGTGTGCGTGGGTGTGTGTGTATAAAGAGGCAGCATTAAATTCCTCTTTATGTGGGTTTTATGAGATGGAACCACAAATTATGTAAAAAATAAATGAACTAATACTTCTAATACTTGTAAAAGTTTAAACTGTGGACCCTGACTTTAACCTATGAAAGTTTAATATTCTGAATGGAATTATGGGAAGTACGCAATGTTTCTGAGACATTCTAATTTTTTGGAAAGGGTCTGTATATATTGTGGCCAAAGATATGTGTGTGGTGAAATAAAACTGATGTGGACAGAGTCAAACACAAACCAAAGATTGCTTGAGCTCTTTGATGCTATATCAGCGACAATGGCTCAGGGCAGAGACAGACTCAACAGTCGAATTACTTCATCAGTCGGTCAGTCATGAATTAAACAGACATTCAAGTTAACAAGAGATGGTGGTGAGGAGAACAATATAATAGCGTTTAGTAAATAACTTGAATAAAGTTATACTGAACTTTAATTCAATTGAATTCAAACTCTTTGGACTCAAGAAGGATTCAGAGCACTCAGTATTTCAAAACGTACTTATAATATATTAGAAATTGGGCAGGAAAATGTATGTAGTGATTTTCAATTAGAGCTTCAAACAAGCATGCCAAAAGACTTTCCCACATGGTGCAGAAAAAATCCTTGACAATTATTTTTAGTTTAAAACTTTGAATGATTCAAAGAAAGCTATAGAGTTATTGAAGTTTGCAATGCCCAAAGTTGCTTACTGTAGAGGTGTCTGTTATTTATTAATTTTATGTGCCATGCACCACAACACAGCTTTTATTATTTTTAATGGACATCTAAAATGTATGTAATGGACTTCTTGTAATGTAGGACAGGATCTGATGACCCCTCACCATACAGTGAGCTTGATGAAAAGCAATTACATCACTACTGTTATTTTTCCTGTTTGTTTCTCTCCGGTATCTTATACAGCATGGACACCTACAAGCAAAAGAATCCTGTTTTTGCAACCCTTCTGACTCTGTAGAGTCTGTAATCTAGCAAGATTTAGATATTTTCCACATGTCCAGACTAGCAAACAATTCAATAAAATCTAGAATATATTTAAAGCCTGGCTGTTTTAAAGCAGCTTTCTTATGTACACATGGATTATAACTCAACCATGTATGTAATAACATTTATTTATGAAGGTGAAGAGAGATGTTTGGGTCAGACCTCCTGTGCCAGCACTTCCTTTCTCATCCTGGCTGCTTCATGCCTCCACATCTTCAGACAAACTCCTGCACTGATAAAGTAGAGCACCATGGTGAGGAACAGGAAGACTATGGCTGCTGTTTGGCCAGCCTCTGTGCGACAAAATGCACCATTGACTCCATTATTGAAGATGGGCATGTTGCATAGTCCTCCTCTAGTTGTGTCTCTTACATACACTATACCTGCTGCCAAATACAGCACTGCCAATACAAAGTTGATAGAGCACTCTGTCAGTGGCCACCAAGAGGAATCAAGAAGAATGGCTCTGTAGTACAGAGTCATACCAAGAACAACAAGGATTACAGTCACAATCCATGCTATCCCTGCTACTACAAGAACAAAAGGTGTTTTGGGACCTGTGTAGGTACTGCCCCCATTTCCATATGCTGAAGCCCCTCCACCAAGTCCTCCATACATCTGTGGCTGGGAGTATCCATACATATTAAACCATTCATTATCCTTGTGCACATAAGCACAGACACATGCAAACACAGCAGCTCCAAGTAGCAACTGCACACAACCCAGGATCCTGAGTAGGCCAGCCCAAGACTTCATGTAGGCATAGCGCTGATGGTACTCCTCTATCCGCTCCTGGTAGGTCTGGGCTGAGAAATTACTGTGCACTGCAGAACCCAAGTCCATAGCTTCAGCACCCAGCATCAATCCATCTTTCTCCTTTTGAAAGGTATAACCACCTCCTGACCCACCGTAGGAGGCAGGGAGAGAAGGAGATGGAGGGGCAGAGTTGGGCGGTGAGCAGGGGACTCCTGTTGTGGTGTGGCAGGTGGTATTCTTACTGGCTGATGGGGCGGGGGAGTGAAGTTGTGCAGAAGAAGTAATAGGCCACCCCTTGCTGCTTCGGTTTCCACTGTTGCCCCGGAAAAGGTTTTTGACAGAATCGGGAAGAAAGCGACGAACTGGCTTGATATCCATTGCTTCACAGTCCCTCTCAGCTGGTTCCTCATCACTGGAGGGATAGAAAGATTCAGGCCCCACAGCTGGCTGCTCAGGTAGGGGAGGAGGGGGGAGGGGATCTAAGCTGCCTGCTGGCACAGTCACATGTAGTGGTGGTGGGAGTGGTAGAGGGGGCAGTTCAGTGTCCCTCCATCCAGAACCCACTGGGACCTGGTCATAGAGAGGCATTTCCCTCACACGGTCAAACCGAGATGCAGACATCACAACCTGAACGCCCTGTGGAAGCAAACACAAAGAAAACATAACACACCACTGAGCCAAGAGCTGCTTTACAAATTAAAACTTTTTTTATTCAAACTTAGCTTGAGTTAGGATTGGATTTTTAAAACAAATTCTGGAAAGCATTCATCAACACCACATAATTCTTATGTATTTTTTTCTTACATTGCCTTTATTGTAAAGATATGATACTTTTATTTGACTATAGTTTTTTTTCTAAAACATGGGTGCGTCTGTCATAATTCATTTCCAAGTGTTAAGATAAGACACGATTAGATGTTCACAAAAAATGGAAAGATGACAAGGCAGACATGAGGTCAGGCAGCTTCCAACATTTGGATGTGAATTACTGAATATTATTGTTCAGCTCCGTATAGTAAGAAAATAGTATGTGCCTTCTCTGGACAGCCCAAGACTTTCCAGACGGTTCCATGCAAGAATCAGGGAGTTCAAAGGGACCAAAATGTTTCTCTGTTGTTGACTGTGAAGTTCCTGAGTTTGGAAACTCACTAACACCAGGCAGCCAGACCTCTGGGAGTGTGACCTTAAATGTTAGTTTCACTATTTACAACACAGAGATATTCTATAGTGGAGCAAACAGACTTACCATAGCTGATGAAATGTGACCTGTCTTTTGTCTCACTAGGTAAACATCTCTGATTACTACTGTTAGTAAAGTCATTTAAAAAACAGCTTACCTACTGATAGTTCTCCGTTTATTCCTCAGAGTGCAACAGCAGTGGTGCTTGTCTGTGTCTCTGATTGGGGATTAAGGCATCAGTATGAGCTGAGGGAGAGGAAGCTGTTCCCGATGTGAAACTCACTTGACCTGTCTGACCAGACCAGCCTCATGGTGCATTCACTGTCTCCTGTCATACCCGATTTCACAGTTACTGTTGTTTTGGTTGTTTTTGTCCTTCATTTCCTTTCTCTGGTAAAGAGTTGGTCAGTAGTTTTCTAAACCCTACTGAAGGAAATCGAACTTTTTTAAACTATATACAGTGTGAACAGGATTTAGTTTGAGTTAAACTGTTTTTCTTAAGCAGATAAGAAACTTACTCCACTTAAGAAACTGACATGTCAACCTCTATTAATAGAAAATTATTTCTCTGCTATATTCAACTCACACACAAAAATACACAGATATCCCGCAAAACTTCATAAATCATCCCTCTAGACATGTTATATATAAAAAGAAATATGGAAATACAAAAGCTGAGTCCATCTGCAAACATGTCTGCAATTAGAAAACAGAACTTATAGACCCAGCAAGCTTTTGGAGGAGCTAATTGCCAGGAAACGAAAAGACAGTACACCTCCCCCAAACAAGGGAGGTTGTTCGGGGGAGGTGTACTGTCTTGTTTGTCACAACCTCCCCCAAACAAATGGGAAGGTTTTAACAAACAAAAAACACCCAGGTACATCAAGAGAAACATAAAAGCATGAGGGTAGGAATTTCCAATTAAAATATCTTGCAAGGAGAAAATGTAGAAACAAAAATCTGTGACTGAACCATAAAAAATCATTTAGTTAAAGAAAAATAAATTCTATGCAAAGAATCTGAACACATACTTTGACTAACACCTAAAAAAATGCAAATTATGCATAGAGAAGCAGTCATGCACTCTGGATGAATTGAAAGTGGGTTTTAGAGATGAATTCTGGATTTTCACATTCATTAATGAAAGATAACACCCAAAGATCTGTTTCCATCCCACCTGAACATGAAAGGCATTGCTGTGCAGAGACCTTTGGAGGGGCAGGGGCTCAGAGTTGAAAAAAAAACGGCACATTGAACAAGATCTTAAAATACGGTACAGCAACATGGCAACAACCCATATTAATCAAGAATCTAGTTGGATCCTACTACATCATTGCCATCATGTGGAGAAATGCCAAGCAAATGTAATATATTGTGATATAATGTGATTGATTTTAAACTTGGCAAATAACCAGGTCTCCCTCTCACAGACTTCATATTATCTATATCTAAACATGTTAGTGATGCTGAGGTCCTTAGTAGGAAGGGTGAAGGAGGATAGGTAGGGTTCTCTCTAAGGCCCCATATTACCTGGGGCTGGCCCTGCATGAACAACCGCTGAGATGAGCATCTCTGGAATCTGCCTGCAATCCCCTGGTTGCCCCTGTCAGTCCACCGATGCTTTGGGGACATTTTGATTCATTTAATTGTGGCATGTTTGGCTTTAAGCTTTGGTTCTAATTATTCAGAGTTTATTTTGTGAACTCTAAATACTCTGGACCGACTCTTCCTTTAACATTTGAGGTTCTGCAGTAACTCACATCCAGCCCAGATCCCATCAGCAGCGGCTTTAACCCACCTGGTAGAAACGTTAAGGAGAAGCAGAGCCAACAGTCAGCAGGTGGTACCGGGTGGTACTGGGTGGTACCAGATGGTACCGGGGCTTTGAGCGACTCGTGGTGGCAGTCGTAGTACTGTGTCTTATGTCAGGATGTCTGATATAAAGAAACATTATATAAAAACATTAATCCATTAATCAATCAATCAAAGATACTCAAAAGAGGTGAAATGACCCAAAGACATTTTGCAACCATAAACTACAGTTTATGGTATTTTTAAATATAGAAGCCACGCCTCCTCCTTTTTTATGTTTTCTATTCTCACTTAAAAAATTGTAGTTAGGAGGCTCTAATTCAATTAGTGCAATTTGGTCATTATAGTCATTCAACCATGTTTCTGTCAGAAACATAACATCAATATTATACTGAGTAATGAAATCATTAATTAATAGAGCTTTAGAACAGAGTGATCTGGTATTTAAAAGAGCTACTTTAAGTGACTTGGAGACAAAAAGATTTTCAGTCTGAGGTTCCTTTAGGCAGGGAATCACTCTGAGGTTCGAATTAGGACCGCTGTATTTCATATTTCTATTTTTTGTACATTTTCTTGTAGTGATCCGGACAGGTAATGTCCTGTTCTGCAGTGCCGAGGGGCCAGATACATTCTGGAGGAGGACGGGTGTACAGATAATATCTGGTTCCCGACCTCTGACCTTGGAAACAGTGATCGATCCTTTGGAAAGTCAGGGGCCGGGGGCTTAAATGAAGTGAGGTCTGCTATCTGAGCGCTAAGGAGAGACTTGCCGAGATGAACCTGTTGATTCATTAGATATAAAAACATTTTTTATATCTGTCGGTTTGAGCGACTCAGACTGCCTGTAGAACTGAGCATTTGGCAGCCTGATTACGTTAAAGTCTGAAGTTTTTCCTGCAGCTGAAGCATTTCTGTGTTTAGGGGTGAAGAGGGTTTTCCCCACTATTGCGAGGTCAATTATGAAAATATAAATAGAAACATTTTTTCTAATGTCAACATCAGACCTACGTTTTTATTCACAAACCAGTGTATAAAAAATATTCTTCCCCATAATTTGACAGAGGCACAGATCAGCGCCCCTCCTCCTCACCATGGACCCGGAGTCTGAACAACATGGAGGCAGAAACTGAGTCATTGTTAGACTGAGGGCAGCCAGACTAGTTGATTTTCTGAGGGGCGCAAGCTGGCCTTCTGACAAAGAGAGTAAAAAAAAAAATTTTTACATTTAAAAAAAAAAAAAAAACAACTCAAAAAGGGGCAGAGGCGCAAGCCCCCTTTGCCCTCCCCTCTGCACGTGCCTGATGAAAGAACTGTAAAAATCAAATTCCCATAGTTGTTGATAACATGGAATGGAACGTCAGGCAAATGTACAAGTATGTCTTCCAGCACTTTGCAGTTCGTATGATGAGAGATCAGGAGGGCCCTGTCATCATGAGGGCACCTGATCTGCTGCAGGTGTTTTAGCACACCTTTCCTCATCAGGTGGAATATATTAGGGTCTGGATGCCAGCACTTTAATGCTTACACAAAAGGATGTGTGGCAATAGGAATATTTACTCAGGAGTTTAAAATATGAATTTCCAAATGCTTCTCATATCAACTGTTTTTACAGCTGAGATGGTGGCAATTGTAATAAGCTTGAAGTGAGTAGAAGAGGTTTGACTAGACAGGGTGGTGGTGTGCACGGAGTCCTCAGGGTAAAGAAAACAATAGGAAAGACTTAATATTAGAGATTCAGCACCATTTATTTAGGTGACACAAGGTGACATTCCCTTGCATATTTTCTTTCTCCACAGTGATTTTTGTTAAGTTACATTGGTCTGTGCTTATTACTGATCATTTATATCCAGGTCAGTTTTGCAGTTGTTATGCTGTACCCTCCAAAAGCCAAAGTTAGACATTTTACACATTATCTAAATCAAAGCTTTTCTCAGACATTTTCTGTTATGTCAAAAATTTATTGAAAGCTATATAATAAAAAGCAATTCAGGAAAAGAGGGCATTGTTGCGCAATTAATGACTGATTTATTCTGACCAATTAATATAATAGAACTTAAATACACATACTTAATTATTATGACTTTTTTTTATTATTGAAGAACAAGGAGATCAAGTATATAAGGAACAGTAAAAAAAAAATAATTTCCTTCTCACCCACCGTGGGTGGTTCTTATCCTCTGAGCTCGGGTCCTCTACCAGAGGCCTGGGAGCTTGAGGGTCCTGCAGTATCTTGGCTGTGCCAAGGACTGCACATTTCTGGACTGAGATGTCTGATGTTGTTCCTGGGATCTGTTGTAGCCATTGATCCAGTTTGGGGGTGACTGCCCCGAGGGCCCCGATGACCACAGGCACCACTGTGGTCTTCACCTTCCAGGCCCTCTCCAGTTCCTCCCTGAGGCCCTGGTATTTCTCCAGTTTCTCGTGCTCCTTTTTCCTGATGTTGCAATCGCTTGGTATTGCTACATCTACCACAACGGCTTTCCTCTGTTGTTTATCCACTATGACAATGTCTGGTTGATTCACCATTACCATTCTGTCTATCTGGATCTGGAAGTCCCACAGAATCTTAGCTCTGGCATTCTCCACCACCTTTGGGGGTGTTTCCCACTTTGATCTCGGGGTTTCCAGTCCATATTCTGCACAGATGTTTCTGTACACTATGCCTGCCACTATCATGGAAAGCTTTCACACACAGACAGCTGTGTGTGAAAGCTTTACAAAGTTAAAACAACATCTTCATAGCTTTTCTGGTCAATACTTTGTTTTTACATTTGGGCCTGCGGTTACCTGAGCCGTATTTGACATCATGTGAATGGAGACGGACGTTGTGTCGAGTGTTGAGCAGTTTGACCAGCGAACCGCAAGTCACATAGTTTAACTCCGACTCTCTCCCCTCGCAGTCAAAGAACAGCAGCAGCTGCCACCGGACCAACCACAAGCTCTCCATGTTCGCAGCTCGCTCTGTGTGTGTGTGTGTGTGTGTGTGTGTCTGGGTGGGTATCTCCAGAAAATAGTATAGATGCAAAGCCAGAAAAGGTGAACAACACGTCTCAGGGTGAGAATCACATAGTGAGCATTTTGTTAATATTCTTTTGTAATTGTAGCACGTAGGGAATAGCTGCACAGTATTTGTGTGTAATTTTGTAGGATACCTCTGTAATTGTATTAGTTATTACAAATTTATATGGAAACATCCAGAGTTTTGTCCTATTTATATTTTTAATATTACGTGACAAGTAAAATGACATATGAGGCAGTAACAATGTGTTTTTAAAACAGAACACAAACACCTTGATTTATATCTGCTTGTGGATGGAATGAGAGACATATTTTACCTAAAGGACTATCGGTAATTGAAGACTCCATAGAGGGGAGATAATAATCCAGGAGACGGTATAAGTGTGCTCTTAAAGAGTATTATATTATAATTTGATATTGTAAATACAGATAATTGTCCCTTCCGGCATGTCGTACACATTTCCACGAAACGTAACAAGTACACTGACCAATCACATGCTGACATTTATTTCCGTGTTTTGGGACTTGTCAGGTGTTGATTGGTTGTGGACTGAAGCAGTGATCTTACGAGCGGAGGCTGAGCATTCCGGGTGTGAGAGCGAGCTGCGAACATGGAGAGCTTGTGGTTGGTCCGGTGGCAGCTGCTGCTGTTGCCGCTGCTGCTTCTGCTGCTGTTGTTTGACTGCGAGGGGAGAGAGTCGGAGTTAAACTATGTGACTTGCGGTTCGCTGGTCAAACTGCTCAACACCCGACACAACGTCCGTCTCCATTCACATGATGTCAAATACGGCTCAGGTAACCGCAGGCCCAAATGTAAAAACAAAGTATTGACCAGAAAAGCTATGAAGATGTTGTTTTAACTTTGTAAAGCTTTCACACACAGCTGTCTGTGTGTGAAAGCTTCTGGATCCCCTCAAAGGCTCCAGAGCGCCTCAGTTAATAGCTGAACGATAACAGAGCTTCTCATGCGCATGCAACGGAAGATTAAATAACATGCGTCATTCTAAGATCTGTTAAAGCTGATTTTATGCAAGACCAAAAGAGATTTCTTAAAAATGTTCAGCTCTTATTTTTAAATGCTCAGCCTTGTCAATATTGCATGACAAGGCTGATAAAAAATTATCAGCTGAACTGGTTTAATTTTTTATTTTATCTCTACTGTGATGCTGGTATAATTTTGTATTTGTGTTTGAATTTGTTTTCGCTTCCTGCCATCTTCAGTCGTTACCATGCCATGCTGTTTATTTCGTTCTACAGGAATCAGTATAATTTCAGATTAGAGTCCTAATTTTGAAAGACTTATGGACGATGGATGGACGAATGTATTAATTAGATGATTAGATAACCTGCTATGCTGTAGATGTTTTATAGATTCAAATGCATTTAATTTAGTTTAATCTAAAAAAAAGGTTGTATTTAATGTTGTCCTCAACGTGGCGCTGTTGCATCACAAATCCTTTTTTGAAATTTTTTTAAAATAACTTTATTGGGGAAAAAATAATCACTACAGAACAGTTTATATATATATACACACTGCTCAAAAAAATAAAGGGAACACTCAAATAACACATCCTAGATCTGAATGAATGAAATATTCTCATTGAATACTTTGTCCTGTACAAAGTTGAATGTGCTGACAACAAAATCATTGATGATTGTCAATCAGTGTTGCTTCCTAAGTGGACAGTTTGATGTACTTGGAGTTATATTGTGTTGTTTGAGTGTTCCCTTTATTTTTTTTAGCAGTATATATATATATATATATATGAGCAGATGAGGCTCTTCCTCACTTGAATTCCCTGATATACATATCATCAGTGGTGATGATATACATCACCACTGATGTCAGTTGCTATGGCATCAAGTATGTGTGTGTATATATATATATATATATATATATATATATATATATCATCACCACTGATGATATGTATATCAGGGAATTCAAGTGAGGAAGAGCCTCATCTGCTCATCTGTCATAATGGAAAATATAATAAGATAATTTATATTCCTATTTTCACTCTATGGTTTGTACTGGAAAGTATTTATTTTTCATTTAGCTTAACCAAAGATGATGATTTTTTCTTCAAAATCTCTGAATTTTGAATGTTTAGAAGCAAAGCAGGTGAGGCAGCAGCAAGCTGAGCCTCACCTGGGATTGATCAACCTCTCACTGACTGCACTGGCTGCCATTCTATGGGAGCATGCTCCTGTCTGTACGTCGCCAATACAAGGGCTAAAAACATTTAATACATGAACTGATTTTCCATAATTTATCTTATTTATATAATATACAGTGTTTTATGTGACCAATTGTGTGTGTAATGGGATTTGTGTGCTGAGGAGCGATCAGAAACTGCAGAGAACAGATTCGAGGTGAGGCAGGCAGTTCTCTTGCCTCATGGCAGGGGGCGCTGATGATCCCAGACATTATGACTCCATAACTGCAGAGTAAGAGACAGTAACAGAGAGCTGGCCATATAGTAAAGTCAAGTGCAGTGATATATTTATAGTTTTCTCTTCTTACCACAGAGGATTAATCATTTCAAAATAAACATTAGGCCTATAAAACCATATTACTGCAACATACTGAATGCTCTGCTCTTTGTGTGGGAAATATTGGAGTGTTTTTTAGGGGCGTTGCTGTCAGTTGCTATGGCATCAAGTATGTGTGTAGCCTGGCAAATGCAGAGAGCAAGAAAGATGTGATTTTGATTTGTACTTCAAATCTCTTTGCTGTGGGGCACAGCACAAAAATAATAATACCCTAATTTCCAAGTTTCATTGAATTAAATCAATTAGTCTACTGCAGCAGTGTGGCTATGGATGGCATGTAAAAAAATTGTCTTTTTGCTCTCCAGCGTTGTCTGCATGTGCGAAATTTCCTGAACATGCAGATGGTCTACATTTGTATATCTGATTATGATTAAGTATGTGTATGTATGCATGCATTTATTTAAGAAAAAAGAACATAGGCCACAAAGAACATTCCAACATTCTCCCAATAAGGTACATAAGTTAATTCTTTTGACAGCTTTCTTGATGTTGGTGTCAGAGATGTTTACTGATCAAAGTCTTTTTGAAACACCATAAAAATAGATAAGTATGACTAAGGTTAAATCTCTGTATGTGGTATTTCCCTAAGAGTATTATTAGATTAATGATATAAAGTTATTTCTGTTTTTTGCTGTTTATATCATGGATTTCAAAACAGTACAGTCCTTTGTACATAACAGGTTACTTCTTCTCAAAAGGTCCCAGTGGTGAGACAGTGATAATATCTACTTGAAACAAAGACCAAATGTTACAAGTATTATTTTTCAAATTAACAGAAAAGCATATATGGCCCACTGCTGTCACAGAAGGGTTAAATGGTAGAACACCATTTATTTAAAATATAAATACAGGTTGTTTCCTAGCACTCCTTAATAAAGTTAGAAAATACCAAGCTAAATAGCCTGTCCCAACTTAGTCCAATATGGGGTATCAGTGGCGTAGTTGGGAGCACTGTTGCCTTGCAGCAAGAAGGTCCTGGGTTCAACTCCCACCCCGGGGTCTTTCTGCACAGAGTTTGCATGTTAATTAACAATTACTAGGCGTGTGCATGATTGTTTGTCATGTCTTTGTGTTGCCCTGCAACGTTCTGAGCCGCTCGCCCTGAAGATAGGCACCAGCACCTCCTGGGGACACCCTTGGGACAAGGGTGTTAGAAAATGGATGAATGGGGCAATGGAACCCATCAAATTCATTTGATAGATGAAAAGCATTATTTTTAATTTCTTCAATTGAGAAGCAAAGCAAATTTCAGTAATCTTAACAACCATCCCCTTACATTGCTTGAAAATTAATGATCGGAATAAATTCAGAAAGGGCATTATTTCAGACTTTTATAATGTCTGAAATGATAATGAATTAATTTAGTTAATAGGCCTGTCACGATAACAGATTTTGCTGGGCGATAAATTGTCTCAAAAAATTATTGCGATAAACGATAATATTGTTTGAAGACCTTTTTACATTGATGTAATGGAAATTACGTAATAATACATGCGATGTCCTGCCAAACATAGATACACTTTACTTTCAAAAGACACTTAACACTGGGACTGATACACAAAATAAATAAAACAACCAAAACCAAAAATAAAATAGATTCTTAGTCTCCATTAACAATAAATGTACTTGAATAAAAACTAAACAACATAAAGCCAAAGTGGAAATAAATACTGCATTCAACCAAAAGAGTGCAGATTATTCTGAGGTTGTCACTAGTGTTGTGTGTTACGGTAGATTGTTGTGCCGCTCCGATCTAAATCAAGGATTTATCCAGACTGGGAGAGTGACGCAGCCTGTTGAATGTGACCGGTAGCCAATCAGAAAGCGCGGATTCTCCTCGTGCTTTCTGAGGGGAAACACGGAGGGAATCCCGAACAGCTGACACGGTGCAACCCGAAGTCCAGCAGACATCGGAAACAACATGAATGTTTATTCAACAGTTCGTGCAAAGAAAATATAAATAACTAGGGGAGGAGTTGGAGCGAAATTTCTACCAGAAAACTCGGTAACTTTTCAGCTGTTCTTCGTTAAAGTGACCTAAATAGGTTATAATGATTTTCATTCAGTCAGACTGACACTAGCCACATGCATTACAGGTAGATTGTAGTAAGGAATTGATTAATGCCTGGTTTCAAAGTTAGTGAACTGGACTTAATATTTTGTGTCCATTGTTGGACACAACACGGTTTCTATCGAGCCGTTATACCGAGGATTTCTGTCGGTTAATGTGTCTCAAGTTTTGATAAAGGGCCGACAATCAGCGACATAAGATCGTGTAGCGCGCGCTGGGCATTACACCAAGGAAGTAAGGAAGGGAGGGTCAGTGAGAGCAACGGAGTTGAGCCTTTATCATTCAGTGTCATCAAGAGTAAGAGAAAAAGGCAGGAAGAAACGATATAACCGATAATTAAAATGAGGTCGATAGTTTTAATTTATCGTGCGATTAATTGATTTATCGTTTATCGCGACAGGCCCATATTAGTTAATCAATTAATTGGATTAATTGAGTTCTCATCAGAGAACTCAATTAATAAGCTTATAGTTGATGGACCCATCAACTATCAGCAAACAGGATTGGGAAAGGGCTTGCATTAAAACTCACACACTAGCTGTCTTTGAATCCTACAATTTAAATGGCTAATGCCTGTTTATGTTACACCTGTGCATTTAAATAAATGCAATAATAACATCCCAGATCTTTGCGTGAAGTCTAATTCTAAAGGGTCTTTAATACACTACCTGTGAATGCAGACAAATCAATGCATTTTGCACAGAGGTGAAAAATATAATTGAAAAAATTCTCTCACAGCAAATCTCACTAGATTCTTACAAAGCTAACAATTGTTCCTGCTAGCTTTATACCCTGAGAAGCATAACTTTAGCAAATTAGAATGCACTTTTATATATTTAAGCTTATTATCCACAAAAAAATGTATTGCTTTGGCTCAGAAAAATGTCAACAGACGTAGTTAACATTTACCCACTGGTTAAAGCAGATATCATCTAATTTTTCACTATACTAGACTAGAAAGAGCAGTATATTTTAGGAAGTCCAAACAGTATCTTTTTGAGAGGATTTGGGGTCCTTTCAATTAACTTTAATAAGGACTTAGATTTTTCTGAGAATTTGTTTGAGTTTTGATTTAAGGGTTTCCTCCAGAAAACTTGCTAAGCCCGGTGATTGGGGAACCCTGGCAGTCCACCATGATTTTGTATTAAAAGATGTTATATTGACAGGAAACGCATAATATTACTGGGTAATTATGTTACTGGAAGACATTGCCGACAATACTTAAGCCCACAGCTATAAAGTAAAAACAACAAATCACAAAAATACAGTTAAAATAAATATCAATTATTTATATTTCTGTTAGATCCCAATTAAGTCATCAGTTAGTGGATCTAAAATCATGAAGTAATGCTGATCACATTTAGAATCGGCCTACACTGTAAAAAAAAAAGAAAAAAGGGTTACTGTAGAATTTACAGTAACCTACTGGCAGCAGGGTTGCGAGCCAGTTACTAATTTTTAAAAAATTACAGTAAATTCACAGTAACCTTACTGTAATTTTTTTAACAGTAACCTTACTGTAATTCTATTACAGTTTTACTGTGATTTTATTGCAGGTTTACTGTAATTTTATTAAAAATTTACTGTTATTGTATTGCATTTCTTCTGTAATTTTTATTACTATATAACTGTAATTTGATTAGTGTTACTGTAATCTCTTTAAAGTAGCACAGTAATTATATAACATGGTTACTGGGATATTATCACATTTTTATCATAATAAAATTACAGTAGTCCTGAGGTATAATTACAAAAAGTTGTCATTTTACAGGAGTTCCTGAAACTGCATACTTTGCTAGCTTTTAAAAGTTTAAATATAAATTAAATTTAATTGCCAATTTAAAAAAAAAAAAAAAAAAAATTCTAATTAAAAAAATACACATCTATTTTAAAATCCCTTTATTTTATTCCAATTTAAAAAACCGAAGCAAAACAAAATATTGTATTTTGCAACAGTAAAATTTTTAAAAAATTTTTCTCCAAAGGCTTTTTGTGGCGCTAGTGGCTCGTATTTTCAACACTAGGCAGACAGGAAGGAGGGCGAGGAGAGGGGGGAAGACATGCGGCAAAAGTCGCTGGGACCGGGACTCGAACCCGCAACGTCCGTGGCAAGGACTGAGGCCTCCAAACGTGGGGCGTGCTGATCCCTGCGCCACCACAGCACAACCCTGCAACAGTAAAATTAGCTTGTTACATAGAAGTCAAAGTATTGCAACCGAAGCGAAAAATACTCTGATCTAAAAACTGATACATTTACAATAATGGTAATGTGACATTAAATACAATTAATTAAATAGTCTTTACTGAACAAAAGTGCCTGAACGTCAAAGTTTCTAACAAAGTCATAAAAACAATGTCTTACTAACTTTTCATGTAAAATTTGCAGTCAAAATTCTAAATGTTTGTCATTTTCTTCCTTTGAAGGAAGGAAGGGATCCAGCATATTTTTCAAAACTTTATTGCAACCCCAATAGTACATCTTATACATTTGGGCAAGTTTAAGACTTGGTGAACAGCCAAACATGACCAACATGGATGAAATAGATGGGAAACTGTCCAAAATTCTCCTTTTGTTTTTTTAAGTACATATTACACAGTTCACAGACTTGATGCCTGCAAACTACCAAATATGTTTTGTAAAGGCATTACTGAAATAGTTCTCATAGTTCTCACCTTTGGAAAAAATACACTAGGTGGCAAAAGGTGCTGCTGGAGCCGCTTGTGCCCTTGATGCTGTTTCCTGAAAAATAACAATGTTCAGTGATATTAGTTTTAATTTTAGTCAATACTCAGGTACACAGACACATTTCCATAGACAGATACGTTCCTCTGTCTCTATCCATATACTATGTTTGCAGACAGAGATGTCTGAAGGATGGCAGATACAGTGAGATGACAGTATCTCATTATGTCTTCTGTCTGCTTGTCTATGGACAGAAGAATGGAAGTTGCAGTGAGACACAGACAATTGGGGCGGTGAGAGAGGTGAGGGGTCAATCTTGTTACCTCCTACAAGATGCCGCACTGGGTGGTCACCCATAGCAGAATCTGGCACCGACTGATTAATCACAATTAATCACTATGCCTAATTTTGTAAGCTTGAAATATAAATATGGACACAGCTGTGTAAACTCCTCTCCAATTTAAAATCCAAGCAATTATCTTGCATTTGTAGTCTCCCATACCCAACAGCAACTAAGAGACATTTACCCATCTACACATGCATACAATTAGTAGCAAACTTGTGCAGGAGCCAACTGATAGATAAAATCTATTTTATTAGATCTATTTTAATTTCTATTTCTTGATACCTCCAAGGGCAACATGAAGCCCATATCAAACATGCACATTCTTTTTTGAGAACAGGGGTATTATATAGTGTTTTAAATTGATTACATTTAATCAGCTTTTTCAGACAGTTACATGATTGCATTTTCAAAGTGGAAAATCTGAATAAAAATATTTTGGTAAAAAAAGAAAGAAATTCTAATGGAATAAAATAAAACCAGTGTGCTGCATGACTACAAGGCCACATTGCCTCCACAGCTGAAAGACTTAACCTCTAATGCACCGTCTAAACGGGAACACATGCATAAACGTTACCAGCAGATACACATTACAGCTCGCGCGCTGGGCAGCGTGTGTGAGATGTACATGCACATGCCGCACATACAATTCTTTGTTCATAAAGATAAATCATTCTCACTAGTTGCTCAACGCGCACCTACTAAAGCGTGACTACAGGTTATATCATAGAGCTGCACAAGCAGAGCTAACCCTGTGGATTTTAAACTTGAATCAGACCTTGATGAAAAATTCTGGAAAGAAATATAATTTCTCGTAGGGTTTGATGTAAATATCCATTTAGGTCAGCCTGTGTCCAGTTTGAGTCCAAGGAGGCACGTGCAGTCCTCGCTGAGGCAAACTTCAGAGACCAAGAAGGGACAATGCACAGAGGCGCCAGCGATGTGATTGGTCTGCGCTCTGGCAAGTAAAGCCTGGCAAACTGTTTTGAGCAACAGGAATACCAGAAGTTTGGAGGAACTCAGAAAAACGAAATTCCCATTACTGTTGAGTAGCTGAGTTACTAACTATTGTTGTTACACCACAATTTAAAACAGTTGGATTTAATTTTGCATTGATTGTATCTTTTTTTTAAATGTTTCTGAATATACAAAATTGCAATGATGTAATTACAGTGAAGAAACCAATTTTTTTGTATGCCCAAACAACCCTTCTGAGACCACACACTCTATCCAGAGTGATAACAAGTGTATAAAATGTAAAATGCTCCTCGGTTGTTCTGCAATTCAATGAGATTCCATCGCATGACCACAAACAAACTGATTCTTGGATCAGAAACATCCAGAGAGTTTATCTTTATATCTACATGTCCGAATTTAGTGGACACTTTGAGGTACTCAGCCGGCAGAGGGCCAGAAATGTTTTAGCTCTTCTCATGAAGCTCTTTCCTACACCTGAATCTGAAACAGAGACACAGAATAACAAAAATATCATTTTATGTACTACTAAATTAAATTATACACACAAATAAGTCATCAGAATGATTAGCTTATCACAATCAGCATGTGAATGGGTGAATGACTGTAATGTGAAGGATTTTCATTTGAACAAGTTTGTTTTGCAAACACAAATGAAGGCGTAAGCTTAAGTCTATTACTTACACTATGATGTGTATGTGTGCCTGTGTGTGCAGGTAGTGGACAGCAGTCTGTAACCGGAGTGGAAAGTGCTGACGATGCTAACAGTTATTGGCAGATCCGTGGGAAGCCAGCACGTCCATGTCAGCGTGGGTCAGCCATCAAATGTGGTCAGCCCATCCGGATCACACACATGAAGACCAGCCGGAACCTTCACACACACCACTTCAGCTCCCCTCTGTCTAATAACCAGGTCAAAAGTTTTCACAAACTTACTTTAGACTTTTTTTTATTTCAGCTGTTTTTACTCAAACAATTTGAGTGTCACAGGGCCTTCTTCCTTTGTTATTCTAGTCTGCTAAGGATAAAAAGGTCTACCAGCACTTTATTAAACACACAATGCTAATACAGATTGAGGTTTGTGTCAGAAGACTGTGGTCCTGAAGGCTGTGACGTTGGTTTCCCCTCATCCATCCTCCACTACCAGCCTGAGTCACACTCTGACCCCACCAGCTGAATTGGGGTGGTTTGCACCACCTTTTTTCAGCCTGTCATTGTCTGCTTCTGATGATTGTGTGAATTGCAACCTCAGTTTTCTGCTCTTGGCTTTGCGGATGAGGCCATTGTGCCTTTACAGAAAAATGTTCAGCTATATTAATAATAAACTGAAACTGAAAATGTGCAAAGCCCCACATCTCCCAAAGTTAGCATAGGTTTCAGTTCTTCAGATGTTGATCCCAGATAGGCGACATCTATAGGCTAGTCTGTGAATGCTAACTATAGGAGAGCACATTGTGCAAATTTGAAATGTAAGTCTTTTCTCCATGTTTGTAATTACAGGACATTAAAACGTGCAAAGTTGGGCAGAAAAACCTGTCACAACAATTTGCTTATTATTATGATGATTGTGATTACAAATTGTGCACAAATGACCAGCAGTGGACAGATCAGTCAACACTAGTGCACAGATCAGCATGCCTTAGCTTTTGACTTTTGAGACTTTCTCACCACAAAATCTTACTTGAGATTCTGTAAAAATATTGACAATTTCTTTTGTACTGCAAATGAGCATTCAAGGCTGGTGAAAAGTTAGGTTATCTGAGCATTAGAATTGTAATGCTCCGTTCAAGCAAACGAAAAACTTGGAAATCTGAGCATTACCAGATCTATTGGAAATACCGTACTTTTGACTTGACCCAGCAGCTCAAAAAACCATATTAAAGACATGCACTTAGATTAAAAATATCCAAAAATATTAACTTTGTAGGCTGCACTGCTGAAATACACTAATTTAAGTGAGAAGGTTCTTCTCTTCCAGGAAAAATAAAAACTCCCTGAAGACTAACAAGAGCAGCAACAAAATATGGGGAAACATCCATCAGGGGCTTGTTGTCACTGTGAAGTAATAGAAAGGGTTGAACATGTTTTGATTAAATGTAGAAAGAAAGGAAATGGAAAGGGCTATGAGAATTTCAATGACAATTGCTAATTTATTAGGGAAGCCTCAATAATAATGTAGCACTTATAAAGCACTATAAAGAATTTAAAGGACCAAAGATAGCTGAGAGACTTTAATATATTTAAACTCATTCTTTGATATTTCAAAGATAAAGGGACACAGTGCATTGCTATCATTCCTCAACATTATGACAACTAGATCACAAATAATTCTGGTAAACAATTTTGTTCCCACCTTGAGTTGTCTTTCTTTTTATAGGAAGTCAGCGCCTTCGGAGAAAATGGAGAGGGTGACGATCTGGACGTGTGGACAGTCCAGTGTGATGGAATCTACTGGGACCGTGATGAGCCTGTGCGCTTCAAACACATGGGCACAGACGTCTTCCTGGGCATCACAGGCGAGCAGTACGGCCACCCGATCCGTGGCCAGCGCGAGGTGCACGGCATGAGCACCCCCAACCAGCACAACTTGTGGCGCACCATGGAAGGCGTGTTCATTCAGCCCAGCCAGGAGCCGCTTCGGCACGATGAACTCTGACATCCGCTCCAGGACAAATAGATTTTGGACACGCTTTCTTCTGTTGTGGGCCTTTTGCAGCTCACCTGAGCCAAATGTTTTTGTGTGAGTGATGTAGATAAGGACTTTTTATGTGACAAGGTGGAACATGTTCATTTATTCTACACACACTGTAGTTCTACATGCAAACTTGAATTATCCACTCAACCTGCAATGATTGTTCTCTATTTACTCCTTAGTTCTGTTAATGAAAGATACAGAATTGTTGCTTTAAATAGTGTGAGACTGTGCTTTGAATCCAATCATTGTTTTTGTTGATTTTCTTCAATACACTGAGGGAGGAAGAAAGCTTGATCAAAGTACCATATTTTCCGGACTGTAAGTCACACCGGAGTACAAGTCGCATTTTTAATTTGACTTATAGGGAAATTTATTTGATAAAATCCAACACCAAGAACAGACATGTCATCTTGAAAGGCAATAAAAATAGAATAGAGGCAACAACAGGCTGAATAATTGTACGGTATGCTAACGTTACGACACATGAACAACGAACTGAGAACGTGCCTGGTATGTTGACATATTAAGAGTTATTCAGATAACTATAGCATAAATAACATGCTGACAAGTTTACCAAACCATCCGTGTCTCTCCAAATCACTAAACGCAATGAAATCTTCATCTTGGGTGTCGCTTGCAAACAACTCTGCTAACTCCAAAGGTAGAATAGCACAGGCCTAGAGCGCCCTCTTGTGGTTTAGTGTGAAAATAATATGTGATATGATATAATGATGTGTTAATAATTTCACACATAAGTCACTCTGGAGTATAAGTTGCATTCCTGGCCAAACTATGAAAAAAAACTGCGACTTACAGTCCGGAAAATACGGTACTAATGCCATTTACACCCAGTAAAGCTTTCTGACAAACTTTGATGTGTTCTGTTAATAATGCATGTCATGGGACACCTAGCCACTAAAACACATTGGTGATCATGATGCTAACTATCTTTTTTTTGCTGTCTTGAACTGTTGGTTTGGATTGCTGATCATTTGGTTGAGGTTTTAGAGTTAACTACATTTTCCAGAAAAATTCCTAATGCTTTTATATTATCTTTGAAAAATGTTTGAGATCCTTGCTGAATCTAAATTATTTGTTAGAACTAGATGTTTTAACAAATAATCTGTTGTACGCTTCCTATTGGCCATAGGAAGTGTACCGCAGTTTAGTTGCTTGCTCAATCTCAGAATCCACAGTAAGATCATCTCAGATTCCTTTGGGTTTTCCTCAAGCTTTTAAAAGGATTGAAATAAGGTTTGCTATTATGAAAGTATATTAATATCTGACCATGGACCATGCTGTCTTCTAAACGCATATCAAAGCCTGATCAGAGAAAGAGCTAGAAGGACTTTAAGCCAAAAATCTCTACAGGATAAAGAATTTATGAAATATGTGGGGAAAGAAATAGACAACTACTTTAATGAGAACACAATGGAAACATCTGAAACTATGAGGTGGGAAGCCCTTAAAACCTGTTTAAGAGGACACATCATTAGTTATACTTTGACTAAATCCAAAGAAAGAAGACTGAAAAGACTTGGAATCTAAAATTAGAATCTAAAGTACAAACTTTACAAAAACAGTTCTTTAATAATAAAGTCCCTGGAGTCTAAAAGAGCTGCTACTTTTAAAAGCTGAATCTAATAAATTAGTGGCAGACACAGCAGCCTTTAGTATAGTCACAATCAACCAAGCATTTTATGAACAGGGAGGGAAGTCAAGTAAAAATCTGGGCTGGCAGATCAAAGAGTTGGAAGCAAGACAAAGAATAACTTGCATTCTTAATGATAATGGTGAAACCGTAGCAGACCCCAGGGAAATAAATAAAGAGTTAGAAGTGTACTATACAAACCTGTATAAGTCTCAAATTAAATGTGACCCCTCAGAAAACACTCTTAGAAGAAAATAATTACTCCAACCTTTCCCAGAAATTTAGCAAACAGTTAGAGTCAGACCTAACAGAAGCAGAGCTGGATGAGCTACATGAAGGCAGGTAAAGCGCCAGACCTCCCAAAGTCAGGAAAATCTATAGGGAGATGTGGAGCGACACAGAAAATCATTTCTGCCTGCAGTCATTAGACTTTACAATGTCCAAGTCTGAGTAACTTGCATCAAATTTTCTCTGCACTCATTTATAGAGTATTTGTAAATTAACATTTTTGTATGTGCTTGCTTGTTATTTATTATTTATATTCAGTCATATTGAATTACTTTTTTTTTTTTTTACCTGTATATAGTGTCAAATGCACTATGTACGACGACTTTAATTTAAAAGAAAAAAAAAAACAAGCCTGAGCTCGTTCTCAAAGGGCCGTGTGCCCATGGCACCTGTGGGTGAGGAGAACGCGACAAGAGGGGAGATGGAGCGGACGAGCGCCTCATCGGTGCCGTTCCTCTGTTATTGATCATTTCATACATGCACAAACAGCTGTTAAATGCATAAAATGTCAACTAGAAAAAAATGTCCCCACATCGTTTTGGCGCCCCCTCTAGTGCGGCGCCCCTATGCTTTCCATACAGTGCATACCCACTTTTTGTGCCACTATCCGGAGTGCAATGGTCCCACTTCCAAATATGGTATTGGTCTGTACCTGCCTCTTACTGTTTGCTGCAGCGAGGTCCTTTTTTCCTTAAAGTAAATTCTATTTTTTTCTCTTTTTATTCTCTGTTTTAAGTGGCAGAACTCATCCACATTACTTCGATTTATTGTTTTTTTAAAACTTAAGTTCTCAAAACTTATAGAACTGTTACAAACAGAACATCGTCTTATATACGGACCACTATAGCGATTTTCTGTTAAAAGTACCTGCTCCGTTCTGGTTCCGTATGTCAACGTAGTGGCGAGATCAGTCGTCTTTCATATGGCCACGCCCCGTCACCCCCTGTCTCCTAGGAAACCAAGGCGTGGTTAGCGCGCTCCTCAAACAGGTGACTAATATGATTGGCTAAACCGTCGGATGATGTAGCAGCGTATCATCGTTCCATCGTTGTTGACTCCGAGTCCGAAAGCTGCCGAAGCTCTGCTGTTCAGGCTCAGTCCACCGCAGCAGGACCGAAGGTAAGAACCTCATTTCTTACCATTTACTTCTAATTCCAATGTCAGTCATCATTCTGCCACCCTACCTACAAAAACTGCTGGCTCGCGCGATCATTGCATCAGTTAGTTGCTACAGTGTACAATCTTCATATTTAACAGCAGTATTTGATTGAAATTACTCAAATTACATAAACGTGATTTTTATATTTAAAAAATAGTCAGTAAGAAAGTTGCAAAGCCTTTTCATAATATTGGCATCACAATACATTTTCTAAAAAATTTAAACCCAATTTCTATGCTGAAAAGGCATCAACAGGGCTATTTAGGGAAAATATTTATTTATTTATATGGAGAAGTTGGATGAGAACAGGGCTGCACAGTGGCGCAGTGGGTAGCGCTGTTGCCTTGCAGCAAGAAGGTCCTGGGTTTGATTCCCGGCCCGGGGTCTTTCTGCACGGAGTTTGCATGTTCTCCCTGTGCATGCGTGGGTTCTCTCCGGGTTCTCCGGCTTCCTCCCACAGTCCAAAAACATGACTGTCAGGTTAATTGGCCTTCCCAAATTCTCCCTAGGTGTGAGTGTGTGTGTGTGTGGTTGTTTGTCCTGTTTGTCTCTGTGTTGCCCTGCGACAGACTGGCGACCTGTCCAGGGTGACCCCGCCTCTCGCCCGGAACGCAGCTGGAGAGGCACCAGCAACTCCCGACCCCGTTAGGGAGAAGGGTGACGGAAAATGGATGGATGGATGGATGAGAACAAAATAGAAATTCTAATTAATTAATTATGTGCACTTTATCTTTTTATCCTACAACATCTTTCCAAATTTTCATCTCAATATTTTCCTGTTTTATTTCTTAGCTTTATTGCACCATGCTAAGTCCTCTGTTTCGCGCCCACGGCCTCTTGGTGGCCTCACACCCATGGGAGGTGATTGTTGGGACAATCACCCTCACCATCTGCATGTTGTCCATGAACATGTTCACCGGCAATGATCAGATCTGCGGCTGGAATCTGGACTGCCCCAAATCAGAAGAGGTAACACAACCAACAATCCTTTCAAAGGTGCTCACAAGGGCTGGATTATATGTCTCAAATAAGTTGTCGCCTCAGTGTTTTTTTTGTTGGTTGTTACTTTTCAAGTGTTTAAAATCATACAATGCATGTCAACCAAAAAAATATCAAACTGTTGGAGCAAGTTGTCCTGCAGCAGATGGTTACACACGTCACAGGTGAAAGTGTCCAAAATGCTAAGGGTCAGGGAGAGAGTTAGAGATATTCAGTATATGGCAGATGACTGAGAGAAGAAAATCTGGATTTATTGACTTCGCAGTATTAACAGTAGTATCATCATCATTCCATGATTCCCTAATGTTATGCAGCCCTTGTTCTCATGTTATACTTAAGAACTGTAAAAGCTAGGAAGAATAAGGATACTTTATGGTACCTATGAATAGTATTCTCCTCCTTTTGTTGCTTTTACAAGTCAATCAGGATCATTAACATTTTTTTTTTTTGGCAAAGAAAAATAATTTTAATGAAGTCTTAGATCAAGGTGAAAATTGATTTCTACAAAATACTGATAATTAAATAAAAATATTTAACATAAAATAGGTGATTCCAAAACCCCCTTCAAGTTAGTATTGAAGGGGGTATTCAGTACTGACTTCAATACAGTATTGTACTATATGTCAATGAACATTGACAATGACAGTTCATCAATGTCAATGTTCCTTTAGCTGCAACCGCAGCAGGGAGTCTGACTGGATCGGTCTCAACTAGACTACACATCTGGACTCTGCAATTTTCCTCCATTATTTTTTTTAGTAAAACTGTTCCATGTTGCATGGGAATTGGCTCCTTTTGAAGTCTAATCACAATACTCTATCAGACTAAGTTCTGGACTTTGACTGGGACACTTCAGAACTTCTGGTTTGCTGTCTTCAAATCATTTCTGTGAAGCTTCAGCTGGATGTTCCAGGTTGTTGTTGTCTTGAAAACAAATATGCTTCAAAGCCACAGTTGTCTTTAAGATGGAAACAAGTTACCCTCCAGAATTTGCCTGTTTTACTGCATTCATCTTACCTTCTATCTTTATAAGTTTTCCAGGGCTTGCTGCCAAGAAGCATCCCACAGCATGATGCTGCCACCACAGTTCGTCAATATCAGTTTTATTTAAAAAGCACTTTGAAACAGATATGCACCGCACCAAATTGCTGTACAGTATTCATAAAACACATAAGAATAAAACACAAATTAAAACAGACAGGGCAAGTAAATTACAATGTCAGGCCTTATGGAAAAGCTAAAGAATAAAAATGAGTTTTAAGGAGTGATGTAAAGTGTTCCAGACTGTGGGCAGATTTAATGTGAAAAAGCAAGTTGTTCCACAGATCAGGAGCAGTGACAGCGAACGCCCGGTCTCCTCTTCAGTCTGGTTCTGGGAATATGTAAGAGACATTGATCACTTGATCAAAGGGTTCTAGAAATAGAAGAAGATCTGGAAGATAAGCTGAGGCTAAGCCATGTAAAGCGTTAAAATCCAATAAAAGAATTTCTAAATCAATCTGATAAGAAACTGGCAGCCAAAGAAGACAAGCCAATACTGGGGTTACGTGCTCTCATTTCCGGGTTCCAGTTAAGAATATACCTGTGGAATTTTGAATCATTTTTAGATGCTGTAAAGAAGATGCTTGGGGGCTTTTGGGTTTGGTTTGGTTTTGCTTTTCATCTTATTTGTCATTATGCTTTGGTTCATTTTAGTTTTGCCCTTCATGGTCATTTTAGTTTTATTATTTTGATGTAAATTATTTTGGTTAGTATTGTCTTGTTTCTTGCTTTCCTTATTTCAGTTCCCTTGTAGTGTTTTTAGTTATGTTTATTTCATAGTTATTTCGTTACCCAAGGTTCAGTTATTCATATTTGTCCAACTCTATGTATACATTCCTTTAGTAGTCCTAGTTAGGTTATTTCTTTATTAAATATTATGATTATGATTATTATTATTATTTCTTTATTACTTCTAGTTGTTCCTTATTTCAGCTACCTTGCAGTGTGTCTAGTTTTCTTATCTTTAGGTTTAATTCTGTTACGTCTGCATCCATGACCATCTTCCTTTAGTAATCCTAGTTAGGTTATTTCTGAAGTCCTTCTAACTCCCCCCATAGTGTTTCTAGTTTTCTTATCTTGTCACTTTAGGTTTAGTTAGTCTTTTTGTCTGAATCTACGTCCATCTTTCTTTAGTAATTCAAGGTAGGTTATTTCTTTTTTAGTCTTTATAGTTACTCTACTCTATGTTCCTTAGTTCTTATTATTGTTAAATCAGCCTTGTTTCTTTTATAGGTTTGTTTATGTTTTTGTTTATGTATTTTTCTCTTCTAGTTTATCAGGTTTTCTTTAGTTGTAGTGTTTCTTTAGTATTAGAAATATTTTCAGCTCCCTGTTGTATCCTCCCTTTTGTATTCCCCAGGGTATCTTTTTAGCTTCCCTGTCCCATCTCTTCCCTGCCCCCCAGCTAGTTCCTGTGCCAAGAACTCACACCTGCAATCAGTTATCTCATCTAGCTAGGTTCCTTGTTCCATTTGCTACCTCCCAGTATTTCAGCTCCTCAGTCTCAGTCACAACTTGCCAGTCAGTCTTGTCGCTGCCCTTGCTACCCTACCAGTATTTTATGTTATTCCCTTGTGTCTCCAGTGTGCTTTGTGTTTGGATTTTCTTGTATCCTGGACTTTGGATTTTTTGTAAGTTGATTTCTTCATTAAATATCCCCAATATCAGGACGATAATTATGATGACGGCGCCCATAGAAATTTTATTGCAAGTTTGTATAAGATAGGGTAATGTCTTTTTGTTTCCCAGTATTGTAGTGGATCCTGTGATCTTGGTGTGTTTGCCTCAGAGATGCATATTGATACCTCAATAATGACATCGGTGGTGACATTTGAATCAGCCCTGCTCTCTTTGACTTCCATGTTCACCTGCTGCCATAGGTTGTCATTGGAGAAAAAATAAAATGCATCTGTGTTTCTAATTCATTGTAGTTACATGGAGTGATGTGCAAGAACATTAAAATACAAATAAACAAAATTAACAATCATGACAAACCTGAACCGGGAGCAGATTGTTGAGTTGAAGGTCAGGTTCAATTGCCTGCTTTCTGGAAACACCAGGGTTTTATCACGGAGTGTTAACCGGTTTATCCCTCTCATGCCTGGCACAATGATGCCTCTGCATTGTGGAAGTGCTCCGTTACAAACAGCAGCACAATATAGATTTCATCTATATCTATAATGTAAATAAAAGTTGAAACATATAAACTAATTCAAATATTCTATAGAAAGGAACTGAAATAATCCCAAAGAAAAATGATCAAAAGTGGAAATGAGAATGGAATAATCATTTACCTTATTCTCTGTGTTAAGATGAAAATGATCCTACAGAGGGGAAAACTTCCTCTCCCTTCGTTGATTCAAATATGAGCCAAAAACCAAAGCAAGGCAAAGAACACATTCTCCATCCAACAAAACCCACAAACGTGTCGACACAGTTTCTCCATCATAAATACAATTTGGCGCTTTCACATCCAAATGACACAGGAAGTGCATCAGTCACGTGGTTTTCCTTAAAAGTGATACGCCCACATACCCGACCAGGACCCATCCTGGATTTGTTTGGATTCATGATAACAGGATTTCTGCTGTTTGGAGTTGGCGGATACCTGGCTTATCAACAAATTTGTGATGGATTGGGCTGACTAGGGAATACTCAGACTGACCTGCTGTGGCACAGAGGTGCAAATGGATGTGATCGCAGGGCAGCTGTGAACCCTAGAACTCACTAGCGGGATGGAATAAATCTTGGAGAAGTTGCTAGTACTGGAGAGACTTACAGGCAGATTGAAATTTAAAATCCATCCGACCTAAAGCATACTGTCTGTATTTGAACTGGCTTCCCTGTGTCAGCCTTGGCTGGCTATCTCAAATCTCCTTGAAAATATGTAAAGATAATGCTCCTTTCCTGTCTCCTCTTCCCTTCTGAAAACAATCTTCAAGGACTTACTCTTAAATGATACCACCATATCAGAGACTCTGTTTGCATAGACTTTTTGCAAACACATTTTATGGCCACAGATACAAACTCCCTGACCTGGCTCATGAAAATGAGCTGAAATGTGCTATAGAAATAAAAGCTGACAGGCTGGGCTTTTCTTTGCCCAGCCTGTCAGCTTAGTTTATTACCTTTAGAAAGTGCAGAGTACTCATTACTTTAGATTTATGCTTTTTTTAGTTTGTTACTTTTATAAACTGGAGTACCGTATTTTCCAGATTATAGAATGCACCTTACTATAAGCCGCAATTACAATTTTTTGGGAACAAAGCTGGAAAAGTACATACATAAGCCGCACCGGACTATGAAACCAAACCTTTGGCATTTGTAACAGCGCAAAGGAGGAGGGATATAAGGTGTAACATAAAAACTCACGAAACCAATTTTCACCTTGAAGAACATCACCTTGAAACTCCAGAAGTACCAAAAGACACTCTATTTTTCCCTTCCACAAATTTTAACAACCTTTTCAATCTCCGCACTTCCCCACCATGCATATTTCTTTTGAGTTTTTCTAAATCTTCCTCGAGTGAAATACCAGTGATTACACCACGTGATACTCTGTTTTCTCCAAGTTTTCCTTTCACTCACAACCTTTTTGCAATTGTTATCAATCTGCATACTTTTATTCTTTTGTTCTTCAGATTTACATTTGATCAATCTGTTTCCATCTCGCAAGATCTTTACAAACTCCACTTCCCCTAGTTTCTTTATTTTTCTAGAAACTGCTATCAGACTTAGATTTATGTCCACATCTCCCCTCCTGAATTTAAGTATTACCTTAAATTCCTCATTTATCACTTTCCTGCAAACCACTCTGTTTTCTTCATCTGAACTACACTCTTCTAAACTTCTCTTACTATTTTGGCTACCACTCTCTATTGTCTTTTGAAATTTTTTTCTTACCTCTACCTCTTCATTTACCTACCGGTATCCATTCATCAAAATCCATATCATCATCATCATCATCATCATCATCATCATCATCATCATCACCACCCCATCTACCTTGGTTGTCATCCCAGTCCAGTCACACTCAAGTTTATGCCAACCACCAAAAACAACACAACACAAACCCGTCTCCTGCTGCTTCAGTCTCTGTCGTCAGTCCTCTTCCACCTCCACTCAACCTCGACATCTTCAGTCAGCCCTTTCTTCTTTGATTCCCAATTTTTACTTCCAATGATTCATTTCCTGCTAATGATCCCTGGTGGTTGAAGAAAAATCCACAGAAAAGGCTCAGTGGGTTTTAAGCCGCATGGGTCAAAGCGTGGGTGAATCAGTAGCGGCTTATAGTCTGAAAAATACGGTATTTATTACTTTAGACCAACATTTGAAACAGAAACCTGTTTAGTTTATTATTTTTAGAAATTGTGGAGTATTCATTACATCAGATCAACATTTAGCTTTCTACTTTTTCATCAGTGCAAGACCTAGAGAAACTCCTCTTAGTTCACAAATCTAAAAGAAACTTAGAAAGTGCCATCTACTTGACAACCAAGAGCAAGAATCAAACATGGAAAACCAACATTTAGTTTTATCAGAGCAAGAATCCAGAGAAACTCCTACCAGCTTATAAATTATTTACTTCTTATTCTTATTAAACATGGGGAACCAATATGTGGTTTTATACTTTTATCTTTTAATCTTTTTTTTGGTTTGTATTTTCTTCCAATTCATGTAACGGACTTTGAACTGCCTTGTTGTTGAAAATGTGCCGTATAAGAAAACTTACCTTTTCGTAAAAGCTGTTGAGAGCTTTGAACAGGTTTTGATAGTATATTTTTTAATATCTTCTGTGACCTTGTTGCTTACAGGAAATTCTAAGCAGTGACATCATCATCCTGACCATCACTCGTTGTATAGCCATTGTCTACATATATTTTCAGTTCCAGAGCTTAAGACAACTGGGATCCAAATACATTCTAGGTGAGATATTGTTTCCACACCAGCATATTTGCAGGATACTGGAAGCATGTAAAATGTAACAGTTTTCAACTGTATTTCTTTGTTTATGCATTTTCTTCCAGGAATTGCTGGTCTTTTTACCATTTTCTCCAGCTTTGTGTTCAGCACAGTTGTTATTCACTTTTTTGATAAGGAGCTCACTGGCCTCAAGTAAGATTGCCCTAAATATATCATGTTATCAGCTTGTTGTGCATTAAGCTCTAACATGTCCTTGTTCTGCAGCGAGGCGCTGCCCTTCTTCTTGCTTCTCATTGACCTTTCCAAGGCCTGCACCCTTGCCAAGTTTGCCTTAAGCTCCAGTTCTCAGGTGAGAAAAGACATTTTTTGCAGCTTGTTGAAGCATTCTTTATAAAGTTGCTATGCTTTTTCTCTCTATGCTTTCTCAGGATGAAGTGAGGGAAAACATTGGAACTGGCATGGCTGTACTCGGACCTACCTTCACTCTGGATGCTCTGGTTGAGTGCTTACTCATTGGAGTAGGAACCATGTCAGGTACTACTTCCTTCTGTTCTGATGTTGCAAAAAATGTAAAGTGAGCCACTAAAACCCGTATAATTGGAAAGAGCAGAAAAGTGGCCTTTAAAGAGAGAAGTGCCTAACCAGGTTGCAAAGTATGAATGAATCAATGTTGAAAAATGTTTCGGTAGAAATATTGAATCCACGTTGAGGCTTGATATTGAAAATATACAGAATATTTATTCATGAATTTGTTGACATATATAATCACATACTTACCTATCAAGCTGCAGCATAGACACAAAACAATGCAGTTATTTTTCAATAAAAGTAATATCACCAAACTTGCTGCAAGAGGGCTCAGAGTAGAATTCAATACAGAAGCAGACTGCAAACAAGCCAGCAGCAAAGGCGCTGTGTAGGTAGGACATACCACTGGTTTATAAAGGGAGAAGTGGACCGGTCCACTCATTGTAGTGACTTGTAGATATTTTTATGTTTACACATTGTACACCAACAGGCTGCAATAATTTTTACAGACAAGTAAGAAAATGTAAAGAAAGGAATCTCAACCCAATGTTCTCAACAAATATTGCTTCATTTAAAGTGTGATAAACCCTGCCGTCTTGAGGACCAGGATGAAAAACACTGGAGTTGGCATTTCAGTCATGGGAATTCAACTATGAATCAACACTGATTCTATGTCATCTTTTCAACATCAATTAACTGGCTAGAATTGGATGATTGTTTAATGGTTGATCCACTGTCAATCTTAACCATAATTTCAGCCATTTTGATCTTAATTCAATGTTGAATTAACATCTCTTGCTATTTGGATAATCGTTATCATCATTATCAGCAACATAGTTTACAACCAAGGATTTAATTTTGAGTTTTGATCAGTTTGTTATTTGCTGTCCACTTTTAAAATGTAAACTCTAGACAGGCTAGAAAATAAAAAAAATGCAGCAAAGTGGCACATATTTTTGTGGAAGTTTGTAAACAGTTCAGATGTTCACCACTGAGGTATGAATAATTTCAGGAGCTAAATGATGTCAGATTAGGACATCAGAGTCCAACAAATCATCCAGTTTTAGATATTTTAGTGTCAAAGGTGAGTTTAGGGTTTGGTACCCCCTCCACACCGAACACATAATACAACTCAGCTATTTGTGATTATGGATTACTAAAAAAACAGATTGAACTATATATACATAGTTGTACATTAGCAACATCTGATAGTTGGATTAGGAAACTTTATTTCAACTTGGCCACACTTCAACTGTCATAAATGAAAAGTCCAACATTCTTTCAATGATAGAATAGATTGCAAGTCTCTACACTGGGGCCTCTGTTTTATGCTACGTATTTATTTGCTGCTGCATCTTATTCAGGACTCTCTTGAAAAAGAGGCTTTTAATCTCAGTGCAATTTTATCCTGCTTAAAGGTTAAATTAAAAAACCTTAATAAGAGAAGTAACCGCTTTATGTGGATAAATGAAACAGGAAGTGAAAAATCCTGCTTCATTTGAAGAAACAAATTCACCTTTTTTAATTATATCTTGTAAATTTTATTAGAATACTCCAGATACTACCTTGGTCTTGTAATATTTCCTTAAGTTTTAACTCAGCTGCACATACAATATATGTTGTCATTGACAAAAAAGAAGTAATGAAAGAGTATGCTTAAAATACTTTGTGGATGTTTGTTTTCGTACCGTGGTTTCTTCGTATGTGAATTATGACTGCTGAAATATTTTTCTTGTGTCTTTAAGGTGTCAAACAGTTGGAAATCATGTGTGGCTTTGGATGCATGTCTGTTTTAGCCAACTATTTTGTGTTTATGACTTTCTTCCCTGCCTGTGTCTCTCTGGTCCTTGAGGTAAACCCCCCTTTTTGAGCTCCCATAGATAGGTGTACTTATAAAACTTTTTTTCATCATGTAGATTTTTTTAATATATATATATTTGCTCCAGTTGTCACGTGAGAGTCAGGAAGGTCACCCGATCTGGCAGCTAAGTGACTTCTCCAAAGTGATGGAGGAGGAGGACAACAAATCCAATCCTGTAACTCAGAGAGTCAAAATGATCATGGTAATGGCATGCAAAGAAAATCCTCCCTATGTATTTATTTTGTAAGGGTGTGTGCATCATTACTGGTTCCTCTCTGTGCAGTCTCTTGGGCTTGTGATGGTTCATGCCCACAGCCGATGGATTTCCAAACCATTGTCGTCAAATACAACAGGGAGTAATGCACAACTTGGCATGGAACTCGATCAGTTTTCTCCCAGAAGAATCGAGCCAGAAATGCCACTGTGGCACTTCTACCTCAGCAGGTAGGACTCATCTAAGCACTTTTCTTTAAATAATTGTTTTTGTGTTTTGCAGTGTGTGCAGAAAGCATGACATACATTTGCTTGAACTCTCACCCATTACCAGGGTCTCTTTTGTCCAAGGACTTGCAGCTGGTCAAGTGCCCAGGCCAGACTTTTTGGAATAAAAGTTAACACTCAGAACTTACCCGTATATGATTTTTTGAAGTTAGAGTTGAGCCACTTCCATACATAGTCCTGAATTCGACTTGTTTCCAGTCTCTTTTTTTCCCCCTCCAGGGGGCTTTTTGCAGGCTCTAGTGTCCCTTATATGACAGTAGGCTGACAGGAAAGGGGTAAGGAGAGGGGGGAAGACGTGGCAAATATCATCAGGTCCGGAATCCACAATGGCCGCGTCGAGGACTAATGGCCTCCAAATGTGGATCGCACTAACCCCTACGCCACCACAGCACGGACCTGTTTCCAGTCTTTTTGGATGTAATTCCATTTGGAAGAAACAAAACAGCTTTGCTGTGACTTTGACACCACTTTCCATTGGTGTTTCTCATAACTGTGCACTGGTGGGAGGTGTTAGCATTCAGCAAGATGGACAATACAATCCAAAACTAACATGTTTCTCCACAGAGATGAGTCTCTGTAGATTTACTGTGGCACAATGTCTGGCTGCACCCTGGCTCCACGTCATCTGCTTCTGGGTCGAAGATGTATTATTTCAAGTTTATCTGTGCAGCTAGCACATTTCAGCAAAGTGCTTTACATCATAAAAGCACAAAAATACAAAGTCATAGATCAGACAGTCAGGAATTGAAACATTATGTTTTGTCAAATGCCATTGTTACACATCAGATTAACAATTAATTGATTATGTTTCAAAAGCATCTCTAAACAGGTGGGTTTTTAGCCTTCATTTAAAGGAACTCGGTTTTTCGGCTGTTTTACAGTTTCCTGGACGTTTGTCTGGTGCGCAGAAGCTGATTACTACTTCTGCTTGTTTGGTTTTGGGGATGCAGAACAGAGCCAGAACCAGTATAAGGACTTTAAAACTGGGTGATGTGCTCCATCTTCCTGGTTTTAGTCAGAACGGCAGCCGCAGCGTTCTGGATCAGCTACAATTGGATGATTCATTTTCTTTTAGGCAGACCTCTGAAGACGCTGCTGCAGTAATCAGTGCGACTAAAGATAAACACATGGATGAGTTTCTCTAATGCTGAGACTTTAGTCCTCTAATCCTGGAAATGTTCTTCAGGTGATAGAAATGATTGTACCTCTATAAGTCTGTTTTTTAGCCATTTTTACGTGACTGATGTGCTTATGTAAATGCTGAGTTAGAAGGGTGTGGCCAGCAGCAGTTCACTGGCATAATTATGTTGTAGCCCAGCACATTCTTTCAAAAGCTCAAAACAGGCAGAACTGATTGGGTGAAATCTCAATATTGGAGAATGACTTTGTGTATTAAATGTAATGAACATGTTTTGTATAACCCACAGACTTATCCTAGCTTGTTCTAGGAGTCATAATAATGAACCTTTAAATATATATTGAATGTTTTGAGCTGTTGCAGAAAATCTCCAATTCACCAAATAATTAAGTTTGTTAAATAAATATTATTTTGACCATCACTCGGAATTACGTTATGACAAAATCAAAAAAAAAAATTAACAGCAAGAAGAATACCAGCCTGCAGAACCTGACTGCCCGTTTGTCTTGTTTACAGAATGATAACCATGGACATAGAGCAAGTGATCTGTCTGGCCTTAGCTCTGCTGTTGGCTGTCAAGTACATCTTCTTTGAGCAAGTGGAGATGGAGTCTACACTGTCTCTTAGGAACCCCATCACCATGGGTGCTCCCAGCCCAAACCAGCAATACAACAAGACCTGCTGCATGAGGGAGCTTTCTGCACCCAGATTTTCACCACCTGCAGCCCCCTGCAGGGAGGAAAGAGGTGTGTCTGCCCTCACTGACGATCATGGAACAGATCAGCTTGTATAGCACTGTGTCTTATTCCAACTTGTCTCTTAGATGAAGTTATTCGGCCATTTCCTGCCGCCACCACTGACTGTCAGTCAAAGAGCTTGTTTGTCATTGGGGAAAAAAATGGGGAGATGAAGTATGACAACACTGAGTCCAGCCTGCTGCAGAATCCCAGAGGACTTGATGAATGTGTGTCTATCTTTAACAACCCTGAGGTAAAACATAGAGAAGAAATCCTATAATGCCCCTTTAACAATTCACAAGTCATATCATTGAATTTTTTTATAATTTAAATTTAGCTATTATTTTTTTGTTTGTTTTTGTACACATACAAGGTTAGAATGAAGACCTTTGAGAACCTGGTAAAAACGCATTATTAGGATCACGTCTGCATATTTAAAAGAGGGCGCACTTGCTTTCTTATGATTCTTACCATTACATTCATATGTATAACCTCACCTGCATTTTAGCATCATTGATACAATCAAATCTATATAATCAATGAGGGTCTAACCAGTAAATACATAGTTAATTGGTCAAAATCAAATATGAAATAAGTATTATGAAATAGGCCTAAGTTTTTACAGTTTAAATACTTGGAATGGCCTCTGGGTGGAGCAACAACTGTTCAGACTTCAATAATAACCACCAGCTCCGTTGAAAAGTCTGATTGTGTTTCTGCAGCAAGGTCCGTATCATTTAAGTGATGCAGAGGTGATGCTGCTGGTAACCTCCAAACACATCCCAGCATACAAACTGGAGACTTTGATGGAGAAACCAGAGAGAGGAGTGTCGATACGAAGACAGATGATCTCTGCCAAGCTTTCTTGTCCTTCTGCACTCTCTTCTCTTCCATATATCAACTACGACTACTCCAAGGTGACATTGAAAGCTATACAAGAAATCCTACATCCACACAAGCCTGTGTCTTTAACAAAGATGTATTTTCTAGGTTATGGGTACCTGCTGTGAGAATGTGATTGGTTACATCCCAGTACCGGTTGGAGTTGCAGGACCGCTACATCTGGATGGAAAACAGTTCCAGATTCCCATGGCAACTACAGAAGGTTGCTTAGTTGCAAGCACTAACCGAGGCTGTCGTGCAATTGCTGTAAGTGTCTGAGTTGTTGTTACATTTAGCTCCATGAAATTTCCATTCAAGAAGCTGAAGGTTTTCATATGAAGTGTTCAGTCCTGGTGCAATGATGCTGATTTTTCCTGTAAACGGGATAGAACAAGTTGAAGTAACGAGGCAGAAACAACTCCGTGCTTCTCAAATCCACCTGGAATCTGTTCTGAAGCCGGTTGTCACGTATACGGACTCTGGAGCGATTACGAGAGCACACTGCCTCCTACTGGTAGCTTTCTGCTACTGCAATAGTTAGTTACAATAGATGTCAAATCTTGAACATAATTAATTCAATATCAAAATAGAAAAAGAAAATAATAATAATATAACAGAAACCATTACTTTTTGTGTATGCCACACACTCCTCAACAAAATAAAATGGGTCCCGACATTTTAAATCACCAAAAATGAAAGCCTTATAAGCCACTTAGTACCTCCTAAAATTTGTTTCAAAACCATGGCACTGTTAGTAAACCACTGGGGTAAATTGTGCATATGGGTATGGGTACGTTAACGAGATATGGAGTTGTGTTCCCCAAAACAGGGAGCAAGGAACATTATGTCTCCCTACAGAGTTCACAACCAGGGAAGGTCAAAGATAAGGCTGTCCTTATGTGTCATATGTCAACATTTGCCTTGGTCTTCTCTCTCTTGCTGATCTCCTAGGCTCCTCACGAAATATGTGATTCTCTTCCGGGTGAGTAGCTTGAGGTTGGTTTTCCACCTCCAGTGCTCCATCGCTCCAAGTTTCTGTAAAACATTGCTCTCTCTCTTGAGGGTTCGAGTCTGGATCAGGTAAGCATCCATTCTCTGTAAGGGGTGTTTCCTCACCCCTTACAGGTGAGGAATCAGGAAGAGATAGACATTGTCGTTGTCATGACAACCCCCCCCCCCCTTCCTTCACTCTCTCCTCTCTCAGTCACTACTTCCTCTTCTGAGAGGGGAGATGTGCTACCAGCTCTCCATCTAACGGGTGAATTGAGTTTCCTAAATCTGCTGGGATTTACCCAGAACTGAAGTAAACTCTGTTTAAGTTGACATCGAGAAAGGAATTCGCCTGGTTTCTGATGATCTACATCCAGGTGTCTCACCCTTCTTCCCCCTGTGAATTAGCCAGACTGAGCAGCCTACAGCCAACTAGTTCCACAGAGCACATCTGTTAACGGTCTCTCCTTCTCTTTATTACAATGTGCACTTGTTACTGAACCAGGTTGGTTTTAGTGACTCTGGTGAGTCCCAAGGATGTTGTTTTAAATTTGGGCTAAAAGCAACATTTTCTACTTTTTCTTCCCCACAATCAAACATCGTAGCTATTTTACTACCATCAAAGAACTTTGAGGTGAATCGTTAATTGAATGTCCACAACATCTTTTAGATTTCATTTATGCTAAATATTTTATTAGTGAAGCATTTTTGCAAGGGTCAGTACAGCTTAATTCAGTAGCAGAAATAATCAAATAAGTAAAATCAATCATGTAGCCTATCTTTCCCTAACGCTGATACTAAGAACTAAAAAGGGAACCTTTGAGAGAGACGGATGGAGTTTGGTGTTTCCAACCCCAGAACTGGTCTGATGAAGAAGAAGGTGTTGCAGCAGGAAGAGGAGGTTGATTGATGAAGGCAGGGATCTCTGTTGGTCTGATGAGCTGTCATCTCTGCATCGATGGTGAGGTCACACAGGACTTGGGTCTTTATCTTTATCTTCATCTTTGTCTTTGGGGTCTGAACCCAGCCGATGAGAGAAGTGCGATTTGAAGCCACATGTTGAGGGCTGATGGATTGGTCCCCATGCGCAGGACAGACTTCGGCTCTGTGGCCCCGGCTCTTCTTCAGCTGCAGAGTTCTTTGTCCTTCTCGGTGTTGGTTTGAAGCTGCCTGGAGGATCCAACCAAAGATGTCTCTTTTGCTCTCCCCTTTTATAGGGTTTATCCATCCTTTTGGTGCATTTGCATTGGCTAACACTGTTGCTGTGCTTGTTTCATTAGCTGTCTGCTTGGACAGATGAACTCATATCCATCACTGTCTTAGAGACATTTTGTCCTGATGTCTGTACTAATGTCTCAGGGTTGCTCAACATTCCTCCCTTGGCTTTTCCTTGAAACTTTTAAGTTGTTCAACAATCTATCTCCAAGTCAGGCATTGGTCATCTGCTCTCCCGTTAATCCCCATTTTACCCCTAACCTTTCACCTACTATCTATCTCCAACACATCATCAGTGATCTTTCATAGCAGTTACATGTTTTACACCATTTCAAGTTCAATGTTAGAATCACATTCATAAATCTTTTAGTTTCTTTGATTTAGCATTCATTTATAATTTTATGGTAACCATAACTTATTACTCTTATTATAATCATAATGTGAGTTATTTCACATGTTCTGAAAAGAAACCAGGAATAATCTATTACTGTAATTATTTGATACCAAAGTTACATTTATTTGCTTTACTTGTATGTTTTCCCACGAGTGTAAGTAAATATTGTTATAAGTAAACCAATATTAATATAAGTACTTTACTTTCAATCTTATCTAATTACTCAAAATGTTTAGATTTCATCCTTTAAAACTTTCATGCTTTTAAATAAGGACTGGTCTCAGCTATTTTTATACAACTGCAAGCTGGAAGCTTACTTCCTCTTTTTTCAGGAAACCTGCTCTTCCTGTCTCATCTCTCTCTCTGACTATGATTTCTTATGATTAGATAGAAAAAATAAGTTTAATTAAAGCAAAGTTTGCAGGAGACAAAAACAACACACAACCAGATTTATTTTATTGCAGTCTGGGTCAACTGTTGGGTCTAGATGTGACTTGTGTGACTAATTTAAAGGTAATTTTATTTATTGTTACTGTTAAACTAAAATCTCCAGCATGGGGAAGTGGGATGACCTCAAGTTTTCTTGACAACATTCATGTTCCATTTCTCTGCTGTCAGGGTCACAGCCTGGATTGAATGGCTGGTCAGTCGTGACATGCCATATTTCCTTCCCTAATCCTCTCTGATCAGACTGGTGAAGAAGCATTCTCAGCTAGTAACCCCCGCAGCTGTGGTCATCTTCTGAGTTGTCAGTGTCATCACACTCTGTATCCAGTCTCCTTAAATCACTGGCTTCTGAATGTTGCTTTTGTGATTTCCTCCTGACGACTGACTTTGAAGTATCCTGAAATGTTTCTACAGGTAGGTCACTTATAGGAAGTAACAGGTTTTGATGAAGAGTTCTTGTTTTGCTTTCATCTCCACCCTCAGGATAAATCATGTACACAGGATTCTCAGATACTTGTTCTTTAAATAATCTTCTCCCAGTAAGATCTTAGTTTTCCAAGTTTGTTGAAAATGGTCTTATTTAATTGTGTGTATATTACTTTAAGAGCTCAGGGACTCATCTGAATAAGCTTCACTCTGATTGGTTCATTTGTTACCTCAAGCTACCATCAGTTGGCAAAAGAGCATATGTTCAGTTTTCTTTGGAAGGTAATGGTTGGAAGCTGTCTAGAGCTGTTGTTCCAGAGACTGGGAAACCACTCTCAGCTCTATTAAAGGAAATCAAGACCGAACAACGTTTCTATCATTCTTGACCAAATGCTCGTGGTGGCTGTTCTATTTAAAGAACATAAAGTAAAGGGAGCACAACAAAGTTCATCATGCTCTCCAAGGTTTCTCACCAGTACACGGTCTCCAGGTTGGAGTACTACCCCTTTCCTTTTCTAGTCGTAGTATGACTTCCCTCTAGCACTTGACTGCTTGCTGTTTTCTTGAGCGATGCAGTAAGCCTGAGACATCCATTATGACCATTTTTGTACATATCCCCTGGGTGTTACTGGATTAGTCTCTTTAAACAGTCCAAATAAGAGATCAACTGGCAGCCATGGGTGGTGGCCAAATATCAAATAATAAGGTTGGAGACCAGTGGACTCATGTCCCGTACAATTGTGCACATGCACAATTTGTGGGAGATGGTCCTTCCAATTCTCTTCCTATTCTGACAGAGTCCTTAACATCTTAAGCAAAGTACAGTTAAACCGCTCACCAGGGTTACTTTGAGGGTGGTATGGTGATGTTTGGGAGTGGCCAGTGTCTGACAGCTGGTGCAGAGTGCAAAACAGCTCATTTTCAAACTCATGTCCCTGATCGTGGTGTAATTTAGAAGTGAACCCAAATCGTGGGACAAAGTCATTGAATTTGCATTCTACTGCAGTCTGCCCAGACTTGTTTCTTGTTGCGTATGCTTGTGCATACCGTGTGAAATGACTGACTACCACCAGAATGTACTGATAGCCTCCTCTGGGGGCTTCAAGTTGAAGGTAGTCGATACACACAAATCTTTACACCTCCAGCACTTTGCTATGTAAATATACATAGCAAACATACATAGCAGATATGCTATGTACAGCATCTGCAATTATTCCAAAACGAAGGCCATCCTCACTGGACCATTACATTCGTGACATAGGATATCAAATGGACCCCATGACCATGTTAATCCCTAGAAAAATTTGCAGTTCTTTGCTTGTCTTCCTCTTCTGTTTTGCTGAATAGACCCAGAATTTATCAGTGCATGGGCCACAGAAGTTTTGAAAATGAAGAGATTCATCTTTTCCAATCCAGACATCAGGCAGAGTCACCAGGTATTTACAACAAAAAATTAAAAAAGAAAGAACACTCTGATGTACCACCGCTTGTTTCAAAATCTGTGGGGATACATTGCCACATACTGGTCAACAAGATCCACCTCACCAATGTGTTGGTCATAAAGGGCCACTGAGTAGGGTCTTTGGACACTGATCTTGGTTTGTTTTTTTCTTTAGCCTGTCATTGGCCGTGTCTTCAGGGGACTGACCAGCACAGGTCAATGCCATGTGGATGACTGAGATGTCCAACAACGTGTGACAGTGATGTTACTGTTTGTGCTGACAACATAAACAGTGGCTCCTCTGCCTTCTTTTTTCAGTTGTTCTTGACTCTTAAGTTTCTTACTCGCTCCTTTCACTCTGTTTGCTGTGCATGTACCTACCATATATGCCAAGGTCTTTCAAGGCCTCAAGGACTGGAATACTGCAGAAGAAATTGTCAAAAAACACCTTGTGGTTTTTATGCTTTACACAAAGGCGCATCACTACTTCTGCAAGCATTCCCAAATCACTGCTCAGACCCCTAATTGCTGAATCCTGGTACACTTCAAATCTGAACATATAACCTGAGAACCCTGCCCTGACCCACATTTTCACTCCCCAGGGTTTGGGCTTTTTTGGTATGTATTGCTTGGTTGACAGTTGGCCTTTGAAGGGAATGATTTGCTCATCAATTGATTGGAATTCTTTAGGAATGTTTACTGAAGCATACTTAGCACTGGTGCTATTTTGAAGAGTCTGTCTGTGTTTGCTGGCTGGTAGGTATAGTTATCCACAAAGTGCAAATAACTCATATCTGTTTGTAGACATAGCATCTGCAATTATTCCAAGATGAAGGCCAGCCTCACTGGACCAGGTCCTAGGATATCTGATGTACCCCACGATTTTTCTCTAGAAAAATTTGCATTTCTTTGCTTGTCACTTCCCTTTCTGTAGAGCATGCATGTTGCTGTTAGGGACTATCTCATCAATGAGATCTAAGGGAATTAAATACCTAATGAAATCAGTTCATTCTCTTCCGTCAACATTTACTCTCCTGACTCCTAGAAAATGTTGCAAGTCTCCATCAAAGTTATTGTCTTGGACCTTCCATGCATTTTTGCAGGGTTGAGTGCGGGCATGGCCCTTGTGAACATTTCTCTCAGCAGGCACCATGTGGCCATCTTCCTTAACTCCCTCATCATGCTGACCTCTCTCTGTATCTTGTCTTTCATCATCTTGACTTTTAGCATCCTGACTGTTGGTATCTCCTTCATCGTCCACATCTATGTTTCTAGTGTTCTTTGGTAGCCACTCCTCATCACTGCTGTTACTATATTCATCATCAGAGGAGTCAGAGAGAATTTCCTCAACTATTCTATAGTGTTTCTTATCTTTGCTGCACTTGTGGTCTAAAAATATGAGATAATTATAGTCTTACTATCACAAATTACAACTGATCTGCATAAAAATGTTATATTTTCAAAGCGAACTTACAGATATACTCAAAATGAATTTAATTGAAAGCAAACGGTCACAATCTTGCTGAAGTGGTTCGCAGCTGAGTGTGAAGCGGCCGGGTTGGGAATCAGTGCCTCCAAATCCGAGGCCATGGTCCAGGGTTGTGGAAACCTGCCCCAAGTGGAGGAGTTCAAGAATCTCGGGATCTTATTCATGAATGAGGGAAGAAGGGAGTGGGAGATTGACAGGCAGATTGGCGCATCGTCTACAGTGAAGCGGGGGCTGTACCGGTCTGTCGTGGTGAAGAGAGAGTTGAGTCAAAAACTGAAGCTCTCGATTTACTGGTCGATCTACGTTCCTACCTTCATCTATAGTCATGAGCTTTGGGTCATGACCGAAAGAACAAGATAGTGGATCCAAGCTGCCAAAATGGGTTTTCTCCGTAGGGTGGCTGGGCTCTCCCTTACAGATGGGATGAGAAGTTCAGTCATCCGGGAGGGACTCAGAGTGTTGGACACATGGTTAATCACAATTTCCTACTTATGTGGAATAAAATTTTTCAAACTAAGTTAATAATATTGTTACTTAGATACTCCTGCACATTAGCATATTTTTTTTACCTCTAGGATTCTCCTAGAATAGAAGGATTGAGAGAATATTTCAGGAGTAGTCATCAAGTGTGTCTGTCTGCCAGCCATCTTGGACTCCGATCATATTCACTTGGAGTTACAACAACTTGCAACTGAATTAACCTCAATGGAGGGGAGCAGTAGAGAACATTCTCAGTAGTTGTGCTGCAGAGCCACAGCTAACAGTTAGCTCCTCACTTCTGTGGCTCTGTGCTCCTCCTGCACTTTGGACTGAATCATTGTTCTAACAATGGTGGAGGGGATCTAAAAATTAATTCTTATTTTTTTCTTAAAGAAATGCTAGATCTATTGCCTTTTTATATTGATGTTGTTTAAATACAAAAGTTTATTTTATGATTTCTTTGGGGGGGATTTTTCCAAGAATGGGGGGTCCCAACCCCTGGAATTTATGCCCATGACAGTGACACCAAAGTTATTTTTGATTTTAAAAAACTGCTCTTAAATACAAGTGAAGTTACTAATATTAAAAGTAACAAACACCTCTTCACAATTTTACTTTAGTTTCTTTGTGATGAGCAAAACAAAGTTCAGTCATCACAAAGGAAATGAGAACATGTTGGTGTTAAGCTATATTTATTTAAAGGAGCACATTTATAAATAAAAAAGCAACAGAAAATATTGTGTGCATTTTTTAATGGGACATTGATTTCCAATATCTTATATCTGCTGCTGTTTCTTACTCCCATCTAATAGTTTTAAATAACCGACTCCAAACTAAGCATCCCATCTTCTGTTTTCAGTTTTAGTCAATACAAATTATAATCACAAGTACCTGATAAAATTGACATTTCCATTTGTTGTTAAAATATTATTCAAGTTTACAATGTATCATAAACTTGCTGCCTAAACTGATGCATTAAGTTCAGCAAGGACTTTTCTTTTTCTCAGAAGTTAACTTGAACAAAACTTGACAGGTTTTCCTTGCTCCTCTGTCTTCCTATTGATGCAACACCATAAGACCCCAGCCAAAAGATCAATGCCGTTTTTTCTGGTGTTTTCTTTTTTTAAAATCTTTACTCATTAATGGATATGATTTCAAATGTAACTGAGTAACTTTATTCAAAACAAATTCAAGGAAAAGAAAAAGTTCAGCTTTTGTAAACAACTTAAAGGACAAACTAGACAAATTGTAATGATATCAATAAATGTAAATGCAACTTATTTTAAAAGCAGAATATTTGTTTCACATTGTGAAGTGCCTCTACTTTCTGCGTTATTTATACAGATAGCCTATAATACAGTAAAATATGTATTACTTTTTTTGCTTTGGTTCACACAATGTGTGAGGATTTTTTTGTGTGTGTTTATTTAGGTTTTTGTGTTCAGTTGAGTCTCCATGTTGTCCCGCCTTCCCCTTGATCGTCTCCAGCTGTCTCTTGTTTCTGTCATGGTTTTAGGAATCTGTTTGACCCACATGCAGAAACACCATCAGGAGGTAGAAGCAGTTCTATCACATTAATAGTAATGATCGTCACTCTGAGAAAGTTCTGATGATCAGGGCTGAAGGAAAAGCACACTACCCGGCTGATTAGGGTCCGATGCCAGGGAGTTGCCAGCTAGAGAGTGGGAGCCTTGGAGCTGGAGGGTCAACGGTGGAGCCTGGGATAGCTGTGGGAGCCGCAGGGATCACTCCGAACCAGAGGGAGGACAGTGGGCTTGGACTGAGATCCGGGGCAAGAACACTCCTAGGAAAACAGGACATGAGTGAAGATGAGCAGAGAACTCGGAAGATCTAAAGGTAACGGTCAGAGACTCTAGGGGCCTAGAGTTACCACATAGGTGGACACTCTGGCGTCGAAGGATAGGTAGCCGGCTCTTCTTATGCCTCCACCTGATGAGGAAAATATCTGCAGGTGTGTAGACGAGGCTCAAGGAGGCTCTCCTTTTGTGGTGAACTGGGGTGACTGGAAGGTAGTAACGGAGGTTCCCAACAGTTTCCCCTTAATGACTGCTTGGTGTATTTAACCCAACCTGTGTCTGTGTTTCCCCGTTGGATCCTTGTCGTTCGTCTGTCCCGTCTGAAGTTGTGTTTATTGCCAGTTGTCTCACTTGCTACCAGAGTGAGAATCTTTGCCGTTGCTCCCCTGTGCTGTCTGCAAAATTGTACCACTTCACCTTTGTTTTTACCTTTTTTTTAAAAAAACATGTAGACATTTATAATTCAGAGTATATCTGTTTTAATCCTTTTTGTCTCCTTGCTTTAGCTGTCTGGAGGAGCCAGCAGCTGCATCCTGGCCGATGGCATGACTCGTGGTCCTGTGGTCAGACTTCCATCTGCCTGCAAGGCTGCTGAGGTGAAGGCCTGGCTGGAGAGTCCAGATGGCTTTCAGGACATCACAGAGGCTTTTGACAACAGCAGCAGGTAAACCGCTTGGTGTAGCTGTACAGACTCACTACATAAGCTGTGCTTAGGGGCCAATACCAGTAATCACTTCTTCTTGTCTTCTACAAATAATTTATGATTTTGGCATTTATTGGCAGATTTGCACGGCTACAAAAATTGTTGGTTGGCCTGGCTGGGAGAAATCTTTACATACGTTTCCAGTGCAGGACAGGAGATGCTATGGGAATGAACATGATCTCTAAGGTAACCATGAGAAAATAGTCTTCAACATATCAACTGCACTTATCACTTTATATGAATGCAGTGTTTGACACGGTAAGCAACCTTTTTTTTTTTTTAAACAAAACTTGATTGTCTGCAGGGCACAGAAAAGGCTCTGAGCAGGCTGCAGCAGCACTTTCCGGAGCTGCAGGTAGTGGCAGTCAGTGGGAACTACTGTACAGACAAGAAACCTGCTGCTATCAACTGGATCGAAGGGAGGGGCAAGTCTGCTGTCTGTGAAGCTACCATCTCTGCAAAGGTGGTCCAAGAGGTAAGAAGAGTCAGGCCTACAAGTGCTGCTAACTCTTTACACCAAACGGCTATTATGCTTTCTTCACATCACGTGCATACAGTTCAGTAAATTATTTCCGTAGTTTTAGTAGCATGGTGTTATACTATACTACATATACTTATATAGGGTTATTTTTTCCTTTCCCTACTTTTCCCACCGTAGGGCCATGTCAGACAAAATACATATAAAATTTTGGATGGACCCTGACCTTTAGGTGAAGTTTTGTGATAAAAAGGCAAAAATATTTTTATCTTATTTTACCTTTAAGTTTTATATCTTCTATTTTTATTTTTAAAGATAACATTTAAATTCTGTGTTTAAAGCTGCTGTATGCCAACAAGAAATAAAACAAGTCCTTCTCATCCATCTTCATCCCTTCCCTCACTTCAAGGTCATGTTGAGGGGTGCCCTGAAACAAAAAGATCCACTGACCTGCATGAACTTAAAATCTTCAAAGTAATTATATAAAGAATACAGCTTTGTCCAAAGTCTATTTAAACTCGTTTCAAATCAATCTTTCCTTCAGCCAGTAAATTCCTATCATTTGTTCAGATTATTTATGTAGAGTCAAATTCAGTCCAGCTAAGTAGGTAAGATTTTATTTGTGTAGGACCAAGGGCAGATCTAGAAAAATATCTATGGGGTGGCAAGAGGAGGGCAAGGACTTTTCAGGAAGGTTTGGACCCAGTTTGTTGCCAGACCATCGTTACTCCAACCGCCGCTTCTGTTTTTGCTGCCGTTATCAAGCTTCTAGAGTTCTGGCAGCACAATCCAGAACCATGGTTCCAGCATGTGGAAGCCCAGGTCCATCTCGGTGGGATAACCACAGATGAGATCACGTACTTCCATGTTGTTGCTGCTTTGGACTCCGTTTCCACCAACCGTCTGATGGTTCTGCTGAGGAACCCACCAACCACTAACAAATAAAGTGCAATCAAGGAGAATCTGCTTCAGCTCAACCAACTGTCAGACGCAGAGCAGGCCGATTGCTTACTCTCTCTGAATGGCTTGAGGAATTGCAAGCTCTCCGAGCTGATGGAGAACATGCTGGCATTACGTGGCTCGGGAAATGTTTCTTTCCTTTTATCCATGTGCTTCTGCTCCAGCTTCCTCCACCTGTTCTCACTGCACTGGCCAGCTCTTCCAGACAGAGGATTATCGCTCCCTGGCTGAAGAAGTGGACCTGATTTTATTGGCTTCCAGGCACAACAGTATGAATGCATTTCTACCAGGTGTAACTCAAGGAGAAGCGGAGCCTGTTGATGCCGTGGCTGCGGTGACAGAGCGACGAAAGGACGACCTTCTCTGCTTCTACCATTGCCGGGTCGGCGTGAAGGCGAAGCGCTGCATTCCTCCATGTTCATTTGTGCGTCAGGGAAACGACTGCTGGCTAACAACTGTGTGCCGGCAGCTCAGACAAGCTGCTGCTAATCATGGATGAGGTCTCTGGACGGCATTTCCTGGTGGATTCAGGTGCACAGCGGAGCATCATGCCAGTTTCGGCAGCTGAAGTTTTGCGCAAAAATAACGGACTGCGACTGGACGCGGCTAACGACACCCTGCGTTACACTTTTGGATCGAGGTTGGTGAAACAACTGTGTGTTGTTGGACAGTTGTTTGAATGTCACACTGACATTCAGCGTGTGGATGGCAAGAATAATCCAGTGGCCGACTGTCTGTCCAGAGCAAACGATGCTTCTGTGCATTTAGGTGTGGACTACCTCACCATGACCACAGACCAAGTGACTAACCAGGATATTCTGGCCTTTAAAGCGGCTGAATCCAGTTTGCATTTAGAGGGGATATTCTTTCATAGGTGTGGCATCGGCGGGTTTTTGATGCAGTTCATTCCCTTTCACACCCGGACGTTAAAGCTTCTGTTAAACTGGTAGGGGCAAAGTTTGTGTGGTCGAGACTCCGTAAAGATGTACGGACATGGGCGGCTTCCTGTTTGGCTTGCCAGCATGCCAAGGTGTAACAGCACACTAAGGCTCCACTGAAGCACTTTCCTGTTCTGCAACGAAAGTTTGAACATGTGCATGTGGACTTAGTGGGGCTGCTTCCACCTTCCAGAGGTTTTACCTATCTCCTGACAATGTTGGGCAGAACTATTCGGTGGCCGGATGCAGTTCTGCTGTCATCAACCACTCCTGGGTGTCCCGGTTTGGTGAGCCATTGGACTTGACCTCCGACAGAGGTCTTCAGTTCACTTCAGAGTTGTGGACTGCAGTGGCAGACATCCTTGGGATTAAACTTCACCGTATGGCTGCCTACCACCCGCAGGCCAATGGCCTTTGTGAGAGGTCCCTTTGCACAATGAAGCCTGCATTGCAGGTCTCCTTGGTGGATAATAGCTGGAAAGATCACCTGCTTTGGGTTTTGTTGGGCCTGCTTTCAGCTCCAAAAGAAGACCTGCGGATTTCTTCAGCTGGGCCAGCTTTTGAGGGCACCAAGGGAATTTCTTCAGGGTCCGGTGGGTTCGGTTGATTCTAACAGTTCTAAATGGGGAATCTAGATCTTTTGCCCAGTTGGCAGGACATCACTGCCATCCACAGGTGTTTGTGCCAAAGGACCCGATTTCTGTCGAGTATGTATTTATCCGCCATGACTCACACCGCTCACCACTTCAGCTTCCTTACGATGGTACATTCCATGTTTTGGAGAGGATTTTTTGGTGGAGTTGGGGGGTAATCAGGAGAGTGTTTTGGTGGCCACTGGATTATTCTTGCCAGCCACATGCTGAATGTCAGTGGTGAACTCTGATGAGTTGAAGCCAGCTCATGTGTTACCAGGGGACCCAGTTGGATTGGCTCAGCCACCTGAACACACAGAATGTCCCCCCAGTGTCTGTCCTCCCCTTACAGCTGGTTTGTCCCCCTCAGGTGGACAGTTTGGTAGCAGTCGATCTGGAAAGTCTCTTTCAATTTCAACCCCTGTTCCTGTGAAGAGAAACCGTGATGGCCGACTTATTAAACTCCCTAGTCGTTACTGTTAGGTATTTCAATTGATTTGTTTGTTGCTGCTATTTACTTTTCCCTTTGTGTGTTTTATTTTATGTACTTGTGATGATGTTTCATATGTTCAGGGGGGTCCTGTGTGGCGGATACAAAATACATATTTCATACCTGAATGTATGCTTTTATTGTGAAGGGGAGAAGGTGAGGTGAGAAGACACCAGTGGTTGTACTACATTCTATTTTTGACTTGAATTAGAAGACATTGAGAATAAAAAAAAGACTGACTATTTGAGCAGACAGATTTAAAGAGCCGCAGGAAAAAGGGAGGTGGATTAGCAGTGTTTGTGAACAACAGATGGTGGTATCCAGGACATGTTACTATGAAGTGTCATCTCTGTAGTCTAGACATTGAACTCTTGCAAGTAAGTTTCCGACCATATTGTTTACCAAGAGAGTTCACCAGTGTTATTTTGGCAGTTGTTTAAATGTCACCCTGAGCTGTTGCCGATAATGAATCTGCAATTTATGGTGATTTTAATCATGCCTTACTCTCTTCTACGTTGCCAATGTTTTACTATTTTGTCAGCTGCTCTACCCAGGAAAACAGGATTTTGGATTTGCTTTACAGTGATGTTAAGAATGCAAAACCTCTGGGAAAATCAAACCGTAATCATGTTTTTCTCTGCTCGAATACAAACCCCTAGTGAAGAGGCTGCCTGTTAGGAAGATAACTGTTAGGAAATGGTCACAGGAAGCAGAAGAGGCCCTCCAGGCTTGTTTGAAACAACTGATTGGACTACTCTCTGCCAGCCACCTGGAGATGACATCAGTGCCATGACTGACTATATCAGGGGTGTCAAACTCCAGTCCTCAAGGGCCGGTGTCCTGCAACTTTTAGGTGTGCCTCTGCTGCACCACCTGAATAGAATAATTAGGTTACTAGCACGGCTCTGGAGAACTGATCTACACAAGGAGGAGGTAATTAAGCCATTTCATTCCAGTGTTTTGTACCTGTGGAACATCTAAAAACTGCAGGAAAGTGGCCCTTGAGGACTGGAGTTTGGCACCTGTGGACTATCTTAACTTCTGTGTGGATGGCACCATCCCCACCAGAACAGTGAGATGCTTCCTGGATAACAACCCCTGGATCACCAGTGACCTGAAGGAACTTTTAAACAAGTATGAAAAGAGTCTCAAGGGAACATAAAGAGGAGTATTCAGAAACAGTTCAAAGTCAAGATTAGAGACAACAAGGAGAAGTACAGGAAGAGGCTGGAGAATAAACTGCTGAAGAATAATATCAGAGGGATGAAGAAGACATCCTGCCTGGTTCTGATACCAAAGAAAACATCCATGAGTCATCAACGACTGTAGGCCTGTTGCCCTGACATCCCACAATATGTCCTGTAGAGATTCCTGTTGGCCCATCTGAGTAAGAAGACAAGCTCATATCAAGACCCCTGCAGTTTGCTTTTCGCCACATAGTTGGAGTTGATGACTCCATCATACACCTGTTTCAACAAACCCACTGTCATCTGGACAAAGCAGGCAACGCCTTTGGCAGTTCCTTCCAGGGACCCTGGATGTATCATACAGTACACTCAAATTTAGTTGACCATGTTATGAGAAAACATATCTAAGATGAATTTAGATGAATTCCCATCCAGAGGAAGCATATGATGCCAGTAGGGAGAAACATCTCTCTATTAACGTACAAATGGTGATCTCCAACACACAGAAACACTATGGTGGTTGTCTCACAATTGATTTCCCTGTTTTTCCCATTCCTCAGGTTTTGAAGACTACAACTGAGGCATTGATAGAAGTTAACATCAGTAAAAACCTGGTTGGCTCAGCCATGGCAGGCAGCATTGGTGGATTTAATGCACACGCTGCCAACTTGGTGGCTGCCATCTACATAGCCTGCGGGCAGGTAAGGAGGTTCTTTTTAATCATGTTTATTCCTTTATTTTATTACACTTTAGCATTAAACATGTCTCTCCATGTGTGTTTACCAGGATCCGGCCCAGTCAGTGAGCAGCAGTAACTGCATTACTCTCATGGAGCCATCAGGACCAACACGGAAGGACCTGTACATCAGCTGCACTATGCCCTCTATAGAGGTGGGCACTGTGGGAGGAGGCACCAACCTGCCCCCTCAACAAGCCTGCCTCAAGGTATATACACATTCACACGCACACCCACAGGCCTACACTAAAACACACACAAACATGTGCACACACACTGAAACACACGCAGACACGTAAATCTGTTTCACTAACTCATAGTAAGGCTGAGTTAGCAAACAACATGCCTGAGTATCATTGTTTCCTCTGTAGAGTTTAACCAAGTACAGCTGGTTTTGTTAGGCCTGACAGTTGCACTGAACTGGATCAGTTTATTAAAATGACAGATTACTGTATTTACAACTCTCCAGCTGTCAGCCCAGCCAGTCAAAGAGCAGCCGAACTTTAACAGGATTCCTGTAGCTCCATAAACACACCGTTCGAATGGGTTACCTTTAAAGTTTCACAGGTTCAAGTGAGGAATTATTTCTTATTCTATGGGGGAGTTTTTTAGTTTTTTTTAATATTATGTTTATTCGATATTTTGAAAATTTATACAGAAATAACAATAACAGGACAAAACTTCTACAGCACTAATACAGAAAACAAAAAACAGGATGCATGTACATAAATGCAGGAGCACCTGATATTCCAGGTTGCTCCATGCAAGCTGCATTGAATTGAGTTTCTGTAAAGTTTAGGGTTCAGTATATACTGGTAATGGTTCGGTTTAGTTGGAGTTAGGCAATAGAAATGAATGGAAGTCGGTAGAAAGTTTCTGCACAGATAAAGAAAAATAACATGTGCATGTATTTGTTCAGATGCTGGGAGTCCAGGGTGCCAGTCAGCAGTACCCAGGGGAGAATGCCTGCCAGCTAGCCAGGATTGTATGTGCTACAGTGCTGGCTGGAGAGCTCTCACTGCTGAGTGCTCTGGCTGCTGGGCACCTTGTCAAGAGTCACATGACTCATAACAGGTAAGACCAAAACATGCTCACTAAAAGATTTAAATTCCCCACTTGTTCAAATCCTCCTTGAGTTGTATATTGTTGTATATTGATTTCCCGTGTAGTCCGGTCCATTCTCCTGTATTCCTGTCCTTTTAGCTTTTTCCCCATAAAAAAGCTAATTTAATTAGTAGTTCAGTTTCGGTTTGTTATGATATGTATGCATGGTTCAAAAAATGATTCCAGCTGTATTGTAAGAACTGTGGTTTTCAATAATTTTCTCTTATATATTCCTAAGGAACATTTTTTTGACTGGCACACAATCACCTTATTATCAAAACTAATTAGTAAAATTAATGGAACAGCTTGCATTTCAAAGGGGGTATCACGTAAAATCAACTTTTTTGAGTTTACATCAGGTTATAGTGATATTGCCTCATCAAAAACCCACCTGGAGTGTTGCTTTGGTTCTTTAAAGGATTTCTTAAACATCGTTGACGTTTGAGAAATTAGACCAAACAAAATGGATCAATATAGACAATATATTGGTTGGTACTACAGCTGAAATTTTGGACTTGTCAATACAAGTATACTAAGAGAAAATGCTTATGTTTGGAAGTATATTTACAATCACATCTCGGACTCTTCATCACCAAGTGCACCCATGAAAACCCATTTTAAGCTCTACAAAGCCCCTGTATACATTGCTACAAGAGACCTGTGGGAATAGCGCTGCTTTGTTCTGCAGGCTTATTTAGAAGGGAGGTGTTGGAGTTTGGCTTATGGTTGCATGCTTTTGAACAGAACAACTTAAAGGTTCTCAGGACAGAATACTGAGAGTGTGATTATAATCTTTTATTTGCAGATCTAAGGTGGACTTACATGGGACTCAGGGAACATGCAGCAGGAGAGGCTCAATGCAGACTGAAAGAAGTTAGGTCTTGTTCAAGAAACTGGTTGGAAGCCATAAGGAGTAAACCTTATGGTTTGAACAGATTAATCATTTATCAATGAAGAAAAGACCTCACCTGTGTTCCACTGCTCTTAATACAATATAATATTTTGATCAAGTATTGTTCAGTCCATAAAAAAATCTTAAGCAACTCAGTTTTTCTTACTGCATCTACTTGTATTTGATGATTTTTGTCATCAAGCACTTTTGCCAAAATAATCACAAACTGAGATGTACAAAGGTAAGACTTAAGCTCAATAAATATTTCTTGCTGGGTAGTCATACTCACCAGCAAAGTTGCTTTTTACACATTGTTGTTTCCTTTTTTCATCAGTCTTTGCTACTAAAATGCTCTGTGTCAGAACTGGGGGAACCCACTAGGAACTATAACAGTCCAGATGATCCAATTCTGATTGATGATATACATTTATTAATGCATGTTATTAATTTTAACATGTATCCTAGGACAAAGAAATGGAATAATTCTAACTGACCTAAATGATACAAATGGCTCAAAACTGAGCCATTTGTATCATTAGGGTCTTTCTAAAGCACAAGAAAAGGGGGAAAGTGAAACAAAATCTCCTTTGCAATGCATTTTTGACCTCTGCTTTACAAATGCAGAACTGGCCTGCAAGAGGAAATGTGGGATACTGAACTAGAAACCAGTTTTATTCAAAGGTTCTGCCTGGTAGTTCGCCATAGATTGACGAAGTCAACAAACCAGTACTTAAAGTTGACGAGTCATTATCCAACATTTTCCACTTTTTTAAAGAAATGCAACAAAGATTAACAATGGTTAATCAAATGCTTCAAATATTTTGGGTGATTATCTAATATATATAGGAGAGGGAAGGTCATCCGCACAGAATTGGTCCAGAGCTAAGATCCTGTGGGACTTCCAGATCCAGACAGACAGAATGGTAATGGCGAACCAACCAGACATTGTCATAGTGGATAAACAACAGAGGAAAGCCGTTGTGGTAGATGTAGCAATACCAAGCCACTGCAACATCAGGAAAAAGGAGCACGAGAAACTGGAGAAATACCAGGGCCTCAGGGAGGAACTGGAGAGGGCCTAGAAGGTGAAGACCACAGTGGTGCCTGTGGTCATCGGGGCCCTCGGGGCAGTCACCCCCAAACTGGAGCAGTGACTACAACAGATCCCAGGAACAACATCAGACATCTCAGTCCAGAAATGTGCAGTCCTTGGCACAGCCAAGATACTGCAGGACCCTCAAGCTCCCAGGCCTCTGGTAGAGGACCCGAGCTCAGAGGATAAGAACCACCCGCTTTGGTGAGAAGGGAAAAATGTTTATATATATAAAAAAATTCCCTATATATATATATATATATATGTATATATATATAAAATTTGTCTTTTCCTCAGGTTATACTTTCTGTATTTCTTAGCCATTGTAAAGGGTAATATTTTGAAGACTGTATTTTTTTTTTTATTGCTTCTGATTGTAGTCATTATTCACCCCTACAGGTTTAGGAAATGCAAAAAAATAAAACAAAATAAATAAATCCCGTTGTGTTTTCTAGGTGGATTTATTAAAGGCTTTTGGAGCTATTGTGGGAGATCTACTTAGAGCTCTGGAGCCATAGATTGAAGACCACTCTCTTAGAAGAACCGAAGCATGTAAACGAAAGAAAGGTTTCTAGGTTAGGATTTTTAAAATATTTTTTCTATGGGATTTTTTTCTATTTCAGATGGCGGAGAGAGTAGGATCATAGTCAGCTAGTTCCCCAGAGTCGGGTAAAAAAAGGTCCACAACAAAATAGGAACTTGATCGATGAGTGGGCATGAGTGGAATAAGCAAGAGAAGAAACCGTAAAAACTATAAAAAGCAGGACAGAACCAAAGAGCTGGCTGTAATGGAAGAAATGTCCATTAGAGTCAATGGAGTAATGGCTCGTAAGTTTTTTTTTTGTACTAGTGAGCACAAAAAAAAAAAAACTCCAGCAGAGAAACTCAGAAAATTCAAAACAGGTACCCCTTATTTTGGCACTCTGATCATTTTAAATGTCTAGGCATTACTATTCCAAAGGATCTAAAAAAACTATTCAAATATAATTATGTTCCCATGCAAAAAAGAGTTAAAGAAGATATTACAAGATGGAATCTTACTCCTTTTCTAAGTTTTAGCTCAAGAATGAACTTGATTAAGGTGAACATACTTAAGCAAGTATGTTCCAAACTTTGCCAATTGAAATAAATCAAAAAGTTTTTAATGAATGGGACAAATTACTATCAAGATGTATTTGGCAATGTAAAAGACCGAGAATTGGATATAAAGTCTTAGAACTGGAAAAGACAATGGGAGGTTGGGGGTTGTCTTCCCTTACAGATTATTATTTAGCAGCACAAGCAAGAACACTGATATACTGTTACGAACCAACATATAAGGCTCAATGGAAATCTATTGAAACAAAGACGACACCCATTCCTGTACAGGCAATATAGATAACCGGTGGATGAAAACAACCTTTAGAGCGTGGGAAACTATTGCTAAAGAAAATGCACTAGGGAACGAGCTAGCAGTCATAAAATGGGTTGCATATGATTCTGACTTTACACCAAATAAACTGGACGCCAGAGAATCACTGCTCTATGCACATTAATGAACAACAACATCTTAAATGCTTTCGAAACACTGAAGAGAAAATATGCGTTGGGCAGTAGGACTTTTATCAATATTTACAAATAAGGAATTTTGTTAACTTAAAAATTAAACCAATTACTGACAAGAATGTTAACTTAATGGAAATTTTTATGAATACCTATTAATCAAAAATTAAAGGGAAAATTATCTCGCTTATCTATAAAAACTTAATAGATCTTAAAAATAATTCAATCTTGCATATCAAAGCAAGATGGGAAAGAGAGCAATTTAACAATAACAGAGGAGAAATGGACAATAATGTGGAGATGTCAATGAACATATAATAAATCTCTACCATGGCAAGAATTTGGATCAAAAAATCTGCTAAGATTCTTTATCACACTGGCTCAAAAATGGCACTGATGGAAATCCTCCTGTATGCTGGAGAAAATGCAGAAATCAAAACGCAAACCATTATCACGTCTTCTGGGAATGCCCAATTATAAAAGATTATTGGAAAAAGATAAATAGTGCCTTACAAGATATTTTTAAGCAGAACATTTTCTTGGAGTGCAAGTTGATGTATTTCGGGATAATTCCTCAAAAAGCCACAAAAAGAAACAAATATCTGATGACTATTTTATTAACAGCAAGTAAGAAAAACATTACAAGAAAATGGTTATCACAAGACAAATCAACTTTAAATGACTGGATTGACATAAATTTTTTAACATATATAAAATGGGAAAAATAACAGCCTCTCTCTATCACTGAACAATTCGACCAAAGGTGGCAGATATGGGTAAACTATGTAAAACCTAAAAGACCTGATCTCATTTTTAAAGACCAATCTTGTTCTTCATCCTTGGTAATCCAATCTTGTTGGATTGGTATGGCTATCCTACAATAGCCATACTTCATAATTAATTTATACAATTTTTTTGTTAGTGTATTTTTTTTCTCTCTCTCTCTTCTTTTCCTTAGTTTCTTCTTTTACACTTTATTTTCTTTATTATAATTTTATAATCTTTCTCCGGGAAGTGCAGTTGCATTTTTGATTTGACTGTTACAAGTCAAATCAGGTATGTTCTACTTGTTCATCTTATTTCAAATGTTGAAGTTAGTTTGGTGATGTAGATGCCTAATATAATGTAAATGATACTTTCTTGAGAATCAATAAAGATATAATTTTAAAAGAAGAAAAAAACATCTTGCATTGTTCAGGTATCAAAGACACAGCATCCCTGTGACTCCAAGGACTACAGGCCTGTGGTGTCAGATGACTCACTTGTGGTTGGTTATATCATTAAGGGTGATGAGACTGCGGACAGGGCTGCTGTGGACAACTTTGTCACATAGTGTGGACTGAACCACATGCTGTTCAATGTGACAAATACCAAGGAACCGGTGGTGGATGTGAGGAGCAGGATCAGGGCACTGGTGACCCCTGTTACCATCCAGAGGGTCAGTGTGGACTTTGTGGAGAATTATTGATGAAAAACTAGATTGTGTAAAGAACACTGATGCTGTGTACAGGAAGGGCCAAAGTCGCCTTTACTTTCTGAGGCAGCAGAGGTCATTCAACATCTGCCGGACTTTGGTCAGGATGTTTTATGACTCTGTGGTTGCCAGTGCCATCCTGTACACTGTGTGCTGGGGCAGCAGGCTGAAGGTGGAGGACACCAACAGACTGAAAAACCAGTAACGTCGCTGGAATGGAGCTGGACTCTCTGACATGTTGGAAAATATTTTTGTTAAAATTTATAGTTCTGAAAATATTAGCGAAGAAGGAAAAAATTAAGAGAAACAACAATTTTAGAGAACAAGGATTTATTGCAGCAAATGGAAGATACAAATGATTCATTTAATATGTTGTTTAAATGTGAAAGATGTGGAGAAAAAGAAAATGTAGAACATGTATTGATGAATGGTTAAACATATGAACCTGAAAGGGAGAGACTCACAAGAATGGTCAAGAATGGAGTCTTAAAGGAATATTGGGATATGAAGGAAATATAGTGGATATTTACAGATTAAGGAAAGCATTATTTATTCATCTTCAGGGTACAAAATTAAAAAGAATTTAATAGATGTAAAGCAGTGTTGCTACACACTCTTATACTGTAGGTGGCGGTATGCACCTTAAAGTTGCTTTCGATCTGCTACAATAGGAAAGAAGAAAAAGAAGTAGTAGCAGAAGAAGAAGAAGAAGAAGAAGAAGAAGAAGAAGAAGAAGAGGCAGTATGCTCCTTTTTACAAAAACATGGAAAGTTTCTCCACAGATCTGCCACCTTACAGGTTCAAAGCTTCACCTGGGGACAGCCAAGAGAACTGCGGTGACAAACTTTCATCAGGTAACAGCCAGGGACAGGAAATCTGGGTTTTTTTAAACTCATGGTGTAAACTGGGTCCCGTTTCAGAAAGTGGGATAAGTGATAGAGCCAAGTAGATGAAAGCCGTTTTAACATAAATTCGGCTCCGTCTGACTATCCGTAATTACATTCCAGATACCTGAAAATGCATTTTGACTCGACAAAACTACATTTTGACTATCCGGAATGGTAATTTAAGATATCTTCAATTACATTTTGATTAGTCAAAATTCCTTTCAAGATATCTCAAATGACGTCACTGGATTTGTAATTTGATGAGACACGTATCCGGAATTACGATTTAAGATATCTTCAACGTAATTATCACTAGTCAATATTACAATTTTAGATATCTGAATTAAGAATGACGTTGAAGCCCCTTTGTGCTGTCCAAACAGTTGCCTGTAGAATTTTGTTTTCTGCACAAAATTAGAAAGAGGTCAGCAATGTTGGAAATGCGGAGAACTTCATAAACTGTAAGACTGCTAATGATATCTGCAAAAAATATCCTGTTTATTCATTTCCAACGAACCGAATGCACTTAAGAACAGCTTTGAAAAGCTAAAACTGCTTTGTCAATCAATTTTCAACATGAAAGTTGTTCATTTTCAAACATCTTTTTTTGTTTTTTCTATTTTTCATTGTTTTATTAAACTTTCAAATTGCCACGTAAATTAGTGACGCTTTGACTAGACAGAATGCTAATTCAAGATATCAGTAATGTCATTTTGACTAGTCAGAATGTTCATTTAAGATATCTTAAACAGAAAAGCTGAATAATTCAAGATATCTCTATTTCATTTAGAGATGCGTTAAAAGGAATTTTGACTAGTCAAAATTATAATTCAAGATATCACTCATTTAGTTTTGTCTGGTCATTATTTGCTTTTAAGATATCTATAATTTAATTTCCACTGGTCAAAACTACATTTCTCCTATCCAAAAATACATTTAAGATATCTTGAATTATGGACTAATTAGAGATATCTTTGATTTGAATTATGACTAGTCAAAACTACAATCGAGATACCTTGAATTTACTTTTTGACTAGTCATAATTTAATTGTAGATATCTGAAATGTGTATTTCAGTCCCTATACAAAACAATGGTAAATCTGACGTCATTTTGACTCGTCAGAATGTAAGTAGAGATATCTTAAATTGCTAAAACGTCTAGTCATAAAACAATTTGAGATATCTGGAATGTAAGGGCAGTAAAACCGAATTTATGTTAAAAAGGCTTGCCATAAAAGATCAAGTACCTCTGTTCAGCTGACACCCGACCCACGTCAAAAAATCCAGCGAATAGTCTGATTGGTAGTGCTCCGTTTACACTACAAAACTACAGCACTACTCGGTGCTGTAGTTTTGGAGCTAGAGCAGCTCTCGTGCAACCCGGATGCAAAAAAGTGGTGAATTCGCCCTTTATTGAAGAGTCACAAAACAGATAAAGGTTTCACAAATCCTAAACATGGTTTTCAATGTTCTGCTCTTAGTTGAGAATAATTTAGTCTAGGTTTGAAGAGTGTTGTAGTTTTGGAATTGGAGCAGTCATGCTATGACAGAGATCCAAAAAGTGGTGAAATCAACCTTTATTGAAGTTTCACAAATCAGAAAAAGGTTTTACAAATCCCAAACATGGTTACAAATATTTTTTTCTATTACAGCGGAATAATCCAGTCCAGGTTTGAAGAGTCTAGGTGTTGTAGTTTTTAAACTAGATGATTAAAGATGCGGAAGGTAGTGAAAAATAAGGTAGAATCGCCCTTTAGCCATTTCCCGAATCAGAAGCTAGAATTGGAAACCAACTTCAGCTTCGTCATTTATCGTGCGATTAATTGATTTTTTGTTTATCGTGACAGGCCGTCAACTTTAAACATTTTTTTAACTCAAAAACATGACAAGTCGGTGGATGAATGACTGCCTTAGCACCCAGACAACAGGCTTAGCAGGTTTTCTGGGGGAACCTGACTTTGTTTTGTGTGCAAAGCTAAAGTTGGCTTCTGATTATAGCTTCCCAATTGGTAAATGGCTAACCTTGAGTGTCTACTCTAGCTTAAAAACTGCAAGACGCTTTACCCGTGACTAGAATATTGTGGCGGTTATTATAGTAACTGTTGGCTGAAGATAAATTGATTTCAATAACTGCAGAAGTAAGGGAGCTCAACATCAGACTTTCTGCAATTTAACCTTTGCTTTGTCTTTTTAAGTTGCTGGAATGTTTTTTTTACATTGCCTAAATAATTTGCTTTTTAAATCTTCAACTAACTTGGTTTTCCCCCTGATTTTAGCTCCACATGCTCTCTGTCCTGCAAAAGGCTCGAGGTTGGACATCACACTGCCTGCATCCCAGTGTCCTTCAGCCTGCTGGGGAGGTCAGACAGTTCACTGCTAGTCACACATTTACATTCACAAATGCTTATTATGATGTTGGTCTTTAACAGTTTTGATTTCTCAAGGTAAAATAACTATGTAACATACAACTACGATATAAAACAAAAATCACACTTTGATGTTTAAGCTCCACATATGGGCTTAGATACATCCATTTACTCTAAATATAATAATTTGTGCTGAAAAATTTGGGAGCTATGCTTATGACAAAGCCTGTCACAATAAGTAATAAATCAGTTAATCATAAGATAATAAGTGACCCAATTCTGATTTTCTTTTTTTTTTTTATGCCTTAATGCAACCTGTATTCAATCTTTTCATGATAGTCTCAACAACACAGATCAGATATTTTTCTAATGCAACCCTGGCCACTTCAATATTTGATACGGATCCAGTTCAAATGTGACCTAACATTCAGTTTGGATCCAACCGACCTAAACATCATGCATACTACAGAATTGTAAAAAGCCTCTATTCTGTGTGCTGACATGTGCAAATGTGTCGGCACACACTGACTGAAATGAGGATTAGGTTGTTAATACGCTGGCTGCAGACGGACAACAAATTCAAAATTGTAAGCTATACTCCACCCTTGCTTACTTTTGCAAAACACGGAGCACTACTTTTTGTGGCTGTTGGCGAAATATTGAGCATGCGCTCTATGTGTAACATTATTGCGGCCTCTACTGCGCATCCAGGACACTTTCCAATTGTTTACAGTTCACACTGGAGATCGCATACAAGTAGGCCTGTCACAATAACAGATTTTGCTGGGCGATAAATTGTCTCAAAAATTATTGTGATAAACGATAATATTGTTTGAAGACCTTTTTACATTGATTTAGTGGAAATTACGTAATAATACATGCGATTTCCTGCCAAAGATAGATACACTTTACTTTCAAAAGACACTTAACACTGGGACTGATACACAAAATAAATAAAACAACCAAAACCAAAAATAAAATCGATTCTTAGTCTCCATTAACAATAAATGTACTTGAATAAAAACAAAACATAAAGCCAAAGTGGAAATAAATACTGCATTCAACCAAAAGAGTGCAGATTATGAAGTCTGTATAGTATATTGGCCTTCAGTAATCATTAGATTTAAATAGAGAGACATCCGACTGCCTGATGCAATAGTTCAAACTGCAGGATTTTTTACCCCGAACGACAATTTAGTACGTTATTCGTTCTGAGATCGTCACTAGTGTTGTGTGTTACGGTAGATCGTTGTGCCGCTCCGATCTAAATCAAGGATTTATCCAGACTGGGAGAGTGACGCAGTCTGTTGAATGTGACCGGTAGCCAATCAGAAAGCGCGGATTCTCCTCGTGCTTTCTGAGGGGAAACACGGAGGGAATCCCGAACTGCTGACACAGTGCAACCTGAAGTCCAGCAGACATCGGAAACAACATGAATGTTTATTCAACAGTTCGTGCAAAGAAAATATCAATAACTAGGGGAGGAGTTGGAGCGAAATTTCTACCAGAAAACTCGGTAACTTTTCAGCTGTTCTTCGTTAACGTGACATAAATAGTTATAATGATTTTCATTCAGTCAGACTGACACTAGCTACATGCATTGCAGGTAGATTGTAGTAAGGAATTGATTAATGCCTGGTTTCAAAGTTAGTGAACTGGACTTATTATTTTGTGTCCATTGTTGGACACAACACGGTTTCGATCGAACCGTTATACCGAGGATTTCTGTCGGTTAATGTGTCTCTCAAGTTTTGATAAAGGGCCGACAATCAGCGACATAAGAATGGTGCAGCACGCGCTGGGCATTACACTAAGGAAGTAAGGAAGGGAGAGTTAATGGAGAGCAGCGGAGTTGAGCCTTTTTTCATTCAGTGTCATCAAGAGTAAGAGAAAAAGGCAGGAAGAAACGATATAGCCGATAATTAAAATGAGGTCGATAGTTTTAATTTATCATGCGATTAATTGATTTATCGTTTATCGCGACAGGCCTACATGCAAGTCACATATATATGAAATTTGATTACTGCAAAATAATCCAATTTGACGGAATTAGGACACTTAGGGCTGCAGTTGAACATAGCATTAGTTTTTAAACAGTCCTTTGTGGTCACAGTGATACTCTTATGATGCATTCAAGTGGGCGACTGTGGTTGTGTGGCAGAGTTGTTGTCTTGCAATCCAAAGATTCCAGCTTCCTCCGACCACATGTCGATGTGCCTCTGGGCAAGGCACTTAACCCCAAATTGCCTACCGGTCTGTGTATCGGTGTATGAATGTGTGTGTGAATGGGTGAATGTGACTCTAGTGTAAAGTGCTTTGAGTGGTCAAAATGACTGGAAAAGCGCTATATAAGTTCAGTCCATTTACCATTTTACACCTTGCACTTGTAATTCAATTCAGTTTTGTTGTCTCAAGGCACTTTACAAAAATCACTTCAGTTCAATCTCACAGACATACTAATTGATGCTAGATATCAAACAGTGCAGTCCATGTTTACTTAAATGAATTAAACAAATCCATCATCAATTTCTAATATTATATATTAAACTATATGTTCATTTCTATTTACTCGTTACTTGGTTTCACCCCTTATTTGGATGAATAACAATTTTCAGAAGCCTGATATTTCTTTTTAAGCACATCATTTTTTTGCTGTTGATTTTATGAAATATTCTAATCTTCTGATATCCTGGATTTTCCCAGGCACCTTAACATCATTATCCATAGTCATCAAATTGTAAGTCTTGAAATATTTTTGTATTTGAAATACATTTTTTACAATATACTAATTTTGCTTTTTGAAACAAGGACATAGACATAAAACAGTTTCACAATATTTAAAGTGTATTGGTATGTCAGATTAAGAAAATGCTAAATTACAATCTATGCTGGTCACCTGTCAAAATATCAAACACAACAATAACGCAAGTCTCTCAAATGTTTAGTGGTCTTAATTAGTAGCCAATAAACACATTTTTATTCTGCTTCAGCATTCTGGAATAAGAGATTTCTACTAATAGAGTGGATCTGACATTCCAGCACCAGGAACAGCAGCACTCCAGAGGTCAAATTTGCTCTGCATCAAAGGCTGATGATGCTCATTATTTGCTATAGGTTTTTCAAAGCTACATCCACTTAGATACACATCATCAAAGTCATTCAATATAAAATGTGATCACCAAGCAAATAAGTCAGTAGATCACATAGTTTCTTTAAAGAAAAACCTTTCAAAGAGTCATCCCTAAATATAGATCCATCTTCAAGCACCGACAAGACCAAGCAGAATTCCTAACAACGGTTTGATTTCATCATGTTGCAGCATTTTAAAGTGATCTGTGAAAATCTTAAAAAAGTGACGAGTAAAATACTGATTTTATCTGAAAGCAAACAAATACACAAAAGTAAAAGCACACAGAAAAACTTGGGTTTTTTAATAAATGAAATATTAAAAAGAGCCTGGTGATATTTAAATCCAATGATAAGTCTTTTTACTATGATAATGATTTGAACCTGGTAGAACTTTTTTCATTGTAGAATATCTAATTTTTCAGCTTAAAGCAGAATTTGAGTAATCTAGGAGATTGAGGTTTGACCATAATTTGCCTTCGGTTCGATTAAAGGTTCTGGACAATCTGATCACAAATAACATCCATCCATCCATCCATCCATTTTCTGACCACCCTTCTCCCTGACGGGGTCGGGCGTTGCCGGTGCCTATCTCCAGCTGCGTTCCGGGCGAGAGGCGGGGTACACCCTGGACAGGTCGCCAGTCTGTCACAGTCACAAATAACATTTCAACCAGAATTCCTACCATAAAATAACTAATCAACTTTATTTATAAGGCACTTTAACATCAGCAACAGCTGAAACAAAGTGCTAAGCATGAGAGAGAATTCAACAGATGTGGCTTCTGTGGATTTCTCAGACATTGGCTTTGACCCAACAGCAATTCAAGGACACAGTGTATGAAGAGACCTAAAATAATTGTTGCTGCAAATGTGGTGTCAGCTAACCCTTTACTGCAGTGACTTTTCAACACAGTTACAAAGGGGCTTCCAGTGGACAGCTTAGTGTTTCCAACAACAACAGTGAGTACCTCACAGTATTATTCAAACCCCATTGTTATGGCAACAGATCCAATATCTGTGTCATTCCTTAGACACTGGAAGTAAGGACGCGTGAAAACTATGAATTTAACAAAAAAAAGATTTATCTATAAAAATGATACAAATACAAAAATGACAGCTACAGTTTACAATTTCCTTTTCCTTCTTTCTATCTATGCACAGTTTTACACGGTCAAAAACTGTATTGCGCCGTGTCTAAATAATCCGTTAAGTGAACAAACTGTCAATAGAACTGAACTTTATAACATATGCTCAACAGGAACTAAGCCTTTCAAAATAAAACTAAACTTCACAATAAAAATTGTCTGAACAAATAATCTATCTAAGTGTAATAAAATAAAAAAACATCAAACAAATTACTTAAATATTTTCTATTTATGGCTCTAACACCCATGAATAGAGCAATGTTACACAGATCTGGAGTGATCGGGCCAGATCACTCCAGATCTGTTTGAGGAATATAATGGTTTGTTATTTAATTCATTTAAAAATAACGTAATATACACGCTGTGGATAGCATGACCCACGTTTGGAGGCCTTGAGTCCTCGACGCGGCAATTGCGGGTTCAAATCCCGGACCGACGATATTTGCTGCATGTCTTCCCCCCTCTCCTTGCCCCTTTCCTGTCGGCCTACTTTCATATAAGGGAAACTAGAACCCACCAAAAAAACCCTCTGAAAAGGTGGAGTATTTATGCTTAGCCCACCTGAGTCAATAGCTAACACTTCTGCTAATTGTAGTTATAGCTGAAATTCTTTTGGGAGTTTATTTCTACCAGCTTTGCACAACTAGAGATGTGTCTAATGACTGCTTAAAAATGAAAAAGGTTGCCTCACCCAATTAGCTGTTTACACTACTATACTGATAAACAGGCTAAAATATATTCACACATGATTGTTTTCCTTATTGCAGGTTCTTCATGCTCATGAGTAACTTTTCTTAATCTCATTTGGATCACTTTGACATAGGTGTCTCTCTGATCCTACAAAAATAATGCACCATCTTGAGCTGAGCCTCACCTGGGATTGATCAACCTCTCACTGACTGCACTGGCTGCCATTCTATGGGAGCATGCTCCTGTCTGTACGTCGCCAATACAAGGGCTAAAAACATTTAATACATGAACTGATTTTCCATAATTTATCTTATTTATATAATATACAGTGTTTTATGTGACCAATTGTGTGTGTAATGGGATTTGTGTGCTGAGGAGCGATCAGAAACTGCAGAGAACAGATTCGAAGTGAGGCAGGCAGTTCTCTTGCCTCATGGCAGGGGGCGCTGATGATCCCAGACATTATGACTCCACAACTGCAGAGTAAGAGACAGTAACAGAGAGCTGGCCATATAGTAAAGTCAAGTCCAGTGATATTTTTATAGCTTACAATATACCACAGCTATTACTTATTAATAACTGCAAAATAAACATTAAGCCTAAAACCATATTACTGCAACAGACTGAATGTTCTGCTCTTTGTGTGGGAAATATCTGCGTGTTGTTTTGGGGGGGGGGTTGTGGCGTTGTTAGTTGTTGCTATGGCAACAAGTTTGCGCGTAGCTGCGCTGATACAGAGGGCGAGAAAGACGTGGTTTTGATTTGTACTTTAAAGGTATCACTTCCACCTCTTCTTCTTCTTCATGGCAATTAATAGTTCGTTGCACTGCTGGTGTGAAGTCAGCTTTAATGAAACTCTTTAAAGTTGTTCTTGTTACAGCTTCAGTTTCCCTGACACCAACATCGAACTAAAATACAACGTAAACTTCAGTGAGATGGTGTCAAGAATACAATATCGACATAAAAAATGACATAAAACATATAAACATACCTCGCTGGCTGACCCTTCCTTTTGAGGTAGAAATGAGGTCATTAAATAAATTCTTAAACTTAAATCATCTTTCTACATTTACTTGCCAAAGCGATGCTGTCATATCGCAAGCGTCTCTGGTTACTTAGCAACATGCTGGATTTCACTTCCTACCTTAATCTTCCAAAATAAGAGTTGTAACAACAAAAAATATAAATATTACAAAATAAAACATGTAAACTAAAACTATGGCAGTAAAAAAGGGTTTTCTCTTTGCTGTTAAGCACAACATGAAAATATTATCTACATGTCCAAGTTTGATTGAGTTATCGGAATTATTCTTCAGCGGCAGTGAGGCTATGCATGACATGTAAAAGCAGAACAATCTTTTTGCCTTCCCGCGTTGTCCGCATGCGCGAAATTTCTTCATGTAAACAAGAACATGCTGGGGGTTTATATTTGTAATTATGATTATGATTAAGTCAGTGCTTCACCAACTATGAACCTCACTGCACATCACTGATGGAGTTACATTGCAAGTTACATGCTATGTGGGAAAGATTCTACTGTTTTTTTCTTTGTCTCGATTAACTTTTTTTATTATCTTATCGGGCATATTCAACGTGTTTGATTGTCTTGGCCTGATTATCGCAGCCTGTGTATTTTTCCCTGACTGAACACAGCTTGTTCAATGTGACAAGTAGCCAATCAGAAAGCGCGGTGATGTAAGAACGGAGGGGAATCCCAAACAGTTGACGTGGCAACTGAGAGTCCAGTGGACATCAGAGGTTATATGTGGAAATGTTTATTACTATATGTAAAGGTCATTTTTATATATGCTTATTATATGTGGTTATGTTTATTGAGTTAAAAATGTTAACTATGAAATAACATAACTCACCTCCAAATCATAGTGCAGCAAATACAGCAGCAGCTCCATTTTATTAAACGCCTTTTCTTCTTGTTACGTCTTTTATCGCTTAAAATGATCCACAAACTATCACTACTGCTCCTACATCATCATCCTGTTTGATTATTATAAATTCATGTATAATGTTGGGGTTTTACTGGATTTTCTTCTGGAATCGGGATGTCTGAGTGGAATCGGTTCTTGTGGTGTTGCTCCTGCCGTGTGTCGTGTGTGGTCACAGAAGTTTGGAAAATCGTGCTGCGAGAACCAGACCTAAAACTCACAATCCCCACTCCTCTCATCACTTCTCGACCACTGTCCTATAGCGCTCTCTGACTCTGGTCGCTATGGTAACATTTACGTATCCCTTCAAAATAAGACACATATGCACCACAAAAACGAACATTTTACTTGTTATCCTACTGGAAGCATCCATCAGAAGATGGTACACTGTGTCGTAAAAACTGGTATGAGGAGGTGAGATCTGTCCAGGTTCACGCAGAAAACAGATCATAACTGGCCTGAGAGACTGAAGTAATCTTGTATGATGATCCAATGTTGATTACGGAAAAATGTATTATGTTGAAGTATTAATGATCATGAAGTAAATTCTGAAGTTGATTGTGATAAAAATATAAACCATTTTATGAAAACCATTTAAACAATGTAGTATAAACATGCTGAATCAAGAGTAATAAGTACTACAAAGTAATGATTGAAAAGATCTATTAAAAGCAATTGTGTTGATGAGTCATATGTCTGTATAGCATATAAAAGATTAAAATCAGAATGAGTAAGAGTTTAGGGACAGTTTTGGTGGGTGCGCAGGTAAGCCTGGACATGTTAGGATAATGACCAAATATGGAAGAACATACACCAGAGCAGAAGGGAACAACTAATGACCAAATATGGAAGAGCATGAAGCAATCACATGCTGGGGAGTCAAATGATCTGCTCCCCATACACAACAGTGAAAGAAAAGCATATAAATAAGCGGAGAAACTGAGAGCTGGGGTTCTTCGTCTTCAGCAAGTGGATCGAGCAACAGCGGGCCAAGAGGAGCTACAACCAGGACCCAGAGGGAGGACAACCTCACACTTCGCTGGAAGAAAAGACGGGACCCGATGCCCAACAGCTCTGGCTCCTAATTCGACCGAGGCTCCGCTCTCAATCCAACGTTCTCAAGATTTGCTGCAACGGACTTGGGGACCGGACAAAGATCACAAAAGTGATGAAGATCTGGGACGTTTGAAAGACAACTACTAGTCAACTTTGTCCTGTTCGAAAGAGGATTCGTCATGCCAAGACAAGACTGTTCAATACTATTCAAGCCTTCTGTTGCCGAGATCATTTACCATCTGGGTATGAGTTTGCGCTGCACAGTGGCGCAGTGGGTAGCGCTGTTGCCTTGCAGCAAGAAGGTCCTGGGTTCGATTCCCAGCCCGGGGTCTTTCTGCACGGAGTTTGCATGTTCTCCCTGTGTGTGCGTGGGTTCTCTCCGGGTTCTCCGGCTTCCTCACGCAGTCCAAAAACATGACTGTCAGGTTAATTGGCCTTCCCAAATTATCCTTAGGTTTGAGTGTGTGTGTGCATGGTTGTTTGTCCTGTTTGTCTTTGTGTTGCCCTGCGACAGACTGGCGACCTGTCCAGGGTGACCCCGCCTCTCGCCCGGAACGCAGCTGGAGAGGCACCAGCAACTCCCGACCCCGTTAGGGAGAAGGGTGATGGAAAATGGATGGATGAAATGGTATGAGTTTGCCTGCACCCCAAAAGCCTACCTTAGTGAATAGATGGCGCCGATTAGGGAAAAGTGTTAGAAAAGAGTTATGTGATTTTATTGAGATTTAAATTTTACTTCTAAATGATTTGTAATCATTGGGAATTAATCTTTTTGCCATTTACCCCTGCTTAAAGCTTGCTTAAATAAATATATACATATTAAAATTCTAATGAGATTTGTGGACATTGAAATTAATTGAGTCATCCTTGTTAATATTAGTTCTTCTATCTGTAGTAAAACCGAATGTTCATGGTCCTAGAAAAATGGTGGCTTCAAACTTTCCTTTAGTAGAGATAAAAATAATGACCCTGGGACTTACCAAGTCACTAAAACTAATCTAGCCGTTAACAAGTGCTCGTTATTCTTAGAGAGAGGGCTACCGTTAACAGAAGTGGTTATTGGGGTTATGCACTTGTGAGGGCTACTCAACTGATTGCCACTTAACTGAAAAGGGTCATAACTTCTGGATTGAAGGTAGTTAGAGCTAGACGAGTCTCTCTCGACACCAGCTTAGACAGATTGTCCCTCTCAGACCTTCAGCAGGGTAATACCCAGGTTCTAGGGACTTTCCAGACCCGTTAGACGGAGAGCTGGTCAGTAGTCAGCCCAGAGGAGTTGTGAGAGTTAGGGCAGGGCTGGCTATTGCGTGATAACCGGAATGGACATGGTCAGCAACAATACTCGGGTAGACTGTGGCATTGACATGATGCTCAATTGGTTCTGATGAGCACCATCATCACCAGCCTGAACTGTTGATACAAGGCAGCATGGATTCATGCTTTCATATTGTTGACGCCAAATTTTGACCCTGCCATCTGAATGTCACAGTAGATATCGACCTCCTCTGACCTCTGGGATCAACAAGGCTTTTAGATCCACAGAACAGCCGCACACTGGATATTTTCTCATTTTTGGACCATTCTCTGTAAACCCTAGAGATGGTTGTGTGTGAAAATCCCTGTAGATCAGCAGTTTTTGAAATACACAGACCAGCCCGTCTGGCACCAATAACTATGCCACATTCAAAGTCACTTAAATCTCCTTTCTTCCCCATTCTGATGCTTGCTTTGAACTGCAGTAGATCGTCTTGGCCACATCTACATGCATTGAGTTGCTGCCATGTGATTGGCTGATTTGACGTATGCCTTAATGAGCAGTTGGACTGGTGTCCCTAATGAAGTAGCTAGTGAATCTGTTTTTCATGTTTGTTGTATTATCAGTAACTTTAACACTCACTCCTTTGTGCAGACAGCCATTAACCCAATGAAAAGTACTTTGGGACACTGCATATTTTTATCGATGTCCGTACTTATCCAGCGGGTTTGTGCCGGGCTGTGGAGAAGCAAATGTTACATCTGAGCATGCTATTGGAGTCAACTGTCTGTCTGAATGACACTTCTCAAAAAAAATAACAATCTGCCATTGACATGTCAATTTCTTTTATGATCCGGTCAAAGTCTTCATAGACCCCTTTTTCTCTTTGAGGAACAAATCATCTGCTTTAGCTACCAATGTGGTCATTCCAGTTAGTTAGTTAGATCATCTACTGGAATTTCCATAGCTCTGTCAATAGCTTGCCTTTTGTTCTCCAAATCTGTAACTCTCTCCAACTATTGACTTCATTCATCCAAGTTTTGTAAGGCTTTCCTTCTTCAAACTTCAGTGGAACTCTAGTTACTATCCATCCTCCAATGTTACTTGGTAAAAAATAATTCTCTTTAGGATCTGGTGAAGTTTATTCCGCTATGTGCTTCACAGAAACGCATCTAATATGTGCTACTGGCATGACTGTGCTGACCTTACTACCCATTCATCAATGGATGTGTGTCTGGACTTTGACTGAGCCAATAAAACACTGCGGCAAAACATTTCCACTGTAGCTCTGTCTGCATGTTCAATGTTCAAAACCATTGGATATTGTTTGTTTCTGTGATTATTGTACTATATAAAACTTCACTTTACAATTGTCCCAATAAAAGACATTGCCAACATCAAAACACATGAAACTTTATCATTAAGTGACTTATATGAGGTTTTCTTTCCACATCAGCATGGCTGGAGAAGATTTGATGATGGGTTAATCAGAAATCTTTCTCTAACATCAAGAAGAAAGAAGAAACTGACTCCTGTGCATATAAGGTATTCCTCTGTTAGTGTTCCTATTTAATATCACCAGTAATTATTGAGTTGCCCAAATAATTGATATTTTTGTGTCTTTCTCTGGAAGAGAGCTGTCGGAAGCAGCCTATGAGAAGCTGGCAGATGAGACGCTGGATGCTCTATCTGATTACTTTGAAGATCTGGCAGACGAAGCTTTCACTGGAACAGAATATGATGTCATATTTTCTGTAAGCCATTTAACATCAACTGGTCAGCTCAGAACATCAATTACTGTAGGACACAGAAAACGCGACGCCCCAAATTATCACAGAACTTTATATTTCAGAGGCATTATAAATTATGTTCCATTAATAGCTGTTTCAGTTCCCTTTTAGCTTATTATTTTGCTGACTAAATAGCCGAAAGCAGAAAAGGCCATCCATTCATTGAATCACTGTTTCGCACTGGAATTTTTTACAATTTAACAATAGTGTGATAAATTATAAAATTTTGTAGGTGGGAAGACATGAAGACATGACGCCTTAATTGATACTCCTAAATTACACTGCAACCGGTTCTGCCACAGTGTGATCCCTGCAGTAAATATGCACATGTTATTGTCAATAACAGCACTTGCACTATGTGCGTGTGGCGACGCAGTGCGCCAACCTTCTGCAGAGCCGTCCTCCATCCATTTTCCGTCACCCTTCTCCCTAACGGGGTCGGGAGTTGCTGGTTCCTCTCCAGCTGCGTTCCGGGCGAGAGGCGGGGTTCACCCTGGACAGGTCGCCAGTCTGTCGCAGGGCAACACAGAGAGACAAACAGGACAAACAACCATGCACACACACACTCACACCTAGGGAGAATTTAGAGAGACCAATCAACCTGACAGTCATGTTTTTGGACTGTGGGAGGAAGCCGGAGAACCCGGAGAGAACCCACGCATGCACAGGGAGAACATGCAAACTCCGTGCAGAAAGACCCCGGGCCGGGAATCGAACCCAGGACCTTCTTGCTGCAAGGCAACAGCGCTACCCACTGCGCCACTGTGCAGCCCTGCAGAGCCGTCCTCCAAAATTCTATTGTTGCTGGACACTAGAGCAAGCATGGAATCGATCTTTAAGGATTACACTGATCCAACAGGAAGCTGCACGAGCACCACATCCGTATTTTCAAAATAATTCACCATGACAGACTATATTTTAGGAAAATACTTTAATAAATATTTACCCATATTGATAAAAATATGGGTGTATTGCTGGCAGCATGCATCACTGATGGCTGTGCATAACCAATACATAAATAACTCACAAAACATGGATTTAATTCTATTAAGTCAAGTGCGTTGCTCACAGCAGGAGCGCTAGTCAAAACGGACAGAGCATTGGAGGGAAAATATTAATTTTGGAAGTTGAGAACTACAGCGTTTTATAACACCATCTCTTTTATCACTGGCTTTATTGCGCAATCTCTCATTTCCCGTACAAGCATCTTTCAGAACCTCTCTGCAGTTCACAGTGGAGCGGAGCTGAGAATGCATTCAACCAGGGGAAGTTGGGATTCTCTGGAACTGCTGCAGTCTGCCTGCAAAGTGGAGAGCAGCTCAGAGTAGTGTGGTGCAGAATAGGTGTTCGAACTATCTGTGCTACCCATGAAGGTGTCCTACCTTGTGGTAATGCGTATTACCACAAGGTAATGCACATCGACGTTGCGTCACATACTGCTTACTCAGCAGATTTCTCATCAGTACATCATACCTGTGGATGCTTCGTTTCATTCTTTTTATTTCATCAAAGATTAAGATAAGCTTTAATTCATTTATTTTATACCTGGCTTTCATTAAGCTGCTGTATTACTTTATGTTTTAAGTTTACATGACAGGCAGCTTGTGAACATACTTATGGCTTTAGTTTTCTGTCTGCAATGTCTTTACTGTATACTGCAAACAGAGTCATTGCTTGCCATCAACTATGTGAATTGTGAATTGGGACAAAATATGTTGTTTTTGTGGGTCATTTGGTCCCATAAAAGTACTTTAAAATCTTTTAATTTAATAACACTCCTTTTATGGAATAGTGCCATATTGGGCATGTTGATAGCGATATTATGTGAGGTTGAAGCTGTGTAATAGCAGTGTAATTTTAGTGTATATTAATTCTATATAAGACTGTCATACAACTCCGTCACTCAAATAATGTTATCCAGTGTATTTAACATTAACACAATCTGCTATAGTTTTCGGTTTGTAAATATGACGCTAGCAGTTTCAGATGCGTATATCACTGACACATAGACATAGCTATCTGTAGAAAAATCTGACAAGGTAGCACAGATTGTCAGAACACTGGGATGCAGTGTATTTTAGGGGTTTATTCCCTGCACAGATTGTTCGTAAGACTGAAATATAGACTCTGGTTTCGTCCACCCCACAACAATAGTATTACTTCCAGAAAACAAACAAACAAAAAAAACATGTTTTTGTTTCAAACAAAGTTACATATTACAAAAATTCAGAGGTGCATGAGCAAGCATGCTAATTCAGACCAACAGGCAGGGACATGCCAACTTCTATGCGTCAACTATAAACCTAGTTGGAAACATTTTATTTGAAGGGTGAGCATAAGACTGGCATGACATTGTCATCTACATGACAACACATGTCATGAACATGGAGTCTTCATAAATGATTGACTGTTGTCATGAAGTGTCATTTTGTAAATGACTCTTTAATGAAAAGTTGCATTAAGACTTGTATTTTAAAAAAACTTTGCATTAAAAGTGTCATTATTTGTTAACTGATCATTTAATGACAACAGTCATAAACATTCATGAAGACTCCTTCATGTTTATAAAGGAGTTGTTGTCATGAGGTGACAAATGTCTGTCTTTCACAAGAGACAGAAAAAATGATGCAGCCAAATGCTCACAAAACCTCACCTACATCTGTCTTAGTTCATCTCATGTTTAAGCCAAACCAGTTTGTCAAATTCCGACCATTTTCTGTCACCCTGGATTTCCTGCCTTGGATTGCCATTTTGTTTAAAATGTGATGGACGGTACAATCAGAACCATCCAGGCTGTTTTTCTTTATCCAGGGGACTTTAACATGGACACTTGTAATAAATAATTAACTAAATAGGCAGCCACTCACTTCATCTAAAAAATGTTTGATTGTAATTTCAGTTGAACACATATGAAGGACTGTGTAACTGTGTATGTTCTGAATGTGTGCACAGAGTGGTGTGTTGACTGTAAAGTTGGGTGGAGGCCATGGAACCTATGTTATCAACAAACAGACACCGAACAGGCAGATCTGGCTTTCTTCTCCTACCAGGTAGAACTACAGTGTTGTCCATTATTGTAGAAAATAATATGTAACATGTATTTAATTATTTTGTTTGAAGGTTTTTTTTTTTTTTTTTTGTTTTTTTTTTACTTCTTGAGTTAATTTTTGTCAATGTATATAATTTAATTTGAGGCCAAACTGCTAGAATATTTGTTGCCGGGGAGGAAACCTACAGTGCAGTATGTGGAAGTGAAACTAAGTGTTCAGAGACCAACGTGCAAAATTCCTACCAGAAGAGCCGCAGCTGTAATTTAAACACATCCTTCTATGCGTGGAAGTCATCGTCCAGCCAAGCACAGAAACTGCAGTGTACCATGATGCAGTTCTCTCATTCTATTCATCTAAAACATAGATAAATAGAATGCTTCAGATGCACCTGTCCACAGAAGGCTTTTGAAGGGTAAAAAAAAGAATGAAAGGAAGGAAAGAGGAGTAGGAAAATTGTAGAAGTTAAAATTGCAAAGAAGAAAGTTTGGCCAATGTTTAAATGACCTTCATTCCATTTTCCCATGTGAACAGCTTTGCCCAGACTTAACCCGTTGCCTTTGGACTGTGTTAAAGATGTTAAATGTCCATCTTTAGCTTTAGGTTAGTGGAAAGAGACTTCTGAGTTTGAGAACCTTAGAGGAGAAAAAAGACTATTGAAAGGATGTTTGAAAGGAGGCCTTGAAGTCCCCACTGACTTCAAGGTCTAAGAGCTCAATGATGTCTGATGACGAGTGGAAAATAGTGGAAAATTTCACCTCAAATTTGTAGCATTTTCAAAACACACATTAGTACAGCTCACAAAAATGTCTGACCTTGTCTAGTGTTTGGACTATGACTCCAGTGGTGCTCTGATTTTGTTATGAACTGAGTAGAACTGAATATATCTACTCAAAGGTTACAAAAAATCTCTAAAAGTCGTCTTGCTACGTTTTCTGGCATTTAGCAGATATAAATAACTTGGATGATCTAACTGAACTAAAACAGCTTGGCCGACTTAACTTCATACAAGTGAAAAAAAAGCCTTTATTTGGTGTATGTAAATATCTGCTTTCAGACTAATTTTATTCCCCGCGTCTTTTTCGTTTTGTGTTCCCAGTGGACCGAAACGCTACGACTGGACAGGAGAACGCTGGGTGTACACTCATGATGGAATCAGTCTCCACCAACTGCTTTCTGAAGAGTTTTCCGTTCTCTTCAATAAAAATATCCATTTGTGTCATTTGCCGTATTCCTGAAACAGCGAATCTGAAAATGATGGACTGAGTGTAGTATGCTAACCAGAATGTTTCTATGGAAACCAAAACACCTGTATTGTCTATTCCTCCCTCCCTTCTGAAGTTCATTGCAGTCCAAACAGAAGGCCCCACAGATTAATTCCTGGTATGGGTTCGATAGCCTTCCATGTTCCTACCAAAGTCTTCTGTATTTTGCTGTAATGTGTTGTTATGCCTGACTGTACTTGAGTTTTATTTCTGTGTTCACTGCTCTTGTATTTCCTTCCTGTAGAAAATACACTAAGGAAAGATGATCTTTTCCAGTCTGTTGCCTTTTTAAACCCATATAGTTGAGCTTTTATTTTGAAAATGTGCATTTCATTTTATGTTCCCACAGTCCCAATTTGTTTCATAGCCTCCCTGATATACTTTAACTCAGTCTAACCAAAATTAAGAAAATGTTATTAACATGAATGACATATAAAATACAATTTATTTCAATAAGTATTATAAACATTGGAAGTGTTTCTATGAGCAAAATTACATATAGTTGTACACCATTGACTTTCTTCTCACATTTGTCACTTGCAAGTTTCAAGCTTGGTGTATATCTTATAAGGTAAAAGGAAACCAGTAAAATCCCTGCAGTAATATAAGAAGTTATCTAAATTATTTTCAATGTTGAAAACATGGACTTGCAATGCACTCTCAACACAGCATTCTTCATACAGGTCCTGGCTGACTGTTACTGATTATTGGTTATAGCCTGGGCATGGCAAGCTACAACTTAGTAGCTTGCCATCATCAGTGTGAATGAGTCCTTTGAGATTTCAATTGGAGATATAAAGGGCTTTATAAATAAAATTGATGGTTCTTACCGTTATTACTGACAAAGACTTCTTCGTGATGGAAGCTATAGCTGTTCTGTTCTACACCAACTCACTGTTTCATTGAGTTTTTCTGGAGTTCAAGGTCACAGGAGGATTAGAGTGGCTTCATGCAGCCAACCAGTGAAAGAAGGCTATTAACAGATGCCAAAAAACTAAGCTAGAATAAAAACAAGTATTTCAGTAGAGATTAAAAGCTTTCACACTGGGAATGAGTCCATAATGCAAGTGGATCAAGAAATGGACTAAATAAATAAAAATGTCCTTTTCCCACCATTTTTTTATTTTTTCAATTACACCAGCACACAAGGTTAGAATGCAAAGTGAAAGCAAGATTTGTTTCTTAAAACACGTGACTCATATAGTTATTCCACACACTAAGAGAACGGTCCATTTTTTAAAACTTGTAGTTTCCTATACAGCAAAGAGATGCTGAAATGTTTCTATTTTTAAGATGAGATTAACTTTTCAAACAGCAACATCAAATCTGAAGGAGAACAACTTTATACTTTGTGCAGATGGAGACTTGCATTCAATAAAGTGTCCTCAATGTAATAAACCCAAAAGAGAAGTCTTGTAGTAAATACAGTTCAGTAATTCTGATTTTAAGTTGCAGTAGACAAGAAAAAAAGCTCCACTTGTGAATGATCATTTTATGTAGTAAACAATACTGAAAGGAGCTGACGTCAAGTATGGGCTTAAATTTTGTAAGGTTTATCAAATGTAGAGAGGCTGCTCCTGAGCAGTCAGCAGGCGATACATGGCTGCAGGCATGGTCTTCATGTGAATCTAAAAAACAGACAGAATAACATTTTAAAAGTGCAGCCAAAGGAGACATTTCACAGAAGACAGGACAAGAAAATAAGGATGTTTTTGTTTAATGTTGATTATTACTGATGAAAACCCAAATTCAATAGCTCATAAAATTGGAACAGTAAGACCAATACAAAATACATTTTATTTAGAAATGTTGACTAAAAGAAAAACATGAAAAATATGAGTATGTTCAGCATTCAGTATTTAGTTGGGGCTCCTTTTGTCTTAATTACAGCAGCAATGCAGCATGGCATGGAGTCCATCAGGCTGTGGCACTGCCCAGGTGTTATGAGAGCCCAGGTTGCTCTGATAGTGACCTCTTCTGAATTGTTGAGTCTGGAGCAGTGTTGTATAAAGTACTGAAATCTCGGAGTCAAGTAAAAGTATAGTTACGTCTCCAAAATATGACTTTGGTAAAAGTCCAAGTCACTGACTGAAATGTTACTTGAGTTAAAGTCTTAAAGTATCTGAAATGTCTTGTACTTAAGTATGGAAAGTACTGTAAAAATGGATGTACTCTAGTAATGTAATGAAAAGTACAAGTAAAAAGTAAAACAAGGCAAATGCAGTTTGAATGACATTTTTTATATTTTGGTAAACTTGTCAAAGACACTTAAAATAATGAACACAACCAATGCAGGCAAAATGAAACCTGCTAATAGATAAACCTGCAGCATCATTTAGTTAAGAAAATTAGGAGCTTTACCTAAACCACTAGGTTAACTTAACCATTAACTTAACTGTTTGCTGGATTTTTTGAGTAGGTGGGTTTCAGCTTCACAGAGGTCTGTTTCGCTTCTCCCATTAAACACCAAGTTAACAAAAAGTTCTCCCTCTTCAGATGCCAATAAGCTGCATTTCCCTCCCAATTCTTTTTTCTTTTGCATAATGACCAGTTGTGGCACCTATAGTTTGTGAAGTAGAGTAATCGTAACGGCTTTTTTACTTCATGTTGGCACATTTTCTGTACTGATATTTATTTTTCTCATTTTCAGCACTGACCTTACTGAAAGGGAAAACTTAAGGCTTATAGAAACTTTGTATTTTCTGTCCTGGAGGGTTTACTAAGAAGATGGTTCAGTTGTACAGCAGGTTAAGTTAACCTAAAGCAGGTTAGAGCTCCGTTTGTGCCGTTAAAATTTTCGTTTGTGCAGCTTTGGTTTCCGAGATATTAAAAATTATTTTTTAGGCCATCCATTACTTACTTAAAGAGTAAGTAAAATGAATTTTGTTTCAGTTGGTCACAAGGCAAGAAATCTATTTCCATTAGTTTCTCAGGAGAGTTTGGATGTAAAATTTGTTGACTCTCCCTGAGTGAAACTCTGAGGGCTTGAGGAAGGGGAGACCTAGAGAACGGCTGGCCCAAATTAGCGTTCATGAATCGGATCAACCTCGAGCTAGGCGCCACTCACACCGGATATCGGAAGAGCCAAAATCCAAATTGAAAACAACTTTGCTGCGTTTGTTTTAACGGCACGAACCTGCTTTAGGTTAACTTAACCTGCTTTAGGTTAACTTAACCTGCTTTAGGTTAACTTAACCTGCATAAACGGAGCATTAACGAACCAGCCCACTTTGGTTTGTTTTGGAGCAAAATGCGCGGATGGTAAACTCTGGATGGGCTAAAAAATAATTTTAATATCTCGGAAACCAAAGCTGCACAAACAAACATTTTAACGGCACAAACTAACCAATCAGACTGTTTGCTGGACTTTCTGACGTAGTGGGGAGGTGAAACCTGTGCATCCTATTGGTGGTGATGAACAAGCCCAGGCAAGCAGGCTACCGACTTTGTTGCAGTCAATCAGTAGGTGGTCAAAACACTGTTTCTCTCTCTCGCTTTTTTGTAACGAGTAACTAAACCACACATTGAAAATGTATCAGAGTAAAGGTATGCAATTAAGTTCGGAAATGTAGTGAAGTAAAAGTGAAAGTTATCAAAAATTTTCATACTCGAGGAAAGTATGAAGCACTCCAAAATATACTTCAGTAAAGTAGTGAAGTATTTTTACTTCGTTACTATACAACACTGCTCTGGAGTATCACATCGTCCTCTAAACAATACCCCATCTCCATGTCTGTAATACACATAAGTCCCCTAGCAGAACAAGGAAGTCCCAAGGAGGGGCACTATCCAGTAGCCTGTCCAAAGATTCCAAAAAGAATGGATTATCTGAACTGCAATTTGATGCGTAAGCACCAACAGTCAGAACCCAACCACCACTTGTAGGTGGAGGGAGGCTACCTTGTTGTTCAATGGGGTAAACACTAATTCACCCCATTGATTTATCTAGATGGTCCTGCTCAGTGCCTCTCATCAGGAGCAATTCCAGAGTGGAAGAGTGTCCAACTCTGTGTCCTGGAGTGTCTCAAGGAGACTGGTTCCAGGACTGGAGAAATGCATTAAACTGAGGCCAACTATTTCTAGCAGGAACCTCTCAATAAAGTGTTACCAAAAACAGAAGTAAAAGCAAGGAGTCAAAGGTTTTTTTCTGGTTTGGGATTTAAGTTAATCTTTCACTGATGACAAAATTAATAAATCCACCAAATTGTGTGAAAATGGCAGTACATCCATTTTTCTGCCAAAGAAAACTTTGAAACAATGTCAGCACTCTCATGTTCAAGTTCTAAGCAGCAGGATTTAAATGGCATATATTATCTCTAAATAAAGTATTGTGCAATGTCTCACCTCTCCCACAGCGTTGGACAGTATCTGGACAATTTTTTCATGGGGAGTCGCGACCACACTCTGATTATTGATCTCAATGATGCGATGGCCCACTCTGACACCTCCTCTTTCAGCAATTCCACCACGAATAAGACTACAAATCTGATGGATAGATGCAATTTTTTCAGACAAAAAACACAACTTGAATTAAAAAGTTGACAGATTATAAACATTTTTCTAAAAGAGTAAAACACCAGCCCTACTCACAATGCCATTCTGTACACTGAATCCCAGCTGGTAGCGCATGTCTGGCCGCCTGATAAGGACTGTAGTTACTGGTGGACATCTGACAATATTCAATTTTATCCGAGACTGGTTCTTTAGACCCTATGCAAAGGAAAGCATGTAGAATTTGTTTACTCTCAAAATATACAATTCATTAAAGATGTGAAAGAAATTTAAAATGAGCATAGGATGGTAAAAAACAAACAAACAAAAAACTAAGGGGCCACAACATGTGGCCCCTATAGTTATTGATTGATAACTGATAGACGAGCTTCCCTTGGTACCAGAACCAGGGAGGATATTTTCCATAATCCTGGAACCTTCTCTTGGATCAAGCTAAGTTTTAAAATCTTAGCAGAATCTGCACAGGCCTTTGGGACTCTGGGACAAACACCATCAGCCTTGCTCTAGCTCAGTCTTTCCAGTTTCCTATTCAACTGACTTCTAGAGACAGAAAAATGGAAGGGGGAGGCAAAGGGACTAGTAGAGTCTTCTGATATTGAGACACAAGATGTAGAAGCAGAAGGATCAATATAAAGGGTGCAGTGGAATATAAAATATTTGAGTCTAAATGCCTCAAAGGATGGTAGGAGGTACATTTGGCTGAGGACAGGAGAAGAGGATGATGAGCTTGTTCCTGAAGTGAACCTGCAGAATGAATTCAGTCCATTTGCTCTGTCCAGACTTTCATCCATCTGACCTTCCTTTTGTTTAAAGTCTGTGATTTTCTTCATCCCTGATCACACATCGCTGATATTGTTCTGCTGGAGCTACCTCTCCATCTTTTTTCTGTAAATCTCCGTATGGTCTCTAATCATGTCTGTAAGTTCCTTCTTTATACTCTTCAATAATTACCTGTTTTCCTTCTTGAAGGGTCGTTTGTTCCTTCAGGACACAAATAAGCTTAATAAGCTCATTTCAAAGCCATCTGCTCTGCAGGACTTTGATTTATGTAAATTTGGATTTACTTTTCTTTTTTTTATTTTACACCATTAATTTATGTCGTTACTAATTTGACGTGCAGTGGTCTTTGTTTTAAGTCTCAAATTACTTCCAGTTTTTGTCTTGGGTTACTGTTCTTTATTGGGTTATAAATTAGAATAATAAAGTTTATTTTTAATATTGTAAAAATATAAATAAAATATTTAGTGCACTACTTCAGCTTTTGTCTGGTACTTTTGAAGCCTACCTGGGTATTGTTAATAGGGGGACCCTTGGCTATCTAGCATCATTTGAGAAGTCTACCAGATGGCTTCAGAGGCAATCTGGGTCCTTCCTTCATTGTACGAGTACAAGAAGCCATCTGCTATGACCAACTTTAGGTATCTATAATGACCATTTCAGTGGCAGTAACAATCTCTAACAGAACAGTTCACCCTGGAAACACTGGCTGATGACAGTCTGGAGCACCAGACTGTTAAATATCAAGCACATACCTTTATGATGCTCTGGCAAGTTGACAGGGGTAGTCCAACCAGACTGGTTCCATTGATTGACATGATCTGATCCCCTATGTTGACTCTACCAGACCTCTCAGCTGGCCCAGCATGCATCATATTGGCAATGATAACAGTAGGTAGAATGGAGCCCCATCCACTCTCCACAATGACCACACCCAGAATCTCACCTTTAGCTTTTTCTATACACACCTGAGATAAAAGAGAGTAATCCAAAGGGAGACAATATAAAATTAGCACACATAAAAGACAACACAGTGAAAAACTCTGGAATCAGAATCCTAATTCTGATTCTGACCTCTGGTTGTTTTCAGCTGGTTAAATTCAAACTCTTCCTGGAATGTTTTAAAGATTGTTTAGGGTGCCCAACTAAGGGAGATTGGTGTCAATCTCCCCTAACAAAGGGGAAATTGGCAGTAGGAAAAGACAAAAGACTGAAACATGCCCACTTTATGTATTTTTTATTATTCTTCAGTCAACTTGAAAACTGCATCCTGATGGATGAATATTTGAAGCCAGTAAGGTAATACCAACAGTCTGTCAAATTAATTATTTTTCTTTAATACATAGTAGCTCTGACAAAGAAAAACAGAATCCAAAATATCATTGAATAATTTATTGAAAACTTACATCCTTGCAGTTTTCAGACCTGGAGAAGTGAACAAGATCCTCATTATACATGTCCTGAGTGCTCATCAGGTCACTGTATTCTGTCTGACTGAGGTCCTCAGGATTGATCCCATTTGCCCTTAGGAATTCCTGGTATGCCACACTGAAAGCCTGTCCAATGGATTGGGCAATTAACTGGGCCTGGGAAAGTTACAAACTTAGAAATAAATAATTCAAGAGTAACCCAGAAGGAGATTACATAAAATTAGCTAAAATCCCATGATAATTGACAGAACTCACATCTTCAGATTCAAACACATGGCAAATCATCTTGTGCTGGTGCTTACTGTCCTGACTTGGGTCTGAAACCTCCACATTCTGCTGAGAGTCACAGTGAAGCAACCTTCTCCTGGCCATCAGAACCACAATGTTGCCAATATCAGCAATGTAGGAGATGGTTCGCAAAGCACTGTCTATCATGGTTTCCTTAAAAACAACAAAACATGTTAGCAGAATAAACCAAAAAAAATATGTACAATTTGTGGTTCTGAAAACAAAGGTTATGACCACAAAGTGGAATGTTTTGACATGGTCTGCAGAAAACAAATTAAATGTAACAATTATAAATTAAAACAAGAACATTTTTTTATCAGGTATTTTAAAAGAGAAGGCAACATTAGCCAACCAGTTGATTTCTCATTTGGTTTTCATTAAGCCTGTTTTCATTTGGCTGCTGCCAGATCTTTGGATCTGTCCATTCTATTATAATATTTCCATTATCTTTTATTACTGGAAAACAAATATTCTTTTGAACTTCCAGACATTTTTTTTTCCATACCCTATCTAATGCAGTATTTTCCCCTAAAGATTCACAATATCTCCTCCAATAATCCCTTTTAGCATTTGTAAGTTTCTTAACTTCTTCCTGTTTCCTTCAGTAATTTATTAGATTTTGGAAACAAATAATTTTCCTAAGTGTTTTAAAAGCCTTATTCCACTGTTTAATTGCTGTTAAAACATTCTGATGTCCACCAAGGAACCATCTTCTTCTTTTAATAACACTACTTCTAGGAATGAATATTTTGGCTGTATTAATAATACCTTTACTAATTTCTGAATTTAATTCATTTATAGGTTTACTTGTAACAACATTTTTCATATTAATCTCACTCACCACTTTAAAATTATCCCAGTTTGCTCCCCTCAATTTCTACCTGGTCTTCCTCCGTTTCTATTCCTATCTTGACAAAAATTGGATAATGATCACTCCCCATTGTGCTTTCTTTACTTACTCTCCAGCTGCAACTATCAGCAAAAGATTGAGAAACTAAGGTCAGATCAATAGCCAATTTCTTACCCCTTCCAAATCCACCCAAGTGCCTACCCCATTATTTAATATTACCAATTCTTTTTCTTCGATCATTTCTTCTAAAATTCCTCCATTATAATCATCTTGATGTCCCCATAAAGTGCTATGTGCATTAAAATCCCCACACCAAACTATTTTTCCTCTCCGGTGTTCTAGGATTGATTCACGTTTTAATTTTTCTAATTGTTTGCAAGGATTATAATAATTTATTATTGTAACATTCCCATTATTTGTCCAAATTTCTACAGCAATTATTTGTCCGATTTCTAAGTCTGATACTATTTGGAGCTGAATAAATTTAATGTTTTCCTTTAGAAAAATGGCACAGCCTCTTCCATTCCCATTTATTCTATTTTTATGTAAGACTGAGTAACCATGAACTCTAAACTGCAATGATAGCTTGAGCCATGTTTCTTTAATGCATATTATATCTGGTTTCGTATTTAGATTATTAATGAAGCCTTTAAATTTCTGACCATTTGCTATTAAACTTTGAGCGTTCCATTGTAATATGAGAATTATGTGACGATTTGAGAAGCTTCAGATGATCCTTCCCCAAGTTCATCATGGATTTTTTCCCATGATAAATCTTTAACATTGAAAAACTTTGTAGCTGCCTTTATTATAATTTTCATTTTTTCAGTTTTAGTTCTTGCTTATTCTGAGCAATTTATTATTATTTATGCAAGAAAAGGAATACATTTGTCTAATGTAAAATAACATTGATTATTGTTTGGCACTCTTTTCCTTTCATAATTTGTTTTTGGATCATTATTATTTTTTTACCTCTTTCACTGCTTTAGCATAAATAATCCTCATCAATTTTCATTTTTGAATTTCAGCTGCTTCTTTTCTTACCTTGCATCCTGCATAAGCTGCAGTATGATTTCCTCCAGTTACACTTAACAGGATTATTTCCACACTCACCATAAGGATGTTCACCTCCACATCTACCACATCTCTGTTTCCCTTTACAAACGTTCGCAGTATGTCCATATCTTTGACACTTATAACATCTGAGAGGTGGTGGAATATAAGCTCTTACATTACAGCTCATGTAACCAATCATTACTATATCAGGCAGAACTCTTATCTTTGAATCCAGTAGTACAGATGTACTGTCCATTTTCTCCCCTCTCCTAAAAGCCTGTAATCATTTGATGCCTGTAATTTCTCCTCCTTTTATTATTTTCTTTAGCTCTCCAGGTTTTCTCCAACAGAAATTCCTGATATCACCCCTTTTATTCATCTTTCCTTCCTGCACTTTTTTTTTTTTTAAACACACCATTTGTAATTTTAGGGCCTTATTCTTTTGCTCAGCATTTTTACAAATGAAAAGTAGACTTCCGTCCCTTAAGACTTTAGCTAGTTCAACATCTCTAATAACTTTCTTTAATCCATTTGACAAACTGATAGGACTTACTCCAATCATATCCTGTTCAGCCTTAAATTTTAATATAATTTTAAAATCTGCCATCATTATTTTCTTTTTTATGTCAACTCTTTCTTCTCCATCCTCAAGAGATCTTTTATCAGTATTTAGTCCCCTTTTAGCCCTATCCTTTCCTCCTCCCCCTCTGCTATTTTCTACCATAGACCATCCTACGTCCATATTTCCATCTTCCCAAAGTCCGCCACTACAACCAGCCATCTTGACCCACTCACAATCCAGATTATACCAAAACCACCTTTAAATTCAACTTATTACTTGCCAGATAATGTTTAAGTACTTCCACTTTCAAAACATCTGCGTTCTCTAATCAGTGACAGGCTGCCTGCATGTTTTAGGTGTTTCCTTAATTCAGCCCAGCTGATTTCAATTGATGGGTGATTAACAAGTGTGTGCCAAACTTCTGTCAGTTGAATCAGGTGCATTAAAGCAGGGAAACATCCAAAACATATGTGCCTTGGGAAGCACTGCAGGAACACAATGTAATCACCCAGGATGAACATTAGTGTCCGATACAAACAGGATCAGTGTAGTCCCTTCTTAGTCTATTCCTCTTGGTCATTCCATTGGGAAATTCCTTCCTCCCTGACTGCAAGGGCATTCTAGTAAATATGAAGATTATATTTACGAAAAATGGTCCAAGGAGCATGAGATAACACAGTCAAGACATTAATTCCATCTTTAAGATGCACTGCAGAAGAATTTTTGCAGCAGCCTGACTCTACCATCTATACAGAATCTTGGTGAAAAATAATACAAGTTTGGGGAGAAATAAATGCCAATTAAAGCTAAAGACAGTTCAGTAAATATCAAAATGTGCAACAGTGTATACGACTGTTAAAACAGTGAGGATGCCTCGTGTCATTGTGTGTCCATCTGAACGTTTACCTGGGAGTCGGCATTGAGCACCTTGATTCTCTGAGTGGAGATAAAGAGATCCACCTCTGTTACGGGCTGAGGTTCAGCCTGAGGTCAGAAACAAACAAGTAGTGATTTCTACAACACAGTGACATAACTATAAAAAAAACTCAAATGAATTAAAAAGGACAATAAAATTTGATTTTGTTTTTCATTTAGAATCATTATTTTCCATTTGTCCTTCCAGGACATTCTGCTGTTACTGACAGCACCTCTTTCATTCTAAGAAAATGATGTGGATGAAGCAAATTTGAAATTAGTTTTCACTTTTGTATTTTGTATTACACTGTAAGACAGTCTTCTGACACTCTCCACTCAACATACTTTTAAAAATGGTACTCAATAATGAAATTTAACATCAGTTGCTGTCTCTAACTATTAACACAAATTAAACAGCCAGCATTGCTGCATATTTACTCATGAAAAAATAACTAATTTCACATAAATCTAGGGAAATAGTTGTATACCACCGTCCTTGCTCTGGTTTGTATTATTGGATTTTCTTTTAACAAAGCTTATCAGTGGTTGTGGCTCACTCAAGACAAGATGGTTGCCCCTGTCCATTTTCAGGAGGGCAGGGCCGTGCAGAGACCTATTGGAGGGGCGGGGGCTCAAAGTTAAAAAGGGGCACATTGAACAAGATCTTAAAAGATTGTACAACAACATAGCAACAACCCATTAATCAAGAATCTAATATTTAATTGTCCTGGAGGGCTGAGTTTATCTGAGACTGTAGCTGTTAAACAGACCAGATGAGAGAAGGTCAAAGGTTATGAAGCATGTTATTAAATAAGCCCTGCTACTTCTGCTTAACCTCTATATAACAAGTTGGCTGCAGACCGCTTTATAGACATGAATATGTAGAAGCCTCACTGAGTGCTGCGTTACGTCGCCGCCATCTTGTATGTGGCAGTAGAGCGATGGAGCTCCTAAGTCATGTGCTGTGTGGAATTGTTTCAACCGTTTTACAATACGGACTGCATTCATTGGCTTTACTGTTCACAGGCAAGAGTGAAAGAACAGAATTACTTGACTTTGCCACCAGAAACTCACTTCTAAACAACAAGAAATATTTCCTTGTTGCTAAATTGGCTCAAAGTAACCACTGACTGTTATCATAGCGAACGTTTTCATGTTGTTTCTAATGAGAGAGAGCTGATGAGAAACTGCTGTTAGAGGAAAAGTGCATTAAAAACCAGGGGATTTTGTGAGGAAAGTCAGTCAGGATCAGAGCTGGAGCTGCTGGTCTTCAGTCTCTGTTTCACAGCTCAGCTTCACAATGCTGTTAATAAGCTATAAAAATGTTCAATATGCTGAAAATGACTTTTCTCTGAATGTAAAGGAAAAATATCTGTATTTTCTAATACACTTTTGGATAATTTCTCTTTTATCCTTGGCTTTAGCCTGTGTGCCAGGATATCTCAGAAGTCATTGGACTTCTCCCAGTTTGACCAGCAGACTGAAGCCCTGCCTGTGGCCAGTGTTCCCAGTATAATATAAATAAATAAATTTGTGTTTTATTGCACACTTTTATTCGTTCACTCTTTGTTTATTTTAAGAGAAATATTTTAATCTGAAGTATTAATATATTAAGACAACTTTTGTAATTAAATAAAAATAATTTACTCTGTTAGAATATTTTTCACTCTTTGTCTATGCTGTCCAGAGCAGAGTTTACATATCATACTGTAATAAATATTTTTTTCGGAAAAAAAGTATGAAAATATATGTAACTAATGTTTGATAATGACTAATTTATCAAAGTTTATTGTCTTTACAGTACAACATAAAAAAATAAAAGGAAATTATTTTATTTTTCTTCATATCTTGAAACATTAAATGATGGAATTATGGAAAAAAACATTTCTTTTGCATTACCTCACAAACCTTTTGCGTTCCCTGACAATACTGCATTGATCAGTTCTGTAAGCCTTTCTTACGGTGGCCGCCGTACTTTCTGCTTTAATATAAGGTTATGTGAGGTTTTTCAATTAATGTTAATATTTCTTTGTGAAATATCTGAAGTTTTATATCTTTTTCTTTAGGATAGAAAGGCACCAAAAACCTATGATATGAACAGAAACGTTCCGTAAGTAGGAAATAAATAAAAATACATCCAAACTATTTGGACTATTTCTGAGTTATGGTGGGATAATCAATCAATCAGTTTTGATTGTGTCTCTGTTGTGTTCATAGTCTGAATGGTTTAAAGGGCCGTTTTCATGTTCAGTTTAATATCAACCTTAACAGACATAAATATGCAGTAAATGAATTGATTTTCAATCAGTTTTTTGCACCAAAGAGTTAATAATAATAAACAAGTTTTATTATTATAAAACATGGTAAACTAATGGTGGTCGAGGGCCACACTGGGTTAACTTGGGGAATCTCATCTGTCCATGTATCAATCAACTCCAAACCATTTCTTTGTTCTGTCACAATTATCGATTTAATCCATTTTGATAATCAGGCTCCAAACTTTGCAAGGACTGACCTCCCCGCTCACCGCTTCCTCACACACACAAAGCCAGCAGGCCAGTAACCTTCAATTCATACTTGATGACGTCACGTCCACATCGACACATCCACCACCAGGAGTCAAAGCTGCGTGCTCCTGTCATATCAATAATTACTTATTTCATTCATAAAGCTCTTTTGGAGCCTCAGTGAAAATATGTTGATTAATATTAACTCTTTGGTGCAAACCACTGATTGAAAATCAATTCATTTACTGCACGTTTAAGTTGGAACAGCACTGAAAGAAGCTCTATAAACCATTCAGACTATGAACACAACAGAGACACAATTAAAATTGTCAGATGACTGATTATTAATTGGATAAATCAAATTACTAAAATTTGATTTGGTAATCAAATTTTAGTAATTCTATTACTAAAATCAAATCATGTATGTGCACATACATGATTGTGCATGTGTCCACATGTGTGTGCAACTGTAAATTATGAAATACAGTTCATAATTTTTATAAAGCACTGGAAACAAATTGCATTGTTTGTGTAAACATTTATTGTGAACATTCACAGAAAATCCAAACATGTATCAAAAATAAAAACTTTGCAAGACAAATGTTATTACTTCATTTTTAAGAATAGCTTAAAATATTTTGGCCCCGCCAATAAAGAAAAAACAAAAAACAGGTCACCACAAAACTGAAGTTGGCAGATGTTACAAACCCTCTGAATTTTGTTTTGTTTTAAGTATTGCTCTGTTTACTTCATTGCATGATTCAACCATATAAATAAACTTTATGCTCAATTTGTAAACCTACTTGGATAAAGACAAAGATACAGCAACTGTACTGATCAAATATTAGCAGGAACTATTAGATAAAATTGTCAAAATTACAAGAAAACTTTGAATTGTTTGCTCTTTAGTTCAATTCCTAAACACACCCCTTCACATTTAAAACATTTTAAAAGCAGCAAATTGTTTTAGCCAGTGTTATCTTATGTTGTCAACATTGTGCATATTAACAGAAAAGAAAGGGTAAAAAATGAATGTATTTTGATGAATTAGTCAAACTCTGAATTTGGTTGTATTGCAAGCATTTTTCTGTAAACACTTGGACTATTAAAATACCTAAATAAAATTTCAGCTGGGTATCAGAACTTGATTAAAATAAATGTGAAAACTAACTACTGGTCGAATCACAACAGGCGGTAATTACAATTCTGGAAATTATACAAAATTGAACATTGTTTACCCTTGTTCAACACTGCACAGCTTTTAAGCATTGAAAATGGAATACCAGTTTAACAGTCACAGCATCATGAACATGGTGGATGATAATACAGAATAATAAAGTGTTTATTTTAGCAAAGACCTCAACTACCTTTTCAAGCTTAAATAATATCCATCAACATAAAATTGCTTGCCAAGATACTGTCAAACTCTGCTCTAAATTCTGGGTAGGAACTGTAAGTGTAAGGCACATCAATGATTGCTCCATGTGTGTGTGCAACAGGTCTTCTCCCAAAACCTGTTTCGGCATTAAATGTCACCTTAATTTCTTCTGTGCATAAAACGGAGGACCCTGAGCAAAATCGCAAGAATTTTTCTAGTTTGCGATGATGTGCATTCCTAATATATCTTTACAAGTAAGTAAATGTTGTCTTCTCTTTCTGTGATATGGACAAAGCCTCTGCTTGCAGCATATCAACTACATTTTGTTTGATGCTTTTTTGGACTCATATAAATGAAGGACATCAGCTGGATGAGACAGATTTAATGCAATGTCTTTGAAAATTTCATTAAAGCAATCAATAATATACTTTGGTTCTTGTAATATGACTTTGTGAGCCATGACCTGTATTGCTTGCTTGATATTTTCCTGAGATGGAATGCTGTGAGCCCCCATCTGTGAAAACAGATCCAACAAATTGTCCTCCTTAGTTATCATCATCATTAACGAAATTAACATTGCAGCCCCCGCCTCGCCATTCTTTTCTTTAAGCAAGCGAACAGATGTCCGAACTACCTTTTCTTCCAACAGACACGATTCATATTTGAAATAGTTGTCATAAATGAGGCTAAAGGTATAGAAATATTGCTAAGTATACAGTATTTATGATGAATTTAGATAATTTACCTGTTTCTCGGGTTTGTCTTGTCTTGTCTTGAGTGCTGCTCCAAAATGAACCACTTTCTCAATGGAAGGGAGGAAATGTAATATGTTATGCATGGAAATCCAAAAGGTTTTGCAAGGGAACGCAAAAGTACTGCGAGGGAACGCAAAAGAAAAATATTCCTCATGTCCCTGAGGGGGCTCTGTATGGAATAATGTAAATATGTTGAAATAAACACTGTAAAAGTGTGTGTCTGTTCATCAGTGTCAATATAAAAATGATCAAATAAAAACATTATGCTCTTTATTCAGAAATCCCCCAAAACAATTAAATAATCACATCAAAAGTTAGAAACTCTGTCTTTAGTCATTTATTTGATTACCAAATATATTAGTGTGTGTGTGAGAAAATGTGTCAATGACGGGTATTAACTTAAAATACTTTGTAGAATGGCACTTTCTGAACTTCGGTCCATTTACTTGTATTAGCGTAATGGCACATAGCCACATTCAATATGGCGGACGCGGTGACGTATCACAGAAACGGGTCAACCCGCTCCATGAGGCGTCTACATATTCATGTGTATGGTGAACTCTACATCTTTTTTCGATATTAGCTCCTGTGGAGAGGTCTAGAATTGTATGGTTGCAAGATATCAAGACAAAGAATTCAACCATTCATAGGAGCCCCTATGAATGGTTGAATTGTAACACAGATCTAAACCTGAGAATGACAAAGCTATTTAGTTTTATTCAATGCATTCAGCAGAGAGAAAAAAATGTGTACACTTAGCTTTTAATTAGGAAGTTTACTTTATAAAAGTGAAAAGAATGTTACCATAAACATTAGAATATACAGGGTGGGCCACAAATTTTCATACATAGAAAAAATTAACATTTTGTACTGAACAACCATTTTTATTTTTGTGGGACTGTGTGTAATCGCTGCGCATCTTGGACCTCTTTGTGATTGATCTGCAACAGTTCCAGTTTTCTGAAACTTGCAAATAAGTTTTGCAATATTTGATCTTTCTCATAAAATACTTATGAGATGGATAGGCAGACATCATGTTGTGACTGTGTTGTCTTTGATTGGGTTAACTGTTAGTGATCAGTAGCGCACTGCTGGCAGATGGTTAGCGTAACACTGCACAGAAAGCTAACGTCGTTGTTTGTCCTTACATCCAGTGGGTGGCGCAGGTGGGTACAGTTCATGGTAGCCATGCAGGCACACCCGCTAGAAGGAAACAAACGCACTCGGTACAACGCTTTCATTTTGTTGGCTAAGAGGTTGCTATGCGAATGTGCCAAAAGGCAGTTCCATGTTTCATAAGCGAGCAGAGTCTGAGCAGAGACCAAGTGTGAGTGCGAGAAGAAGTTTTGAGTACAAGCATTACAAGTTTTAAGAAGAAAGACATTAAGTTCTGCTTTCAACATAAAAAAGTAAGCAAAAGTATTAAACCTTTTGAGAACAAAAGACATAAAATCCTGTTTTCAGATTGAAAATGTGTGCTCTTGAATTATGGCAAGAAAATTCCACTAAGCAAACAGAGTTTTGCAAGCGTAGATTTTCTCCGAGCAGAGACCAAGAGTGATCACATTTTAACCTAATGTCACTACAAGGTGGTTGTACCTCTGGAGGTTAGCGGCTGTGAATAGAAGTTACTGCATAATCTCAACTGCTAATGAGAAGATTTGGCTCAGATTGTAAAAGTAATAAGTTGCATTTACATTTATTGATATCATTACAATTTGTCTAGTTTGTCCTTTAAGTTGTTTACAAAAGCTGAACTTTTTCTTTTCCTTGAATTTGTTTTGAATAAAGTTACTCAGTTACATTTGAAATCATATCCATTAATGAGTAAAGATTAAAAAAAAAGAAAACACCAGAAAAAACGGCATTGATCTTTTGGCTGGGGTCTTATGGTGTTGCATCAATAGGAAGACAGAGGAGCAAGGAAAACCTGTCAAGTTTTGTTCAAGTTAACTTCTGAGAAAAAGAAAAGTCCTTGCTGAACTTAATGCATCAGTTTAGGCAGCACGTTTATGATACATTGTAAACTTGAATAATATTTTAACAACAAATGGAAATGTCAATTTTATCAGGTACTTGTGATTATAATTTGTATTGACTAAAACTGAAAACAGAAGATGGGATGCTTAGTTTGGAGTCGGTTATTTAAAACTATTAGATGGGAGTAAGAAACAGCAGCAGATATAAGATATTGGAAATCAATGTCCCATTAAAAAATGCACACAATATTTTCTGTTGCTTTTTTATTTATAAATGTGCTCCTTTAAATAAATATAGCTTAACACCAACATGTTCTCATTTCCTTTGTGATGACTGAACTTTGTTTTGCTCATCACAAAGAAACTAAAGTAAAATTGTGAAGAGGTGTTTGTTACTTTTAATATTAGTAACTTCACTTGTATTTAAGAGCAGTTTTTTAAAATCAAAAATAACTTTGGTGTCACTGTCTTTTCTTTTGAACAAATTAGTTCTTGCTTTCTGCACTTTATCAGGTTTTGATTTTGCTTGTATTAAAAATTCACTGTCCCCCTGTGTTTTGACGGTTTTTATTTAAAGGTCAGTTAACAATAAGCAATTTATTTAAGGAGCCCTCTAGGAGACATGAGGAGAATTTCTTTTTTTTTTTGCATTCCCTCACAATATGCTTACTGCAATATTTGCTAGTCTATTTTGTATACAGTCACAAATGACAATTTAAAATTTCAAATATATACACATTTAAAGAGCCTCGTTATTTATTATTAACTCTTTGGTTCATAAGCAGACAGATGTTAAACATAGAGGAGAATGGTTTGAAGGCTGCTGACAAAAGCTACGAGCTCCAGGAGGGAGACGGAGGAGAGAGAGAGAGACCTCTGGAGAGGTAGAAGCTCAGCACAAAACGATTCAGAAACAATAAGAAATGAGAAAAAAATATATTTATAGACATATTAACTCGTGTTTTAGGCTGTCTATTGATCGTAGATCTACTTTGACTCAAAATGCAGCCGTTCTGAATGATGGCCTTATTACAGTCGTTCTTCCAGCACTGCGGGAGATCGACTGCAGTAAATATCCTGAGCCAGTGCTCAGGATATTTACTGGAACGCAGTACTGGACTGTACCACCTTACTTTCACCCCTGCCTTTGCCCCTACCTCAGCCCCAGTCCCCTAGAACATTTTGTTTGGAGGTCTTGATCTAGGGGACTGGGGTTGGGGGTTGACTGACAGAACAACAAAATTGTCACCTTGATGCGGTTAACAGCTTCCTGTGCTTGGATCATGCGAATGTTCTTCGATGGTGTCTTCTCTGATAACATCTGTGTGGATCCAAGACAGTTAGCTGCAAAGATGATCCCATCAATTAGGTCCTCTGGATCACAGGGGCCAGGCACTACAGACAGAGATTCGGTCTGTTTGTTAGACTCATCACATCACTAGTCAATGTGCTACATTTAGCACATTGACATTTAGTTAGTTCGAATTTACCATACACACCAAACACATATCTAAGGGCAATCTTAAGACAAATTAACCTAACAGTTAGGCAAAGGAGCTGGAATACCTGGAGATAACATACAAACTCCATGCAGAAAGACCCTTCCTCAAAATGAAAACACTGTGCCATTCTAATATTGTTTAAAATATTTTTTGAATTAGACCAGGAACTTTGGTGATCCAGATAATGTATTTGTGAAAGATGCTAAAGGATCCAGTTTTCCTGGACAGAATGCTGTCTATTTATTGGTCATTAGAGTCCAGAGTGGGAGAACCAAATGTACATACAGAAATATATTCTATGTTGCAGTCTTGTATTTCATCACATTAATTGTGTGTTTCCCTGGTAAAATGATCTGTACAGGATACCAAATGATTTTGAGAAGATGTCTTGAAAGTTACATGTGGTTTTATGCTCAGAAGCACATGACCATTATTTATTAATTCGTTGACTCCAACGCATCTCAAAACGCAGGTCAGCACTGAGCTTAAAGGTGCAGCGTACAGCTGGTTTGGACTGAGATTGGATGACATTCACATCATAAATGAATCATTCTGAAGATCATTTGGAACCATACAGACACGAACTCCTTTGAATGGCTTCAGGCATCCTATAATGAAATAGCTGTGTTCACTTCTACACAAATGAACTAGACCAAAGGGGGAGAGTTTGTTTTAAATAACTCAGGTGTAAAAACACCGTAAGTTAAAATGAGTTGAATTAATAACTTATCTACATTATTACAAACAGCATTACTTTTTTCACCTCGTCAATATGTTTCGTTTCAGTTGTTTAAAACCTTGTCCCATATGAATCGATCATGCTCACCTTCTACATATGTGGGGAAGGAAGTAAGCCTTTTCCTAGACTGTGAATAAAACAATTAAAACAAGGGTAATGTTTCTACTGTTACTTTGTCCAATGAATAAAAAGTAAATATTATACAAAAATTGTTATATATAGAATCAACCTCTTTATGAGACAGAGAATCTGGAAAGCCTTCATCCTGTGACAGAAGCTTGCTGGATGACCCAGCTCTTGGAGGGGAAGAAGAACCTGAGCCAAGGGACTGCAGAAACAGAACAAGAATGTTGTCTTAGATTAGATGTTAGCGGTGAAGAAGTTGAATCCCAGAGAAACTGTATCACAGTGATGGATCAACAAAAATCGTGACAAGAGTACATATTTGTGGAGCCTAAAGTTTGAGAAGAAAAAGAAAATATTTTTCTTGGCAAAACATGAGCAAAATTTTTTTAAGTCCCATGTGTTTTCATCCTCTTTTCATCATACATAAAGGTAAGAGAAATAAATAATACAGGATTTTTTTGTTACACAAAGGTTAACATTTAGCTAAAACCTGTGAGAGTCTGCACTGGATTTTATTTTAGCATATCAGAGTAGAGGGATTTACACAAATGCTGACCACACTCAGATTGTCAACTAAACTTTGCCTTTGCGTGTTGATCATGTCAAATTGAATTGTTTTGTGAATATTTTTTATCTTAATTAAGTGACTGGCTAAATTGATTTCCCCAAGAAACATCTATGAATCTTGTATCTCTATCTTTCAACTTCTACAATGGAAAGACTCACACACAGAGAAAATAGTTATTATAAAGTTTATTTTGCAAGTAATTTTTGGCACTTGAACTCCAACAGAGGACATGGCGTTGGTAACCACCATCAGAGAGGATGAGCTGCTGTGGATAAGGATTAGAGATGTCTTCCTCCAGACACTGGTGGATACTGAAGGACTGAAGGGATACTGAAGAAGTCGAGAGTTGAAGGTGAAGAAGGTGGAGGTGGGCTAAAGATCGACCGTGGAGCAAGTAGCAAACTGGACCTTATGAAGGAAGCGAACCCTAATGATTGGAGGAGATGAGGAGAAGACCGACGCCAATAGACCACAAAGGAGGAGCATGATAAGGTCATTGGCTGGAAGGTGAGATGATAATTTTCCAGTTTGAATTTACACCTAGGCTTCATGTATCAACCTTACCTAAGTGTAAACCCAACCACTGTTGAGACAAGACCTGCAATTTTGTCTTAGTTTTCATTTATCATAGTTTGTTGTCACTAACATATTGTTATCATCATACATCAACTACTGATAATGCAGGCCAGTTTTGCATTGATTGGCCTGTCAATGTTTAAAAAGAATAAAATTCAATACATATTTGAGATTGGAAAAAAATCTAATAATTTTTTTTACCAGTGGCTACATTGTATCATCTGAATTTGATTGTAGTTGGATTTAACTTTCTTGTATGTAATTAGACCTTAATCAGAATATATTTCAGTAGATTTTGCTTAAATTAATCTGGTTGACTTCAACTGCATGCTCTGTATGAGGGATTACTGTAAAGTCAATGACAACTGAATCTTAGACACACTACACACGAAACGGCTAAGCCAGCCGGACGCACCGCGGCACAAACAATGTAAAGTTTTGACACCGCATGAGGGAACAAAACCGCCGACTGCTCAGCTCCACCTCCTCCAATGATGGGACACGACATATCAGGACCAAAACTCTGAATTATTCTTTTAATATGACGACTATTATGATTTTTCTCAATTCTGAACTTAGCTTCTTTTTTTGCTACTTGCAAATGCTGCAAGTCAATGACTCGATGCAATCTTCTGGGTTTCCTGAGAAATAACATTTTGATAATTAATGGAGCATACTGCACTGTATGATAACTGGGATCAATTGGAATGTATGTGTGATTGAATTTTGTAAAGTACCTTCAGACAACATCTGTTGTGGTATCAAAAATCTGAATTTTATATCATTTAATTACTGTAGTGAATTCTGTACATCTGAATATGAATTGAACTATTTTGTCTCTGAAAAGTACCTTTAAATATCATTATTTAAAATGGATTAACTTAACTAATTAACATAAATATATTAGATCAATACTCTAGACTTTTATGCTGATTGTTAAGTTCCGAATTCAAACTTATGTATAATATATAACTTTTCTGCCAAATAAAGAAAGGTGTCTTTATTTGGTTTATTCAAAACATTTATAGATTTTTTCTATTTATTTTTTCACAAAAAAAAAAAAACTCTAATTAATGTGGGAACAATAACACAAGAAATTAATACAGGAATCATAATTTAGCACCTTAGAGTGAATAAGAAATAAATAATTTAAGGAGTTAAGCAGTTAAAGTGGTGTTGAACATCTAAAGTCTTTAGCTATTTCAGAATGTTCCACTCCACACAGTAGGAATTCTCCAAATATAAAGAATCACCACACAACAGGAAATCCTAAAAAGAAAAAAAAAAACTCCGACTATCCTTACCTCACTTTGAGCGCACCGGTCAGTCTGTTCCTTCTGCTTGGCTTGTTCTTCCTCATGCTTTTCTACCTGATACAGCCAAAAATTTTCCATAGTTTTTGGTTATTTCCTGAAGGTTGTTTAATCTTAAAGAGTCACAGAAGAACATGCACATGAAGGGCAGACGAGGTGAAATGCACGAGCAAAGTCACAAAAAGTAAGCTCAGGTGACACATTCAGGTTGGTCATGGGAAGATCGTGTCATACTGGTACGTCATCTTGTTTTTTTCCTCTGCAAAATGCCAAACATACACCTTAATTCCCCCCAAAATTTAAGAAGCAAGTAACCGCAACACATAAGTAAACTAGCATTCAAACAACAAACAATACAAGAAACTTGTAATTATAGTGTTAGAAAAAGGAAAAAGGTTAACAGGTCATTCCATGCTGGTACTAGATTCCAAATTAAATATTTAGTTCGAGTTATCCAATACGCTTTTCTTTTTAGTTCCATGATGAATAAATTATTAGGTGGATGGAGGTAGAAGAAATGGAGGTAAAAGGACTTTGCTGGAGTAAACAAATGTCAGAAAGCAAACTGATATGGAGACTAGAGCGGCGCAAAATATTAAAACGGAGTCACCATTGTTTAAATAATTGCAATATCACAATTGTAATTATTTTTAATTTTGATACAGCATTAAAAAGGTTACAAAATTTCCAGCACCATATATTCCAATTCATCCTGGCAATCATGCAACTAAAACAACTCCTCACTAATATGTGGCCAATGTTAACCCACATACAACAAAAGAGAAAGCATCTTGCTATCTTTGTTAACTTGTTTCTGGAGTGAAAGGTGTTTTCTAACACAGAAATGTGTTTTGTAAAGAACCATAAAGAATGACAAATGTCCAGATGGAGATTGTTACTTCAATGACTAGTGTAAAATATTCAAATAAGAAACTTGACATGTTCAAGCTAGAATTTTTAAAGTGCATTTTAAAGGTAGTTTTGAATAATCAGAAGATATTTTATTTTCTTAGGTCAAATTGTAAACCTGGTTGCTGTATTTGGTCTTTAATTAGTTTTAAAGTTGAATCAACAAAAAGCTCTCCTAGATAAATTGTGCATTTGCATGACGTAACTGGATGAAAACTGAGCTCGGCGGCTGAGCTCAAGGAGGTTTTGTTTGCTCAGATGTTATTAAAACCTGTTTATGTGTTTATGTTCAGGCTGCAGCTGGTCTGGACACGGTGAGAAGGAAAAAAATAACAACAGAAAAAAACGTATTTAAGTTGAGAAGGGAACGATTCACCACTAGCACTATTTCAACTAACACAGCGATTTGCAGTGCACTCTTCTGAGAAGGATTACAACGAAAGTGACCCGAATGAATGTTAGATGGGACACAGAAAAAAGGGCCTGACAAATTCAGGCTGAAATCTACTGCAGTACCACCATAACACAGCAGAAGGAGCGAAGGAAGGGAAAGAACTTCACTGATGGGGAACAGACACAAAACAAAGCCCAGCTTAGATCTGGAAGAGGGGAGAGTTATTACATTTTCCAGAGGTATGAATACCTTTTCTGTGTGTAATGAATACATATAATATACAAGTTTCACTTTATCAGTGTTATTACAGATTGAAATAAACTAATTTCATAGCCAGTGTCTGTGGATTAAAATACTTCTAAAAAAATTATATTTTTTATGAAGGTCATTACTTGTTTGAAAACTACCTTTGCATTACTTTTTTCAAATTAAAGTAAGTTAAAAATATCGTCCTACTATGTTCAAATATCCAAATTAAGAGCAGATTTCTTGTTGAATTTCTGCACATTTAGTGTTGGGATCTGCTGTGTCTGTCCACACGTGTCAGACCTCGTGTTCCTTTTGCTCCCGAGAGCAGAATAGGTAAACAGGTTATTTACATTTTCCCATCATATTCCGTTCCCCCCATAGACGCTTCATGGTCGCTCCTGCCTATTGTCGCTGACGAGCTTTAGGGCGGCCATCTTGGAGCGGTCGACGGCTCTACTCAGCCTTTTATGTTTGACAGGCGCAGTAACGTGTCAGCGCATTTAATTGAGCATAATTTGCTAAATGCTAAACAGATTTTCACATTTCCTTTCTTTTTTTGCTGTTAACCTGATTTAAACAACTATCAAAGCTACATTTAAAAGAAAGTTATTTTTAAAGTTTTTTTTAATTGGCTTGTTACATAGTTTGGCATATTTAAATATTATTAATGGGGAAACCAGAATAAATTTCAAATAGAATATTTTTATACTGATCTTTGATGAGCATTTTACAAAGCACACAACCAGTTGTAATTTCTTCATATTTTATTTTGTAATATCAATACATATTTATATAAAAGAAATACAAAATAATACAATCATTGAGAAACAAAGATGATTAAATAATGATTAATATTGAATAATGTATTAAACTACACATATTTATACGCACATGCGTACATACATAATGTATATATAGATTTTGTGTTTTCCAGCTGAGGAGTTGTAGCTTAAGAGAGATTCAGCAGCTGAGATCCACCCGTGCTGTGAATTCGTCTCTCCTTAAAGACATTTCCCTCTTCTTCCTCACATCCGGTCTTTATGAAACCCTCAAAACAAAAACAGGAGCTATCTTACTTTTGACAGACTGAAAGAATTACATAGAAATTTTGCTATTTTTTGCAAATTTTGTCTTTGCTACCTTGTGTCACATAATCTAAATCAATGTTAGGGAATAATTAAAACTTTTTCAGATTTACAAAATCTTGGCTAGCCTTCATAGGAGGGCTGAGCCAGGTCGGTATTACACCAAGTACTACAGCTAATATAAAATACAGTATTGTAATATTCTATTCACAAAAAATAGGCAGTAATATGTGAATCATATTTATGAAAACATATCTCCTGAGAACTCACGTCAATAGTTTGTTGATCTGAACAAAAATATCCCTCAGTGCTAAGGCTTCTGCTGCTGTTTTGGCGCCTCATTGAGTCCTGCGTTACGTCGCCGCCATCTTGTATGTGGCAGTAGAGCGATGGAGCTCCTAAGTCATGTGCTGTGTGGAATTGTTTCAACCGTTTTACAATACGGACTGCATTCATTGGCTTTACTGTTCACAGGCAAGGGTGAAAGAACAGAATTACTTGACTTTGCCACCAGAAACTCACTTCTAAACAACAAGAAATATTTCCTTGTTGCTAAATTGGCTCAAAGTAACCACTGACTGTAATTTTCTTAGCGTAGCTAACGTTTTCATAATGTTTTCTAATGAGAGAGAGCTGATGAGAAACCACTGGTAGAGGAAAAGTGCATTAAAAACCAGGGGCTTCATGCATAAAAGAATGCACAGTTTTCACACTAAAACTTGCCGCATGGACACATTTAGAAAAGTGCGGCACACAAAAGAATTTGGATGTTCAAAGCCAACCATGCACATGGCTGTGCATCTTTCCTTTATAAATCTAAATTTGCGGGAAATAGAGCGCAGCTGCTTGTCCACCTTGGCCACCCATAAATACATACTTATGGCTAAAATATATGGTTCCCCCCTCATAACTTTGGCAGCTAAGAAATAAATGTCACCAAATCCACTGGATTCATTGTTGATGATAAGAGGAATAAGCACAACTAAAGACTTGTTGGTAAATTAATTTGTTCCTAGGTTATGGAAGAGGGAACAGATTATTTCAGGAGGCTAACCTACAGTATATGGTTCTCTCCTCATAACTCTGGCAAATAAGGAGCAAATGTTTTCAAAATCACATAATTTACTGTTGATGATGAGAAGAATAAACAGAAAAAATCTTGCTGGTAAGGTAAGTTGTTTCCATTTTATGGAGGGGGAACAGATTATTTCAGGCTGCTGAATTATCCATTCTTTCCTCTTCTTACCCCATAACCTTGGGGAATAATGAACAACTGTTTCCAAATTCTCCAAAATCTTTGCATATACGCTACGTGTTGGGAAAACTGTGTTTGGTGACTGATTTTTATTTCTGCCAGGCTTACGTGAGAAAAGTTGGAAAAAGAGCGATTCTCTTCGCGTTTAAAATAACACAAAACAGCGTCAGAAGACGTCATTTATTTATTTATTTTACAATTTTTTAAACAACAGCTGCCAATTAAACTGAATGTTACAACCTCGACATGATTATATGAGTTGTTTTACCGACAAATCGATCAGAAGCGACGCGAAAATGATCAGATCCTCGTTCGCCTCTCTGGCTGTAATGCGCGCTCCCGACACAGGGGGGCAGATTTTCACAGGGGAACCGAATTTCGCACCAGACCTCTTCAGCACGGCTCCCTTTTAAAGTTTTGCTCAGAGATCCAGGATGATCAGTCTGGATGAATCTAAACATTAATAAAAAGTCATCATTTCCCAGCAGATCAATACGATCTCTGATCAATGGCTCCCTCTGAATCCTTCCATTGGCGATGCTCTCCATCAGAGCCAAAGATCCACAATTAGCTGCTCACCTTTATGCAGCTACTGATATATTAAAAATAATCCAAAATGACCCGTCTGCAGTTAATCTGCTGATCCAACCTATTTTCTTTTTCAGTCAAATAGATGCACAGACCGATGCGTTACATCTTTATGAGACAAAAATTGAGGAAAAGTACTACTTACATTCTTGTGAGGTTTTCATATCCTTTTATTTTTATTTTCTTTATTTTGTGTGCGTGTTACGTTATTGTCTGAGGACAAATGTAGTTCAGTTTCATTGTTTACATTTATTTACGTTTAAATAATAAAATATTAAAATAAGAATTTAAAAAAAACGTCGGGTTTGAAGCCTTTTTGGTCTAAATAACTGAATGTAGTCAGTTTTGACAGTTTGTAGTTTAATATTGTTCAAGGAAAAAGTTCGCACATTTTCACGCCAGCGAAAGAGTGTGCGCATATTTACACAAACTTTGACGCAAAGTTCATTTTTACACATGCCGACTTATGCGTAAAATATTGCATCGCACATTTTTTGCAAATGATTCTGACTTTAAGCACCTGCTCTCCTGATTATTTGTCAGAAAATGTGTGTGGGTCACCTTATTTTTGAGTTAATTGAACTGAAATATTGCGCAACAGGCGTCCATGTTAAGGTGATGAAAGTTAAGCTAGCATAGCTAACCTGCTGCTAACCTGCTGCTAACCTGCTGCTCCCTATATATATATATATATATATATATTATATATTTAATTAAAGCTTTTCACTGGCCTGTGAAATGTGATCCATTTGGACCTTGTTATCTTGCTGTCTTAGTGTTGACAATTAATATAAAAACTTTGCGTCCCTTTTTCAGATTACGAGTGCGTGAGTATTTCATGCTTCCCGAGCTCCTGGATTTATGGAGAAGGACCTCTACAGCAGGGGTCACCAACCTTTTTGAGACTGGGAGCAACTTCACGGGTACAGAGCAACACGAAGAGCACTTGTTTGATACAGTCTTTATAATATATATATATATATATATATATATATATATATATATATATATATATATAATACTGCCTGATCATATTAATGTCACGACCACTCACAATAGTTATCAGTTATCAGTAATAATTTACCATGGCAGTTATGGTTAATTGCTATTATGTGATCAGAAGTTTTTAGCTCACAGAGTTTTAAGTTTGATTCCCTTCTGGAGTTTTTCTCTGTGATTCTAAAATGGCCACAAGTGACTGAAATAAACAAAAGCAAACTGATGGATTGTTGCAGTAAATTTTCCTTTAAATAAAAAAGAAAAGAAGAGTTATAGTTTTATTATCTAACTATCTGTTCTATTAGCAAAATTGTGGAAAATAAAATATCGTTTGTGTCAAAAGACATTATACACACACAGCAGTGTCAGTCTGATGCGGGGAACCCCAAAGCCCAAGTCTTATTGGTCAGTTTGCTTTTGTTCATTTCAGGCTTTGCGTTTTTCTGTCAGCTAAAAATGAACGAGTTGGGTTTGAACCTCCCGTTGTTCTACAATCAGCCTGAGCTTCTGACAGTCTGCGCGGTTCTGGCGGGTCGCCGGTTTATTCGCTTTTTTCGTGGTTTCGTGAACCGAACAGCTGACGGGTCACCCGCTGGCTGACCCCAGCAGATGTGGAAAAATAAAGGTCTGACACAAAACTGTCACTGCACCTGACCTGCAAGAGCACAAGCACCTCTCCAATGCGTAAAAATCAGCACAAGCCTAAACAAGAGCAGCTGACTTTTTTTCCAGACGATGCTAAATAATAAAGACATGAAGCGAAGCCTCTCCATGTGGTTCATGGAAAGGACGGTGCTGGTTCCCAGGTTCAGGTGTTGCGATGTGCGCTACAAATAAGATGTTTGGCACAATTTATTTATTTTTTCTTCACAGTTTTGTTAATAGTAAATAGGGTTAAATAATAAAAACTAAAGAAGTTATTCTTTTCTTTGTTTACTTAAAGGAAAATGTGACGGTACGCAGAATGCAGCTGCAGGCGCTGCTGCGCTCTGATAGTTTCCTGCATGCGCCTGCGCGCAGTTCTGAACTTTAACAGCAGGAAAGAGTTTTATACATAAAGCAATTTATTTTAAACGTTTTTATTATTTCCCTCATTTGAACTCTAAATATAAACGTCAAACGTTATTACTTCAATGAAAAAACATTTAATTAAATTATTTTTTGGTAGTGCTCCCTAATAATAATGGCTATTTTTAGGAGTAGCTCCGTGGGCGCCTGAAAAGGTCCCTGCGGGCGACCGGGTGCACGCGGGCACCGGGTTGGTGACCCCTGCTCTACAGTAAACAGAAAGGGGCGGGACGGACCACTGTCGGTCTCATACCTTATTTGGAAATGGGACCATTGCACTCCAGGAGTGAAGGGGGCGCTATTTCCTATATTATCCGCAGTCTCCCATTTTTATTTTCTTTTGAAATCTGTGATATATTTTCACCTTCTGGAAGGAGTTTCAGTGTTTGAACTTCTCTCTTTTATTTACTTCAGCGCAGCTCACAGTTTTTCTGTAGCTTCCGGTGTACTTCTAAATCTGCTCCTTAGTTGCATCTTTTCGGGCCTGGTACTGCCTCTAGTGGTGTGGGGTGGTAACACAACTCACTTAATTACATTACTAAATCAGAATACCACCAAGTCTTTATTATTTATTATTAATTTAGGCATTACTGGCAACGCAAAAGATAAATTATCTTATAAAACACCATATTTTTTCATTTTCTTAAGGAAGTAGAGTTTATTAAAAGATATAAACAAAACCTGAAAGGGATTCCAGTTTCACTTGATGGGCAACCTGTTGAAACTGTGGCAAATTTTAAATTCCTTGTGTCATTCTTTGACAGTCAGCTCAACGTTGCTGAAAACACTGTATCTTTAAGAATTGTTCTCAGAGACCCTATCTTTTAAGAAGATCTAGTGATCTTGAGATTACCCAACTTGAGGTTGTGTAAGTTTTAACATTACACAATGTTAATGTGTAATGTTAAAACACATTAACAACCTCTACCTCTAATTAGGTAGAGGTTGTTGAGTTGAAATGTTAAAACTTAACATTCAAGTTAAAAAAACATTTTAATTCAAGTTTTAACTTTTCACCTCCTCAGCTGGTTTGGTCTCATGAGCTGCAGACTAACAGAATCTTTTAAGAAAAATTTCAATGGCAGGTATGACAGCAGGTGAAATCAAAAACAACTCTGTCTCAACTGAAAGAACATGAAAGACGGCAAGAAATATTTTATCAGAGAGCATCCATCATCTTCATCAGTTTGAACCTCTGAGCTCATGAAGATGATACTGTTTTCCTCTGGTAACTAAGAACATTTATTAGAAGTCACTATTGTTGGTGCAATAATTATTCTTAACTAAACTAAATGTAACATTTACCTGTAGCTTGCTAAGTGTTTTGCTCTATTCACAAATTGTTGATAATGTGATTCTATGAATATAATTTGTTGTTTTAGAGTCAAAGGAACATGTTCACATTGATAAACTAAATAGTTTCATCTTATTTTTTTCCTATATATAAAACTTTACCAACAAAAAGTATCTCAGAATAATATACATGACACCGTAAAAATGACAATGTGAATTTTTGCTTGTATTTGTTTAACAACCCTGCTTGTAACAATGTGGGTAGTTATTCTTCTGTACCTAATTCATCCATCCGTCCATCCATTTTCCGTCACCCTTCTCCCTAACCGGGTCGGGAGTTGCTGGTGCCTCTCCAGCTGCGTTCCGGGCGAGAGGCGGGGTCACCCTGGACAGGTCGCCAGTCTGTCGCAGACCTAATTCATTTGTTTTCTATTTACTTTTGCTCAATTAAATTTCTTATGCATACATTGCAAATTGCAAATAAAAATGAAATTTTTATTATAGTTAATCATGTTGTTTTTCGTGTCTCCTTGTTTCTTTTTTTCCTATAATAATTGATGGATATACAGTATAGATATAATTTATAATGTATAAAAGTATTGTTTATGTCTACATCCTTAAGAAAATGAAAAAATATGGTGTTTCATAAGATAATCAATCTTTTACGGTGCCAGTAATGCCGAAATTAATAGTAAGTATACATGCAGGCACATAAAGAAAAAAAAAAACAGTTTAAGAAAGATTGGTGGAGATTGTCCCCTACATCCCAAAGTTGGTGGGGAGATGTCCACACCAGTCCTTTGGGAAGTTACGCCTTCAATGCATATGCAATGAATATCAATGTAAACCATTAAATCAGATTTAACTGCATTGATACTCTTTTAGTTCATTTATGTTTTGGGCCGATTCTAAATGTGATCAGCATTACATTGTGCTTTTAGATCCACTAACTGATGATTTAATTTGGATTTAACAGAAGTACAAATAATTGGGGCCTGCCCATAGAAGCAGTAGCTGCTTTCAGAACTCAGTAATACTTTGTGAGGAAACTGGACAGAAAATTTAATCAGTTCTGTTTTTCACAATGTTTAATAGAAATAGTTTCTTAAAATGGATAAATCATAATCTATTCTTTAAACCTTTATTATTATTATTATTATTATTATTACAAATTAACAACAAATGTCTTTAATCAAAAATTGTCAAACAGTTTATGTAACTCCATCCATCCATCCATTTTCCGTCACCCTTCTCCCTAACCGGGTCGGGAGTTGCTGGTGCCTCTCCAGCTGCGTTCCGGGCGAGAGGCGGGGTCACCCTGGACAGGTCGCCAGTCTGTCGCAGGAGTTTATGTAACTGTGACTTCTTTTTTATCTGCATGTATGAGCTCATTTCTTCTACTTTCATTCTCTGCTCAGGCTACTATGCCATTTGGAGGTCAAGTGACACTCTGTGTCTGAATTTGCTAGTTTGTAATGATATTTTTTCCTTGAGATAACAGATATGCAATCATAATTATTATTTTTGTCTGTCTGATTACATATTTTTTTACAAATTAAGTCAGATGTGGATATGTTAAAGGTGTTGACCTTTTTATTTGAGTTGCATTTTTTGAATACCAGTTATGTTTTGACTCTTATCTGAGTGAATTAACTTTCTAGTTCTGTAAAGATTACAACAGAAAACTGGTTATGAGTGATGGTGCCCTGTCTTTTCTACATCTTTGTGTGAATGTAATGCATTACATCTATTAATCTATGAGAGGATGCAGGTCAGTGTTCAGATACTCGCCATCAGAAAACTGACATACTGAATCCTGAGGCATTGCTTACAATGAAAACCAGAGGAAATATGGATGTTTTGTGTTAGCTGGGAATTCACCAAAAGAAACAAATATGTAAATCAATCCTCTTTCTTCCTACAATTGTTTCTCACACATCTTAAATGATAGTCACTTGATTTACCCTGATTTACCCTAGACTTAAAGTTAACTGTTAACATAATTCAAATAATCATGTGCAGTGTAAATCAAAGCTTTGTACTTACATCATCCCCAGGACATGGCTGGAAATCATACTCTGTGTTTGAACTCAAATCCTGTCTCATCACCCAAACTGGTTCCTTTGGTTCGTCCGGTGTATAAGGGGATCTTATAGTTCTTGTCTTCACTTCTTGAATAGCCTCCCTAATGTCCTTAATGACCAAAGAGATAACATCTGCCTTCTCCTGACTATTCTTCATTGATAAAGTCTCATCAGAACAATTCAGAACCTGGTGTGTGACTGAGTCCTCCCGGCTTGCAGCTTCGCAGTTTTTGTTTGCACTGATTTGAGTTGTAGGTTCAAAATGATCTTTCAGGGGCGGTTTTTTAGCTTTTGCTTTGCTTCCAAGATTTTGAGGGCCTAGACTTTGGTTGACCTCAGCTACAGATTGTTCATTTTCCTCATCCAGGTCACAGCTATCAGTGCTTTGGTACTGGGCAAACTCTGCATCCTTTTCTGGACTGTCTGACTCGCCATCTGAGCGCTGGGTGTAGTGACGCAATCTTGAGCCAACAGCCTCCTTCAAATGGTGATTCCTATCTCTCTCTTTACTTTGCAAATGCTGAATGCTGGTTTTTAGCTGATTTAGAGATTGTTTATCATTTGAAAAAGATGGAAAAGGTGATGCTGGAACATCACAGATTTCTTCATAAACTTGGTCAGAGAATGAATAGATCTCATACAAGTCAGTATATACATTTTCTGAGTTTTCATTGGCTGCACAAATAGCTTGGCCAACAGAGTAGCTAACTGGTTCGGAATAGACGTTGCCAGTGTAGTCAGCATTCAGCATCTCATCTGTTTCATTTGGTCTTTTAGGATCTTGACTTTCTCGCATGGGTTTGCATGTCAGAGACAGAAATTGAGAGGGGGTGTCATTAGGTGAACAAGGATGTTGCTGTTCAGCCATAGTGCTTTCTCTGTTTTGTTTCTTTCTATATTGCTCCTGGGAGACATGGGTCCTCACCTGGTCTTTTAACACTGATTGTTCCTCATTTACTGACATTAACCCCCAACCACTAGTTGTCTGCTGTGTATAGGGGGATCTCTCTGCCTCTCCCAGTTGCCACAATGTTTGCCTCTCCCACTCATCTTTCATCTGGGCTTTACTCTCTCCTTGCCTACAATAAGAACTCTCTGCTGCTCTGGTGACAGGATAAGTCATCTGTGATTGAGAAGTTAGGAGGTCCATGTCTACCTTCTGTGATCTGCACTGATCAGGAACCCTAAGTCTTCCACCATTACTTTCTGCAGTTGATGTTTCATAACATCTAATGCATTTCTCTTGGTTGCCCAGGTTACAGTATTGGCCATTTTGGCACATGTTCTGATGACAAAGTCTAGTGTCCATGTCTTCCATTGTTTCCTCGTCAAGTTTTGATTTCTGGTAGTTTTTTGGTATCTGGTGGACTTAATGGTGTGGAAAAAAATTCACCACCCAACTCAAAGACATCTGAAAAACAACTGCAAAAGAGAAAGGAGAGAACATTTTCAAATACAACACAATAATCAAGACATTGATTTTATAGAACACCCAAGTAACTCTTTCATCCACTGCATGTCCTGCTGCACCTCTTACAACAGTTTTATACCTGTGAATTCTGAAATAATCAACCAACAACCCCAGCAGCAGAACAAATGACTCTGAGTAACTTGTCCAGAGTAGAGAAATATCTAGCTAACACAAGTTGATGATTTGGGGATTAAGGAGAGGCTATAGGTGCTTTGTTGGACTGATTTTAGATCTCATGATTAACTGTCAACTTTCTGTTTTAGTCAAAAAAATGGAAAAATAAATTTACTGAATGACATTTTAATGTCTGACTTGAGCCAACCTGGTGCATCTTCATATTTAAAGTATTTGTTATGATTTAGAAATAGAAGTGCCAGGGGTGTTGTGGTGGTGCAGGGGTAAAGCACAACCCACGCAAGGAGGCCCGAGACCATTGCAGGTTTGATTTCCAGAAATGTGTGACCATTTCAAATAAAGGCCACTAGAGCAACAAAAACTGTTAAAGAAAAAAAAAAGAAATAGACGTGCCAGAATTTACTTATTTAGAAGCAAGATCAAGTCACATTGTGTCAAATTAAAGATGCAAGAAAACTGTGCGCATGACCCAAAAATAGTTTTTTAAAAATGTAGTTTAATATTAAAAGTGGCAGTCAAGGAAGGGTTTTAAAATAAATCTCTTAAAAAGGTACAATTCTTTCAATTGGCCTTTGTTTTCCTTTTTAACAGCTGAAGAAAAGTACTTAGTTAAAATGTGAGTTCACAACTAATGAATGGATAATATTTCGTCCAGACTACCTGGAGAGAGATCAGACTTTCAGGACTCTGGGGTTTTGGGATTTTGTTTATTTCTGTTTTACTAAGATCTTACATCTATCCCTGTCTCAGGACAGAGTCCCATTCTGCCTGAAATCCTCCACCATCGTTCCCATTCCTAAAAAGAAAATCACAATCACCTGCCTGAACGACTACCAACTAGTGGCTCTCACCCCTTTGGTGATGAAATGTTTTGAAAGACTGGTTCAGTCACATCTTAGAGTTCATTTTTCACACCTTTGATACACACCAGCTTGCTTATTCATTTTCTTAATTCTTATTTTAAACAAATAGGGGAAAGACATTGGCACATCAGCCCCACCAAGATTTTTATCACCACTTGCCACTGGGCATCACATACCCACAATGCAGCTAATAGACACATTGCATTACATAAACACACTAGTGCACACATAGACACGTAAGCATATTTCTTGGCATTAAAGACAACTCATAACCTTAGCTGGTTTAAAACCATAGCATCACAGTCTTTCAGTTCCAATATTAGATCTGTCTGGATAGCTAGAGACATTGGGCTAGTTATCTGAAACTGCATCTATGAAAACTAAACTAGTCAGGATTGCGGAAGCTGCGCCTGGCAATAACAAAGCTTGAGGCCGATTCATCCAAGAAGGCATGTTGTAGAAGGATGTCAAGGGAAACCAGCTGGTCGTCGTGAATAGGATGTTCTAGCTTTGCACTCAATCTGGATCTGAGGATAGTCTCTCTTCGGAAAGCTAGCGAATATTTTTCTGTAACTGCTCCGATAAGCAGCAATATGGGCGGCGAAAGAAACGCTTCTCAAAGAGCACAGCTTATTGAGATATTCACAGATTTTAGGTCTATTAAACAGTGAAAGAATTTCAGTAGATTGTTGGAGAAACTCACCAGCTGTAAGGAGGAATGTTATCAGTGTGCAGCGGTTTATTCCACCATCAACACGCGGTTATCCATCAACCACGAAGCGACTGAGGAGAGGAGGAGGGGGGAAAGAGGGGGAAAGAGGGAGAGGGGAGAGGGAAGGGGGGGGAGAGGGGGGGGAAAGAGGGGGGGGAAAGAGGGGGGGAAAGAGGGGGGAGAGGGGAAAGAGGGGGGGGAAGAGGGGGGAGAGAGGGGGAGAGAGGGGGGAGAGAAGGGGGGGAGAGGGGAGAGGGGGGGGTTGCACTCTGTCTTTATGATGCGGATCAAAACTGCGGATTGCATCTCCATGCTTCAAGTAGCCTACTGCTCGTTTATGTTAAAGGTGTTTCCTTCGTATTATTATATTATTTTTGATTGCTTTATGAACATACTACATAGTATATCAACCAAATAAATGTCAAATTAATGTTTTCACAAATAATGTGCAGGAAAAACAAAAGGCAATTCAATTTTCTCCCCATTTAACCTGTAATTTATTTAAAAAAATACTCATTTATCCATTCATCTAATATATCCTACTTTATCCTTGCAGGTTCATGGGGGGCTGCTGCTTATCTGTGGTCATTGTGAGAGAAGGAGGGTTTAGGGTTTACCTGTCAGTTTTTGGGTTTGGTTTTACTGTTGCATCTTTATCATTATGTTTTAGTTCACTTTAGTTTCACCCTTCATTGTCATTTTAGTTTTATTATTTGGATGTAGTTTGTTTTGGTTAGATGGTTCTTGCTTTCCTCTGTTCAGCCTCCCTGAGGTATTTCTAGCTGTTTATTTTTCAGTTATTTTTAGATGTCTGAGTTTATGTATATCTTTCTTTAGTGGTTCCAGTTAAACTATTTCTTCGTAAGTCCTTCTAGCTTCCCCCTGAAGTGTTTCTAGTTTTATTCTTTTGTTACTTTAGGTTCAGTTTGTCTTTTTGTCTAAATTTATATCCATCTTTTCTTTAGTGATTCTAGATTATTTCTTTGTTTAGATCTTCTAGTTATCCTAGCTCTACGTTCTTATTGTTAGATTGGCCCTGTTTCTTTTTAGGTTTCAGGTCTTTTTCTCTTCTAGTTTAGGTTTCTTTAGTTTTAGTGTTTCTTTAGTATTAGAAGTATTTTCTTAGCTGCTGTGCCAACTTTTCATACCTCCACCAGTTTTCTCATTAAGCCAGCTCCTTTGTTTTCAGTAAACCTCACAGTATTTACCTCCTCATTCTTACTCACAACTAGCCAGATCCTTGTCTTTTGTTTTGTCATCTTTTACCAGTTCTACCAGTGTTAGAGTTATTTTGCCATTGCTCACTAGTGATGGCCAAATGAAGCCTTGTGAAGCAGTGAAGCTTCTCAGCCCTTTCCTTTGCCTAAAGGTTCATCACTCGGTGGTTCATTCATTTCTCTCTCTGACATTTGTTGTTGAAACTGTGGCAGCCTTGTCACTCAGATGTACTTAAAAAAAATTAGTAAATGCAATATTGTCACAAAGTTTTTAACAAACTCATGTTTAGTAACAGAAGAGTCAATTAAATCCTATTTAACTAATCGTCTTTATTTGTAGCTGATCCTGCTATATGCTGACTGTCAGAGCTTTTTTTTTTGTCATTGACTGATTTGACAATAGACATTTGTTCTAATGTATTCAGAGTGCAGTGTTTGTTGGGGTAGACAGTATTCTTTGAGTTTTGATTTGCCTCCTCAAAAACTGAAAATTTTCAAAAATTCTTTTTCTTGGATTTTCTTTTTCCAGAATTTATTTGACTCTTCCACCAACTTTAAGTCTGTTTCTGCTGTGCAAGACTGATATATCTTTGCAGAACAAAGAAATAGTGGAAATTTGAAGAAGGTTAGCATTTTGGAGGTGAAGGTATCATTATTTTTACTTAAGAGTCTGTCAGATTTTTTTCTTCTTCCTGGCTCCATTTTAATCAAGTTTATTTGTGCAGCACATTTCAGCAACAATGCAGTTTCAAAGTACTTTACATATAAAATACACAAATATAAAGTAATAAAATAGACCATAATCAACAATTGAGAAAAATGGTAATAAACATTCCATTTTGATGAATGCGATCACCAAAACCATTAATAAACATGAACTGTGTTGGTCAGGGTTCCTTTTATTTCGGCTACTACTGAAGACAAATATTCCTCTGATGCGAGCAAATATACTGCTAAAACAATAAAGGGAACACTCAAACAACACAATATAACTCAAGTACATCAAACTTCTGTGAAATCAAACTGTCCACTTAGGAAGCAACACTGATTGACAATCAACAATGATTTTGTTATCAGCACATTCAACTTTGTACAGGACGAAGTATTCAATGAGAATATTTCATTCATTCAGATCTAGGATGTGTTATTTCACTGTTCCCTTTATTTTTTTGAGCAGTGTACAATAATCGAACCATCACGCTTTTACTTTGAAAACCGACTCGCAAGATGAAGCAGTCACGTGACCCATGCAACGCGAGGCGTCGTTTGTTGCCAGTCATGTGGTTTTCAGCAAGACGACACAAGCATCGAAACAGTGCTTCATCTGACACGCCCCCTTTTTACTCGGTTCATGCCTCCAAGCCTGGCTTCACATGGCCCATCACTGTTACTCACTTGTGCTGTCTGGACTTTGTATTTTCTATGATTATTCATAAAAACCACCAACTCAGCTTCTGCCTCTGCTTCTCTGCAACTGCATCTGCACTTCTACCACCAATCATGACATCTGGAGGATGGAGTCCATCGCAGTCCATAATTTTTAGAATCTTTACATAATATGGAAAACATCCATTAATGCTGACATTTGTAGTGTTTTTTATTTATTTATTTTGTAAAATAGAAACAAGTATTATTCTAATTTTGAAGTTACTCTGACTTTAACGTTAAAGATACATGGTTTTGGTGGATGATGCATGTCTGCATTTCACGGAAACTGAAATATGACCAACTCTGCAGAAAGTCCTGAATCTTCTTTTAAACTTTGCCAACAATTTTACTTCTTTTTTGTTGCAAATGCCTGAAGAAGTGTGGCAAAAAAATGGGTCAAATTCTTTTAGTGTTGGATTTTTTCCCCCTCCCCAGCTCAATGCACAAAATGTAAGATTGGATCAGGAAAATTAGCACATCACCCGAATTCATTCCTCAAGGCAAACGAAAGGTTTTGTACATTTGGACCATTTTGATCTTACATCAGAAAATAAGGTATCGGTTGTCACTTCGTTGTTGTTTCATCCGGTTCTTTTCAGTTTCTACTTGATCTAGAATGGCGATTGTTTGTCAAACCAAACATCCAATAAAAAGTTCCATCAGCCATTATAAGGCACTGGGGTCAAGATTCTTCACGCAGGCAAAAGAAGTTTAATGTCCAAACTTGTTGACTGTCTTGGTTGCTTTTATTTTCCTTTTCAGTAAGCAATTACAACTTTCAAACTTTTCTTTGTTCCTGTCTATCTCTCTTGCACTGGTAAAAACCCCAAACCCAAATGCCTACTGGTCCTTTACCAGGTCCCTACATTTCAAGAAAGTGGACCGACCCACATTACTACCTGTCTTAGAAAGAAAACCAAAAAAATAAATTAAAAAAAATCATTAAACAAAACATAAATAAAATCAATAATTATTAACCTGCAAATAAACTATGTAAATAATATAAAAAATAGAAGCTTAAGAATATCCATCCATTTTCTGACCACCCTTCTCCCTAACGGGGTCGGGAGTCGCTGGTGCCTCTCCAGTTGCGTTCTGGGCGAGAGGCGGGGTCACCCTGGACAGGTCGCCAGTCTGTCGCAGGGCAACACAAAGACAAACAGGACAAACAACCACGCACACACACACTCACACCTAGGGAGAATTTAGAGAGACCAATTAACCTGACAGTCATGTTTTTGGACTGTGGGAGGAAGCCGGAGAACCCGGAGAGAACCCACGCATGCACAGGGAGAACATGCAAACTCTGTGCAGAAAGACCCCGGGCCGGGAATCAAACCCAGGACCTTCTTGCTGCAAGGCAACAGCGCTACCCACTGCGCCACTGTGCAGCCCCAGCTTAAGAATAAACTAACAAAATTCAAATGGATAAAGAAATAAAGAATAAATAGCTCTAGCACTATCTGAATCCAAATTCAGCTGAAATTGACTCTTAGTTTACTTTCATATTATGTTCTGCAGGTTAAGTGTTGCATATGTTTGACAGAACTGTCTTATTTAAATAAATAAGGCAGTCAGGGTTAGGGTTAGGGTTATGGGTTAACCTCCTCAGTGCTGAGGCATTATATGGCATCAGAATGGATCCCAGATACACCTAGGATACATACAGCCATTCTACAAATTACTCAATTGTTTTTTATATACTATTTCGTATAAATGTATTGTTTACTTCATTTTTCCTACAGCAGGATAAGTTGTGTCAAAAAAGCATAAGAGACTAAATTTCAAAATGCTGGAAAAACTGATTTTTTTTTTTTGAATGAAAATTTGTGAAAAAATTCCTGCAGTTCACAAGCATCTTCATTCCAAACATGTTCATTTACATTTTCACTTTGTGATACATGTTATTTATTGACTGTATCTAAGAATATCAAATATATTTTAAATTTAACTAAAGATATGGCATAATACAATATAAAATATACAATGACTTATTGTATAGACCAGGTAATCAAATCAGTCTGTCAACTATGTAGCCTGTAGGAATTTTTAATGTCTAGCCAGGTGTCAGTATTCAGTGACACAGTGTCAATACAGTTTTGCCATGGGTCGAAATGCTTCATGATGCCTCATTTACCCATCACTATGCAGATTTACCATTATGAAAACCATATATTATGTTTCTCCCACGTCACAGTGACTACTATCTTGAGTTGGTTTCATCAAAAAATCCCCTCAAACAAACTAAAATTACAAGTGGGTAAACTTTTATTGTAAGCTCTTTAACATGACTTTACCATTATGTTTACCACTATTAAAAAACAAACCAAAGAATATATTGTACACACATTAGTAAAATGTTCAAGGTCAAAAACGTGTATGCAATATTTTATGTCACATTTATACAGCGTGAAGAGCTGAAAATTAACAGAAAAAAAATTCCAGGTGATACCGCTTCCAGTAGTCTGCTATTTAACATGAAAAAAATAATAAAACTGCAAAAACTTAACAAATCATTTCATTATTTTACTTTTTCATTCCAATTGGCTATTTTAAAACTTCACGCTATCCTGTCTAACGACTGTTAGTAAAACCAACTCTTCTTCGTCCACTTTCTCATCTGATTCGATTCTGCTACACAAACAACTTCTCTTCACATATGAAGAGAAACAGAAATTTGATCTAAGGCCTGGGTAGACAAAGAAAAAAAGACAATTTGCTGTCAGACACAAACAGGGTCTATGTAGACAGAATAAGTGGCTCAGATCACACTCAAACAGGACTTCTGAAGAATACCCTCAAACTCATCTTGCATACTGCCTTCTCATGGCAGATAGTTCTGAAAGTAACTCCATGTTGATATACACCTCATTTTAATTATAACTACAGGTAAGTAAGTTATTCCTAAATCAGTATCTAAAGGCCACTTCAGTGTTGAATGTATGGGCCTAGATCTTATATGTCTAAAGACTGTGCACTAATGACAGTATCTAACCACTTTTTGTATGCCACAGCATAGTTGTTCTGCTCAGCATTACAGCAACTGTTCAGTATGCTATTAACAAAGGTGTGTTCATTTTGTAGGGTCAGAAGGTTTGGCAGAAGGATTCCTCTCCTTAGACGCTTGCTGTCATGGTCAGGCAAGGGCACCCTATCCACTTCCATAGGAACACTAACATGTTTATGTCTGACCACACTCTTCCCCTGGCTGCCACCTGGCTCATTGATACTGACAGGCTTCAATTCATTCTCTCTGCCATCAGTGGAGAGATCTTGATCCTGCCTCCAGTGGTGCCATAAGTAGTACACGTGCCGCCTAGAAGAGAGAAGATCATTATTACTGCAATTTATTACTGATTTTACATTCACAGGGCATTTTATTTGGTACACCTGCTCATTAAGGCATATGTCAAATCAGCCAATCACATGGCAGCAACTCAATGCATGTAGATGTGGCCAAGACGATCTACTGCAGTTCAAAGCAAGCATCAGAATGGGGAAGAAAGGAGATTTAAGTGACTTTGAATGTGGCATAGTTATTGGTGCCAGACGGGCTGGTCTGTGTATTTCAAAAACTGCTGATCTACAGGGATTTTCACACACAACCATCTCTAGGGTTTACAGAGAATGGTCCAAAAATGAGAAAATATCCAGTGTGCGGCTGTTCTGTGGGTCTAAAAGCCTTGTTGATCCCAGAGGTCAGAGGAGGTCGATATCTACTGTGACATTCAGATGGCAGGGTCAGAATTTGGCGTCAACAATATGAAAGCATGAATCCATGCTGCCTTGTATCAACAGTTCAGGCTGGTGATGATGGTGCTCATCAGAACCAATTGAGCATCATGTCAATGCCACAGTCTACCCGAGTATTGTTGCTGACCATGTCCATTCCTTTATGACCACAGTGTACCATCTTCTGATGGATGCTTCCAGTAGGATAACACGCCATGTCATCAAGCGCGAATCATCTCAGACTGGTTTCTTGAACACAACAATGAGTTGTGTATAGACAAATATTCAACATCTGGCCTGAATGAGTGTGAATAGATGGTTGTCAAAACTCTTTCTACATGTGAATTGAGACCTAGTTTCAGAAAAACATGGTTTCAACACCAAAAACAAAAAGTTATTTATTTTCAGAAGTGCATAAGCTGCCCCATAGAGCAAAATGATAATCCAGAACTAAATACCAAAAATCTCTTTATAAAATTGTATTTCCATAAGTATTCTCTATTTTTTCCTGCAGCAATGGCTATTCAAATCAGAAAGGATATATTCAAATTATTAAAGCTCACCTGTGACTCCAGAGTGTTTCATGTCCTGGAAAAGACTGAATCAGGTCAGAGCACAGTTCAGTCTCCTGGTAAAAAAGTTTAAATACTGTAGCGATCCTATCCCCACAGCCTGCATCAGCCAATGACAGCTCACCATTAGCCTGAGGACAGGTGCTATGGACTGAATTGCTCTGATGCTGGGATGGACAAAAGACTGTGCTAGCAGAATCAGAAGACAAAGACTGGCTCAGTTCAGTGTTCAGTAACTCCTTGAGAAGGAACTGCCGGTAGTGAAACCCACTGTGATCAGATACGTGCATGGAGACCCATGGATGCACAGATGACAGTTCATCATGGAAAACCTGTGAGAAAAGAATACAATAAAGGCAAATTACCTGCAGAGTTAACAACAGGAGACTGTTGTTAGCAGCAAATGT